>JAGDQO010000320.1:0-737894 GCA_018342035.1 Solanum appendiculatum
TTCCCCTCCCCCTCCCCCTTATTATGATTCTTCTGTTATCTGTGATGTTGACAGGGGTGATGAAGTGGGGAATGCCCAAAGAGGTGGAGGTACGCAGAATTATGAGAACACGTATAACTCAAGTTGGAGGAACCACCCCAACTTCTCATGGGGTGGAAATCAGAATCAACACCAAAATCATGCTCAAGGGCAGAACCGAAATTACAGAACTACAACTAACAAATGTGGAGATCTCAGCTCTTCATTCTTTTATACTCTCATCTCTCGATCCAGAATGACAATTAATTATCTGTTGGGAAAGAATGGACAACAATTTCAACAGCCAAATAATCAAGGTGTGAAGCAAGGGGGCATGACTAAGGAGGAGCTGTTCCAAAAGCTAAGTACAGAAATCAACAACAAAAATGAAGAACACTATAGGAAGTTGGGAGAAGAGTTGAGAAGCACCCAGTTAGCGCAGAAAAATCTGGCAAGGCAGTTCGCACAATTGGCTAATGCAGTTAATGTGCGTCCTCCTGGAGGTCTTCCGGGTGACATGGATCCTAACCCAAGGCAACTGAATGCGGTGAGCACAAGGAGTGGATTATAACTGGAAGAACTAGCTCCAAAGAAGAGAAGTTCTGAGGCGGTGAGAGAAGAAAAGAAACCCGAAAAGTGGTTCAAGATGCGAATGTTGAGAGGATTGTTCCTCAATAAAACCACCCCCTCCGTTTCCTCAAAAGTTCAAAAAGCGGAACGAGGACGAATGCTTCGGTAAGTTTCTGTCTCTCCTTAAACAAGTTCACATTAATCTCCCTTTGGTTGATATTTTGCAGGGAACTCCTAAGTACGCCAAGTATGTGAAGGAGATAGTGGAGCAAAAAGAGGAATTTCAACCATTCAACTATACCTTATTCCTTAATGTCAATGTTGAGAAAGAGTACAAAAGTGAGAATGTTGTAAATAATGTTGCTTTGGAGTTGAGGCATTTTGGATCTCATTCAAAACACTTGACTATAGATGAGGAACAAGGCCCCGACATCCTAAAGTTTTCTGATCCACATAGACAAAACGACATTCCTCACATAAGGGCCAAGAAGTGCAAGATGCGACATTTATTACTTGGTTCTTTTATCTTTATACCACAGCCCCTAGAGAGGAGCAGAAAAATTGATGCAAAGTTAGGGGTACAATTCATAAGTTCAAAGTGGAAAGAAAAGTGGTGAATTTACTTGTGTCGTGCCGCGACGTTAAATTAGGCGCTTATTGGGAGGCAACCCAATTGGTAGTGTAGCTTCTTATTTTTTTTTTATAGTGTCATTTTTTTTCTTCTTTTCTTTTGGTCTTGTTTTTGCAGATTAGGGGAAGTCTGAGTACCCAAGAATATGGAGCTAAGGAGCACGTTTGAGCTTAAGGGTGGGGTGACAACCCTTGATGGAAAAAGAAAACATGCTACTAGCTAGGCCTCAGGGAGTATTCCTAACCCTTGTTTTAAATTTTATTTGATGCTTTGATGCTTTGGGGACATAGCATCTTTTTAAGTGTGGGGTGGAGGAATGAATTCCTAGTTTTTACTGCTTTATCGAGTCTTTTTGTATTTTTAGGTGGGTTCCTCGGCTTTTGTTTTTGGTACTTTTCCTGAGGATAGTCCCTTTGAACCGATAGGGAGTAAATTTTTTATTTTTATTTTATTTTTTTTAGAGAAAAGAAAAGACCTTTTTGAGTTGTGTGATACTTGCTATTTAGGCCTAATTTTGAATAATACTTTCTTGTGAATGCTTGAGTGCTATTGAAATTGCAGACTCTTTGACACCGAGGTTCATGGTTGTGACTTTGTAAATAACTTATTTTATTTTGTAGTTTGTTATGATCCTGTCTCTCTTAGAAGTAGAACTGATTCATCTTGATTTATACTTGTGCCATGTGTGGTGAGAATTTGTTTATTCCATGTTTTGCATCTTAGTCTAGAACTTGCCCTGCATGTTATTGGAGCGAAATAAAAAGTGTTGCTCAGTTTAGGAGATGATAATAGGCTTTCTTTGATTTGTCTTGTAAATTTTAGCCTTTTCAATCACTAGTTCGCCCTTTTGAGCTTGTAGCCTTTTGTTGGTAGCCATATTTTGCCCTTAACTATTTTGTTGAATCCCTAGTTTTTGCACCTTGCTTCCTTGAGCACTGTAGCATAGACTGATTATAATTGTTATATCTGGAAAAAGAAAAGGGGTGGTTGAATGAAAAAGAAATCAATGATGGCTACAAAGTGGTGAAAAAAGCCCTATTCGAAAGAATGTGACATGAAAAAGAAAAAGAAAAAAAAAAGGAAAAAAAAAAATTCTTTGAGAAAAAAATATATTATTGTGAAAAAAATAATGATTGAAGCATTCTTGAGATGATGAGAATTACTTGTGAAATAATTGTTGAAGAGAGGGCTGAAAATAAAGAGAAGAAAATAATGGGTGATGAAGTCTAAAATTGCAAAGTTCTTAGGGAAGTGTAAGTCACTATTATATAGTTTTCATACCCGTCCCCTAGCCTACATTACAACCCGTTAAAGTCCTATTTGATTCTATTCGAGCATGCTTAATTAGTGGAGATGTACATAATGTGCACGCATATGGTTCTTTGAGCATACATGTGAATTTTATTGGTGAGTGTGAGATTTGATCTTTGATGTAAAGTCCTTAATTTATATTCAATCTTTTGAATTGAGTGTGTGGACTATTTCTTCTTGTGAGGGCACTTGTTTCATGATAGATAGATGATTTTATTAGCTTTCTTTGACGAGAGTAGGTGAGCAAGCTTAAATTTGATGAGTTCAAAGTCTGTCCTTGAGGTTAGGAGGTTTGTTGATTATTTCAATATGGCCTAATTGTTTGTATCAACCAAAGTGATGGCTTCCTAGTATGATTTTTGAGATGAGCTTTAATGTTTGCTCGAGGACGAGCAAAAGTTTAAGTGTGGGGTGTTGATCTGAGGCCAAAAATATATTTTCTTATCATTAATTGCCACATATTTATTATTTATATTTGTCCTTTTTGATTATGAATTTTATGAATTGTGCTAAATAGTGTATTTTATTTGTAAGATTAAATTGATACAAAGTTGAAGAAGTTTGGAGCTAAAATGAATTAATTATGAAAGATTGAAGAAGGAAAATCAAGCAGGCAGCTTAATGGATTAAATTGAATATTATATTAATATTTATATATATGGAAAAGTTGGGCGAGGAAAGCAAATTGTGGTTAATTACCTTGCTGCCACGTGGCAGCAGGTGAAGCAAAACAAATTTGTGAAAGTTGAGACCGACACAACTTTACGTGGAGGAAAAAAGGAATCCAATTCCTTTTGGTTTTGGGTTCCAAATTTGTTTTGGACTCAGTTATTTTATTTAGGGTTTTCTATATCTATAAATAGTCCATAGAAATAATTATTGGGAGACACTGGGGAGAGATATATTGTGTAAGGAAAAGTTGTGAATACTTTTCTTCTTTCTTTTTCTTAGGTATTAGTAGCTAAAGACCCTTGTTTTGGGGCTGCGGCTATGGGTAATTGTTGAACATCGATTGTTTTGAATTAATTATTGGTTATCGCCTAAATTACTTTTGTGTTCTTGTTTTAGTATTTCATGCTAGGCCACCATAGAAATAAATCTATTGTCTATTCTTGAACTCGAGAGATGAAGAGGTAGATAGACCAGAGAATGCAAAGAGCTTGTTCTAACTTTGTTTAGATTCGTGTTCAGGAGTGACGCCCGGACGAACACCTCGCTTGGTTACGAAACAGGATGAAATATAAATGCTTGCCAATTAGGACTGCCTATCCCCGCTCAACGATGTAGTTAGACAGCTAGTTGGAGTAGGCGATTAGAGGTCGAGAGATCATGATCATAAAATCAACCCTGTAAATCAGTAATTTGATAACCGCATTTAATTCATTGCATGAGATGCGATACATGAAACCTTTAGCATGCTGCAACCCTGGAATTGTCCCAATTACTGTA
The DNA here is from genome assembly GCA_018342035.1 of Solanum appendiculatum. NCBI lineage: Eukaryota > Viridiplantae > Streptophyta > Magnoliopsida > Solanales > Solanaceae > Solanum > Solanum appendiculatum. The sequence goes on from JAGDQO010000320.1 coordinate 3,980, forward strand.
AGTTAATCTATTTATTCTTGCATTCTTTTATTTTTTTGGTACTCTTAAATAAATAATTAGACTAGTATAATTTAGTAAATAGTTAATTGACAAGTCTCTTTGGGTTCGATATTCCGATTCTTAAGGAGCCACTTATTACTTCTGCGACCACGTACACTTGCGTGTGCAATTGGGAGCAACAAGTTTTTGACACACTCACCCCAATAGGCAATAGGCACTTGAGATTGAAACATTAATGCTCTTGCTATTTCAAGTGTCTATGTTTCCTCTCTATTACTCCATTTTGTTGTGGAGTAGATACACATGAAGTCTGATGGATGATCCCATGAGAAGTGAGGAAATGGGAACTGATTTCACTTTTCCCAAATTCCAAGGCATTGTCTGATCGAATGGCCTTCACCTTAGCATTATATTATCTTTCCACCATTCAAAAAATGATTGCAAAACTGTGAAAGCATTGCTTTTAGTTGCCAATAAATAAGTCCAAGTAATTTTGCTGAAATCATCAACAATAGTTAAAAAATACTTATAATGATTATAAGTAGATGCTCTGTAAGGACCCCAAGTGTCAACATGAATAAGAGCAAAAAATAGAATTGGTGGAAATATGACTAACAGAAAAAGGCAATCTGGATTGTCTAGCCTTGGGACATACATCACAAACATGATCATAAGAATGAGGAAAAGAAAAGAAACAAACATTTTTCATTGAAGAATAAGGTAAATGTCCCAATCTAATGTGCCACAATTTAACTTCTGAAGAAACATTAGTACATACTGAATGAGAAACAGAATCAACTGGAACTGTAACAGGAAAAGAAATAGGTTAGAAACAATAGAAACTCCAGGTGATAGTGTCATGCTCCGAGCCTACACCCTGGACGTGGTCGGCACTTGAGAATCATTGCTGGTCCCCAAGTGAACCCTTATCCTGACTGGCTACAAGCGGAAGACTAACTTATGCATACACAAGAATCAAACTAAAAGAAATGCTAAATCAACAATGTAATAAATCTCAAAACTCTTTAGATATATTGAGTATGAAACATAAGTTTTAAATAAAACATCTGAAACTGAAAGACTCTCCAAAACTGTCTATCTATGAAGCCTCTACTGTACAAAGATGAGTGTCGGTACAAGACCCACGACTCCTAAAGAGAACTACTACTAACAACTCATAAAACTGGAGTCCTTCATAAGCAAGGAGGTCTCACTCAAAAGCTGACGGGCGGATGAAGTGATCTCAATGGACTCTTATTGAGAATCCTAAGAATTTGTATCTGCATCATTAAAAGATGCATGTCGAATGCCATCAATACATTGAATGTACGAATATGTAATATAGCTGAGTAATAAATAACTGAATGAAAGGACTGCAATAGATATAGATATATACTTAACTGAATGTAAAGAATTAAATGAGTGAAATCATTAACACTTTACAAAAGTACTTATTCATCTCTGAACTCAACATATTAAGTGATACAATAAAAATAAACTTTTAACTCTATTTGGGAGATTCTCTAATCGACAATCATCACTATGAGCTACGTGATGATACACCATCTCGACCATGCTGCTAGAACTGTCCTATACCGTGCCGGGGTATAGAACCTCTCAACTAAGTGAATCTTCTAAGCAATAAGGATTCATCTAAAAAGTATGATCTTGTACCCATGTTGGCAAGACATGATTTATGAGGATTTTGAGTTGTCTGAACTCATCCCTATATCGGTGCTCAATACTACTTCCAATAATATGTATACTCATGCTCAAATGTATACAACATACCCTTTCTCTGGTTTGAGATAACTCCTTAAACTATACTCTTAAAAGAGGTAACTGCTCTTAAATATCTCTAAACTCATTGCTCATTTAGAAAATAAGGTATCTCTTTACTCAATGTAAAAAAAGTGATACATTTGGGAATACTTAGTTCCCTTATACTCTTGTTCAAATCTTGGTTAAAACTCTTTCTCAAACTCCTCTTTACTTTCTCAAAAACTAAGTTTAAAAAAATTATGTTTTAAAGATTCTCAATAAGAACTCAATGAATACTCAGGAATAGGGTTCATGCTGAAAAATAGACATGAACAATCAACTCAATAATCTCAATATATAATATACGACATTTCAATAATTAGGAATAGAAATTCAAAAATCAGTTACTCAAGAACTCAGAACTCAACATCAACTCATCTCAAGAATACTCAAATCTAAGGATAGAACCCTAGATTTACTCTTTTACTTTTCTCAAACTAATACTCACTTTCTTCCTGTAAAAATGAAACGTTTGGGAATCATATAGTTCCCTTAATTTTAACTCAAAAATTATGCTTTAAAGTTTACTCTTGAACTCGCTTTTAACTCCTTAAAAATCAATTTATGACAAAAGATGCTTGTTCAAAAGACTCTCAATCAAAACTCAAAATTTAGGGTTCATGTGGAATATAAACATGAATTCCACATGAACAACAACTCAAGGATCTCAATGTATAATAATATATATAACAACTCATGATCATGAATTTAGAACTCAAATCAATAATGTAACTCATATAAAAAATTCTCAAAACTAAGGGTATAACCCTAGATTAAATTTTTACTGACTGAATTAAGATGTAGCGCATGAGGACAAACTCAGTCCATCACTATGAATAGCCTTTACATACCTGATTATGAAGCTATTAAACTGAAAACTTTTGTGAAGACTTGATTTTATCTTGAGCTTGAGGAAGAACAATAACTTTTTGGAGGAAACCTTGGAATATCTTAGAATCTTGGTGCTTGCTCTTGATAAAAGAAACTCTTTTATGAAGGTCTTAAAGTGGAAGAACTTGGGAAAACCTTGGGTGGAAGGTTTTTCTTTGAATCTTTAATTTTTGACTTAAAGGTTTTAGGGTTCTTGATGGAGAAGAGGACCCCGAGGTGAGTTTTGAGGGAATTTCTAAATACTTAAATGTTTAGATTGATGATTTTGAGAGGAAAACTAGTTAGTTGAATAATATACTCAGTTAAAACACTCAAAATGACTTAGAATAGGATTAAAAAGCTTGGTAAAGGACCAAAATAACCCTAGAATGCGTGCAGAAAGTTGTTGAAAAAAAGTGCAGCAAGCCTTCACGGAATGGTCTACCATTCATCGAAATTTCTACCGTCCGTAGGTCTAGTCGTAGAACATCGTCTGCCTGATAGGGTTTCTCTAAAATGGCATAACTTCTTACTCCGAACTTGGAATGAGATAAACTTGGTAGTATTGAAAAGAGGATTCATAGGCCTTTAATTTGATAGGTAATGGGCCACCTAATTTTTTATGAGCTAAGAGACATGGTCATTTGAAGTTGACCTAAGAAAAATCTTTTCTCAAAACTTAATGGTAAGGAGGCTTTCAATTCAACTTTGTGCTAGGGGTTTATTTTGACCATAATTCAATTCAAAATTATTCCCACACTAAAGAATCGACCTCATCATCTAAGAACAATTAAGAATCACTCGGTATGATCTTATACGCAAATAAAGAATGGTTCAAATCTTAACTTAAAATTTTTTGTGGTGTAATAGATAGAACTGAAGCTTGATTGAAAACTGGGCCAAACTTCTAGGGTTGGAGCAGGTATAGACCTTCCTTAGCTTCACCAAAAACTTGACCCCTCTTCATTGAAGAGCCCTGCACCATACATTCATTTGGTGTGAAAAATAGTCTACATTGAAATTGGAAACAGAACCTATGAATTGACATGAGATTATACTTAAAACTTGGAACATATAACACATTTAGTAAAATCACATCAGAGTAAAGAGACACAGTTCCAGTATGAGTGACTTGAATTGTTTGAGAATTAGGAAGATTAATAGTCAAAGGGACATTAAGAAGAGACATATTAGTGAAAGAATTTGAATTAAAACACATGTGCTCTGAGGCACCCGAATCTACGATCCAGGTGCTAGAATGCATGACTGAAAAAAAGATCTGAGATATTTAAAAATTGTACCAGCCACTGCATTACTATTTATTTCAGAGCCATTATTTGAGTGGATTCCCTCCTCCATCTTCATTTTCTTAAACATTTGCACAAATTGGCTGTATTGATCCTTGCTATAATGTTGATTTGCATTGAAAAAATCTGCTTGACTGATGGTCTTTCCTTCATTGTCTTCTGTCCCCATAATAACATTTCCTTTGACTTGACCTTGATAATTCTTGTTAGTGAAGTGAAAATCCTCTGGAAACCCTATCAACCTGTAACAGTCCACTTCCAAGTATCCTTCTCTTCCACAATAAGTGCAAGTCGCATTTAATTTGGATCATATTTAGCTTTCTTCCCTTTGAATATAATGAGTTTGTTTTGGAAACTTTTGTTGCTATTGATGTTGGAACCTTTGTGGCTGATTAAAGTTCCTTGGAAAATTGGGATTAGGATTAGGATTAGGACTTTGTGAAGGTCTTGGAAACCTTCAAATATGTTTTCCTCCTTTGAACTGGTTGGTATTTCCTACTATGAAAGAAGAGAAATAAGAAGAAACAAGAGGACTTAAATAAGTTTCCCTTTGATTCCCATCCTGCAAATCAAAGAGTAAGCTTGGTTGATGTTAGGCAAAGGATTCATCATTAGAATATTTTCCCTAGCCAGTGCATAGGTGTTATTTAAACCCATGAGTCTCTCATCTTCCATAGATTTGAGCAACTTGATTTTTCCTTCACATGTGCATACACAAGAACATTGTATGTTAGAGTTTAGAGAATCAAGCTCATCCCATAAACATTGTATGTTAGAGTTTAGAGAATCAAGCTCATCCCATAATTTAGATTAGTGAGTATCTTGCAATACTGTTTGTTCCTTGAATAAATCTGCTTAGTTCCTTTTGCAGATGAAACAACTTAGCACTATTGGTTTGACTAAACCTGTGCTCCAAGCCGATCCACAATTCCTTTGCAGTCCTTGAGTAAATTACACTTTCCACAATATCTCTTGATAGAGAATTCAAGAGACATGAAGTCATCATATCATTGGATCTATGCCAAAGTGGTAGATCTGAAGAGTTTGCTGGAGGAATTAGGGTGGATCCATTGATGAAACCCAATTTATTCTTAGCCGAAAGGGCTATGAGGGCTGACCTTTACCAACCCTGAAAACCTTTTTCTTCAAAGAGGTTATTCACCAGTGTCATACCAGGGTTATTAGAAGGATGAAGGTGATAGGGGTGATTTGGATCAATGTTAGATGCAATATTTGTGCTACTTTTTGTAAGAGTAGGACCAGTTCTAGAATTATCTCCTATTGTTGTGATTGAATAAAATTTGTACAAGAAATTGATTACTGCTTTGATATCATGTAAGAAATTGAGACTGGTTTGAGAAATTTTCTTCTGTGTTTATTCATCGTGTATGCTTCAATATATATACAAGAGTAATAAATAAATAATGCTAAAATCTATACAATTATCTCTACTCCTATTGGCTATCATAATAACAAACCCTACAAAATTATTCTCTTACCATGCTAAAGAAGATTCCAAGAAAGAAAATTTAGTTGGGTCAGGATTGTCTTCTTTTCTAGCTGCATTTCTGTTAAGCCCAAACTTATTTGACTCACTTGTGTGGCCCATGAAACATGTTGATATTTCCTGTTCTTTCAGACAAAGTTCTCTTCGACATACCCAATTTGTGTTCTTGAACTTTCTTAGTCTTCTTCTTCTCAAATGCTTTGTCAATGGATAGTGATGAACTAGAAGGCTTTATTTCAACATAATTAACTTTAGCTAAAAAGGGTGTATGTAGTAGAATAAACATGAACCATCAATAAAGAATCATCAATGAATATAAAATACAATAGTTTTTATAATAGAATTCAACAATAGAAAGTTTGAATTAGGCGAATTTGTAATAGTAGACTTCGGGGTAAAAACCTAATTTTGATCTTACTAACTGAAACTGTAGATGTAGGGTATGAGGAAGAACTGAGTTCCTCACTATGATAGCTTTACATACCTTGAATTTCTCTAATTGAAACTCTAACATTGAAGAGGAATTCCAAATGTCTCTTCTCAGGGGCGGACCCACCCTTAGCCAAGGAGTGTCAAGCGACACCCCTTCATCAGAAAATTACATTGTATATAGAGGTCAAATTTTGATTTAATAAATATATATATAAGTATTAACACCTCTTGACACAAGTTTAAGGTTTAATCTAGTGGTTAAGACATTGCGAAAATTTCTTGAGGTCGTGTGTTCTAGTCTGTATCTTCTTGAAATTATTTAGAAACCCTTGAGTTACATGGAAGGAAAACTGGCGTGCCCATGCTACAAGGCACGCATTGCGCAAGTCCAATTTGGCTGTCCTTCAGTAAAATATGTATCACGCCCGCTACTGTCTCTTCTTGAAATTCTTTAGAAACACTTGAGTTACATGGAAGGAACAAACCTTGCTTGAGTTACATGGAAGGAAAACTTAGACACTGGAAAAATATCCAGGCACGCATCGCGCAAGTCCAATCTAGCTGTCCTTTTAGTAAAATATGTATAACGCTTTACTCAGAAGTCAGATTGACAAACAATTTGTTGTGTTGGAAATTATACTCAAATATCTTTAATTTGATAGGTTACTAGCCACCTAATTGTTCATATTCTAGGATATATTCTTGTTTGAAGTTGACCCATAAATGAACTTACACGAAAATTTAATCGTCAGGAAAGTTCTCAACTCGGCTTTGTGCTAGAGGTTCCTAATTATGATTTTAACTCATATCCAATACACTTCTCACTCTTAGGAATTGACTTCTACACCTAAAAAAAAAGAAAAATCACCCATGCATTGTCTCAGGATACATGGGAGATAATAAAGGAATATATAGTTTATAACATGGTCAACGCTTTTCTTATGTGGAGCATGATTTCCTAAGTTTGAAATTCATACTAATTTAGTACTGTTCCTTAAAAAGTTGGTGGTGAAAAACATCTCAGACATGCTACTTATTTCCCTTAGTAATATTAGGATTTGAAGACTTTGGGTGCATCAATATTACCTTAGCTTAAATATATATGAGCTCTATGTTAACTCAAAATAAAAATAGTGAAAAAAAACTTTGGCTGGATTCGAGAACCCTGGACTCAGAGTCGTTCCTCTAGCTTTTATCAACGGCACAAAGACACTCCTATGCTCCTCATGGTACACTGTTAATTACCACTTATAGGTGTAGGTCCGCCTTTGGTAATATCAACAACATCTTTTCTAGGCTACTACGTGAGAGAATAAAGGGTCTTATTCCAGAGGACAACATCTACCATTATAGGTGCCTTCTGTCTCACGATTTCGAAGTACGAAAATTAAAACGGTTAATTTTGTATGTGAATTTCAACATTGATTCTTCAAATTTATTAAAAATAAAATTTTACATATTTGACAATTAGGGTTTATTAGCTTATGACTTTATAGTTTTTGTCTTATTTTTGTTATTTTGATTTTAAAACCTGTGCTTAAAATTACTTTTTTATTTTATTCAAATATTACAAAAATATTTAAAAATTATTTTGACTCAAAAACATCTAAAATAAATCAATTCATACGGGTTTAGATGAAAAGTAAAATAAGGTAACATAGTAAAGATAATTCAGAATATTTAGAAGAGTTGTTCTCTTTTTTTTTTTTTAGTTTTCCATTCGGTTTTCATATCCACATTAGAGCCTAGACTAATTCAGATTAGTGCCGCGTAGGGCTCCATTCGGAGCAAAGCTCTCCCTACCAATGATTTTTTCATATTAGGACTCGAACTAGAAATCTTTGATTAAGGCCCCCCACCCCCAACCTAGACCCAACAATATAGTAGTAACACGTTTCGATAAAATGGGAGGGAGAGAGTATCCGAATTCGGTGTATAAGAAGATGGTGGTAAAAGCTCAACTGCCAAACGAACAAATATGTATGTGATCCTCAATCCTCATCACACAAACATTCTCTCCAACAAATGAATGTATATATATGTAGATGTGATTGGAATGTGAATCTCTTATTGATCAAATAATAACAATAATAATAACAATGGGGATTTTACGTGCAATTCTGAAGCATCCTGATGATATTTATCCATTGTTGAAGCTCAAGTTAGCGGCACGATATGCCGAAAAACAGATCCCTTCACAGCCACATTGGGCCTTCTGTTACATCATGCTTCACAAGGTCTCTCGTAGCTTTTCTCTCGTCATTCAACAGCTTCCTGTCGAGCTTCGCGACGCAGTAAGTTTTCTCCTCAAATTCAACCATGCAAAATTGAACAAATATGCCCTCCGTTTATAGTTTGGTCCAAAAATTGTCTCGGTTGTTAATAGTTTGGCTAAAAAATGTCTTTCCTGTTACTTAATTGAACATTCTTTGTTCAAGTTCGCATGGTTTAAGGGTATTTTTGTTCAATTTCGTATGTTGTGGTGCCAATGTGGCATATGAAATTTTAGACACATCTAGATGTTGTTCAGAGGATTGATGATATTATGACTATTTAGGAAGTAATGCTAATGTATTTGGATTTGGGATAATCTACAATTAATTCCATTTTTACAATTAAAATTTTGATAGTATAAGTTGCAAATTTTCTCATCTAGATGAAATGTTAGTCAAGCTTCATGTAGGTTGAATTTTGAGACAGGGAGAATGTTATATGATGACAAGGAGAAATCATGTTTTCTCTTTGGTTTAAGGATTTTGATTTTCGCTTAATTAGAAAAAAACTTGATGAATGATATATTTTTTCCTGCTTCTTTTTAGTTTATCAGAAATGAAGCTCCAAAGTTGAATTGTTTCATTGATCGGTCTAGAGAATTATATTTTCCTATGATCTTACTTCTCTTATTGTGAAGGTTGATTTCTCATAACTTCTGTCTATCTTTACAGATATGCATTTTCTATTTGGTTCTGCGAGCGCTTGACACTGTCGGTATGTTCAATAACTGAGCCCGGAATGCAGATAACTAAATTGGTTAACACAATAAGACTGACATTTAAGCGCATTCATTTTCTTGGAGTCATGTTACTTATTCACATTTTGGTGTTCTTATTCTGGACAGAGGACGATACCAGTGTAGCGACAGAAGTGAAAGTACCAATTTTGATGTCCTTCCATCGACATGTTTATGATCGTGAATGGCATTTTTCATGTGAGTCTTCTGAATTTAAGCGGTCGTCTTCCATTAAGGCATTGTTAATACTGTTTGTCCTCTCATTGCCCCGAACTCTCAGCCCAAAAGTAAATAAAAAAGGCAAAAAAGGAGAAGCAAGGATATTTTATAGAAGTCTTATTTCTATAGTTTACTGCAACTTCTTTCTCTAAATATAGATTTCTCTTTTCTTTTGTTTCATTTTTTTTCGCTCTGATAATGAATTGTTTTTCAAATATAATTTCTCAAGTATTGTAGACTGGTTTGCTAATCCCAATTTTCATATATTAGGCGGTACGAAGGACTACAAGGTTCTTATGGATCAATTCCATCATGTTTCAACTGCTTTTCTGGAGCTAGGGAAACAGTGAGTTTGTACCTAGCAACGGCTGCTTTTGAATTTTCTGTTCGATATAATTATTAGCCAGCAATGCTTAATGAGTACTTACATTTGCCACATTGATGTTCTGTCAATACAGAAACAAGCTATAAATATGTAGTTTTTGTTCCTCTACAGTTCAAACTAGTTATGGAAGGGAGAATCAGGAGCATTTAAGTATGATGTCATATCCATGTGATGTGTCTGTAGTTTGAATCTGAAATACTGTAGTTTTCTCATTCTATAAACTTTTGGTATGTGCTGAATGTCGTGATCGTAGTTTATGAATGAGCATTATGCTCTTATAATGTTGCAGTTACAAGGAGGCAATCGAGGACATTACCATGAGGATGGGTGCAGGAATGGCAAAGTTTATATACAAGGAGGTATGAAATAAGTACTATAAACGAGAAAGGATCAAAGTTATGAACTTTATACTTGTTTTCATTTTGTGTTAATATGGATTGGCTTGATCTCTCAAGCTTTCCTGTTTCATGCAATTCCTCTTGATAGAGCCATATGCTTTCTCGGCCACCGTTTACCAAAAGCATGAAGGTGGTTTTAGCTTCACTACAATGTCAATATATGAGTTGATCACTAGTATTCTATCTACTGCAGGTTGAAACAATTGATGATTATGATGAATATTGTCATCATGTAGCTGGGCTCGTTGGATTAGGCTTATCAAAACTTTTCCATGCCTCTGGGAAAGAAGATGTGGCTTCAGATTCTCTCTGCAACTCCATGGGTTTATTTCTTCAGGTGTTGATTTTAACATGTATGGAAGCCACCCGTAACGTAACCATCTTTGAGTGTTTTTTGCAGTAACAACAATGTTTGCAATATACTGCAGAAAACAAATATCATTAGAGATTATCTGGAAGACATAAATGAAGTACCCAAATGTCGAATGTTTTGGCCTCGTCAGATTTGGAGTAAATACGTTGACAAGCTCGAGGTATGTTTTCTTCAACTCTTTATTGGCATTTCTTATCTCATATTTTCCTGTCATATTAATCAATTTCATGATACTGAATTACCTTGACTACATCATAGCAGACACTGATGTTTTTTCTAATATGGGGTTCATTGTTTTTTTAACTGACTGCATTTGTCGATGTGCCTCAGGACTTGAAGTATGAGGAGAACTCTGTCAAGGCAGTGCAATGCCTGAATGAAATGGTCACTAATGCTTTTTCACATGTAGAAGATTGTTTGACTTTCTTGTCTACACTGCAGGATCCTGCTATCTTTCGATTCTGTGCTATTCCACAGGTCTTTTCATTTTCTTTTAGCTCTTGTTCTTGACTTCTGTCACAAAACTTGTGTCTCAGATTGTAATGTGCATCTGTGTTTGGTAATCTGTTGAAAAAAACTAAAAGGAAAATGTAAGGAATTTGCTAAAGCTGGTGGCTGAGGCAGGAATTCTAATAAGAGGATTTAAAAAAATGAAAAATGCTATACCGAAAAGCTCCATATGTCGAGGGGATTCAATGAAGATTCATACATATACCAAGAAAACTATTTTTACCCTACTTCGGCATTGTAATTTCTTTACAAAGAGGATTCAATTGTACCCCCTTCCATGCCTTTAGCTCTGCCACTGGCCGAAGCTTTACTTTTACGGAAATGATTTATTTTCATTATTCTTGATTGATCAAGGACTTTCTTGTCGTCTTATTTCCACGAAAATATCCATCCATCTTCCATTAGCTATCGGGTTAGTGATGTTGCAAATAAAAAAAGATCTTATATAATCCTTTTAACTTTGTATTCTTTCAGGCTGGGAAAACAGCAGAGCTTATTGATTTGTTATGCATATAGGTGCTTTGTGAATTTGTTGTTCATAGTGCCTAGGAATATTAGTATGTTTTTGTTATTTTTGCATTATTAACTTGTTAAATATTCTCCTGAAGGTGTGCGTTGCCTTGGTATTTTCTTATGTTACCAGGTCATGGCAATTGGGACCCTGGCAAAGTGCTATAACAACATTGAAGTCTTCAGAGGAGTTGTAAAAATGAGACGTGGTAAGAAGTATGATAAACACACATGTCATGCTACTTCATACTCTATTTCTTGCGCATTTCTGTTTGATGATTGATCTGACCCCTGAAAGTCGGCAAATTTGTTAATGCATCCCTTCAACTTTCGTTGCCTCACTCTCATTTAACTTTGTTACCATCTTCTCCTTACCATCATACTGGCAGTTATTAAGATGCTTGGGTTCTTCTTTCTAGGTCTCACTGCTCAGGTTATTGACCGGACCAGGAGCATGGCAGATGTATATGGTACTTTCTTCGACTTCTCTTGTATTCTGAAATCCAAGGTATGATACTTTCTTATTCTTGTAGTCACTTGCTCATTTTGAGGGTTACATTGTTATTTTTTTACATAATTCTCCCATGAATTGTGTGCTTGTCTATTTGATCATATTTCTGCATGTTTCTGTGTAATTATTCCCACATAGTATGTTTTTCTTGCTCGCTTGTGTCGTTATGGACTTTATATCAAGTTACTTGAAACCTTGTGCATACAAATTGCATAGAGGTTTAGAGCTATGCTACCATGACAGTTGAAAGACTCTTCTAACCTTGTAGAATTAGCTCTTCCGGAGATTTTCTAATCATTATTACTGAATTAGCTGTTCAAGGAGTCTCTGTCTCTTGTTATTCTATTGTATTTCAAACTTAAAAATCAGAATTCACATATTCCTCTTCAAAGATGAAACTTCCATTGATAAACCGGCCATCGTCACACTTGTCTCTTGTGACCACCTGCCATCCTCTTCACAAACAGATTCTTCATGCACCATGTTCCCAAATTTCATCCAATGAAACTAGAGGTAAGTAGAATGAAAGGGTATTGCAAATTATGTATTTGAGATCATAGTTTAAGAATATTACAACAAGTACGTTGTGTCGTCAAATCCAAAATCGTAAAATAGCATTCTTTTCCCATTGCTACTGGTGATTCACGCACAAAAAAAAGGCTATCAGTTGGTAAATATCTCAATCATACCATACAACAAACCAGTGTAGTTCCACAAGTGGGGTCTGCAGAGGGTATGCAGACTTTTCCCCTACCTTGGAAGGTAGACAGATTGTTTCTGCTAGACCCTCGGCTCGAAAAAAAGAATATCAATAAGGAAATAACGCAAGTGAAAAAATATTCTGAAAAAAAGGAACAGTAACTACAACAAAATAGTGTGATAATCAAAGTTCAAGAGACAGTAGATATTAGCAAAAAATCAACGGACAAGAAAGTACAGGAGAAATACTATAAGTATGGAAGGCTAAGCAAGACAACACTCTTCTACCTACTAACCTTCTGCCCTAATTCGTATCCTCCACAACCTCTTATCTAAAGTCATGTCCTCGATAAGCTGCTCTAATCATATCAATCAGACCATATGGGTGCAAATCCAATACAAAAAACAATTTCCACGAAGGATGCATTCATATTTGAAGATGTCAAAGAAATACTAAAACAAGCACAAATGACAAAATACTACGGCTTGTGCAAATTTACTAGGTTTCTGGTAGTTGAAGAAAACCCAAAATTAGGCCAGTCTCTCTGTTATTTTCACCAAAGTGGTTAATATCTAGTTTATGGTCCATCGGAGAAGTTTACCTCCACGCAACATTGTTCATTTCATCATTATTTGAATAAGCTACTCAAATGAGAAACCTTTTAAACAATCTTTTCACAAATTTTATGGGCTGAAATCACTAAGTATTTTGCATTGGCTAGAGTTATCCAAACATTTAATTATGTGACACAAAATGTTCTCCCCGAGAGGAACTCGTCAAACAGCCAAGTTAATCCTAGTACTTTTGAAGCTATGTTCCTATTACTAATTTGGCTGGGCCAACTATTCATAACTATGCTTATCAGAAAACATGTGTTCAGTTCCTAACAAGAAGATTCTATGCAAGTTACTAAAGACCAAATATTATGAAAAGCTATATGCCAATGTTATGTTCGTTTAGTATTTAAAATCATATGGATGGTCAATAAGCTTTAGTTCACTTCCTAATGACAATGAATATCTCTCCAGCTATGTACTATCTTCTTCAATTTCTTCCAAATATTTGTCAAAGTTCCATTTCATAGTGAAAACTTGTGCTAGTTAATCAACTTGATCGGTTGAACGTTTTAGGTGGAGTATAAAGATCCACATGTGGCAAAAACTTTAAAGAGGCTCGAAGTGATATTGAGAACTTGCAAAAACTCAGGAACCTTGAACAAAAGGTATGGTACATATCCTAGTATTTTTCTTGAGTTTTTGTGAATATCAACTAATGCACCTGCCTATGACCAGGAAATCTTTCGTAATCAAGAGCGGACCTAATTACAATTCAACTTTCGTGAGTTTTTAGCTGATGTTTTCTTCATGCTTTAGATATGATTTCCCTAAATACAGTGAATATTTTCTTATTCTCTGAAATATATTGCAGGTTGTGGTCCTTGTTGTCATAGTCGCTATCCTTATAGGATACCAATCTGGAAACCGAACTTAGACCATGTGTAAGTATTATTGTAACAACATCCTGGCCAAAATGCCTAATAGTTAGATGCATTCCATCCTTACGTGATACAGAGTTTTTCCTATTATGTGCCGTGATTTTAACCAACTTGTTTGGGATTGAAGTATTGCTGTCGTATGCACCTATGATTTGAAAGATCATACTATCTAATCTTCTATTAATAATCGTCTGGATCATGTTATGAAGTATTTTGCTAGGCTTTTACACCTTAGGGTTGATTCATGCTCTGAGCTTCTTTTATGACCGGGAGGTTAATTCTTTTCTCTTTTTTCATATGCTATTTACATGATATGTCGGATTGTATTAGTAAACTTGATCAAAACCTCAATATTCCACCCACGCTAGATATAATTCACATTTAGCTATAGTTAAAGAAGTTTTACTATAGCTATAGATCACAACTTCTAAGTAAATCATAGAGGATTTTCATGTAAACTATATATGCATAAGGTCATAATTATGAGTGTTCAATGAAGCCACATGTTTTTGTAAACAAGTTGCAAACTAAAAGTGTTTCTTTAGATTAAGAACTGGCATACCATGCAGCAGAATGATTGATTTAGTTTGTTATTTTGCCTTTTAGTGGTAACTGTGTTCAGAAGTCATCCAAAGGAGATATGGGGTAGTCGATCACGTTGAGGAAATAGGTGTTTGCTATATATTTTCTTCCTTTTCCTGTTGCAGGACTGATGTTACGAAAGTTCGGTAGAAAAGATGGCACAAGCTCTTGGATGAGTATGTGATAGCTGCAGATTTTGTCGTCTGTAACTATACTAGATACAAAAGCCCGGGCCGGGCGCAATATATATTAGTTTATTATTTTAATTCATATGATACAGATAAAATTAAAAGAATAAATTAAATTTTTAAATATTATTGTTGTTAATTATTTTTATTATATTTATAACGTACTTTTCAAATAATATCCGTGGCACATGTGATATTTTGAGAGTTAATTAATTTTTAAAATGTGAAATTTTGAGAGTTAATCAATTTTTAATATATATATTTTAAATATTTTAAATACGTTATTTTTAAATAATATATGTTATTTCTCAGGTCCCAATAAGTTAATCAATTTTTTAATATATATATTTTAAATATTTTAAATACGTAATTTTTAAATAATATATGTTATTTCTCATGTCCCAATTTATGTGACACATGTTAAATTTTGAGAGTTAATCAAATTTTTAATATGTTTTTAAATACTTTAAGTTGTGATTAATAGTATTCTTAACGTAATTTTGAAATAATATATGTTACTCCATTTGTCCCAATTTATGTGGTGCATGTGAAATTTTGAGAGTTAATCACATTTTAATATGTTTTTCAAATATTTTAAGTTGTTAATTATTGTGATTTATGGTACTCTTAATGTAATTTTCAAATAATATATGTTACTCTCTCAGTCTCAATTATGTAGTACAAGTGAAATTTCGAGAGTTAACAAAAATCTTAAGTTGACTTTTAGTACTATTTTTTGTGAATTCAGAACATACAAAAAGGAAAATATTAAAATAAAAATAAATTAAAACGGATATAATACGAAATATAAATAGAGGAAGTCGAGGAGAAGGGCAAACTGGTCAATTGACCGGCTGACCCTAAGCTCCTCAACATTCGCTTCTATTATATGGACTAGATGCAAAAGCCCGGGCCCAATATATATTAGTTTACTATTTTAATTCATGTGATACAGATAAAATTAAAAGAATCAATTAAATTTTTAAATATTATTGTTGTTAATTATTTTTATTATATTTATAACGTACTTTTCAAATAATATCCGTGGCACCTGTGATATTTTGAGAGTTAATTAATCTTTAAAATAAGAAATTTTGAGAGTTGATCAATTTTTTAATATATATATTTTAAGAATTTTAAATACGTAATTTTTAAATAATATATGTTATATCTCATGTCCCAATTTATGTGACCATGTTAAATTTTGAGAGTTGATCAAATTTTAAATATGTTTTTAAATACTTTAAGTTGTGATTAATAGTACTCTTAACGTAATTTTGAAATAATTTATGTTACTCCATTTGTCCCAATTTATGTGGTACATGTGGAATTTTGAGAGTTAATCACATTTTAATATGTTTTTCAAATATTTTAAGTTGTTAATTATTGTGATTTTTGGTACTCTTAATGTAATTTACAAATAATATATGTTACTCTCTCAATCTCAATTATGTAGTACAGATGAAATTTCGAGAGTTAACAAAAACCATAAGTTGATTTTTAGTACTATTTTTTGTAAATTCATAACATACAAAAAGGAAAATATTAAAATAAAAATAAATTAAAACAGATATAATACTAAATATAAATAGAGGAAGTTGAGGAGAAGGGCAAACCGGTCAATTGACCGGCTGACCCTAAGCTCCTAACATTCGCTTCTATTATATAGAGTAACTAGATACAAAAGCCCGGGCAAGCCCGGGCCCAATAGATATTAGTTTATTATTTTAATTCATGTGATACAGATAATATTAAAAGAATCAATTAAATTTTTAAATATTATTGTTGTTAATTATTTTTATTATATTTATGACGTACTTTTCAAATAATATCTGTGGCACATGTGATATTTTGAGTGTTAATTAATTTTTAAAATGTGAAATTTTGAGAGTTAATCAATTTTTTAATATATATATTTTAAATATTTTAAATACGTAATTTTTAAATAATATATGTTATTTCTCATGTCCCAATTTATGTGACACATGTTATATTTTGAGAGTTAATCAAATTTTTAATATGTTTTTAAATTCTTTAAGTTGTGATTAATAGTATTCTTAACGTAATTTTGAAATATTATATGTTACTCCATTTGTCCCAATTTTTGTGGTACATGTGAAATTTTGAGAGTTAATCACATTTTAATATGTTTTTCAAATATTTTAAGTTGTTAATTATTGTGATTTATGGTACTCTTAATGTACTTTTCAAATAATATATGTTACTCTCTCAGTCTCAATTATGTAGTACAGGTGAAATTTCGAGAGTTAACAAATATCTCAAGTTGATTTTTAATTCTATTTTTTGTAAATTCATAACATACAAAAAGGAAAATATTAAAATAAAAATAAATTAAAACAGATATAATACGAAATATAAATAGAGGAAGTAGAGGAGAAGGGCAAACCGGTCAATTGACCGGCTGACCCTAAGCTCCTAACATTCGCTTCTATTATATAGAGTAACTAGATACAAAAGCCCAGGAAAGCCCGGGCCCAATATATATTAGTTTATTATTTTAATTCATGTGATACAGATAAAATTAAAAGAATCAATTAAATTTTTAAATATTATTGTTGTTAATTATTTTTATTATATTTATAACGTACTTTTCAAATAATATCCGTGGCACATGTGATATTTTGAGTGTTAATTAATTTTTAAAATGTGAATTTTTAGAGTTAATCAATTTTTTAATATATATATTTTAAATATTTTAAATACGTAATTTTTAAATAATATATGTTATTTCTCATGTCCCAATTTATGTGACACATGTTAAATTTTGAGAGTTGATCAAATTTTAAATATGTTTTTAAATACTTTAAGTTGTGATTAATAATATTCTTAACGTAATTTTGAAATAATTTATGTTACTCCATCTGTCCCAATTTATGTGGTGCATGTGAAATTTCGAGAGTTAATCACATTTTAATATGTTTTTCAAATATTTTAAGTTGTTAATTATTGTGATTTTTGGTACTCTTAATGTAATTTTCAAATAATATCTGTTACTCTCTCAGTCTCAATTATATAGTACAGGTGAAATTTCGAGAGTTAACAAAAATCATAAGATGATTTTTAGTACTATTTTTTGTAAACTCTTAACATACAAAAAGGAAAATATTAAAATAAAAATAAATTAAAACGGATATAATACGAAATATAAATAGAGGAAGTTGAGGAGAAGGGCAAACCGGTCAATTGACCGGCTGACCCTAAACTCCTCAACATTCGCTTCTGTTATATAGACTAGTTACAAAAGCACGGGCCCAATATATATTAGTTTATTATTTTAATTCATGTGATACAGATAAAATTAAAAGAATAAATTAAATTTTTAAATATTATTGTTGTTAATTATTTTTATTATATTTATAACGTACTTTTCAAATAATATCCGTGGCACATGTGATATTTTGAGTGTTAATTAATTTTAAAAGTGTGAAATTTTGAGAGTTAATCAATTTTTTAATATATATATTTTAAATATTTTAAATAAGTAATTTTTAAATAATATATGTTATTTCTCATGTCCCAATTTATGTGACACATGTTAAATTTTGAGAGTTAATCAAATTTTTAATATGTTTTTAAATTCTTTAAGTTGTGATTAATAGTGTTCTTAACGTAATTTTGAAATAATATATGTTACTCCATTTGTCCCAATTTATGTGGTGCATGTGAAATTTTGAGAGTTAAGCACATTTTAATATGTTTTTCAAATATTTTAAGTTGTTAATTATTGTGATTTATGGTACTCTTAATGTAATTTACAAATAATATATGTTACTCTCTCAGTCTCAATTATGTAGTACAGGTGAAATTTCGAGAGTTAACAAATATCTTAAGTTGATTTTTAGTACTATTTTTTGTAAATTCATAACATACAAAAAGGAAAATATTAAAATAAAAATAAATTAAAACAGATATAATACTAAATATAAATAGAGGAAGTTGAGGAGAAGGGCAAACCGGTCAATTGACCGGCTGACCCTAAGCTCCTAACATTCGCTTCTATTATAAAGAGTAACTAGATACAAAAGCCCGGGCAAGCCCGGGCCCAATAGATATTAGTTTATTATTTTAATTCATGTGATACAGATAATATTAAAAGAATCAATTAAATTTTTAAATATTATTGTTGTTAATTATTTTTATTATATTTATGACGTACTTTTCAAATAATATCCGTGGCACATGTGATATTTTGAGTGTTAATTAATTTTTAAAATGTGAAATTTTGAGAGTTAATCAATTTTTTAATATATATATTTTAAATAAGTAATTTTTAAATAATATATGTTATTTCTCATGTCCCAATTTATGTGACACATGTTAAATTTTGAGAGTTGATCAAATTTTTAATATCATTTTAAATACTTTAAGTTGTGATTAATAGTATTCTTAACGTAATTTTGAAATATTATATGTTACTCCATTTGTCCCAATTTATGTGGTACATGTGAAATTTTGAGAGTTAATCACATTTTAATATGTTTTTCAAATATTTTAAGTTGTTAATTATTGTGATTTTTGGTACTCTTAATGTAATTTTCAAATAATATATGTTACTCTCTCAGTCTCAATTATGTAGTACATGTGAAATTTCGAGAGTTAACAAAAATCTTAAGTTGACTTTTAGTACTATTTTTTGTGAATTCATAAAATACAAAAAGGAAAATATTAAAATAAAAATAAATTAAAACGGATATAATACGAAATATAAATAGAGGAAGTCGAGGAGAAGGGCAAACTGGTCAATTGACCGACTGACCCTAAGCTCCTCAACATTCGCTTCTATTATATGGACTAGATACAAAAGCCCGGGCCCAATATATATTAGTTTACTATTTTAATTCATGTCATACAGATAAAATTAAAAGAATCAATTAAATTTTTAAATATTATTGTTGTGAATTATTTTTATTATATTTATAACGTACTTTTCAAATAATATCCGTGGCACCTGTGATATTTTGAGAGTTAATTAATCTTTAAAATAAGAAATTTTGAGAGTTAATCAATTTTTTAATATATATATTTTAAGAATTTTAAATACGTAATTTTTAAATAATATATGTTATTTCTCATGTCCCAATTTATGTGACACATGTTAAATTTTGAGAGTTGATCAAATTTTAAATATGTTTTTAAATACTTTAAGTTGTGATTATTAGTACTCTTAACGTAATTTTGAAATAATTTATGTTACTCCATTTGTCCCAATTTATGTGGTACATGTGAAATTTTGAGAGTTAATCACATTTTAATATGTTTTTCAAATATTTTAAGTTGTTAATTATTGTGATGTTTTGTACTTTTAATGTAATTTTCAAATAATATATGTTACTCTCTCAGTCTCAATTATGTAGTACAGGTGAAATTTCGAGAGTTAACAAAAATCTTAAGATGATTTTTGGTACTATTTTTTGTAAATTCATAACATACAAAAAGAAAAATATTAAAATAAAAATAAATTAAAACGGATATAATACGAAATATAAATAGAGGGAGTTGAGGAGAAAGGCAAACCGGTCAATTGACTGGCTGAACCTAAACTCCTCAACATTCGCTTCTATTATATAGACTAGTTACAAAAGTCCGGGCCCAATATATATTAGTTTATTATTATAATTCATGTGATATAGATAAAATTAGAAGAATCAATTAAATTTTTAAATATTATTGTTGTTAATTATTTTTATTATATTTATAACGTACTTTTCAAGTAATATCCGTGGTACCTGTGATATTTTGAGAGTTAATTAATTTTTAAAATGTGAAATTTTGAGAGTTAATCAATTTTTTAATATATATATTTTAAATATTTTAAATACGTAATTTTTAAATAATATATGTTATTTCTCATGTCCCAATTTATGTGACACATGTTAAATTTTTAGAGTTAATCAAATTTTTAATATGTTTTTAAATACTTTAAGTTGTGATTAAAAGTGTTCTTAACGTAATTTTCAAATAATATATGTTACTCTCTCAGTCTCAATTATGTAGTACAGGTGAAATTTCGAGAGTTAACAAATATCTTAAGTTGATTTTTAGTACTATTTTTTGTAAATTCATAACATACAAAAAGGAAAATATTAAAATAAAAATAAATTAAAACAGATATAATACTAAATATAAATAGAGGAAGTTGAGGAGAAGGGCAAACCGGTCAATTGACCGGCTGACCCTAAGCTCCTAACATTCGCTTCTATTATAAAGAGTAACTAGATACAAAAGCCCGGGCAAGCCCGGGCCCAATAGATATTAGTTTATTATTTTAATTCATGTGATACAGATAATATTAAAAGAATCAATTAAATTTTTAAATATTATTGTTGTTAATTATTTTTATTATATTTATGACGTACTTTTCAAATAATATCCGTGGCACATGTGATATTTTGAGTGTTAATTAATTTTTAAAATGTGAAATTTTGAGAGTTAATCAATTTTTTAATATATATATTTTAAATACGTAATTTTTAAATAATATATGTTATTTCTCATGTCCCAATTTATGTGACACATGTTAAATTTTGAGAGTTGATCAAATTTTTAATATCATTTTAAATACTTTAAGTTGTGATTAATAGTATTCTTAACGTAATTTTGAAATATTATATGTTACTCCATTTGTCCCAATTTATGTGGTACATGTGAAATTTTGAGAGTTAATCACATTTTAATATGTTTTTCAAATATTTTAAGTTGTTAATTATTGTGATTTTTGGTACTCTTAATGTAATTTTCAAATAATATATGTTACTCTCTCAGTCTCAATTATGTAGTACATGTGAAATTTCGAGAGTTAACAAAAATCTTAAGATGATTTTTAGTACTATTTTTTTTAAATTCTTAACATACAAAAAGGAAAATATTAAAATAAAAATAAATTAAAACGGATATAATACGAAATATAAATAGAGGAAGTTGAGGAGAAGGGCAAACCGGTCAGTTGACCGGCTGACCCTAAACTCCTCAACATTCGCTTCTATTATATAGACTAGTTACAAAAGCCCGGGCCCAATATATATTAGTTTATTATTTTAATTCATGTGATACAGATAAAATTAAAAGAATCAATTAAATTTTTAAATATTATTGTTGTTAATTATTTTTATTATATTTATAACGTACTTTTCAAATAATATCCGTGGTACATGTGATATTTTGAGAGTTAATTAATTTTTAAAATGTGAAATTTTGAGAGTTAATCAATTTTTTAATATATATATTTTAAATTCGTAATTTTTAAATAATATATGTTATTTCTCATGTCCCAATTTATGTGACAAATGTTAAATTTTGAGAGTTAAATCAAATTTTAAATATGTTTTTAAATACTTTAAGTTGTGATTAATAGTACTCTTAACGTAATTTTGAAATAATATATGTTACTCCATTTGTCCCAATTTATGTGGTACATGTGAAATTTTGAGAGTTAATCACGTTTTAATATGTTTTTCAAATATTTTAAGTAGTTAATTATTGTGATTTTTGGTACTCTTAATGTAATTTTCAAATAATATATGTTACTCTATCAATCTCAATTATGTAGTACAGGTGAAATTTCGAGAGTTAACAAAAATCTTATGTTGATTTTTAGTACTATTTTTTGTAAATTCATAACATACAAAAAGGAAAATATTAAAATAAAAATAAATTAAAACAGATATAATACGAAATATAAATAGAGGAAGTTGAGGAGAAGGGCAAACCGGTCAATTGACCGGCTGACCCTAAGCTCCTAACATTCGCTTCTATTATATAGAGTAACTAGATACAAAAGCCTGGGCCCAATATATATTAGTTTATTATTTTAATTCATGTGATACAGATAAAATTAAAAGAATCAATTAAAATTTTAAATATTATTGTTGTTTATTATTTTTATTATATTTATAACGTACTTTTCAAATAATATCCGTGGCACATGTGATATTTTGAGTGTTAATTAATGTTTAAAATGTGAAATTTTGAGAGTTAATCAATTTTTTAATATATATATTTTAAATATTTTAAAAACGTAATTTTTAAATAATATATGTTATTTCTCATGTCCCAATTTATGTGACACATGTTAAATTTTGATTCCCACTAGAACTTGAAGGAGGATAAGGTTGAACCCATTGACGGTTATCTCCTTCATTCTTAGCAACGGAGGGACAATCCTTAATCTTATGACCCGTCTTGCCACAACCAAAGCATGCATTAGAACCGGCTAGGCATTTATCCTCATGCTTCTTTCCACATTTAGCAAATTAGACAATGAATACCCTCTACCACTTCCTTCTTGAGGCTTAGGGTTAGACACCCTATCTTTGTTGAACTTCGGGATCGGAGCATTGGAGGAACCTTGATTTGGGAACCCTCGTCGGAGCCTAGAATGACCATGTCCACCGAACCTGTAGTGTGAAAAGTCACCATCACCGATCTTAGCCCTCTTTGCCTCCCTAGAGTTCTCCTTAAGTTTCTCTTCCTCAATTTGTTGAGCATGCACCATTAGGCGAGAAATGTCCATATCATGGATAAGCATAGTGGTACAACATCCTTTGACCACCAACTCGGACACTCCCAAAACAAACTTACTCATCCTTGCCCTAGGGTCGGCAACCATAGTAGGAGCATACCTAGACAATTGTGTGAATTTCAAAGCATACTCCTTCACACTCATGTTTCCTTGACAAAGGTTAATAAACTCAAGCACCCTTGTCTCCCCCATCTCAAGGGGAAAGAACCTATCAAGGAAAGCAACCTTAAACTTCTCCCAATTAAGAGGACCTGCATCAATCGCCCTCTCACTCTTCATTGTTCAAACCACACTTGAGCCACACCTTTAAGTTGATAAGCAGCCAATTCTGCCTTTTCCACCGGGGTTACACCATGATCATCAACACTTTATACACCTCATCAATGAACTCTTGAGGATCTTCCTCAACCTTAGAACCATGATACTCCGGAGGATTCATTCTAGTGAAGTCTGTTACTCTAGATGCCACCGTACCCACATTGGGGTTCACGGGGACCACAACCTCCCTATTGGCTTGAGCCATCATGGATTGGGACAACACTTGGAAAGCAGCCCTAAACTCCGCATTAGTTACTTGCTCGGCCAAAGTGTCGATCGGAACTTAAGGAGCTTCTTGAGGAGCATTTTGTTCCACATTCTCTTTCGCATTCCTCCTAGAATATGCCCTTCTAGTGGCCATATCCTAAAAAGCATCAGATAGGGATTAGGAGAGAGATATATATAGAGTTAAACTCTATCGTGCGACTTTAGAATGATGAAAGAAGTGGAGTTTCCTAAACATCTTATAGCCTCTCATTCATAAGTGTAGCGCGCTTCACACCCATGAACATGACTCTACTCGACGTGGCTTATGAGACATCCTAGGACCTTTCTAAAACCTTTTGCTTTGAATACCAAGTTTGTCATGACCTAAAGTACACTCTAGACATGACATGGCGTACAAGACCCCGAGAGGTTCTATACAAGCCACTTAGCATACATCATACAAGATAATAGTATTTAGGAGTTCAAAAGACCATTTTATATCAAAAGTTGATAGAAGCATAACAGAAGTCTAACATAGTATCAAAGCCATCTAATAGTTGAATAGAATAAAATTTGGGACGTAACCCATACAAGTCCAAAAGTAAAATGGCATGAAAAGATAAACGTGGCATTTTCCTTGAATGTATGAGGACTCACAAAGTCTTCAAAATCTCTAAGTACTCACTAGCCACGAACGGAAGGAGAAGAGTCATCAAGCCCTACATTATGAGACAATGTAGGCAAAAATTATGCGTTAGTACATGGAATGTACCAAGTATGATAGCAATGCACAAAGTTATAAAATCATGCTAAAGGGGACATTTACATGATATGCAATGGTCAAGCTTCATTATAAATGATATGTTAGAAAACGTAAATAATAATCATGGCCCATGCAAGTTAAACATCTTTAAAGCACATTTGAAAACACCTTTAAAAGCAACGTTAGTTTATTATTATGGGAAGTGAGCCTTAACCGACATAGACCATGTGTGCTATAACATGGAATCTGGTGTCTACTCCACACCGAAATGAGGTGTCCTTACTTGCCAAGGTAAGAACTAAAACTTCTAGCTTTTAGGTGGATCCACTAGCTAATGTCTATCTAAGACAACCTATGGTGGCACATAGTTTATGGGACATGGGTAATCACCACTTGTCCACTCGAAGCTAAGCATAATTCCCATGGATTAATCGTAATTCATAACTTATCTTATCATTTATAGACATGGGTAATCACCTCTTGTCTTATCATTAGGGGACATGGGTAATCGCCTCTTGTCCCTTCATTCTTGGAAGACACATCAAATAGCCAATCCAAGCTAGATTCATTAGGATAGCTCCTTAGTTCTTGATTCAAATTTAGTTGAGAAAACCTTTCAACCCTATGGATCCTTTATGTGAGAAAATCTTTCCATATTATTGTTTTGAGTATTATGTGAGAAATACCTTCACAACACAACTACAACATTTATGCTTCACTCTCAAAGCAAATCTTAAATCATCATCAATTCCATAATTTGAACACGGATATCTTCATAAAATTCATCCTTTGATCATTCATAAACTTCATCATAGACTCATAGCTTAGAAATCACGAATCATGAATGGGCTCATATAATTTCACCTTAAAATAATTCAATTAACTCAATTCATGCATAAATAGACATAATTAAATCAATTAGATCATAATTGGAAAGAACCCATGAGATTGAAGAAAAACACTAATTTCAATTGGAGATTCTAACTTCTGAAAATTGAAAAATTTAAGAACTCTATGGAGGAAAGGAATCCATAGGTGGAGAACTATCATACCTTGGAGCTAAATTTCTAAAATGAAAGGAGAATTGGAGACTTGACTTGAATCCCTAGTCTTTTTCTTCAAGCTTTAGAGAGAGAAATATTTGGGGAAACTTGGAGGGATTTTGGGGGAAGTTGAAAAGTGATTAGAATGGGTAGATTTTAGGCTTAGAAGACTTATATAGGGTCTAGGATTAGGACTAAACCGACTTAGATTAGGCATTAAATAATTAGGGAAAAGACCAAAAAGCCCTTACAAATAACTGTCGGGCTCGACCTATGCTTTAGACCTACGTTCCATAGGTCCAACTACGGACCGTCCTGTCCAACCATAGATAGATTCATACACTACTAATTTTTGACTTCAAACTAAGGAGCCTATGTACGGTTCGTAGGTCCATTGACAGACCGTACATGGCAACCGTAGATCCCAACCTAAGGCTTTAAAATTTAACTAAGTATGGAAAAGACCTACGAGACCCATCTATGATTCATACATTGAATGACAGGCCGTCCTAGCAAACCGTCAAAGAGGTCCTAAAACTTGGCATTTTAAAACCATTTACCCTGCCACCTACGGTTCCTACCTATGGCCTGTAAGTCAACCTACGGTCTGTAGATGGCTTCCTTCAGTACTAGCACCAGTTCTGAAAACTTGCAATTTCCTTCTTTTCAAATACGAGGTGTTACAAAAAATCCCTACCAAGGTTTCCCCAATCTCAAAAATGGTAAAATGAGGCATAAACCCCGAAATTGCAGGTCTAACCCCTCTCTGATGCCGCAAAAGTGATCATGGGTTTGCTTAAGCGAACCCCGCTAAAAATGCGGGCCTTGCAAAAGTGGAACCCTTATCACTTCTACGAGGGTCCTTAGCTTAAGTGAAGGTCGCTTAAGCGGCTGGACCTTCTCATAAGTGAAGCCTACAGCACCAGCAAAACTCAACCAACACACAAAACATGAAATCGACCCTCGAGATTTATTCAAAACCCCGTACACAGAAACCAGATATGCAAATCAACTATACTCGATATTCTAGACTCAATGTAACCGTCAAAATATGAATCCGAGGTCTCCTTGACTCGACATCCGTAAAAACCATAAGAAACTAATTCAACGCCTAAAAGGCCCAAAACAAGCTCAGGACCTCACAAAAATTAACTAAGACCATTTCTAGGCCTAAAACCAACCCCCAAATCCAAGAGAACTCTCAGAATTCTAATTTGAGCATCCGAAATATGAAGTCAACCCAAAGGCTAAAATTCTATTAATTCACAACTTAGGACCTCAAATCCTCAAAAAGACTCGGAATCAAAATCCGACAGCTCTCACGGATCATATCCCATATTCTAGAACTAATGAAATTGATGGAATTCCATTTTGACACTCGAAACTTCAAAAGACTTCGAAAACCACTTTTTATGTAACTTAAGCCTTTCAAACTCAAAATTACCGAAATCTCAACGTTTAACTCAAGATTTGGAGACAACTTTCAAAACTCAATCAAGAAATAACTCGAGGTCAAAAATCAGGAAGGGGAAAATGGTAAATTTCACAAAAATACCAAAACTGACCAACCGGATCATTACAAGAATGTGGTAGTACACAATTAGTTTGAAGCTCTAAAACAACTACTTTATTAATACTTTTGAAGACTAAAGTTAGTTTTATAAAACATTTCACAGTATTATTAAGTATCAGGTGGGTCATAAATATTATGTGAAACGTTATCCGATATGCTCATGTTTGTAGTGCACACATATAGATGTGATGATGGAATCAAATGTGAAAGTAAACTAGATGTTGACTAAAATAAGTATTAGTTGGCATGACTGGTTGACTATCTCGGTTCAAATATGACACAAAATTAATTGAGAAATCATGTAATTATATATTGAAGAAATAGTAAATTCTTTAAGATTTTTTTTTGTGTTGTTTGGTTGTTCTCATGATAAATTTATAATTACAATAATTAAGATTGGAATTGTATCCCTTGAATTTTGAAATGTATAAAAAGGTGAATATGAACTTGGTTTACCTTCCATGTGGACCTTTTACTTTTATATGATTTAATAGATGTATCTATAGTATGATGACATTTGTGTTTGATATCAACTTGTAATTTATTTTTTGCAAGGTTGTTTGCTGAAATTATTAAAAGAACAAAGTTTCAACTATTAAAAATTATGTTGAAGATGCTAGTTTATATTCAAGTGAATTTAAGCATGAATTATATGCCTCCAATTATAGCTAAATGATTGGTTGCGAGAATTAAATCCTAAAAGAAATTTTTGTATAAAATGTGTTATTTAAAATGTAACAACACTTGTACGCATCAAGCCAACAAGGTTATTCTATCACGATTGATTCAGGGTCAGGAACCAAATAATTTCCATATATAAATTTGAATCTGCGGCATATTATTCTTTATATGATTCAATTGCTCCACCACAACGCACAAAAAATGGTCCCCAAATAAGGTTATGTGAATGCTAGATTTCCTACCATTAGGGGGAGAGATGATAAACAACTGAAAAAAATAAAGTATATATAATGAATTATCATTGATACAATCCTCTTTCAAAAGATAATTTAAGTCAATTGTCTGACGCATTCGCGGATCCTATAATATAATGCAATTTTAACTTCTCCAATCAAAGGTCCTTGAAGGACATAATATATGACACACCTGAAGTGTGATTTTTTGAAGAAGGAGAGGAACAAATGATCATAATAATAAGGTAAGTGCTTTGAAACACCACCACAACATAATTCTTAATAAAACCTTTAAAAAGAATCAGGTACCTGAAAATGATAAACAATGAAAAGATTTTGATAAATTATGTTGTCTCGGAATCAATATCAAAATAACCGTCGACGATATCATTAATACAATATAGCACTCTATATTTTCAATGGTAATGAGTTTCTTAATTTTAAATTTCTCAAATAGAGTGGATAGATGGACGATTGACCATATAAAATATGCAATTTATGTATATTTTATTCAATTGAAACAGTATTGTTTTGGACTTGTAGTCCAAAGATCAAGGTACAATGTAAATGGGGGTATAAATGAGTTATTTTAGAAAAATTAAGGTGAAAAGTGAAACCATAAGATATACATTATGACTTGTGCCTCTGAGCATAAAGGTTTTTCACAAAAGTTTTGACATTATTGTTTGAAGATGTGTTCTCCTGTGTGGACGCAATGAGGTTTCTTTCATTCTCATAATATATGAAAATTTTGAATGCGTTTAATGAATAGTTGTTATGTCTAGCTAGATGGTAAAGATTATATAAAAATCCTTATTTAAAAAGTTTTAAAGTAATTCTATTGAGTACTCCTATTGTTGTGAGATTGCTTAACATAAAGAAAAATCAATTTTGATCTCATTAAAGTGGTTAGAAAGTACCATGTCATAGTGCAATTGATGCACTTCTGTATCATGCTATTATTATTCATGGTATAATGATTTTATCAACGTGCATGCAAAATACAAAAAGATGGAGATATCAGAGTGAATCAAATATTGATATATAAATTTATTTATTCTAACCAATCGTGTCAAGGCTTAATTTATTGATTATTGAACTGCAAAAAATTATTTGATTTATATGAAGTTTTTTCTCAAGAAAGTTATATAATTTCATGTGAAAATATTGTCATATCATTTTATTCTATAAAACATTCAATTTTATTATCCGAAAGTGCCCGTCGCTTGATTGTTGCTACTAATAGGTCGACTTAGCAATTTAACTATAATGACAAGATCACGAGCTGAGTGATTGTAAAAAATGTATTAGGTTGAGCTCAAAGATTCAACATATTCTAGAGACAAGAAAATGATATATCGGATAAGCTAAAGGATGCAACATCTTCATGCATGTGATTTGGTTAGAAAGACACAATTAGTGCCGACGAAATGAATCCATATTTTTGTAACCCGTCCAACCCACCTATATTTTAATGGATTGGGTAAGTGCTTTTTGCATGGATAAAATATGAATTTATACCCATATTCAACCCATAGAAATATGGGTATTTATGGGTAAAACATGGGTAAATATATTTTCCAAATCAACATATTTTCTTCAAATATAAGAAAAATGACCTATCTCCAAAAAGTAAGGAAAATATTTTTCAAAACTCTTTTTCAACCTCACACCTCAATTTTCCACCCTAACTCAAGTCTTGGGTACTATTTCTTGATACTAATTCAAAATTTGACTCCAAATTCTCAATTCGAGACTCGACTCCTAACCTCGATTCGAGACCCAACTCTCGAGTTTCAGGTCAGATCTAGATCAGATCTCAATTTGGATATCATATCCCAGGTAAGGATTCAAGGTTGGATCCCGGATTGAGTGTCATAGTCGAGTCTCGATTCAGGTATCGAGATGAAGTTCTAAATCAGGTATTGAGATGAGAGTCGAGGTCATGTGTCACGTTCGGGTTCCAAATTGGTTGTAGAGGATAGGTGTCGGGTCTCGATTTGGAAGTTAGTTCCTAGGTCGGGTGTCGGAGTTGAGCTCTTATTCAGAAGTTGGTTCCCCAATTAGGTGTCAAGTTCAGGTATCAAATCCATCATCGAGGTCTGCTGTCGAGGTTGAATCCCAATTTGGAAGTTGGGTCCCGAATCAGATGCCTAGGTTGGTTCCTAATTCATAAGTTGGGTGTTAGGATCAGATCTTGGGTCGGAAGTTGGGTTCTAGTTCGGGTCTCGAGTTGAGGTCGAATATCAACTTAAGAGTCTAAGTCAGCTCCCATATCTGGGATCGGGTTTGAGTTCATGTTTGATCGTCGAGGTTAGTTGTTGGGGTTGAGTCTCTGGTTTAAATCTCGATTGGCTCAAGTCCCGGGGCTTCCGATATGATTTTGGGGCTAGTTAACTCTTTAGCCTTCGAAATTTGGCTTAAAGTTGACTGTGGTCAACATTCTTGGTAAACACGCTCGGAAGAGAATTCCATTAGAGCGATTAGTTCTGGAATGCCGAGTTTTGTCTAAAATGACCCTTCGAGAACTTCTGTTAGCTTTCGATCAAATTTCAAGGCCTCTGGTAGAATTTGGCTAAAATGGCCCAATGGGTGTGGGACCCACTTTTCATTGAAATGACCTCGTATGGAAATTTTGACTGCTCCATTGAGTCTGGAATGTTGAATTTGATAGGGTAGAGTATCTCGTTTAGTGCACAGGGTTCCAAACGAATTTCGAGCACCCCGTCGGAGTTTTGGGAAAGCCCATAACTCAGCTGGTGCACAATTGATATCTGCAAACCCATTCCTTCTCCGCATTCGTGGAATTGGCTCCGCATTCACGGAGGTGTGGGCCTGTCGTCTCCGCGTTCATGGGCTAAGCTCCGCGTTCATGGAGGTCTGAGGTATCCTTCTCCGCGTTCGCGGATAGGTCTCCACGTTTGCGAAGGTCTTGGAGGTCTGGATGAGTTTCCTCTCCGTGTCCATGGTAGGGTTCTGCATTCACGAAGATTTGAATCCCTTTTCTTTGTGTTTGCGAGCCCCTGGCTGCATTCGCGGAGTAGAATTTGTTTTCCCTCCACGTTCACGGGGCCTTGGCCGTGTTCGTGGATGTCAGCGGGTTGCAGTGGTTATAAAGGTGAGGTCGAAGCTCATTTGGAGAAAAGTTTGGAAATTCATATCTCCCTCATATTTTATCGGTTTCTGGTGATTTGAAGTCCCAGGCGTTCAGATTCTTGTTGGCTGTGTGGGTCTTTGCTCGGTTCTTGTTGAGTGTTCCTTGATTTTTGTGAATTCGAGGCATAAGGTTCTATCCTAGGCTTGAATTTGTAAGGTTTTACGTTTCTTGTTGTGGGCTGTTTGGAGCTGATCTGAGCTCCGATGGGTGTTCCATTTTGGAATACAAGTTTTGGGGACGGTTTGGGACCTCTTCACGGAGTCAATTTCGAAAAATCCAGAGCGGGTCCCACGTTTTCTGATTTTGACTCCAAAATTTGTCTATCTCTGATTTTGATGTTTTTAGTGTCTAAACGACCGTATTGACGCTACGACTCTATTTTTTGTAGCGTGGCAGTAGTTTGAGGCCATTCGAAATGGGAAAGCTTTGACAGAGTGACTTGGAGTGCGCGTGATCGGCCTTCTAGTAGGTTACGACTTCCTTTCTTCCTACATTGAGCTTGAATGCGTGATTACTTGTCAGCTTGTGTGAATCTAGGTTGCGTAGTTGGTACTTCTGTTCTTCTTCTCTGATTTCTTCGTTTAGAGTTGATTTCTGGACTGTTCAGGGTTAGTATCATGCTTTAGTATGGGTAGTCGAGTTGGGTTGTTGATGATTTGATGTGGGATACCTATTGGGTGGTTATATGTTGTTGCATGCATGGGTTCAGGTTATTTTCTTGTGTTTGATGATTGCGGTGATTTATTTTCCGACCTTAGAATATGTTAGGGTAGTATTGCCTTAGTCCCATGCACCTGATTGACTTGAGTATGTATCCGACGTCGATTCAGATGGACTAGGTCATTGTAGACTGGTATAGCAGACTTGGCTGTGATAGTATGAGCCTTTATTTACACGATTTCTTGATTTTTTGGACTTTCTATTCTTCCTCTTCCTATCTCTGCGATTCTGGGGTGCTGCTATAAGATTTAGCTATAGCACCAATTGACAGTTAGGTTGTGATAGGCTGAGAGCCTTCGGATGGTATCCTTGTGGGGGCGGCGTCCCGCTGTCTCTAGCCTTGAGTCGAGTTGGTTGGTGGTGGCTTGATTCGGTTCGAGGCGGCTAGCTCCAGTCCGAGCCTGACGTTACACGGTTAGAGTTCGTTATTTCCAGCTTGAGACTGTTGGACGAGGGCTGCCAGCTCCAGTCTGAGGCTGACATTACACAGTTAGAGTTCATTATTTCCAGCTGGAGACTAATGGTTCGGGTTCGAGTCCCAGGTTCTATTTATTACGGTTCGAGTCCATTATTTTCGGTCCGAGGCTGATGTTACATGGTTAGAGTCCGTTTTTTCCAGCTTGAGACTGATGGGTTGGATTCAAGGTCCAGGTGCTATCTTTATTGGGTTCAAGGCTCATGGTGTTAAGGCTTTTAGAGTTGGGTTCTCTTTTTTCCGTAGCGTAGAATCTCTGTGTAACTGTCGGGCTTATGGGGGTCCGTTTGGGTTCTTGTTTGTCTGTGCTTGAGTGTGCCTAGTGGGTCTTATGGGGGGCCCAGTTGGGTTTAGTTATGATATTCTTAGCTTTACTTTCCGTTTATTATTTTCCTGTTCTGTTGACCTCTGTTGTGTTGATTTTATCTTTTCTGCTTGTTTTTACCTTTCTTGCTCAGTCGGCCTATGATGCGTACTTTGTAACTGTTATTTTGGTACTCATGCTACACTCTGCATCTATTTTTGTGATGCAGGTCCGAGCACCAGTTCTCAACGTTGAGTTTGAGCCTGCAGCTGTCTGTTCTGGAGACGAGGGTGAGCACATGGCGTTCTAGGATTACCTGTCTCCATCTGTATTTATATTTTGACTTGTCATTTGCTTTCGAGACAGTTTGTTTATGTGGTCCACTTTTGGGACTTGTACTTTTGTTAGTAATTCTGTACATGTGACTTCTAGGTTCTAGGAGGTGTCTTGTATATATGGTTTTGGTTTCGTTTCTGCGTTCTCTTATGTTTTCTTATTTTATGTTTCCGCTTAGCTGAGTTTAGTTTCCACCCTTAGTCCCATTACTGCTAAGTTCTGGGATAGGATTTTGGCTGGCATACTAGTGGGGTGGTAGGCGCCATCATGACACGAGAGATAAGGTTGTAACACATATTGGGGCAACATCTAGTTGTTTTGGTGATGTGGAGGGAGGTTGTGGTTTTGGGGATAGAAATGGAAGTGGAGCCTCGCTCTTAGATTTTGCTAAATCTTTTGAGTTGGTGATAGATAACTCGTGTTTTGCAAATATGGACAACCATTTGGTTACCTTCTGTAGCATAGTGGCCAAAACCCAAATAGATTATTTACTCCTTAGGAAGGGTGATAGAGTCCTTTGTAAGGACTGCAAGGTTACCCCAAGTGATAATCATCAACATAGGATTTTTGTGATGGACCTGGAAATTAAGTGAGAGAGGGGGAAGAAGATAGTATAAGACAATCGAGGATTAGATGGGGTGGCTTTACCCCTCCCCTCTCTCGTAAGATGGGGGAGAAGTTGCTGACGATGGAGGGTTGGAGGGGTAGTGGGGATGCAAATTATATATGTGTAATGACTCGGATGGTCATTTTTGGAAATTTTCATAAAAATTACCATTTTACCCTTTTTGATAGTTGCCCCGACTCATTTATATTCAATTTGTGAAGTTGGTTTTGAAATATTATTAAAAAGCTATTATTTTTGGAAGTTTTGAGTTTTGGAAGGTCTAAAGTATTTAAAAGTGGCTTTTGGTATCAATTAGAGTTTTAAGTCTCGTAATGGAATTTTTCTAGTTCCATCACCTCTGAAATATGGAATTTGGTCTAGGAGAATTGTCGATTTTATGTTCGGGGTTGTTTTGTGGATTTTAGCCCTTGAGTTGGAAGTTTGGGTGATTTTAGACTAAAGGTTGACTTTGGTCAACATTTGGAGTTCGGAGGCTCGAATAAGATTTTTGATGGTTCCATTGGATTTGGGGGATGAGTTTAGGCTTAAGAGAGATCTTGGTTGATTTTTCGGAGGTCCTGAGGTCAGTTTGGTCTTTTTGAGTGTTAAGTTAGT
Organism: Solanum appendiculatum; assembly: GCA_018342035.1. Classification (NCBI taxonomy): domain Eukaryota; kingdom Viridiplantae; phylum Streptophyta; class Magnoliopsida; order Solanales; family Solanaceae; genus Solanum; species Solanum appendiculatum. The sequence goes on from JAGDQO010000320.1 coordinate 38,369, forward strand.
ATATTGTGACTTTCACGAGTTTCGGGTCAAGGAGACCTTAGGTTTGTGTTTCGATGATTGCATTGAGTCCGAAACGTCGAGTTTAGTTGGGTAGCATATCTGGTTTGTATACTCAGGATTATGAACGAATCTCGAGGGTCCATTAAGTGGTTTTGTGCCTTGTGTGAATTGCTGGTTTCTGATCTCTAGTGTCTGATTGGTTGTTCATCGCGATCGCGAGGCTATAACTCGCGATCATGTAGGGTTGTTTGTGTGGCCCAAGCGATCACGTGCAGGGTTGTCATAATCACACTGAGTCAGTTTTTTGGTCATCGAGATCACGTGTGTCCCAGTCGGGATCGTAGTGGTCAACTTTAATGAGTTGACTTGTTTACTCATTGCGATCACGAGGCCTTAGGTCGCGATCGCGATGAGCAGTTGATGTGTGAATAGTGTTTTCTTCCAAAAATTGGAATTTCTTCCCATTTCTCCCATTGTTGAACCCTAGCATCTTGGTTTAGGCGATTTCAAAAAGGATTTTTGAGTTTCTTCTGGGTAACAATTTCTAACTTCCTATCTCTTTTACCCATTAATTATTTTAATATTTTGAGGATTAAACTCTGATTTTGAGTCTAAAATTTGAAGGTTTTATAAAGGTTAAAGGTTTTGGATAAAATGATGTTTTTAGATTAAATTCAACTCCATTTTCAAAATGGCTTTTGTTGGTGGTTTCAAAATTTCTTGGGTAACGCAATTTCATATAATTTTCCCAATTCAAATCTCATTTTTGGAATCGAGTCTTTTGTGTCGGTTTGACCCCGTTTTTCATAAGTGTTGATATGGGTGTTGTTAAATTTGATTTCTTATTGGAATTATTTATTTGAATAGATTGCATTGATTTAGAGACCCAAAGAAAAGAAAAATCTCAAGTCTCGGAGTGATTGTTTGATTGTTTGAGGCAAGTGAACCTCTTAACCTTTGTTAAGCACATATTATCTCGTATTTCCTTATTGTATGTGTTGGAGAGTAATGAGATTTGGTGATGGAACTGACTTGTTCATAATGAATAATTATAATTAAGAAAGAGGGTAATAAAAAGAGAACTTGATGATATGGACGTGTAAAGTGTTGTGGATAATTTGAATGTATGGATTGATTCACTATTAGGGTTGTATCATAATTGTGTTGATAAGGTCTGTGTATTGATATGGAATTCATCATATTCTCATGATTTGTGTGAACATGCCTATTTGCATTGGTTCTGAAACACTATGATGAGATCAATTGTGATGATGATGCCCAAGGAAAATGGTTACAGTGACGCCAAAGGAAAATGGTTCTGGCGAGTGAGATATGCCAAAGGGAAATGGGTTCGAGGAATACATTGACCTTGTGAGTCCCCCATGGATTTCGGCCTGATATTCCGTAGATGTGTATCACAGGACAGACATGCATCACTTTATTTGAAATTTCATTTCATTGCATTGCACATCAGTATTATCGTGAACCTTGTGATTGTTTGTGTTGTGAACTGTGCTAAAAGCTTATGAACTTTGTGTTGATGAGTTGTATGCGTTGAAGGGTTGATATTCGTGCTGTGTGATGTATTAATTATGAAATTCTAGGTTGGGCTGATTTTGTGCAGGTTCTAATTGTGAAGGTTTGGTTGGAGTGTTTGGAGTACCCGTATTCTATATTGCTTTCCTTCGTGTTTAGGGGTTTCCTTTTTGAGTACCGTGTTGTTTGGTACTCACTCCTTGCTTCTACACTTGTGTAGGTTACGAGCCTGGATCTTCATGATCATTCTCCCCTTCTTCGTCTGAGGCTCATTGTGAGAGTTGAGAGGTAGTTGCTTGTTTATCAGCGGAATTTCTTACTCCTTTATATGAACTTGTTGTATTCTAGAAACAATGACATTAAGACTTGTATTTACTTTATTTCTATTATAATACATTAGAGGTTTGTACATGTGACAACCTGATTTTTGGGATTTATTTAAGTTGATTTCAATTTTTGCATTTCTTTAATTAAGGTGTTAGACTTTTATTCTTGATTTACTTCCACATTTATCGTGTTATTTGGGTTTTAGGTTGACTTGTCTTGGTGGGATAAGACGAGTTCCATCATGGCCAGATTTGGGTTATGACAATGTGGGATAACACAACTAGTTGCATTCGAGAAACAACTAAAGAAGTTCCAGGGATGTCGAGGGGTAACTTTTGTGGTCATCGAGGGAATTGTTGGTGGAATAGAGAAGTCCAGGGTAAAATGGAAGCGAAGAAGGATACTTATGTAAAATTGGTGGACTTCACGGATGAGGAGGAGAAGTGGAAGAATAAGGAAATATATAAGGCGACGAAGACATAGGCTAAGTTAGCGGTTACGACGGTTAAAACGACAGCTTTTTGAATGCATGTATATAAGATGGAGATAAAAAAATTATAAATGCTCACAAAGGTGAGATAGAGAGAGAAAGGCTCGAGACCTTGATCAAGTGAAGTACATCAAGGATGAATAAGGCACGGCATTGGTGAAAGACAACCTCATTAGGCAAAGATGGCAAACATAGTTTCATAAGCTCTTGAAAGAAGAAGGAGACATAGATTTTATGTTTGGGGATTTGGAGCACTCTAAGAGTCATAAAGATATTAGGTGTTTTAGCTATATTAATGTTGATGAGGTTAAGCGTGCTATTTATACAATGAGCAGGGGAGGAGCGTCCGGAAAAGATGAGATTCTAGTGGAATTTCAGAAGATCATAGACATAGTAGGCATAGAGTGGTTGACTAGGTTGTTTAATGTCATTTTTAAAACGACAAAAATTTCCAAAGAATGGAGGTGGAGTACAATGGTCCTTTTTTACAAGAACAAGGGTGATATCCAAAATTGTAACAATTACAATGGCATCAAGTTGCTAAGTCATACTATGAAAATTTAGGAGCGGGTGATAAAGATGAGGGTGAGGAGGGGGTATGTCTATTTTTGAGAACCAATTCAATTTCATGTTGGGGTGAATGACTCTAGAAGCATCCATTTCATAAGCAGACTGATGGAGAAATATAGGGAAATTAAGAAGGACTTGCATATGGTGTTCATTGTCCTTGAAAAAGCTTATGAAAAAGTCTCAAGGGATATCTTTTGAGATGCGTGGAGGCTAAATGTGTACTGGTGGTTTACAGTAGGGTAATAAGGACTTGTATAATGGATCCAAGACTCGAGTTAGAATGGTGGGAGTAGACTTTGAGAACTTCCCAATTGAGATGGGGTTGGGGTTACACCAAGGATCAGTTATCTCGTTTCTATTTGCCTTGGTGATGGAAGAATTGACGTGGTTTATCCAAGATGAGGTGTCATGGAGTATGCTATTTGCGATTGACATAGTACTGATTTATAAGACACTTGATGAAGTTAATGCTGAGTTGGAGGTGATGAGACAAACTCTGGAGTCTAAAGATTTTAAGTTGAGCAGCACTAAAACAAAATATTTGAAGTGTAATAGTGCATGTGGCTAGGATGGTAGTGAGACTTGACACTCAAGCTATCCCTAAGAGAGATAGTTTCAAGTATCTTTGTTTTGTGATTTGGGGAAGTTGGGACATCGATGATGATGTCACTCATTGTATTAGTCTTGCGTGGATGAAGTGGAGGCTTGCCTCTAGAGTCTTTTGTGATAAGAAGGTACCACCTAAACTTAAAGGTAAGTTCTACAGAGTAGTGGTTAGACTGGCATTGTTGTATGGGGTGGAGTGTAGGCTAGTTAAGAACTCTCAAAAGATGCAAGTCAAGGAAATGAGGATGTTGATATGGATGTATAGGCACACTAGGAGTCATAAGATTAGGAACGAGGATATCTGTGACAATGTACGAGTGGCCTCCATAGTGGACAAGGTGAGGGAGGCAAGACTAAGATGATTCGAACATGTGAAGAGGAGATGCACAGATACCCTAAAGATGATGGAAGAGAGGCCGGATATCGTGAATATGAGGAGAGGTAGAGGTTGGCCAAAAAAGTATTGGAGAGAGGTGATTAGATAGGATATAACCAACTCCAAATTATCGAGGACATGACATTAGATAAGAGGGTGTAGAGGTCGTGTATCAGAGTAGAAGGGTTAGTATGTATGGAGTTTTGTCTTAATTTCGAAGGGCTTAGCCTTTTTCTTATAGTGTTTTGCTTTTGATTTTATCAGCACTTGTTGTTAATTGTGTTTAGGCTATCACATTATTTTGTGGTTGCTACTGTTTCCTTATTAGTTGCATTGTTATACTCGAGCCGAGGGTCCTTCCAAATTTTTTTCCTTACCTCCAAGAGGTAGAAGTATAATCTGCGTATACTCTACCCTCCCCAAATCCACTTGTAGAATTCCACCGGGTATATTGTTGTTGTTGTAACATTTGAAAGGGAGATAAGTGATTAGAAGAAGGTGAAAAGTTATCCATGAAATAGTAGGCTGGTATTAAGTGATGTATAAAATCATTTAATAAGATGCAATTTTACTCATATAAGGGATAATTTAGTCGTTTAATTTTTAAAAAGTAGTTTCGTAATTAAACTTTTAACTATGAGGATTCCCACTTTCAGAATTACCTTTCTTTTTTTATTAAAAACAAATATTATTCATAAAAAAAAGAAGGGGTTTGTCAAACTCTTTTGTTTATGCTTCAGATATGAATTTTATCATTTTCAATTGTTTTCCTAGTTTATAATGTTCTTAACTTTTAACAATTTATTCATATTTATTGAAAATTTAATTTTTCATTTTTCAGATATGAATTCTTCATTTGGAGACGTACATTCTAGTCCAAAAGTTTATAATGGAGTGAACTACCTTTCTTTTTAGGCATGTTTTCTCCCCATCGAAAATAATTGCATCCATCATTTTCCTAAAAAAACAAAACAAGGAAACAAGTTAATATACAAATATTTGAAAGCAAACGACTTAAAATTTTTTACCTTTGAACGCGCACAACTCGTAAACTTACGACTGGAATTCCTTGGAGTCCTCGATGTGTTTCTATTACATTAAAGAGGAAATTTAGGCAAGTCCACGAATCCAAAATGAACCATGGGCCCTTCACGTCATCTTAGACGATCTATGAAGGGAACCACGGTCCGTTAAGGATGTTGTAAGTGACCATCTAGGACTTCCCTGGGAGGGGTCACCTAGACGGCCCCCTAGAAAGCCCATGGTGACTTGGACGGCCTGTCTAGGGGTCCATACAAGTCACCATTCAAGGAGGTTGCACCAAAGTCAGGTCTTGAGTGTTGGAGCAACTTCAAACGGTCACATATTTTAGCACAAAATAAATTTGGTGGCTCATGACCTATCAAATTAAAGGTCTTTGAGTCCTCTTTCCAACCCACCAAGTTTGCCTATTCCGAGCCAAGAGTAAAAAGTTATGCACGTTTTAGTGAAGCCTTGTCGGGCAGAGCATCTTCACGACCCACTTGACGGGCCGTGGTGCTCTAGACGGCCCGTGAAGCCTATCTTGAAGGTCACTTCATCAATTTTAAGTGAGGTTGCACCCCTAAGGCTACTGTGAAGGACCACGATCGCCTAAACGGCCCGTGGAGCTTCACACGAGCCGTGAAGTGGCTCGTGAAAGAGGCTTGTCAGACTTGGAGTTTTGGGTAAACTTCAAACGATCATATCTTTTAGAGAAAAAATGAATTAGGTGGCCCACAACCTATCAAATTAAAGGTCTTTGAGTCCTCTTTCCAACGCCACCAAGTTTGCTCCATTGGAAGTTGGGAGTAAAACGTTATGCCCATTTTAGTGGAAAATTGTGAGGCTGTTGAAGCTTCACAACCCACTATACGGACCGTGAAGCACTATTTGGCCCGTGAAGGGTTTCTTGAAGTCAAGGCGTCAGCTTTTAAGTCGGGGTCATATTGGTCTTTTCCCCTATGCGTTGGGCACTTAAACTACGTCGTTTGATGCTTGAACTACGTCGTTTTACTCAGTCTAAGCCTAGTAATATAGTAAAAAACTACCTAGACCAATTCAGTTTCCTCTCAAGTCAATTCCAAGAAGAAAAGGAGCGTTTCTCCAGTTTCCAAGCCTAGGGTTCTCTCCTTCAAGCATAAACTTCAGGTTTCTCGCAAGGACTTTCAAGTACCAGGTATGTGGGTATTCAGTAAGGGTTTTGTTTGCCCTTATGCCCAAAACTTTAGTTCTATTTTCTTGATTATCATGATTTATGAAACTAGGGTTCTTGCCCAACTATGCAGATTCATTATCCCATTTAATTTCTGTGATTTCTACTTAAACTCTATAATTGTTTAAACGAGTTGCATGAATTCTTATGGAAATTTGAAAAGGGAAACTTAGCATGAAATTGTAGTATTTTCACATGAATTGGCTTTTCTCCAGAATGTAGCTTAGGGTGCTAGAATTCGGTTTTAGAACAGAATTTAGTTTGTTTCTGTCCACAGTTTATCTCAAAAATCAATTTCAGATCAGTTTAGTTATGTGTCATGAATTCAGGACTACAGTTAAAATGAGCTCTAGTATATAGTTTGGGAGTAGTGTTTAGCACCGAGTTGGACTAGGGTTCAGCGTACCCTCAAGTCCCAGAACTTTGTGCCCCCGTAGGTTTATAAGTCCCCTCTGTTGGGCATTAGTTTCAGTGATCATGCCACAATCATGCCTTTATACCATGGTAAGGTATATTGGGTCCTCTCGATGGGGTGTATACATCGGACTCCACGTTTAGCTCACGTGGTTTATGTCGGTTAATAAACTCTCCCACATAATTAGCTTCAATAAGGTACTTCAGGCCTTGTGTTTATTCAATTTTTTAAATATGTTTTTAGATTACTCTTGTACTCTAGTTTTTATGCACTATTGTATCTTGGGGCTATGTACTGGAGTTCAGTTCAAATTACACACTTGACCAGTATTTTTAGCATGTTTAAATATATTTAGTCAGCTTGCATATCCTGCATGCTCACTACATTCAAAGTACTGACGCATACTTTTGTGCTACATCATTTTATGATGTAGGTTAAGGCGCTCAGCATCCATACCGCGCTTAGCTCGATTTCCAGTTCATACTCAGCAGCTTCAGTGGTGAGTCCTCATAGTTCGAGGACATTTCTTTATGCCTTTAGTTTAGTCAGTCTATTATCATTCTTTGAGTATTTACAGAGTCTATTGGTGGAATGGCATGAAGAGGGACATTGCAGATTTTGTGGCTAAGTGTTCCAACTGTCAGCAAGTTAAAGTAGAACACCAGAAACCAGGAGGTGTGACTCAGGAGATTTTCATTCCTACTTTGAAGTGGAAAGTGGTAAATATGGATTTCATTACGGGTTTACCTCATACTCGCAGACAGCATGACTCCATTTGGGTGATATGGATAGAGTCACTAAGTCAGCTCACTTCTTGGCAGTCAAGACTACAGATTCAGTGGAGAACTACGCCAAACTCTACATCAATGAAATAGTCAGGTTGCATGTGTTCCTTTGACTATCATTTCAGATAGAGGTCCCCAGTTTACCTCTCGTTTCTGGAGATCATTTCAGAAAGGTCTTGGTACTCAGGTGAATCTCAGTACATCATTTCATCCGCAGACGGATAGTCAGGCAGAGCATACAATTCAGACCTTAGAGGACATGTTGAGAGCTTGTGTGATCGATTTCAAGGGTAGTTGGGATGATCACTTAGCTCTCATAGATTTTGCCTATAATAACAGTTTCCATTCCAGTATTCAGATGGCCCCTTATGAGGCACTGTATGGGCGTAGATGCAGGTCTCCGGTTGGTTGGTTCAAAGTAGGTGAAGCAGCCTTGGTTGGGCCAGATTCGGTTCATGAGGCTATGGAGAAAGTTCATCTCATTCGAGATAGACTAAAGACAGCTCAGAGTCGTCAGAAGTCCTATGCATATGTAAGGAGAAGGGACTTAGAGTTTGAAATCGATGATTGGGTTTTCCTAAAAGTGTCACCCATGAAGGGGGTGATGAGATTTGGCGAGAAAGGGAAGCTCAGTCCCAGATATGTAGGTCTTTACAAAATCCTGAAAAGGGTTGGTAATGTCTCTTATGAGTTAGAAGTTCCAGCAGAACTAGCAGCAGTTCATCCAGTCTTTCACATTTCCTTGTTGAAGAAGTGTGTGGGTGATCCGGTATTGATAGTACCTTTAGAAAGTGTGGTTGTGAAGGATAGCCTCACCTATGAGAAGGTTCCCATTGAGATTCTTGACCGTCAGGTTCGTAGGTTGAGAAATAAGAAAGTCGCTTCAGTAAAGGTTTTGTGGAGGAATCAGTCTATAGAGGGAGCTACTTGGGAAGCAGAAGCAGCCATGAAGGCCAAGTATCCTCATCTCTTTCCTTCCGATTCAGTTTCAGCTTGAGGTAATAGTTCCTCTCCAATCTCTTAGTTTACTCTTGTGTAATTCAGTCTCAGTATCTTGTTCCCTCATTTATCATTGCATTTCAGCATATTTGCATGTTCATGAAACTCAGTTCAGTCAGATATCAGTTTACTGTACTCAGTTAGTAGGGATTGCAGCTCTTTCCCTCCAAATGTAGCTTGCTTAGTCTTCATTCGAGGACGAATGATCCCTAGGAGGAGATATTGTAACACCTCAGACTTCAAGAAAGGGCTAAAAGAGGAAATTTGGGCAAGTCCACGAATCCAAAATGGACCATGGACCCTTCATGTCATCTTAGACGGTCCATGTAGGGAACATGGGTCCGTTAAGGATGTTGTAAGTGACCATCCAGGATTTCCCTGGGAGGGGTCACCTAGAAGGTGCCCTAGAAAGCCCATGGTGACTTGGACGGTCCTTCTAGGGGTCCGTACAAGTCAGCCATTCAAGGAGGTTTCACCCATGTCAGGTCTTGAGTGGTGGGGCAACTTCAAACAATCACATATTTTAGCACAAAATAAATTTTTTGGCTCATCACCTATAAAATTAAATGTCTTTGAGTCCTCTTTCCAACGCCACAAATTTTGCCTAATTCCAAGCCCAGAGCAAAAAGTTATGCACATTTTAGTGATGCCTTGTCGGGCAGAGCATCTTCACGACGCACTTGACGGGCCGTGGCGCTCTAGACGGCCCATGAAGCTTGTCTTGAAGGTCACTTCATCAATTTTAAGTGAGGTTGCAACCCTAAGGCTACTGGAAGGCCCACGATCGCCTAAACGGCTAGTGGAGCTTCACACGAGCCATGAAGTGGCTCGTGAAAGAGGCTTGTCAGACTTGGAGTTTTTGGTAAACGTCAAACGATCATATATTTTAGCTCATAATGAATCAGGTGGCCTATGACCTATCAAATTAAAGGTCTTTGAGTCCTCTTTTTAATGCCACTGAGTTTGCTCTATTTGAAGTTTGGAGTAAAAGGTTATGCCCATTTTAGTGGAACACTGTCAGGCTGTTGAAGCTTCACGACCCACTATACGGGCCATGAAGCACTGTACGACCCGTGAAGGGTGTCTTAAAGTCAAGGCATCAGCTTTTAAGTCGGGGTCAAATATGGTCTTTTCCCCTATGCGTTGGGCACTTAAACTACGTCGTTTGATGCCTGAACTACGTCGTTTTACTCAGTCTAAGCCTAGTAATATAGTCAAAAACTACCTAGACCAAATCAGTTTCCTCTTAAGTCAATTCCAAGCAGAAAAGGAGCGTTTCTCCAGTTTCCAAGCCTAGGGTTCTCTCCTTCAAGCGTAAACTTCAGGTTTCTCGCAGGGATTTTCACGTACCAGGTATGCGGGTATTCAGTAAGGGTTTTGTTTTCCCTTATGCCCAAAACTTTAGTCTTTTTTTCTTGATTATCATGATTTATGAAACTAAGGTTCTTGCCCAACTATGTAGATTCATTATCCCATTTAATTTTTGTGATTTCTACTTAAACTCTATAATTGTTTAAATGAGTTGCATGAATTCTTATGGATATTTGAAACGGGAAACTTAGCATGAAATTGTAGTATTTTCACATGAATTGGCTTTTTTCCGGAATGTAGCTTAGGGTGCTAGAATTCGGTTTTAGAACATAATTTTGTTAGTTTCTGTCCACAGTTTATCTCAGAAATCATTTTCAGATCAATTTAGTTCTGTGTCATGAATTCAGGACTACAGTTAAAATGAGCTATAGTATTCAGTTTGGGAGTAGTGTTTAGCACCGAGTTGGACTAGGGTTCAGCGTACCCTCAAGTCCCAGAACTTTGTGCCCCCGTAGGTTTATAAGTCCCCTCTGTTGCCACAGTCATGCCTTTATACCATGGCAAGGTATATTGCATCCTTTCGATGGGGAGTATACATCGGACTCCACGTTTAGCTCACGTGGTTTATGTCGGTTAATAAACTCTCCCACAAAATTAGCTTCAGTAAGGTACTTCAGGCCTTGTGTTTACTCAGTTTTTTTTGTATGTTTTCAGTTTACTCTTGCACTCTAGTTTTTATGCACTATTGTATCTTGGGCCTATGTGCTTCAGTTCACATCAGATTACACACTTGACCAGTAATTTTAGCATGTTTAAATATATTTGGTCAACTTGCATATCCCGCATGCTCAGTACATTCAAAGTACTGACGCATAATTTTGTGCTACATCGTTTTATGATGTAGGTTCAGGCGCTCAGCATCCAGACCGCGCTTAGCTCGATTTCCAGTTCGTACTCAGCAGCTTCAGTGGTGAGTCCTCATAGTCCGAGGATATTTCTTCATGCTTTTAGTTTAGTCAGTCTATTATCAGTCTTTGAGTATTTAGTTTAGTTGTTGTGGGTTGTTTCCCAATGATGTTCAGTTAAATTCTCACTTGAAGTTTCTTTTAGTATTGTTTACTTTACAGTTATGTTTCCGCTTACGTAGTCATATTTCAGTATGCTTGTGATATGCCAGACTCAGGGTTAGCTTGGGGTCACTTGTGATCCTAGGTCCCTGTTGTGCCTTGGGGGTAGTATCGGGGCATGACATGCATCCTGTTCAATTGCATGTACGGATCTTTCGAATTGTTGAGACATGACTATAAATTTTTAAATACCAAAATAAAATATTAGTAGAAGATAATAGATGAATGAGAAAATGTGAAGTGAATAACCCCAAATTTATTATTGAAGAAGAGATATAGTTTTACGTGAAAAGTTAATAAAAGAAAATGTAGTCACCCGTTTATGAGCGAACTATCTTAAAATATTTGTGATGTATTTTGGGGTGAATAGACAGAGTTAACATTCGTTTGGCATAGTTTGTCCATTTGTTGGCTAAGTGTCCATTTTGATCTGTGTTTTTAAGGAGGATCTATTTTAATATGTATTGCCCAAAAAGTGTCCGTTTTGAAGCTGAACTCGAGAAGAGTAAATGTAGATTAGTCTAATTAAGTTGATACGAGAGAGATACAAATAAAATAAAGTAAGAATATAACTTCTTACTCTCATAAGGAAGGTGTATTTCACTTTTTCTACCACATCAACATATATATGGGCATCTATTCCACTTTAAAATAATATAAGGAGTTCATACGATCCTCCCAAAATTAGTGTGTATAACAAAAAATTTGATTGAAGTTTGAGTGGTTTTTAAGTCATTTCCCAAATTTATTTGACTTCAAGATTTTAAATATTAAGATAATTGTAAATAATAAGGTTAGTAATATTACTCATCTTCTATTTTATAGTTATTCAGAAGCGCGAAATTTTAAAAATAATATGATATTCATGTGTTATTATTTGTATCGAATAAAAAAAGAGTATTATGCCTAGAATAAATGAAAACTGATCGAAATTTGACCCCTACCAAAAATGTGTGAAGTGCTTCTTTACTTTATACAAATATGGTATATTACATAATATAATGAAGGATTTAGTCCACAAAATGTTTAAAGTATATTGTTTATTTTCTTTCCTTTTTTGGATTGTATTTGACCATGAAATTTGATAAGATCTTCAAATATTTTCCAGTTCCTAAAAATTGGCTCAAATTCATTTTTTCAAAAAATAAATTTCAAGTTTTAATTTTAAAATCTATGGCCAAATGAGAGATTAATTATTTAAACTTTCTTCCATGAAGCAAAAGGTTTTATATTTATAGTTTTTGTTGTAAACTTGTGCTGACAAATTGATTGTCTTTTCTATTATTTTCTTTAAAATAATTTAAATAATAAAATTTATGTAGTGTGAACGTGTTTTACAATATTTAGTATCCTATTAGGATAAATAATGATGGAGTACTAATTGAGTAAGGAAGGAGTTAATATAAAGTTACATGTTAAGTACTAAATAATCAAACTACAGTAGAAAAACATAATATCATGCTTATCTGTACTTATTACTATAATTGACAATATATATTTCTAAAATATTTCCTTTGATTATTTATTCATATATAAAGTTTTGAACAAATGTATCTGCTATATATTTTTATATGAGTTGTGACATGAATTCTTCCAACTTCATTGTTCCAATGGATTATTTTGAAAGCATGTCAGAAGGTTGCAAATTTGAAATAATTTCAAAAACAACTCTAGCTAATGCAGTAAGATCAATAATTTTATCCAAAGGATTCAAATTTATTGCTGAATCAGATGAAATTTGGGGAAAGTTTCTGCCCCCTGATTATCAAGAAATAATTGATAGATTGAGTTTCCTCTTGTTTGCAACACCAAAAAGGATCTCTTTTTCCGTTTGTGTGATTCTCCCATTCTCCTTGATGGAGGCAAACTGGTAAAATTTCATTTAGATGTGGTTATCTTTTATGATTTCATTTACTTTTTAATTTTAATTTCGGCGGTGTGTACATACCTAAATTATTTATCGATACCTGCTACCTCTCACTGGAGGCGAAATAAAAAATTAGGCTTTATGGATTAAATTTTTAAGGTTCTTAATATTTAACTTGTTATTTTTAATGTTGTGGGTTCATATCCACTAGTTGTTACATTTATCATGATTTTTTACACATAAATTCATGCTCCGATATGGAAGTGTTGGGTTAAGATGAATCCTTAATTAATATCTTCATATGTTTCTACCTCTCATCAACACATGTACTAGATAGTAACGGAGTCAAACATTCTTGTGTAGAGATTTAAAAAAATACAAGGTGTCACACCTAGGGTTTAAACTCATAAGCTAAAATAATCAATTTTCCATATATAATTAAAAAAATCATTTAACCCTATTTGTGTCGCTCTAATTTTGAGCAAGGTGATTCTATTGAACTCTTTTCCTTCCTCTAGCTCTTCTCCTCATTCCAAAGTACTCTGATAGGTCAAGTAGGTGAAAACAAATGATCACCTAGTATTTTTTTATATTCACCAAAATTCAAAATCTAATCTCTTATAATTTTCTATCCAATTCATTGATTGCGACACTTATCGCACTTGATGTTTATTTTGTACTTATTTTTTTGGGTAGGGAGGAAATACAGACTGTCAATTTTTATATCATTTCGCTCTCCAAAGTTTAAGTTATTCAAATTGAACAATGTTCCCTTTGGGTGCTTCCTAGTATATAATTATGAAATTATATTTGTGTAGCAACCATCCAAACAAGTAAGATGAAAATGCTTGGAAATAGAAACAATACTAGGAAGCGCTTTCTCTAATCTTACATGGTGTGAATTTAGATAAATCGGATGGAAATTTTCTTTTTTCTTTCTCAGAGTTTTTTTCTTGATAAGCACAGTGGGAAGAAGTGCTTTATGCTATCACCATAAGACCTTATAATATGGGGGAGTGATAACCCACACTCTTGGCGATGGAATGAACACCCCAATTCCAGGTTATCCCTTTATATTTTCGTAATTTGATCTAAAACTTCATTGTTCTTGTTATAAATATTTTATGCAATGCATTTTTTTTTTTATCTCTTTTTCCCCATTTAGTTCAAAGATTTTCTTGTTGTTTGCTCGGTTAGTATTAAGATTCTCTTGGTTGTATTGATAAAATTAAAGGAATCCATTTTATTAGACCTTCTTTCTATAAAAGATGAAGATAATGCGCTCTTTATCAAAAGTCAAAGCTACCAAAAATAGGATAAAAAGAGAAGATTACAGCTAGGTGGGAGACCAGAAGAATCAGTATCAAAGAAGTTAGCGAGCCTACAAGAAGGCAAACCAAGATTTCAACAACTGATGAAGGGATAGTTGCTATAAATTTAAAAAGAAGGACACTATACACCACAAATTGTTGTTACAAAAAGCTTAAGGTAACATAGCAACTTATACTCGAAACTATTAAGACAAAGAAAAGCTTGGGATTTCGAGACCTCTTATGTAGTTGAAGAAAACAATCAACAAGAACAACTTTCCACCTCTCACTTGCAACTGTAGGTGAGAAATTGGTCGATTATGCAAATAATTGGATCGTTGATTTGAGATTCTCCAATCACATGACCCATGATGTGAAAAATACTATCAACATGAGTCAGTATAAAGGCGATCGAGTAGTGATGGCGGAAAATAATTCTAGAATATCAATTACTCATATTGTCAAGATGGTGTTTGTGCCTCATCGCAGCTCGAGACAAATGCAACTACTTCAAAATGTCTACCATATTAAGGATATGAAAGATTAACTTATTATCTATGTCGTAACTAACATCCTCATGCAACTATGTCGTGTTTGGGATGAATGATATAATGGTATATGGAAAGTTTAAACATAAAACCTTTCCTATCACGGAGGTAAGATGATAAGATTCAATCTATGTTATTTTATCCATGTTAGGACCAAAATAATCAGGTTTCCTACGGAAGCTAACAAAGCAAACATCAAAAGATCACGAGTAAGAAGACAAACGAGAAATATACCAAAAGACACAAAGATTTAATGTGGTTCGGTCAACTGACCTACATCCACAAAGGAGATGAGCAATCCACTATATAAACATGAGAGTACAAAATATAGAGAAATAACTTCAACCAATTCACTTGGGAGGTTCACACAAGTGAAAATGTTTCACTTGTGTCCCGCAAATTCTCCCCCTAACAAAAACTATCAAAGCCCCTAGGACGACATTATGAATGCTGATTAAGTTAGAAGGAAGAAGATTATATTTATAGAGTCCTAAATCTTTTCCTACAAGAAAAAGACTAGCCAATCCTAATCTTTTTCCTAAAAGGAAAACCTATTTATGGTAATAAACTCACGGCAATTAATACCCAACAAATCTCCCTCTTGGCCTGAATTTCTGACAAAAAAAATTTGTTCACCTTCTTCACATAATCTTCAACATCTTGCATCTCCTATCCATAATCTCCTTTACAAAATCTATGTCTCGACACAGAGAAAATCTCTGAAAATATTTCTCCAACAAAATCTTCGTTAATGTTAAATAAGTTGCGGCTAGAACTACACCCGCCAAGATGAACACCCGTTTCTAACCTGATTCAACCATTGAATCACTGAACGATTGAACCTGGCTCTGATACCACTTGTTAGGACCGTAAATAATCAGGTGTCATGTGGAAGCTAACAAAGCAAACCTTGATAGACAATGACATATGAGAAATATACCATAAGACACAAAGATTTAATGTGGTTCAGTAAACCGACTTACATCTACAAAGGAGATGAGCAATCAACTATATAAATATGAGAGTACAAAATATAATGAGAAATAACATCAACCAATTTACTCAGGAGGTTCACACAAGTGAAAACGTTTCACTTGTATCCCACAAATTCTCTCCCTAACCAAAACTCCCAAAGCCCCAAGGACTACATTGTGAATGCCGATTAAGTTAGAAGGAAGAAGCCTATATTTATAGAGTCCTAAACCTTTTCCTACAAGAAAAAAACTAGTCAATCCTAAATCTTTTCCTAAAAGGAAAACCCATTTATGGTAAGAAATACAGGGCAATTAATACCCAACAAATCTCCCCTTGACCTGAGTTTCTGACAACATAAATTTGTCCACCTTTTTCACATAATCTTCAACAGCTTGCATCTCCTCTGCAAAATCCATATCTCGACACAAAGAAAATCTCTGGAAATATTTCTCCAACAAAATCTTCATTACTGTCAAATAGGTTGCGGCTAGGACTACACCCGCCAAGATGAACACCCGTTTCTAACCTGATTCAACCATTGAACCTGGCTCTGATACCACTTGTTAGGACTGTAAATAATCAGATGTCATGAGGAAGCTAACAAAGCAAACCTTAATAGACCATGAGTAAGAAGATAGACGAGAAATATACCATAAGACCAAAAAATTTAACGTGGTTCAGTCAATTGACCTACATCCGCAAAAGAAATGAGCAATCCACTATATAAATATTAGATTAAAAAATATAAAGAGAAATAACCTTAATCAATTCACTCGGGAGGTTCACATTTTCCTAAAAGAAAAACCTATTTATGGTAAGAAACTCAGGGTAGTTAATACCCAACAATCTGAGATATCATATGTGAAAAAGAATCAAAGTAATGAAACAACTAGTCTACAGAATGCACGTCCTAGGCACCTGAGCTACAAAGAATTAAAATTCATAATGCGTAGTCAAAATTAAAAGGTTTTTCCTAGTTTAAAATTAGAGGAGACACTATATGTGTTGGATGTCATTATAAAAAAGCACACCACTTTTCTATGGAGAATCAAAGTATCTAGATCAGAAGCCACTGGAGCAATGCACTCAGATGTGTTTTAAAAATTAATGCAACCTTCTATTAGTGGTTACTGTTAGAATGGATGTGTCCACTAGTGACCACTGGACCAGGTTCCTGAACAAAATAATAGTGCGGAAAAGAAATAAATCAAAGTAGATCAGGCACAAGGATTTTACGTGGAAACCCCCTTGCTCAAGGGAGGTGAAAACCACGACCTGTACTCATAGGATTTCAACCCAAACTCCATTTCACTCAAAACGGAGCAATGCTTCAAATTACAAACTCTTACAACCTAGGAATTAAAACTCTTTAATCCCTTCTCCCTTACTGAAACGACCCCAAAAATGGCCGAAAATGTGCTTCGGAAACACCTATAATTGTAATTTCCATATATCTCAAAATCCGTGCATGATTTCGGAAATTCGACTTCATATTCTTATTTGTGGGGTCAAATTGAGTGGGAAATGGGTCTAACCCGAATTTTAGAGCAACCGTATCAAAATTCGAAAATCGCAAAAATTGCGATTTGGAGGGTCAACTTTAAAGGGGCATATCTCTTAGCACACAAGGAACTGGAAAGGCTGCAACCTATCAAATTAAAGCTCTTTGAGTTAGCTTTCCAACGCACTTGGTTTCACCTTAGTCCGAGTTAGGATGAGGGAGTTATGACCATTTTCGTAAAACCTGTCTGTGCAGATTTGCAATTTCCAGTGAGCTTTTTTTTTTTAGGCGGGTTGGAGACGTTTTTTATAAAAAGGGGATATGTCCCATACTTAGTCATTTTTCTTAACTCCAAAAACACTCTCTAAGCCCTCTCCAAAAATTCCACCAAGATCTTCAACCAAATTCAAACATCTCAAGCTCTAATTCCGGATTCAAGACTCAATCTCAAGCTTCGATTCTCCATTCCAATCTTCATCAAGGATTCTCCAAAGTTGAGGTATGTGGGTTTGATTGTGGAAACCTTCCTTTCCACAAGTCCAACCATTTATCCTCTATTTCTACTTCAAGTTTATGGGTCCTTATGATTATTTATGAACTCTTGAATTATGGAATTACTACTACACACCCTATTATGGTCCATTTTGCATATTATCATGAAATGGAATTATTATGTGATGTTTATGGTTTACATGCTTCCATGATCAAATTATGAAGGTTGATATATATATGTATGTTGTTGGTGGGCTGATTTATATGGATTTTGGAATTGGTTGGACTTAGTATTCTTGAAATACATGATTTCATTTACATGAACAATTGCCCACCATGTGTTTGATAAAATGCCCATTTATAGAATTCTTAGGAAAGGGAAGGTCCAAGGTACGTCCTATGAGTCGGATGGTTATGTAATTACTGAAATGATGAGGAAATGGACACATGTATATGATTTTCTCTATATAAGTGTTGTGAGTCGACCAAGCCTAGTACGGGGGATAGTAGGCCCGTATAACCGTATCGAGGGGTTGGTACCTTGGTTGCCTAGTACGGGGGGTAGTAGGCCCGTGTAACCATATCGAGGGGTTTGTACCTTGGTTGCCTAGTACGGGGGGTAGTAGGCTCGTATAACCGTATCGAGGGGTTTGTACCTTGGTCCCTAGCTCGGGGGGTGGTAGGCCCGTGTAACCATATTGAGGGGTTTGTACCTCTTTCGCCTCTCCAAGGGGGTGGTAGGCCTTGGAAATACTATATTGATGGTCACTCGCCACACATGTACTACGTCCCACTAAATATGATTTTTATGTAAGCATCATTATACATATCATTTCGTTAATATGCTATCTATTGGGTATGATTACGCATTTTTTTCTATGATGTCCATCTAATGTAGCATTGCATTGCATCCCATATACTTAGTACATTCAAATGTACTAACGCATACTCTATGCCTACATGATGTCACCATGTAGGGACCGGAGCACCGCTGGACCATCCTCCTCCGCGTGGCTAGTACGATTTTCTATAGTGGTTATTGGTGAGTCCTCCATTTCGGGGACGTTGTTCATGATCTTTTGCTATGTATAAAACTTTTCCTTTCTAGTTATGTTTTGACTATGAGGGTGAGCCCGGTAGTTTGTCTTGGCCCCCGCTAAGTACTCATGTTTAGAGGTGGTGTTGGACAAGTCGTGTATTATGCTTGAGCTTGACTCATCTATGGTATTTATGTATCATTTCTTTTTTTTTTCTTTCTTGCTCCCTTAGTCCCGATTTCCCCCTTGATTATGCTTATCGCTTATGGTCATTTAATTGCTTCCGCGACCAAGGATGTGTAATGATACGCTATGAGGCTTGTTTGGGGTTCCTTCGGGTTCCCCATTCGCCGGTCACATCTAGGCCCTAGGCTTGGGTCGTGACACTTACTGTAGCAACTCTACTACAAGGAAAAGAACTAAGCAATAACTTTACTGCCCACTAAACTAACTAACTCTAGTTGATCTAGACTTAAAGAATCCAACAAGGCTAAATCTAGCCACCAACTCAGATCTGGAAGATAGGAGCATAAACAAGCAGCAACTCCTTTGCATCCACACATCAACTAACTATAGTTGAAACTCCTAGGCAACTCTACCCAAGAGAACATCAAAATAATGACGTAAATATGCTTGACTAAAACACAGATGATTCAACTAACTAACTCTAGTTAATACGATTCAAACTAAAGACTTAGACAATCAACCGATCTACTATCCTTTATAACATAGGAGTAGATTTACAATATAAGAACACAAGACACAATACTTAAAAATACAACAAAAGACGCTTCAGAACTCCATCAGGTCCCTTGTTGAGTATGTGCAATGTTCTCCCTTGAAAACTTTTTTTTGCCAAATCTTGGGTTGTGTCTTTTAAGAAGAGACTAATATAAAATGGACACAAACCCTTGGAGCAAAGCCATTCGTTGGGGAGCCTGCTGCTCTGAAAAGGCTTACACCAACCACAGCAGAGTTGGCAGTTGTGACATCTTTTAGACAACTGCCTTTTTGACTTTTCCACGTACGTGGTCTTTCCTCGACCAAGTCCCTTGTTAGATCCGAAAGTTTGTTAAATCATCAAAACTTAAAATCAGCTCCAAGATAATATTTTCCCCCTTTTTGATGAATGACAAACTTATTCAACTTTCGCCCTTTCACCAGTTCCCCCTATCAGCATAACTCTTCAAGTAACTGGCATTGGTTCCCTTATTTCATCATTCTCGAAGTTTGTTAAATCATCAAAAATTCACATCAACTCCAAAATAACAGTTACTAATACATGGTAACATTCATTGATGACTTCTCAATGTACACGTGGATTTACTTCTTAAAGAAAAAATCTAAAGTATTTGAGAAGTTTAAAGAGTTCCTACATATGATATTGAAAGAGGAATCAAATGTCCCTATATGTACAATGGGAGAGAATATGCGTAACATGAGTTCAATGACTACCTTAAGGGAAGATGGTAGGACGAAAATTGACTTACCCAAATATGTCATAACAAAATGGAATAGCTGAAAGAAAAAATAGACACATGATAGAGATATGAAGAAGTGTGTTGAATATATGCATGTACCAACAAGGTTTTGAGCAAAATATATGAAGATTGTTGTCTACATCACGAACAGTGTACCATAGTCCAAAAGCGAGATTTGGATTTATCTCCCCATTTGAGAAACTCAAGAAGATGATATCTATTGAAAGTATCATTTGAGTACTGTGATATGTCTTTGTGCCAGATCATCTCTGCAACAAGTTTGATAAAAAAAAGGTTATTCGTTGCATCTTTGTTGGTTATGATGAACAAAGAAATGATGGAGGTGTTTTAACATGACCACTAATTGGAAATATGTGTTAAGAAATGTGGTATATGGTGAAGAATCAACATGACGGTAAAAATAAGTCTCCCTACTAGACATAATAGAACTTAAAACCCAAATCACCAACACCAGAGGTATATCTAGAAAAAAAAGTCCATGGCAAAATAGTGCTCGGGAAACTCCAATCGTGTTGCAAGAAGAAGTCCAAGAAGAATCACAACTGCAATTAAGGATGACTACATGACTGAAACATCCAAACACCAAGTATATAGATGCATCATTAGCACATATCATGTTGGGTGGAGAAGATCAAAAGAGGACGAGGTTCATAAAGTGTCTGGACATCAAGATGATTGCAAACTCTCAAGGATCACTCAAAATAGATGCAGAGAATAAATTAAGTTGGTGTTGAGGGGGAGCATTAAAAATTATCACCAACTTAATTAATATCTAAGATATTTCAAAGAAGAATCTAGAAAATTCAAGACTTGTAAATAATTGAAGTTACAACTCTACAATGAGAGTTTTAGATCAGTGCAAAGTCGTCTAAAAGATATCTAGAAAGAGCGATTCTAGAAATAAGCGGAAGGTGTAGTTATAGAATATTACATCCACTAGATTCTTCCGTTACCACCTATAAATAAAGGTGACCATTTGAGTTGTTTGTTTACTCAAATAAAGAGTGTGTGCTCAAGAAAGAAGTGACAGAGAGGTGTACTCAAGAAAATAGGGAGTGCAAAAAAAAAATTGAGTTTAAAGAGTTCTAAGACCAAAGTTGGTCCTTACTTAGGAATAATAAATTAAAGTTGTAAACAGTTGTGTCCAACATCTCAACATACACTTCTTTTGATCCAGGCAACCACTCTTATCGGTTGGTCACAACTAGCAGCCCTCTTTGGTTTAGTCCACCACTATTTGCATCCTACGAAGATATTACTTTGAGTTGTGGCTTCAAGAATAGATAAACCAACTCTAATACAAATTTTATAGACTGAATAAGACACTCCCTCTATATGAATTCTGCCATTGATGTTTGGTGCTCCAAAGCTTTGAGATTGAGCACCGATCATTGAACTTGATATGGTACCAAAGCCACTATCAGTACTTAGAGTTTGTAAGTCTAGCTACCTCTTGTTTAGGTCCCTTAATAGATATTATTAGATTTTTTTGCATTTTCTCGATTCACAGAAATTACATGTTACTTTGCTTACTTCCACTGTTTTTACAATGGCAATTTCCCCTGATGCATCTCTGTCCTCGTCTAATTCCATCCAGTGCTGTTAATGAGAGTGATCCTCTATACGTGCATCCCTCAAACAACTCGGGTTAATGCTTGTTCAGTTTCCTTTTGATGGACTGGGATATCGATCCTGGAGAAGAAGCATCATGTGATCCCTCTCCGTGAAGAACACTTAAGGAGGTCTATCTCTGGTTATCTTGTACTTTTGGGACAGACACCTATCAGCTAGAAATCAAAGAAACAAGAAACTATATCTTTATCTTCAGCAGAGGCATAATTGGATGTTCCTTTCTCTAAACCTATTGCGGTACATTTTGATAGTCAATCTATCCTAATCATTGCAAGGAATTTAGTTTTTCATGAGAGAACCAAACATATAGAAGTTGACAGTCATAATGTTCGAGACAAGCTCCAAGATGGACTTATTTCCCTTCATTATGTTGTTACCACAGATCAACTGGCTGACCTACTCACCAAAGCTCTCACTGGTGTAAAACAAACTTGCATCATCTTCAAGTTGTCTATGAAGGTCTCATATCCCACTTAAGGGGGGGTAGGGTGTATTGAGAATGTATTTATACTTATACTTAGTTACGTTGAGTTACATTTTGTTGATTAGCTTAACTGTTAGCTTAGTCAGTTAGTTGTGGTTGCTAATTCAGTTAGTTATTAGTTTGTTAGAAGCCAACTGTACACGGTGATACAAATACACATGTTAGATACGTTTTCATTTGAGAGGTTTTATTAAACAAAGATGGTAAATATTCATCTGCAGTTTAGAAAAGATAGTTCACGCCCTTGAAAGGAGACGCCTTTAATAGGAACATCTTAACTACCCCCTCCCCCCAACAGGTTCTTGAAAATGTTTTGATCCTAAAAGTAAGAGTTTGCTATAACAAGTTAAATTTCATAAATAATACTATGTATAACTTGGTCTTTTTTTCTATTTTTTTTAAGTTCAACCATTAGATACTCAAAGCCCACTAATTGAAATTCGCATCTATACACCTACTAAAGAGCTAAAGCCCTATATATCATTTAAGAAATTATAAATTTTCCTTACTAATGTTTCTTGCAATGCTTTTTCAGATTCTCTGAAGTGGCATATCTCGCCTCCGTTCGTCGATTGGATATTCGTGGAACAATAGGAACAAAAATGTTGTCACCAAACACAGAATATGCTGCTTATTTGGTGTTCAAGTTGGCAAATAGGTGCAATGGACATCAATATGCTAAATCAAGTATTAGGTTTGTTAATTATGAGAGTGAAATTGATGCTGAAAATCAAGACAACACTGTGCACCTTCCAAGATTGCAAGGAAGTGGGAATATCCCAAAAATGAGAGGAGATGGATGGATGGAAGTAAAATTGGGATATTTTAATAGCAAGAAAGGCACTGATGGTCCTGTTGAAGCAAGATTGATTAAGAAGAAACGATTTACAAAGGTGGACTCATTGTTGAAGGAATTAAGTTTCATCCCAAATAAATCAAATATAAGTCATGAGAGGCATATATGGGATTTTAAGTTTAACAAGTTTTGAACTAGAACTCTTTGAAATCTTATTCGGATTACCATTTCAATGTTTGCAATTTTACTACAGACAATTCATATACATTGAATATCCTTTAAAACATTAATATATATTCCTTAATAATTGGGATGTCCTCTTTCTACCTGAAGGTTACCTTCTGGCCAATTTTGTGGCCTATATATTTTGGCTTTTAACTTCTAGAAGGTAGAAAAGACGAAGAAAAATTCCTTCTTCCGATATTTATTATGTTGGATTTTCTTCTCTATTTAATCTATGTTAGTTTCTATGATTCTAGTTATATACTAGAAGAGTTTGGAGAATCCTGGGGGGATGGAGAAATATTTTTTTTCTCTTAACTTATCATTTAGATGTTCTTGTTCCCAAGTTTAAAAGTACTTCTCGGGGACAATAATTGAAAAGCTTAATGCCTAAAAATTTCTGTTCTTTGGGTTATAATTCATCATTTTTATCTTCATATTCTTTAGCTACTAAAGCTAATAAGGTATATGACAATATTATATGTCTATATTTTTTATGAATTTGTGTGTGGAAAATAGTTAAGCCTTCATACCCCTCAATGTAGTTGAATATTCGGAGAAATGATAATGTTTGAGATTGGGTAATAGATTCGAATACTAGGAATATTTGTGCTAACAAAATTAATTTTGTATCTTACACCCAAGTTTGTGAAGACGAAGAATTTGTTTATGTTTGGTGATTGAAGAAGTACTTTTTTTACCCCTCCTTAGGAGCTCCCATATATTTGCTCCTTTGGTGAATCAAACTCAAAACCTTCGAGTTGGAAGTGAGGGGTGTTTACCACCTAGAAACTCCCTCTCGTCTTAAGAACTCTATGGAGGAAAGGACTCCATAGGTGAAGAACTATCATACCTTGGAGCTAAATGTCCAAAATCAAAGGAGAATTTGAGACTTGACTTGAATCCCTAGTCTTTTTCTTCAAGCTTTAGAGAGAGAAATATTTTAGTAAACTTGGAGGGATTTTGGGGGAAGTTGAAAAGTGATTAGAATGGGTAGATTTTAGGCTTAGAAAACTTATATAGGGTCTAGGATTAGGACTAAACCGACTTTGATTAGGCATTAAACAATTAGGGAAAATACCAAAAAGGCCTTAAAAATAACTGTCGGTCCCCGACCTATGGTTCAAACCTACATTCCGTAAGTCCAACTACGGACCATCCTGTCCAACCGTAGAAAGATTCAGAGACTACTAATTTTGGTGATGGAGCCTATGTACGGTTCGTAGGTCCATTGACAGACCGTACATGGCAACTGTAGATCCCAACCTAAGGCTTTAAAATTTAACTAAGTATGGAAGAGTCCTACGAGACCCATCTACGATTCATACATTGAATGACGGGCCTTCCTGGCAAACCATCAAAGCGGTTCTAAAACTTGACATTTTAAAACCATTTACCCTGCCACCTACGGTTCCTACCTATGGCCGGTAAGTCAACCTACGGTCCGTAGATGGCTTCCTTCAGTGCTGGCCCAAGTTCTGAAAACCTACAATTTCCTTCTTTTCAAATACGAGGTGTTATAAAAAATCCCCACCAAGGTTTCCCCAATCTCAAAAATGTGAAATGAGGCTTAAACCCTGAAATTGCAGGTCTAAACCCTCTCTGATGCCGCAAAAGTGATCATGGGTTTTATTATGTGAACCCTGCTAAAGATGTAGGCCTCGTAAAAGTGGAACCCTCATCGCTTCTACGAGGGTCGCTTAAGCGAGGGTTCTTCGCTTAAGAGAAGGTCGCTTAAGCGGCTAGACCTTCGCATAAGTGAAGCCTGCAACACCAGCAAAACTCAACCAACACACAAAACATGAAATCGACCCTCGAGATTTATTTGAAACCCCGTACACAGAAACAAGATATGCAAATCAATTATACTCGACATTCCAGACTCAATGTAACCATCAAAATATGAATCCGAGTTCTCCTTGACTTGACATCCGTAAAAATCACAAGAAACTAATTCAACGCCTAAAAAGGCCAAAACAAACTCGGGACCTCACAAAAATCAACCAAGACCATTTCTAGGACTAAAATCAACCCCCAAATCCAAGAGAACTCTCAGGATTCTGATTCGAGCATTCGAACTTCGAATGTTCACCAAAGTCAACCCAAAGGCTAAAATTCCATAAATTCACAACTTAGGACCTCAAATCCTCAAAAAGACTCAAAATCAGAATCCGTCAGCTCTAACGGATCATATTCCACATTCTTGAACTAATGAAATTGACGGAATTCCATTCTGACACTCGAAACTTCAAAGGACTTGGAAAACCACTTTTTAAGTAACTTAAGCCTTTCAAGCTCAAAATTACAAAAATCTCAACGTTTAACTCAAGATTTGGAACCAGCTTCCAAAACTCAATCAAGAAAAAACTCGAGGTCAAAAATCAGGAAGGGCAAAATGGTAAATTTCACAAAAATACCAAAAATGACCAACCGGATCATTACAAGAATGTGGCAGTACACAATTAGTTTGATGCTCTGAAACAACTACTTTATTAATACTTTCGAAGACTAACGTTAGTTTATAAAACATTTCACAGTATTATTAAGTATCAGGTGGGTCATAAATATTATCTGAAACATTATCCGATATCCTCATGTTTATAGTGCACATATATAGATGTGATGATGGAATCAAATGTGAAAGTAAACTAGATGTTGACTAAAATAAGTATCAGTTGGCATGACTGGTTGACTATCTCTGTTCAAATATGACATAAAATTAATTGAGAAATCATGTAATTATATATTGAAGAAATAGTAAATTCTTAAAGAATTTTTTTGTATTGTTTGGTTGTTCTCATGATAAATTTATCAATACAATAATTAAGATTGGAATTGTGTCCCTTGAATTTTGAAATGTATAAAAAGGTGAATATGAACTTGTTTGCCTTCCATCTGGACCGTTTACTATTATACGATTTAATAGATGTATCTATAGTATGATGACATTTGCATTTGATATCAACTTATAATTTATTTTGTGCAAGGTTGTTTGCTTAAATTAATAAAAGAACAAAGTTTCAACTATTAAAAATTATGTTGAAGATGCTAGTTTATATTGAAGTGAATTTAAGCAGAAATTATATGCCTCCAATTATAGCTAAATGATTGGTTGCGAGAATAAAATCCTAAAAGAAATTTTGGTATAAAATGTGTTATTTAAAATGTAGCAACACTTGTACGCATCAAGCCAACAAGGTTATTCTATCACGATTGATTCAGGATCAGGAGCCATAAAATTTCCATATATAAATTTAAATCTGTGGTAAATTATTCTTTATATGATTCAATTGCTTCATCACAACGCACAAAAAATGGTCCCCAAATAAGGCTATGCGAATGCTAGATTTCTACCATTAGGGGGAGAGATGATAAACAACTGAAAAAATAAAGTATATATAATGAATTATCATTGATACAATCCTCGTTCAAAAGATAATCGAAGTCATTTGTCTGACGCATTCGCTGATCCTATCATTTAATGCAATTATAACTTCTCCAACCAAAGGTCCTTGAAGGACATAATATATGATACACCTGAAGTGTGATAGATTAATAAGTTTTAATGATAGATTTTTTTGAAGAAGGAGAGGAACAAGTGATCATAATAATAAGGTAAGTGCTTTGAAACACCACCACAACATAATTCTTAATAAAACCTTGAAAAGGAATCAGGTACCTGAAAAAGATAAACAATGAAAAGATTTTGATAAATTACGTTGTCTCAGAATCAATATCAAAATAACCGTCAACGATATCATTAATACAATGTAGCCCTCTATATTTTAAATGGTAATGAGGTTCTTAATTTTAAATTTCTCAAATAGAGTGGATAGATAAACGATTGGCCAAATAAAATATGCAATTTAAGTATATTTTATTCACTTGAAAAAGTGTTGTTTTGTACTTGTAGTCGAAAGATCAAGGTACAATGTAAATGGGGGTATAAATGAGTTATTGTAGGAAAACTAAGGTGAAAAGTGAAACCATAAGATATACATTATGACTTGTGCCTTGGAGCATAAAGGTTTTTCACAAAAGTACTGACATTATTGTATGAAGATGTGTTCTCCTGTGTGGACGCAATGAGGTTTCTTTCAATCTCACAATATATGAAAATTTTGAATGCGTTTAATGAATACTTGTTATGTCTACCTAGATGGTAAAGATTATATAAAAATCCTTGAAGGATTTAAAAAGTTTTAAAGTAAGTCTATTGAGTACTCCAATAGTTGTGAGATTGCTTAACATAAAGAAAAATCAATTTTGATCTCATTAAAGTGGTTAGAAAGTACCATGTCATAGTGCAATTGATGCACTTCTATGTCATGCTATTACTATTCATGGTTTAATGATTTTATCAACGTGCATGCAAAATACAACATGATGGAGAAATCAGAGTGAATCAAATATTGATTTATAAATTTTTTATTCTAACTAATCGTGTCAAGGCTTAATTTATTGATTATTGAACTGCAAAAAAATTATTTGATTTATATGAAGTTTTTTCTCAAGAAAGTTATATATTTTCATGTGGAAATATTGTCATATCATTTTATTTTATAAAACATTCAATTTTACTATCTGAAAGTGCCCGTCGCTTTATTGTTGCTACTAATTAGTAGAATTAGCAATTTAACTATAATGACAAGATCACGAGCTGAGTGATTGTAAAAAATGTATTAGGCTGAGCTCAAAGATTCAACATATTCTAGAGAAAAGAAAATGATATATCGGATAAGCTCAAGGATGCAACATCTTCATGCATGTGATTTGGTCAGAAAGACACAATTAGTGCCGACGAAATGAATCCATATTTTGGTAACCCGTCCAACCCGGCTATATTTAAATGGATTGGGTGAGTGATTTTTGCATGGATATAATATAAATTTATACCTATATTCAACCCATAGAAATATGGGTATTTATGAGTAAAAATATTTTCCAAATCAAATTATTTTACTCAAATATAAGAAAAATGACCTATCTCCAAAAAGTACGGAAAATATTTTTCAAGACTCTTTTTCAACCTCACACCTCAATTTTCCACCCTAACTCAAGTCTTGGGTACTGATTCTTAATACTAATTAAAAATCTGACTCCTGATTCTCAATTCGACACCTGACTCTTAACCCCGATTCGAGACCCAACTCTCGAGTTTCAAGTCAAATCGGAATTTGTGTTCTCAATTTGGATATCAGATCCCTGGTAAGGATTCAAGGTTGGATCCCGGATTGAGTGTCGTAGTCGAGTCTCGAGTCAGGTATCGAGATGAAGTTCTAAATCAGGTTTTGAGATGAGAGTCGAGGTCATGTCTCAGGTTCGGGTTCCAAATTGGTTATAGAGGTTTGGTGTCGGGTGTGACGACCCAATTTCTCAAGTCATGATGGCGCCTACCAACCCACTAGTAGGCCAGCCCAAACCCTATCCCGGAACCAAACAGTAATGGGATTAAGGGTGGAAACTAATCCTCAAACTAGCGAAAGCATAAAACAAGGGTACAAATACGAAAGCTGGAACAAGACCAAAATAATATATACAACACCTCCAAAAATCTAGAAGTCACAAGTACAGAACTACTAATCAAGATTACAAGTTCAAAAAGTGGACCACAGAAAGAACTGCGTGAAAATAAAAGACAAGCCAAAAAATATATACAGAAGGAGAGAGGTAATCCCAAAACGCCATGTGCTCACTCTAGTCTCCTGTACTGACAGCTGCAGGCTCGATCTCAATGCTAATAACTGGTGCTCAGACCTACATCACGAAAATAGATGCAGAGTGTAGCATGAGTACCAAAACAACAGGTACCCAGTAGGCATCATAGACTGACTGAGCAAGAAGGCTAAAACCAGGCAGACAAGATAGAATCAGCAACAACACCAACAGAGGTCAACAGAACGAAAACAGAACAAGCAGAAAGGAGATACAATGGAATAACTATAATAAACCCAGCTGAGTTCCCCCTATGACCCGCTGGTACACTCGTACGCAAGTTTAAATAAAAACCAGAACGGACCCCCATAAGCCCTACAGGTACACTAAAAACTAGAACTACAAGATCCAAGGAACCGAACTCTGCACCGATCTCTCGACCAATGCTCAATCGATCACTAGTCTGAGTTTTCCAACCATTAAACCAAGCCTGCAAGCTACTCCGGGGGCATGGGCCCAGCCAGCAGAGTGCTGCGAGAAAGGCCGAGATACGCCGACCACTCCAAATAAACCGATATATAGCTGTCCGATTAGGCTATCACTTCAGGGTCATTGCCCTGGGCCCCGCCCATGCCAGCCAAATGAGACATCTAACACTCCGGGGGCATTGGCCCAGCTAGACGAGCGCGCCATATACCACTCCGGGGGCATTGGCCCAGCTAGACGAGTGTACCCTTCATCACTCTTGGGGCATTGGCCCAGCTAGACGAGTGTGCCACACATCACTCTTCAGAGGACCTGCAATATATCATATATCGTGGATCGCCATCCACTCCCCTCATTACTAAAAACCGAGGCGAATACCGCAATCCCAACATTACCACGTCAGACTAAACATCACGGGCCTCCGCCCTCACAAACGTATCAACCGAAGGCTCCTAGCCTAGCACAATCCAGCCGATCGTCGACGCGAAGACAACATCTTCGATAGCATCCCAAAAGTCACAGCGACAAGGGAGAAATAATCAGAAGGTCTGAAAGCCACAAAAATGCCTATACTAAGGCTCATAATATATGACCCAAGTCTGCTATATCAGTCTACAAGGATCTAGTCCATCCAAATCGACGTCGGATACATACTCAAGTCAACCAGGTACATGGGTCTAAGTCATCATCACAACAGCCTGTTCTAAGGCATACTCACAATAATCAGCCAATCAAAAAGTGAAATCACCCGGACCCACTCATGCAACATCATATAACCATCAACAGGTACCCCATAATAACATATACAACAAATCAATTCAACAACCCAACCTACAGCACGATACTAACTCATAACAACCCAACAATCAACTCCCAACTAGGAAATTTGGTAACAGGGAAACACTACTAGCTAACCACCCAGATTCACAAATATCAACCAGCATGTACACAATCCAGCTCAATATAGAAGGAAGGAAAGCCGTACCCTACCAAAAAGCTGATCACAAGTGCTCCAAGTCACTCAACCAGAGATTTCCCTTTTCGAACGGCCTCAGACTGCTTCCACACTATCAAAAATAGAATCACAGCGTCAGCATGCTCGTTTAGACACTAAAAACAACAAATTCGGAGACAGACCAATTTTTGGGTCAAATCGGGCAATGTGGGACCCGCTTCGGGTTTTTTGAAATTGACTATGTGAAAAGGTCCAAAATCCTTCCCTGAACACGAATCCCAAAATGGATCGCCCATCAAGGGTCGGATCCAGTCCTAAAAGCCAATAACAAGAAATTACAAAACTTAACAAAATAGGCCAATAAGGAACTTACCCTCGATTTCATGGAAAATGAGGAACACCCAACAAACCCCAACCTAAAACCCACGAAGCCAACGAGAATCCGAGCGCCTAGGACTTTGAAGTGCTTAAAACCGACCATCGAGGAGATTTTTATGAAGGTTTGAAGCTCTCCAAAATGGGAGCTTTGACCTCATTAAATAGACACTGCCAGGTCCTTTCTCTCCGCGAACACGGCCAAGCCTCCGCGAACGAGTCCTAGGCCCGCGAATGCGAAGAGCAAGGATCACCCTCACCCAGAAGACCTCCGCGAATGCGGACCACAAGCTGCTCCCACACACACATACCTCCGCGAACAAGAGAGCCTTCCATGAACGCGGAGCATAATGTCCCTAAACCTCCGCGAACGTGGCCACTGACCCGCGAACGCGGAGTAGACACCTTCATACCTCAGCGAACGCGAAGCCTATCCTGTGAATGTGGAGAACAATGGTGTTTGCACTAACAGCTGCTGCACCAGCTAAGTTTAGGAGTATTCTAAAACTCCGATAGGGTGCTCG
This sequence comes from Solanum appendiculatum, assembly GCA_018342035.1. NCBI lineage: Eukaryota > Viridiplantae > Streptophyta > Magnoliopsida > Solanales > Solanaceae > Solanum > Solanum appendiculatum. Next base: position 69,505 of record JAGDQO010000320.1, read on the forward strand.
AAATTCATTCGGAACCCCGTGCGCCCAAATGAAATATGCTACCCCCTCGAATTCGATATTCTGGACTCAATGGCGCAGTCAAAATTTCCATACGAGGTCATTTTGACAAAAAGTGGGTCCCACACCCAATGAGCCATTTTAGCCAACTTCTACCGGAGGCTTCAAAATCAGATCGGAAGCTCCTGGTAATTCTTGAAAAGTCGATCTAAACCAAACTCGGCATTCTAGAACTAACCATGCTGTCGGAATCTTCATCCGAATGCCTTTTCCATGAATGTTGACCGAAGTCAACCTTAAACCAAATTTCCAAGACTAAAGAGCTAGCTGGCCCTAAAATCACAACGAAAATCCTGGGACTCAGGCGAACCATGCTCCTAGCCTAATTTGGCCGCTCCGGAGCTGATGGAACTGTCAGAATTTTCATCTGAGATCATTTACCTGAAGTTATGACCGAAATCAACTTTTCAAGGTTCAAAAGCTCCAAAACAGGCATAAAACCCAAAAGAATGACCAGGCGATCGAGCAGTCAGTGCCAGCAAGTCATAAATGACTTGGGGTTGCTACAGGAACGCTCTAAACGACAGAAAGAGGCATTAACACAGAAATGACCTGGAGGGTCATTACAATATTTACTACTAAAAGGACTTTCATCCGAGAAAGTAAGGATCAAGAAGTACCTGAGGGCTCAAACAAGCTGGGGAACTGCTCTCACATCTCCCGCTTGATCTCCCAGGTAGCCTCCTCAACTGGACGATGCCTCCAATGGACCTTAACCACAAGAATGACTCTCGACCTCAGCTGCCTCACATATCTGGCCAAAATAGCAACTGGCTCCTCTGTATAGGTCAAGCGATCATCCAACTCAACACTATCATACTAGAGCACATGCGAATCATTTGGAACATATCGGCGCAGCACCGAAACATGGAATATTGGATGAACGGCTGAGAATGCTGGAGGTAAAGCTAACTCATAAGCCACCTCGCCAACTGCCCTTAAAATCTCAAAAGGCCCGATATACCTGGGGCTAAGCTTGCCCCGCCTCAAAAATCTCATCACGCCCTTCATGGGTGATACTCAGAGGAATACTCTATCACCCACGGCAAAACTCAACGGTCGACACCTGCATTCTGCATAACTCCTCTGTCTACTCTGAGCTGTCTTGAGCCTGTCCTGAATCAACCTCACATGCTCCAAGGACTCCTGAAACAGATTTGTACCATGCGGCCTAGGCTCCGTAGGCTCAAACCAACCGGCTGGAGTGCGACAACATATAGGGCCTCAAACGGGGCCATCTGGATACTGGAATGGTAGCTGTTATTGTACGTAAACTCTGCCAAGGGCAAGAAATGGTCCCACTGACCCCCAAAGTTTATAACACAGGCCCACAACATATCCTTAAGAACCTGAATAGTGCGCTCTGACTTGCCATCAGTCTACGGGTGAAATGTTGTGCTAAGATCCATACGAGTATCCAACTCCTTCTGAAATGCTCTCCAAAAGCTAGAAGTGAACTGTGGGCCCCGGTCCGAGATGATAGAAACAGGCACACCATGAAGACGGACTACCTCCCGGATGTAGATACAGGCTAACCTCTTAGCATGGTAGGATGTATGAACAGGGATGAAGTGTGCTGACTTGATCAATCAATCCATGATGACCCTGATAGTGTTAACACCCCTAGGAGTCCGTGGCAACCCAACGACAAAGTCCATGGTGATGCGCTCCCACTTCCACTCAGGAATGGGTAACATCTGTAACTTTCCACTAGGCCTCATATGCTCGGCCTTCACCTGCTGGAAACATAAACAACCGGACACATAGTCGGAGATGTCCCTCATCATACCGCTCCACCAGTAATGCTGCCTCAAATCACGATACATCTTAGCTGTGCCAGGATGAATAGAGTTTCTAGAGTCATGGGCCTCGCTAAGGATCAGTTGGATCAAATCAGTAACTCTGGGAACACACAATCGGCCAGCAAACCTCAAGAGCCCATCTGAATCTAAGGTAGCTTGCCCGGCATCACCTGCCAACACTCTATCTCTGAGTGCTACCAAAGACTCATCCTCAAACTGACAACTATAGATCTAATCAAGCAGAGATGACTAAACCCCAGCATATGCTAATACCCTGCTAGAATCTAAAACATCAAGTCTGATCATCTGATTGGCTAAGGACTAAATGTCCAAGGCCAAGGGTCGCTCCGAAATAGACAGGAAGGCTAGACTGCCCATACTCATTGCCTTCCGACTCAAGGCGTCTGCTACTACATTCGCCTTGCCCTGAATGTAGAGAATAGAGAAGTCATAGTCCTCAGGAGCTCAATCCACCGATGCTGCCTCGAATTGAGGTCCCTCTGAGTCATGATGTACTGAAGGCTCCTGTGATCAGTGTAGATCTCGCAATGAACTCCATACAGGTAGTGCCTCAAAATCTTAAGCGCAAAAAGTACCGTCGCCAACTTCAAATCATGAGTGGGGTAGTTGCGCTCGTGCAGCTTAAGCTGCCTTGACGTATACGCAATAACCCGACCCTGCTGCATCAAAACATAACCCAAACCAACACCAGATGCGTCACAATAGACCGTGAAGCCTTCGCCCTCAACTGGAAGAGTCAATATAGGAGCGGTGGTAAGCAACTCCTTGAGCCTCAGAAAGCTCCTCTCACACTCGTTCGACCACACAAAGGGAACATTCTTGCGAGTCAACCTAGTCAAAGGCGCCACTAAAGTGGAGAAACCCTCAACAAAGCATCTATAGTACCTTGCCAATCCGACGAAGCTTCGAATCTCAGTCACAGAAGTGGGCCTAGCCCAACTACGAATAGCCTCAATCTTCGCTGGATTTACCATATATAATGCCATCCTTGGACACCACGTGCCCCAAGAATGCCACAGACTCAAGCCGAAACTCACACTTTGAGATCTTGGCATAAAGCTGATGATCTCTCAAAGTCTGGAGCACTATCCTTAAATAATGCTCATGCTCACGGTGGCTCCGCGAGTATACCAAGATGTCATCGATGAAGACTATGACAAATGAGTACAAATACTGCCTGAACACTGGAGTCATCAAATCCATAAAGGTGGCAGGGGCATTAGTCAATCCAAAAGACATAACTAAGAACTCATAATGGTCATAGCGAGTCCTAAATGCTGTCTTAGGGATATCCTCTGCTCTGATCCTCAGCTGATGGTACCCAGATCTCAAATTGATCTTCAAAAACACGGCAGCACCCTGAAGCTGGTCGAATAGGTTATCAATTCTAGGCATAGGATAATGGTTCTTCACCGTCACCTTATTCAACTGCCTGTAATCGATACACATCCGCATGGTGCCATCCTTCTTCTTCACAAACAGGACTGGGGCACCTCAAGGCGATGCACTAGGTCTGATGAACCCTCTACTCAAGAGATCCTGAAGCTGATCACTGAGCTCTGCAGGTGCCATGCAGTACGGTGGGATAGAAATGGGATGAGTACCTAGCTCCAAGTCTATGCCAAAGTCAATGTTCCAATCTGGGGGTATGCCAGGAAGATCGGCAGGAAACACATCTGCGAACTCTCAGACTATAGGAATTGAATCAACTGTAGGGACCTCCCTACTCACATCTCTATCATATGCCAAGTAAGCCAAACATCTGCTGTCCATCAGCCTCTGGGCCTGAATACAAGAAATCACCCTAACCGGTGTGCGACTGCAAGAACCCTGCCACACCACCGACGGGATACCAGGAATGGCTAAAGTCATAGTCTTTGCATAACAGTCCAAGACAGCCCGGTGAGAAGATAGCCAATCCATACCAAGAATCACATCAAAGTCTACCATACACAGCACAATAAGATCAACCGGAGTGTCTTGCTCCCGAATGGTCACCACATAGAACCTGTAAACCCTTATCCACTCCTAAAGAATCCCCTACTGGGTCGAAAGACGCAAAGGAACCGATAAGGGCTCAGGACTCACTCCCAATCGAGGCACACAGTAATCCGACACATAAGAATAGGTAGAACTGGAATCAAACAAAGCTGAAGCGGGCTAATGGCTTAAGAGGACCGTACCTGTGATCACGTCATCTGACGCCTAGGCCTTTGCTGTGGCTGGAGCTGCATAAAAGTTGCCCTGGGCGCCTATACCTCTCGCATCAACTCTTCTGGACGTGCTACTATCGAAACCGATCTTTCTGCCGGAGGAGCTGGTAAAGCAGATGTAGATCACCCATCCAGGGTCGGATCCACTCCTAATAGCCAACAACAACAAATCACAAAACTTAACAAAGTAGGCCAACAAAGAACTTACCATCGATTTCATGGAAAACGAGGAACACCCAACAAACCCCAACCTAAAACCAACCTAAAACCCACAAAGCCAACGAGAATGCGAGTGCCTCGGACTTTGAATCGCCAAAAACTGACAACCGAGGAGATTTTTATGAAGGTTTGAAGCTCTCCAAAATGGGAGCTTCGACCTTATTAAATAGACACTGCCAGGTCCTTCCTCTCCGCGAACGCGGAGAGTAATCTCCCCAAAGCTCCACGAACGCGGAGAAAACACCTTTATACCTCCACGAACGCGAAGCCTATCTTGCGAACGCGGAGAACATTGGTGTCTTCACTAACAGCTGCTGAACTAGCTAAGTTTTGGAGAATTCCAAAACTCCGACGGGGTGCTTGAAATTCGTTCGGAACCCCGTGCACGCAAACGAAATATGCTACCCCGCTCGAATTCGTCATTCCGAACTCAATGGCGCCATCGAAATTTCCATATGAGGTCGTTTTGAAAAAAAGTGGGTCCCACACCCACTGAGCCATTTAAGCCAACTTCTACCGGAGGCGTCAAAATCAGATCGGAAGCTCCCGGTAATTCTTGAAAAGTTGATCTAGACCAAACTCAGCATTCTAGAACTAACCACGCTGTCAGAATCTTCATCCGAATGCTTTTTCCATGAATGTTGATCGAAGTCAACCTTAAACCAAATTTCGAAGACTAAAGAGCTAGCTGACCCAAAATCACAACGAAAACCCCGGGACTCTGGTGAACCATGCTTCTAGCCTAATTTGGCTGCTCCGGAGCTGAGGGAACCGTCAAAATTCTCATCTGAGGTCGTTTACCTTAAGTTATCACCGAAATGAACTTTTCAAGGTTCAGAAGCTTCAAAATAGAAAACACAGGCATAAAACCCAAACGAATGACCAGGCGACCGAGCAGTCAGTGCCAGCAAGTCACAAATGACTTGAGGTCACTACATGAATGCTCTAAATGGCAGAAAGAGCGCATTAACATAGAAATGACCTGGAGGGTCATTACATCGGGTCTCCAATTGGAAGTTAGTTCTGAGGTCGGGTGTCGAAGTAGAGTTCTAATTCAAAAGTTTGTTCCTAAATTAGGTTTCGAGTTCAGGTATCGAATCCATCATCGAGGTTTACTTTCGAGGTTGAATCCCGATTTGGAAGTTGGGTCCCTAAGTAGATGTCTAGGTTGGGTTCCAATTAGGATCTCGAGTTGAGGTTGAATCTCGACGTAAGAGTCTAAGTCGATTCCCAAATCTGGGATCTAGTCTGAGATTTTGATTGATCGTTGAGGTCGACTGTTGGGGTTGAGTCTCTAGTTTAAATCCCTGATTGGAAGTTGTGTCTCGGATCGAGTCTCGGGGTCAGGTCCCGATTAAGATATAGGAGTCGAATCTAGATTTAGATGTTTCATATTGAGTTGGATGTCGGGGTCAGGTTTCAAGTTTAAAGTTAGGTCTCAAGTCGAGAGTTTGGGTCGGGTCCCAATTTAGAAGAAGGGTCCTGGGTCGGGTCTCAATTTTGAAGTCGGATCCCGCATCAAATGTCGGGTTTAAATTTATGATACAATAAAACTAAATAAAGCAATTTCAACATTTTTCATCCAAAAAAAGACTAAAATATTTTTTCCATACTCAATTCTAATGTAGAGTACTATTTACTCATGCAAATAAGGGTAAATATGGGTCAACATATATTTTACCCAACCCATTTTTATCCATATGAAATATGGGTAAGTTGAATTATTCCTATTTTATGTTGACCCATTTTCAATCCGCCCAAATTTGACCTAAACCGCTTATTTGCCAACATTAGACACAACCAATATCAATATTTGGAAAGCAAAATATAAGATTGGGAGGTATCCTTTACAGGAATTAAGTGATGTTTTCCATTAAGGGAAGTAAATACATGAAGAATTCTATTTCACTTAATCAAGGCTTCATCCCACTGAATTTTTCTGGTAATATATTTAATGAGGCTTCAAATAATACATATTACAAATAACTGAGTAGACCTTTTTTTTACATAGTCATCTAAGAGGGCGTGTTTTAAACAATTTGTGGATGTGGATGTGGATGTTCGATGTTCCACATATACAATAGCATGTTCTAGATATTCAAGTTTGAAAGCATGTCTAGATTTCCAAGTTTGAATGCTTATAAAAGGGCCTTGTGTTTTAGATGGAAGATACACAAAACTAGTAGAAAAAGGTTATTACTACTACTACTTTGTGTCTTTTTCTTTCTCTACTCTTCTTAATTTCAGTACACGGTCTTTATTTATTAGCATTGCTTACATTTCTTGCAAATTCTTGTTCTTAGGATTTTCCCATAATCAGAAAGAAAAGTTGCTAAGGAAGTGAAATGATTTCTATTGTAAAATAATAACATGAATAGTATCTAATTACCCTGTGGGAAGAAAAATTTCCTTTTCCTTCACCCTCTCTGGCGAGACCACTACTGTCTGGCAAGATCTGTATAGCAAGGAACAGAAGGCCAGAATGTAGGGACTCTCGATGATGTCTAGTTCTTGTCACGCCACCAGCCAGGTTCAATCTTTCCTATTCTTCTCTTTATTTATTCATATTGAGTAGCGATTTTCATAAAATCTTTTGTGGGTTGTTATCGTTCTTGTTCTATCTAAAATTCATGTGCTGATTGTTGAGGTTTTATCTTTTAGTTTGTGCTCAATTTCTTGATGATTGGTGCTTATTGGTGCATTTGCTCTATTTTTTATTGATTCTTGCTTACTGATTCTAATTCCTTGCCTTTAATTTTGATATAGCTCCCTTACTTTAGTTATTCCCTATTTAGTTTGCATCTATTTTAGTGACTTTGGTGAACAATGTTGGACAAGGGTAATGTCCTCGATTTGGAGCAGGGGTGAGGGAAAAGAGTGGTATGTGGGGTAAGAGGTCCTCTGGTTTAAGGTTAGGGTCTCAGAACATGGGGTCATTGACGGGGAAATTTATAGATCTAGTGAAGATCCTAAAGAAAAGGAAAATTTTAAAATAACTTATATCCAGGAGACTAGATGCGTAGGTCTTAAGGCATGAGATGTGGACGGTAAGTTGTGGTACTCAAGAGGCTCAAGGGATAGAAATGAAGTAGGTATTTTAGTAGATGGGGACATAAGGGATCAAGTGGTGGAGTTTAGGAGGACTCCTGATCAATTAAAGGATGATGATGATTAAGCTAATCATTGGAAGGCTTAATTAGAACATTATTAGTGCTTATGTGCCTCAAGTGAGCTTGGACAAGGAAGTCAAGAAACACTTTTGGGAGGATTTGAATTAGGTTGTGAGGAGTTTATCACACCGAGAAGATATTCATTGTTAGAGATTTCAAAGGCCATATTGGGGCAACATTTAGTTGTTTTGGTGATGTGTAGGGAGGTTGTGGTTTTTTGGTGATGTGTAGGGAGGTTGTGGTTTTGGGGATAGAAACGGAAGTGGAACCTCGCTCTTAGATTTTGCTAAATCTTTTGAGTTGGTGATAGATAACTCGTGCTTTGCAAAGATGGAGAACCATTTGGTTACCTTATGTAGCATAGTGGCCAAAACCCAGGTAGATTATTTACTCCTAGGAAGGGTGATAGAGGCCTTTGTAAGGACTGCAAGGTTACCCCAAGTGATAATCATACTATCCAACATAATATTTTGGTGATGGACCTGGAAATTAAGTAAGAGAGGGGGAAGAAGATAATATAAGACAACCGAGGATTAGATGGGGTGGCTTTACCCCTCCCTTCTCTCGTAAGATGGGGAGAAGTTGCTGATGATGGATGCTTAGAGGAGTAGTGGGGATGCAAACTATATATGTGTAATGACCTGGACGACTCATAAAAATTACCATTTAACCCTTTTCGATAGTTGCCCCGAGTCATTTCTATTCAATTTGTGAAGTTGGTTTGGAAATATTATTGAAAAGCTATTATTTTTGGAAGTTTTGAGTTTTGGAAGGTCTAAAGTGTTTAAAAGTGGTTTTTGGTATCAATTAGAGTTTTAAGTCTTGTAATGGAAATTTGCCAGTTCCATCACCACTGAAATGTGGAATTTGGTCTAGGAGAGTTGTCGATTTTATGTTCGGGGTTGTTTTGGGGATTTTAGCCCTTGAGTTGGAAGTTTGGGTGATTTTAGACTAAGGGTTGACTTTGGTCAACATTTGAAGTTCGGAGGCTCAAATAAGATTTTTGATGGTTCCATTGGATTTGGGGGATGATTTTAGGCTTAGGAGAGATCTTGGTTGATTTTTCGGAGGTCCTGAGGTCAGTTTGGTCTTTTTGAGTGTTAAGTTAGTTTATTATGACTTTCACGAGTTTCGGGTCAAGGAGACCTCAGGTTCGTGTTTCGATGGTTGCATTGAGTCTGAAACGTCAAGTTTAGTTGGATAACATATCTGGTTTGTGTACTCAGGATTCTGAAACGAATCTCGAGGGTCCATTCAGCGGTTTTGTGCCTTGTGTGAATTGATGGTTTCTTATCTCTAGTGTCTGATTAGTTGTTCATCGCGATCGCAAGACTATCTCTCGCGATCATGTAGGGTTGTTTTTGTGGCCCAAAAAATCACGTGCAAGGTTGTCAAAATCACACTGAGTAAGTTTCTTGGTCATCGAGATCGCGTGTGTCCCAGTCGCGATCATGGTGGTCAACTTTAATGAGTTGACCTGTTTACTCATCACAATCACGAGACGTTAGGTCGCGATCGCGATGAGCAGTTGATGCGTGAACAGTGTTTTCTTCCAAAAATTTGAATTTCTTCCCATTTCTCCCATTGTTGAACCCTAGCAGTTTGGTTTAGGCGATTTCAAGAGGGATTTTTGAGTTTCTTCTAGGTAACAATTTCTAACATCCTATCTCTTTTACCTAGTAATTATTTTAAAATTTTGAGGATTAAACTTAGGTTTTGAGTCTAAAAATTGAATGTTTTATAAAGGTTAAAGGTTTTGGATAAAATGATGTTTTTAGATTAAATTCAACTCCATTTTCGAAATGTTTTCTTCCGGTAGTTTCCAAATTTCTTGGGTAACGCAATTTCGTATAAATTTCTAGATTCAAATCTCATTTTTGGAATCGAGTCTATTGGGTCGGTTTGACCCCATTTTTCATAAGTCTTGATATAGGTGTTGTTAAATTCTATTTCTTATTGGAATTACTTAGTTGAATAGATTGCATTGATTTAGAGACCCAATGAAAAGGAAAATCTCAAGTCTCGGAGTGATTGTTTGATTGTTTGATTGTTTGAGGCAAGCGAACCTCTTAACCCTTGTTAAGCATATATTATCTCGTATTTTCTTATTGTTTGTGTTGGGGAGTAATTAGATTTGGTGATGGAATTGACTTGTTCATAATGAATAATTATAATTAAGAAAGAGGGTAATAAAAAGACAACTTGATGATATGGACGTGCAAAGGTTTGTGGATAATGTGAATATTTGGATTGATTGTATCATAATTGTGTTGATAAAGTCTGTGTATTGATATGGAATTCATCATATTCTCATGATTTGTGTGAACATGCCCATTTGCATTGGTTCTAAAACACTATGATGAGATCAATTGCGATGATGATGCCGAACGAAAATGGTTCCGGTGACGCCAAAGGAAAATGGTTCTTGAGAGCGAGAGATGCCGAAGGGAAATGGATTCGAGGAATACATGGACCTTGTGAATCCCCTATGGATTTCGGCCTGATATTCAGCAGATGTGTATCACAGGACAGACATGCATCACTCTATATGACATTTCATTTCATTGCATTGCACATCAGTATTATCGTGAACCTTGTGATTGTTTGTGTTGTGAACTGTGCTTAAAGCTTATGAACTTTGTGTTGATAAGTTGTATGCATTGAAGGATTGATATTGGTGCTCTGTGATGTATTAATTATGAACTTTTAGGTTGGGCTGATTCTGTGCAGGTTGTAATTGTGAAGGTTCGGTTAGAGTGTTTGGAGTACCCGTATTCTATATTGCTTTCCTTCGTGTTTAGGGGTTTGCTTGCTGAGTACCGTGTTGTTTGGTACTCACTCCTTGCTTCTACACTTGTGTAGGTTACGAGCCCCGATCTTCATGATCATTCTCCCCTTCTTCGTCTGAGGCTTATTTTGGAGAGTTGAGAGGTAGTTGCTTGTTTCTCAGCGGAATTTCTTACTCCTTTATATGAACTTGTTCTATTCTAGAAACAGTGAAATTTAGACTTGTATTTACTTTTTTTCTATTATAATACATTAGAGATTTGTACATGTGACAACCTGATTTTGGGGATTTATTTAAGTTGATTTCGATTTTCGCATTTCTTTAATCATGGTGTTAGACTTTTATTCTTGATTTACTTCCACATTTATCGTGTTATTTGGGTTTTAGGTTGACTTGTCTTGGTGGAATAAGATGAGTTCCATCACGCCCAGATTTGGGTCGTGACAATGTGGGGTAACACAACTAGTTGCATTTGAGAAACAATAAAGAAGTTCCAAGGGTGTGGAGGGGTAACTTTTGTGGTCATCGAGGGGCTTGGTGGGGGAATAGAGAAGTCCAGGGTAAAATGGAAGCGAAGAAGGATACTTATGTAAAATTGGTGGACTCCACAGATGAGGAGGAGAAGTGGAAGAATAAGGAAATATATAAGGCGACAAAGACATGGGCTAAGTTAGCGGTTATGACTGTTAAAACGACAGCTTTTTGAACGCATGTATATAAGATGGAGATAAAAAAAATTATACATGCTTGCAAAGGTGAGATAGAGAGAGGAAGGCTCAAGACCTTGATCAAGTGAAGTGCCTCAAGGATGAATAAGGCACGGTGTTGGTGAAAGACAACCTCATTAGGCAAAGATGGCAAACATAGTTTCATAAGCTCTTGAATGTAAAAGGAGACATAGATTTTATGTTGGGGGATTTGGAACACTCTAAGAGGCATCAAGATATTGGGTGTTGTATCTGTATTAATGTTGAAGAGGTTAAGCGTGCTATTTATACAATGAGCAGGGGAGGAGCGTCCGGACAAGATGAGATTCTAGTGGAATTTGAGAATATCATAGACATAGTAGGCATAGAGCGGTTGACTAGGTTGTTTAATGTCATTTTTAAAACGACAAAAAATCCCAAAGAATGGAGGTGGAGTACAATGGTCCTGTTGTACAAGAACAAGGGTGATATCCAAAATTGTAACAATTACAATGGCATCAAGTTGCAAAGTCATACTATGATAATTTAGGAGCGGGTCATAAAGATGAGGGTGAGGAGGGGTATGTCTATTTTGAAGAACCAATTCAATTTCATGATGGGGTGAATGACTCTAGAAGCATCCAATTCGTAAGCAGACTGATGGAGAAATATAGGGAAATTAAGAAGGACTTGCATATGGTGTTCATTGTCCTTGAAAAAGCTTATGAAAAACTCTCAAGGGATATCCTCTTGAGATGCCTGGAGGCTAAATGTGTACTTGTGGCTTACATTAGGGTGATAAGGACTTGTATAATGGATCTAAGACTCGAGTTAGAACGGTGGGAGTAGACTCTGAGAACTTCCCAGTTGAGATGGGGTTACACCAAGGATCAGTTATCTTGTTCCTATTTTCCTTGGTGATGGAAGAATTGACGTGGTGTATCCAAGATGAGGTGTCATGGTGTATGCTATTTGCGATTGACATAGTACCGATTGATAAGACACGTGATAAAGTTAATGCTAAGTTAGAGGTGATGAGACAAACTCTGGAGTCTAAAGATTTTAAGTTGAGCAGGACTAAAATAAAATATTTGAAGTGTAATAGTGCATAAGGCTGGCATGGAAGTGAGGCTTGACACTCAAGCTATCCCTAAGAGAGATAGTTTCAAGTATCTTTGTTTGGTGATCTAGGGAAGTTGGGATATCGATGATGATGTCACTTATTGTAATAGTCTTGCGTGGATGAATTGGAGGTTTGTCTCTGGAGTCTTCTATAATAAGAAGGTACCACCTAAACTTAAAGGTAAGTTCTACAAAGTAGTGGTTAGACTGGCATTGTTGTATGGGGTGGAGTGTAGGCCAGTTAAGAACTCTCAGAAGATTCAAGTCAAGGAAATGAGGAAGTTGATATGGATGTATGGGCACACTAGGAGTGATAAGATTAGGAACGAGGATATCTGTGGCAAGGTGCGAGTGGCCTCCATAGTTGACAAGGTGAGGGAAGCAAGACTAAGATGATTAGAACATGTGAAGAGGAGATGCACAGATACCCTAGTGAGGAGGAAAGAGAAGCCGGATATCGCGAATACGAGGAGAGGTAGAGGTAGGACGAAAAAGTATTTGAAAGAGGTGATTAGATAGGATATGACCAACTCCAAATTATCGAAGACATGACATTCGATAAGAGGGTGTAGAGGTCGTGTATCAGGGTAGAAGGGTTAGTATGTATGAAGTGTTGTCTTAATTTTGAGGGGCTTAGCCTTTTTCTTATAGTGTTTTGCTTTTGATTTCATCAGCAGTTGTTGTTAATTGTGTTTAGGCTATCACATTATTTTGTGGTTGCTACTGTTTCCTTATTAGTTGCTTTGTCATACTCGAGCTGAGCGTCCTCCGAAATTTTTTTCCTTACCTCCAAGAGGTAGAAGTATAATCTGCGTATACTCTACCCTACCCAAATCCACTTGTAGAATTCCACTGGGTATATTGTTGTTGTTGTAACATTTGAAAGGGAGATAAGTGATTAGAAAAAGGTGAAAAGTTATCCATGAAATAGTAGGCTGGAATTAAGTGGTGTATAAAATCATTTAATGAGATGCAATTTTACTCATATAAGGGATAATTTAGTCGTTTAATTTTTAAAAGGTATTTTCGTAATTAAAATTTTAACTATGAGGCTTCCCACTTTTAGAATTACCATTATTTTTTTATTAAAAAAAATATTATTCGTCCGTAATTGGGAGAACTTTATTTTTTTTTTAAATAGGGTTTGTCAAACTATTTTGTTGATGCTTCAGATATGAATTTTATCATTTTCAATTGTTTTCCTAGTTTATAATGTTTCTTAACTTTTAACAATTTATTCATATTTATTGAAAATTTAATTTTTCATTTTTCAGATATGAATTATTCATTTGGAGACATACATTCTAGTCCAAAAGTTTATAATGGAGTGAACTACCGTTCTTTTTAGGTATGTTTTCTCCCCATCGAAAATAATTGCATCCATCATTTTCCTAAAAAAACAAAACAAGGAAACAAGTTAATATCCAGATATTTTAAAGCAAACAACTTAAAAAAATTTACCTTTGAACGCACACAACTCATAAACTTATGATTGGAATTCCTTGGAGTCCTCAATGTTTTTATTTTACATTACTCTTTGTATTTACTTACATCCTGTTCAATTGCATGTACCGATCTTTCGAATTGTTGAGACATGACTATCAATTTTTAAATACCAAAATAAAATATTAGTAGAAGATAAAAGATGAATGAGAAAATGTGAAGTGAATAACCCCATATTTATTATTGAAGAAGATATATAGTTATACGTGAAAAGTTAATAAAGGAAAATGTAGTCACCCGTTTATGAGCGAACTATCTTAAAATATTTGTGATGTATTTTGGGGTGAATAGACGGAGTTAACATTCGTTTGGCATAGTTTGTCCATTTGTGGGCGAAGTGTCCATTTTGATATGTGTTTTTAGGGAGGATCTGTTTTAATATGTAGTGCCCAAAAAGTGTCCGTTTTGAAGCTGAACTCGAGAAGAGTAAACGTAGATTACTATAATTAAGTTGATAAGAGAGAGATACAAATAAAATAAAGTAAGAATATAACTTCTCACTCTCTTAAGGAAGGTGTATTTCACTTTTTCTGCAACATTAACATATATATGAACATCTATTCCACTGTAAAATAATATAAGGGGTTCATACGATCCTCCCAAAATTAGTGTGTATAACAAAAATTTTGATTGAAGTCTGAGTGGGTTTTAAGTCATTTCCCAAATTTATTTGACTTCAAGATTTTATATATTAAGATAATTGTAAATAATAAAGTTAATAATATTCCTCATCTTCTATTTTATAGTTATTCAGAAGCACAAAAATTTAAAAATAGTATGATATTCATGTGTTTTTATTTGTATCGAATAAAAAAAAAGAGCACTATGCCTAGAATAAATGAAAACTGATCAAAATTACCTACAAAAAATGTGTGATGTGCCTCTTTACTTTATACGAATACGGTATATTACATAATATAATGAAGGATTTAGTCCACAAAATGTTTAAAGTATATTGTTTATTTTCTTTACTGTTTTGGATTGTATTTGACTATGAAATTTGATAAGATCTTCAAATATTTTCCAGTTCCTAAAAATTGGCTCAAATTCATTTTTTTCAAAAAATAAATTTCAAGTTATAATTTTAAAGTCTATGGCCAAATGAGAGATTAATTATTTTAACTTTCTTCCACGAAGCAAAAGGTTTTATATTTATAGTTTTTGTTGTAAACTTGTGCTGACAAATTGATTGTCTTTTCTATTATTTTCTTTAAAATAATTTAAATAATAAAATTTATGTAGTGTGAACATGTTTTACACTATTTAGTATCCTATTTGGATAAATAATGATGGAGTACTAACGGAGTAAGGAAGGAGTTAAGATACAGTTACATGTTAATGTACTAAATATTCAAACTACAGTAGAAAAACATAATATCATGCTTATCTGTACTTATTACTATAATTGACAATATATATTTCTAAAATATTTTCCCCTTTGATTATTTATTCATATATAAAGTGTTGAACAAATGTATCTGTTATATATTTTTATATGAGTTGTGACGTGAATTCTTCCAACTTCATTGTTCCAATGGATTATTTTGAAAGTTTGTCAGAAGGTTGCAAATTTGAAATAATTTCAAAAACAACTCTAGCCGATGCAGTAAGATCAATGACTTTATCCAAAGGATTCAAATTTGTTGTTGAATCAGATGAATTTTGGGAAATGTTTTTGCCCCTTGATTATCAAGAAATAATTGATAGATCTGAGTTTCTTCTTGTTTGCAACACCAAAAAGGATCTCTTTTTCCGTTTGTGTGATTCTCCCATTCTCCTTGATGGAGGCAAATTGGAAAAAAATCATTTTGATGTGGTTATCTTTTATGATTTTAATTTTAATATCAACGGTGTGTACATACCTAAATTATTTATCGATACCAACTACCTCTCACAGGAGGCGAAATCAAGATATAGGCTTTATGGATTAAATTTTTAAGGTTCTTAACATTTAACTTGTTATTTTTAATGTTGTGGTTTCATATCCACTAGTTATTGCATTTATCATGATTTTTTACACATAAATTCATGCTCCGATATGGAAGTGTTGGGTTAAGATGAATCCATAATTTATATCTTCATATGTTTCTACCTCTCATCAACACATGTACTAGATAGTGATGGTGTCAAACATTCATGTGTAGAGATTAAAAAAAATACAAGGTGTCACATGTAGGGTTTAAACTCATAAGCTAAAATAATCTGTGAACTCTCTTTGTTACTAAACTAGAATTTTTCCTTATGTTAAGTGAATTCAATTGTCCATATATAACTTAAAAAAACATTTAACCCTATTTGCGTCGCTCTAATTTTGAGCAAGGTGACTCAATTGAACTCTTTTCCTTCCTCTAGCTCTTCTCCTCATACCAAAGTACTCTGATAGGTCAAGTAGGTGAAAACAAATGATCACCTAGTATTTTTTTTATATTCACCAAGATTCAAAATCTAATCTCTTATAATTTTCTATCCAATTCATTGATTGCCACACTTATCGCACTTGATGTTTATTTTGTACTTATTTTTTTGGGTAGGGGGGAAATACAGATTGTCAATTTATATACCATTTCGCTCTCCAAAGTTTAAGCTATTCAAATTGAACAATGTTCCCTTTGGGTGCTTCCTAGAATATCATTATGAAATTATATTTGTGAAGCAACCATCCAAACAAGTAAGATGAAAATCCTTGGAAATAAAAACAATACTAGGAAGCGCTTTCTCTGATCTTACATGGTGTGAATTTAGATTAATCTGATGGAAATTTCCATTTTTCTTTCTCAAAGTTTTTTTCTTGATAAGCACTGTGGGAAGAAGTGCTTTATGCTATCATCAACAAACCTTATAATATGGGGGAGTGATAATCCACACTCTTGGCGATGGAATGAACACCCCAATTCCAGGTTATCCCTTTATATTTTCTTAATTTGATCTACGACTTCATTGTTCTTCTTATAAATATTTTATGCAATGCATTTTCTCTTTTTTTCTCTCTTTTTCCCCATTTAGTTCAAACATTTTTTTGTTATTTGGCCGGTTAGTATTAAGATGCTCTTGGTTTGTATCGATAAAATTAAAGGAATCCATTTTATTAAACCTTCTTTCTATAAAATATGAAGATAATGCGCTCTTTATCAAAAGGAAAAGCTACCAAAAATAGGATAAAAAGAGAAGATTACAACTAGGGGGAGACTAGAAGAATCAGTATCAAAGAAGTTAGCGAGCCTACAAGAAGGCAAACCAAGATTTCAACAACTGATGAAGGGATAGTTGGTACAATTTTAAAAAGAAGGACACTATACACCACAAATTGTTGGTACAAAAAGCTGAAGGTAACATAGTAACTTATACTCGAAACTATTAAGACAAAGAAAAGCTTGGGATTTCGAGACCTCTTATGTAGTTAAAGAAAACAATCAACAAGAGCAACTTTTCACCTCTCACTTGCAACTATAAGTGAGAAATTGGTCGATTATGCAAATAATTGGATCGTTGATTTGAGATTCTCTAATCACATGACCCATGATGTGAAAAATACTATCAACATGAGTGAGTATAAAGGCGGTGGAGTACTGATGGCAGAAAATAATTCTAGAATATCAATTACTCATATTGTCAAGATGGTGTTTGTGCCTCATCGCAGCTTGAGACAAGTGCAACAACTTCAAAATGTCTACCATATTTAGGATATGAAAGATTAACTTATTATCTATGTCGTAACTAACATCCTCATGCAACTATGTCGTGTTTGGGATGAATGATATAATGGTATATGGAAAGTTTAAACATAAAACCTTTCCTATCATGGAGGTAAGATGATAAGATTCAATCTATGTTATGTTAACCGTGTTAGGACCGAAATAATCAGGTGTCCTATGGAAGCTAACAAAGCAAACACCAAAAGACACAACGATTTAACGTGGTTCGGTCAACTGACCTACATCCACAAAGAAGATGAGCAATCCACTATATAAACATGAGAGTACAAAATATAGAGAGAAATAACCTCAACCAATTCACTCGGGAGGTTGACACAAATGAAAACGTTTTACTTGTGTCCCAAAAATTCTCCCCTTAACCAAAACTCTCAAAGCCCCTAGGAATACATTGTCAATGCTAATTAAGTTAGAAGGAAGAAACCTATATTTATAGAGTCCAAAACCTTTTCCTACAGGAAAAGGACTAGCCAATCCTAAACCTTTTCTTAAAAGGAAAATCTATTTATGGTAAGAAACTAGGGCAATTAATAACCAACAAATCTCTCCCTTGGCCTGAATTTCTGACAAAATAAAATTTTCCACCTTCTTCACATAATCTTCAACAGCTTGCACCTCCTCTGCAAAATCCATGTTTCGGCATAGAGAAAATATCTGAAAATATTTCTCCAACAAAATCTTCATTACTTTCAAATAGGTTGCGGCTAGAACTACACCCGCCAAGATGAACACCCGTTTCTAACCTGATTCAAGCATTGAATCACTGAACCATTGAACCTGGCTTTGATACCACTTGATAGGACCGTAAATAATCAGGTGTCATGTGGAAGCTAACAAAGCAAACCTGAATAGACCATGAGTAAGAAGATAGACGAGAAATATACCATAAGACACAGATTTAACGTGGTTTAGTCAACTCACCTACATCCGCAAAAGAGATGAGCAATCCACTATATAAATATGAGAGTAAAAAATATAGAGAAAAATAACTTCAACCAATTCACTCGGGAGGTTCACATTTTCCTAAAAGAAAAACCTATTTATTGTAAGAAACTCAGGGCAATTAATACCCAACAATCCGAGATATCATATGTGAAGAAAAATGAAAGTAATGAAACAACTGATCTACAGAATGCACGTCTTAGGCACCTGACCTACAACAAATTAAAATTCATAATGCGACAGTCAAAATTAAAAGGTTTTTCCTAGTTTAAAATTAGAGGAGACACTATATGTGTTGGATGTCATTATAAAAAAGCACAACATTTTTCTATGGAGAATCAAAGTATCTAGATTAGAAGCCACTGGAACAATGCACTCAGATGTGTTTGAAAAATTAATGCAACCTTCAATTAGTGGGTACTGTTAGAGTGGATGCATCCACTAGTGATCACTGGACCAAGTTCCTGAACAGAATAATAGTGTAGAAAATGAATAACTAAAAGTAGATCCGGCACAAGGATTTTACATGGAAACCCCCTTGCTCAAGGGAGGTGAAAACCACGATCTGTACTCACAGGATCTCAACCCAAACTCCATTTCACTCAAAAAGGAGCAATGCTTCAGATTACAAACTCTTGCAACCTAGGAATTAAAACTCTTTAATCTCTTCCCCCTTACTGTAGCAACTCTACTACAAGCAAAAGAACTAAGCAATAACTGCATTGCCCGCTAAACCAACTAACTCTAGTTGATCTAGACTTAAAGAACCCAACAAGGCTAAATCTAGCCACCAACTCATATCTGGAAGATAGGAGCATAAATAAGCAGCAACTCCGCTGCATCCACACATCAACTTACTCTAGTTGACACTCCTAGGCAACTCTACCCAAGAGAACATTAAAATAATGATGTAAAGATGCTTGACTAAAACATAGATAATTCGACTAAATAACTCTAGTAAATACGACTCAAACTAAAGACTTAGACAAGCAACCGATCTACTATCCTTTATAACATAGGAGTAGATTTACAATATAAGAACACAAGACACAAAACTTAAAAATACAAAAAAGATGCTTCAACACTCCATCAGGTCCCTTGTTGAGTATGAGAATTGTTCTCCCTTGAAAACTTTGTTTGCCAAATCTTGGGTTGTGTCTTTTAAGAAGAGACTAATATAAAATGGACACAAACCCTTGGAGCAAAGCCATTCATTGGGGAGCCTGCTGCTCTGAAAAGGCATGCACCAACCACAACAGAGTTGGTAATTGTGACATCTTTTAGACAACTGCCTTTTTGACTTTTCCACGTATGTGGTCTTTCCTCGACCAAGTCCCTTGTTAGATCCGAAAGTTTGTTAAATCATCAAAACTTCAAATCAGCTCCAAAATAATATTTTCCCCCTTTTTGATGAATGAAAAACTTATTCAACTTTCTCCCTTTCACCAGTTCCCCCTATCAGCATACCTCTCCAAGTAACTAGCATTGGTCCCCTTGTTTCATCATTCTCGAAGTTTGTTAAATCATAAAAACTTCACATCAACTCCAAAATAACAGTTACTAATACATGGTAACATTCATTGATGACTTCTCAATGTACACGTGGATTTACTTCTTAAAGAAAAATTCTGAAGTATTTGAGAAGTTTAAAGAGTTCCAACATACTGTGGAGAATGATATTGAAAGAGGAATCAAATGTCCCTATATGTACAATCGGAGAGAATATGCGTAACGTGAGTTCAATGACTACCTTAAGGGAAGATGGTAGGACGAAAATTGACTTTCCCAAATATGTCATAACAAAATGGAGTAGCTGAAAGAAAAAATAGGCATATGACAGAGATATGAAGAGGTGTGTTGAATATATGCATGTACCAACAAGGTTTTGAGAAAAATATATGAAGATTGTTGTCTACATCATGAACAGTCTAGCATAGTCCATAAGCGAGATTTGGATTCATCTCCCCATTTGAGAAACTCAAGAAGATGATATCTATTGAAAGTATCATTTGAGTACTGTGATATGTCTTCGTGCCAGATCATCTCGCAACAAGTTTGATAAAAAGAGGTTGTTTGTTGCATCTTTGTTGGTTATGATGAACAAAGGAAATGATGGAGGTGTTTTAACTTGACTATTAATTGGAAATATGTGTTAAGAAATGTGGTATATGGTGAAGAATCATCATGATGGTAAAAGTAAGTCTCCCTACTAGAAATAATAGAACTTGAGAAAAACCCAAATCACCTACACCAGAGGTATATCTAGGAAAAAATTCCATGGAAAAATTGTGCTCGAGAAACTCCAATCGTGTTACAAGAAGAAGTCCAAGAAGAATCACAACTGCAATTAAGGATGACTACATGACTGAAACATCCAAACACCAAGTATATAGATACATCATTAGCACTTATCATGGTCGGTGGAGAAGATCAAAAGAGGACGAGGATCATAAAGTGTCTAGACATCAAGATGATTGCAAACTCTGGAGGATCACTCAAAATAGATGCATAGAATAAATTAAGTCGGTGTTCAGGGGGAGCATTAAAAATTATCACCAACTTAATTAATATCTAAGATATATCGAAGAAGAATCTAGTAAATTCAAGACTTGTAAATAATTGAAGAAATAACTCTACAATGAGAGCTCTAGATCAGTGCAAACTTGTCTAAAACAAATCTAGAAAGAGCAATTCTAGAAATAGGTGGAAGGTGTAGTTATAGAATATTATATCCACTAGATTCTTCCGTTACCACCTATAAATAAAGTGTCATGACCCGAACGTATACCCTAGGCGTGGCCGGCACTCAGAAACCATTGCTGGTCCCAAGCGAACCACTATGGCCTGGTCACTCGTTCAATCAGCGGAAAACTCAATATAAACAAGAAAACATACTTAAGGGGGGCAACTCAATAAATCAGTGTCAGACATAGCTTTAAAAAGTGTAACTCATGATATAACTCAAATCACACACTCCATATCATAAAGGATAGTTTCAAAAGAATCAACTCTGACAAGAACATCAACTCGACTCCAACTCTATCTATCACTGTTTATAAAACCTCTAGTCCAATCATAAGAAGGTGCCAAGACAAGCCCGCGGCTACCTCAAAAGAAAATACTCAACTAAAAGCAAATTAATAAATATGATCCCTCTGAAAGCAATGAGGTCTCACCACTATCTGGGAAAGGAAGATCTTCAACGAAGCGCCTGTTGAGGATCTCTAACACCTGTATCTGCATCATGAATAATGCAGTGTCGAAGACGTTAGTATATGGAATGTATGGTATGTAAAGTAGCTGAAAGGGAACAAGCTCAAGGATACTCAACACCATGCCACTTGACTCAAAATAAAACATGCAAGTTTAGAAATAACAATGCTTTTCAAATCGACTCAATCATATGCAATTTCAATCAATTCAAATTATTCTTAAGGAGTTTCTCTAACCGACAACTATCACCTATGAGCTAGTGATGATACAACGCTTTGCACTGCCGTTGCCGCAGCCGTCCAATACCTTGCCAAAGTAAGGGACGATCAACCATCATTGGATCCACATTCAATAAGTCCTCTTTTGGGACAATAAGGAAACATTCGAATTAATGTGTGATCCTATCCTACGCTGGCTATGTAGTTCATGGGGCTTGAATTATTTAAACTCTTACCCAAATCGGTGCTCAATACTACTCCCAAACTCAATTCATTATGCTCATATCTATCAAATAACACATTTCAAATCATTTCATCAAGTCTCAATAGACCTATCAAAACTCAATCTTATCTCAACTCATCATCTTCTTTCGTTTACAAATCATATGCTTTCAAACCACTCACATCTCATTAAAACTCTTTTCTCAAAACATTCATTTATGCTCAAAATCTCATGCTCATTTAGACTCAATAGAATATGCTTCAAATTAGTTAAAATGATACTTTGCTCAATACATGAAAACCATCAATCCCAATTCAAAATAAAGCATAGTAAAACCATATTCATTAACTCAATTAGGGTTCATGAGAATGTAGCAATGAATGACAATCTCAAGAAGTAAAAGTGTAGAAATAACAACAATTTCAAAGCATAATTCAATAGAACTCAAAGAACAAGGAATCAACTCAAATTCGAGATTCAAGGAATTAGGGCTCAATTCAACTTATTCTCAAAAATCTATATATTATTTTGATATAGGGCGCATGGATGAACTCAATCCAACTCTATGATTAGCCTGACATACCTGGAACGATGATTATCTAAGCGGAACTCAAAGATCTCAATGAAAGCTCTTGAAACCCTGGCTTTTCTCCTCTTCATTCTTGCTCTCAATAATTGTAAGTGTTAACGAGAGAAAATACATGTTGGGTACTGATAAGGGACTAATTTTAGTCCCAAAACGTCAGGGTTTTAATTATAAAAGGGAGGGAAAAGATGAAAATACCCCTCTTTAAAACTGCCGGACTGATCTACAGGGCCACCTACGGCTCATGGTTCAACCTACGGAATATAGGTCTTGGGTACTCAAAAATTGAATTTTTGAGCCTTTTTGGTGACTTGACAGAACCAATGACGAGACCTACCTACGGCTCGTCGTTCAAATGACGGACCGTAGGTTGGGTTCGTCGGTCACAGACTCAGAAACTTTGAAATGACAGTCTCTGGTAAAATGGCCATAACTCTTTACTTCGGGCTCAAAAAAAGGAAAACTTGATGGCGTTGGAAAAAGGACTCAAAGATCTTTAATTTAATAAGTGATGGATCACCTAATTCATTATGTGCAGGGAGATATGATTGTTTGAAGTTGACCTAAGTAGATTCTTATGACAAAACTTAATCGATAAAGACGGTTTCAACTAAACTTTGTGCTAGGGGTTGTTGTGACCTTAAGTCACATCCAAATCCATTCGAACACCAAATAAAATGAGCTTTACTCATATGATAAATTTAAGAATCACTCAGTATGATTTTACATGCAAATAAAGAATGCTTCGAGCCTTATCTTAGGAATTTTTGGGGTGTTAAAATATCTCCCCCTTGGAATCATTCATCCTCGAATGATGGATGAACTTTGCATACAAAGGGTGGAAAAGCGTCTAACAACCCAACAGAAGGGGAAAAAACATGCAACAAGCATAAACTCAACTTATCAACTTAACGAGTACTTTACAAAGAGTTTGTACCTTGGTCTTGAATTGATTCAGAGGGAAAGAGGTGAGGGTATCACTTCTTCATATCCTCCTTGGCCTCCGAAGTAGTTTCCTCAACAAATTGGGTCCTCCACAAGACCTTGACTAATGCAACCTCTTTAGTTCTCAACTTGCGAACTTGACGATCAAGGATTTGGACTGGAACCTTTTCATAAGACAAGCTATCATTCACACTAATACTCTCGATCGAAACAATGAGTGAGGGATCTCCCAAACACTTCTTAAGCACGGAAATGTGGAAGACGGGGTGAACAATCGCTAACTCCGAAGGTAACTCTATCTCATAAGCTACATTACCGACCCTCTTCAAAATCTAATAAGGACCAATGGAACGGGGACTCAACTTTCCTTTCTTCCCAAATCTCATAACACCCTTCATAGGTGAAACTTCAAATAAACCCAATCATTAACCTCAAACTCCAAGTCTCTCCTTCTCACATATGTGTAGGATTTCTGATGACTTTGCGCTGTCTTCAATCTTTCCTGAATAGTCTTCACCTTCTCCATGGCTTGATGGACCAAATCTAGTCCTATCAACTCAGCTTCACCAATCTCAAACTAGCCAATCGGCGATCTACATCTCCTCCCATAAAGGGCCTCATAAGGAGCCATCTGAATACTCGAATGGAAGCTATTGTTAACGTAAACTCAATAAGAGGCAAGTGGTCATCCCAATTACCTTTGAAATAAATGACACGGGCCTCAACATATCCTCCAAAGTCTGAATCGTACGCTCTGCCTGAGGATGAAATGCAGTACTAAGGTTCACCTTTGAGGGTAGACCTTTCTGAAAAGACTTCCAAAATTGAGCAGTGAATTGGTCTCCTTAATATTGCCCAAACTACACCTCCCTAAGAAGGTATAAGTGGTCTCTTGTCAAATATAGAACCTAACAGAGGTTAGGGTCGATCCCACGAGGAATATGGTTCAGACTTAGGCTAATTAATATTAAGTGTATGTTTAGTCAGATTATTTCTAGAAGAAGTAAAAGGGGGGGGGGGAAGATTTGCAATGATTGAAAGAAATAATAATTTACGATTCGATTGGTAACAAGTAACCAAATCACAAAATTTGCAGTTTGAGATATCAATCTGAGAATGAAACTAGGGTTTACGTGTTCCCCATAAGCTCTTAACGCAGTAAACCTAATAATGGTAATTCTTTTTAATGTCTAGCATGCATGATCGGTAAGTTATGTATCCCTAAGTGATTGGTCCTCTAAATAGGGAATTTCACTCCGCAACTTGGTCCGTCTACGTGTCTTGATTTACCAACCCTTATCTTTGACCCAGATTAACCCACAGCTATTTCTAGGTTGGTTTATTAGATAGTGGATTATCGACGACTAAATCTCTGTTGCATAATCTCTTAGATGTTCATTACTGCCTATACCGGGTTTGCAAGAATTAGGAGATGTTCTAATGTTTGCAACCATTAGAAAACGTTCTAAGCAAAGAGATTTACAAAAGCATGCATAAACACATTCAAGAATTACACAATATTAAATTTACTTTTGTTAATTACTCATGGTTCCCACAACCCTAGTTGTGGAATTTAGCTACTCATGCTTGTTTGATCACAATTCACATTCGGGTTTGAAGAAATCATGAACTTACAGTGAATAGAGATGAATCACAATCTCGAATTGAAAATCAAAAGTACTTTGCATAAACAAGCTTTAAGAATTAATCCTCTCCAAAGATGAAAAGCAATTCCCAAAGTAATAACTTAATATTCAAACAATATGCAACAACCCTAAAACGAAGTTTACATAGGGTATCTATAGAAAATAAATCCTAATTAAACTAGGAAACGGAAATCTGGCTCGTAGGTTCCAACTGTCAATCAGCAGTTGGGCAAAATCCTGAGGGCTTTTTTCTACGATTCTGATATACGATTCGTCATTCCATGTACGACCCGTCCTGTTCTTCCGTCATTCGAGCTCTGCAGGCGACCCTCTCTGAAGTTTTCTACGGTTGGGCATCTACGGTTCGTAGTAGGATATATGGACCGTCACCTTGGTTAGTCATTCCATACTTGGCCAATTTCTTCAGGCTCCTGAACCTACGACCCCAACTGAAGACTCGTCAAGTCATTAACGGTCCGTAGACTGTCTCGTTCATCACCAACAGATCAACTGCAGCTGCATTATTCTCCTCAGCTGCTCCAAAAGCCTATTCCCTGTACATTTAGCACAAATAACATCAAATCTAATACAAAACCACTTAAGTATCATGCAAAATTCTAAGTTTAATGCATCAAAAGTACCATAAACTCACGGTACATCACTCTTATATCTGAGATGATGGATAAAGGAATTCGATGAAGTCTGACAATCTCTCGAAGGTACAATCTAGCATAGTCCTCTGCAGTGTCAGTAGGCTTAACTGGCAAGAAATGGGCTGATTTGGTCATCCTATCAACAATCACCCAAATCGAATCATGCTGCCTGTGAGATCACGGTAAGCCTGTAATGATGTCCATATTGATCATCTCCCACTTCCACTCTGGAATTTCTATATTCTGAGCTACACCACATGGTCTTTGGTGCTCAACTTTGACTTGTTGGCAATTTGGGCCTTTAGAGACATAGTCTGCAATGTCCCTCTTCATACCACTCCATCAATAGATCTTCCTCATGTCATGATACATCTTAGTAGAACCTGGATGGATGGAATATCTAGAGTTATGGGTCTCTGCCATGATACTATCTCGAAGACCATCCACATTAGGGACACACAATCTATCTTGGTACCTCAATACACCATCTCCCCCTTTGGCAAAAACCAACACCTTCTGTTTATGCACATCTCCCTTCAATTGGAGTAAGACAAGGTCTTGATCTTGCTTTTCCTTCACCTCCACTACAAGGGAAGATTCAGCCCCATTTTGGACAACCACTCCACCTTCGCTAGAGTCAACAAGACGAACTCCCAATCGCGCCAGCCTATGCACCTCCCTCGCCAACTCTTTCTTTTCCTCCTCAATGTGGGCCGTACTCCCCATGGACAACCCGCTAAGAGCATCAGCAACAACATTAGCTTTTCCTGGGTAGTAGTGAATGCTCATATCATAGTCCTTGAGCAACGCTAGCCACCTCATCTGCCTCAGGTTTAGCTCTTTCTGATTAAAGACATACTGAAGGCTCTTGTGATCGGTAAACACATCCACATGCACACCATAAAGATAGTGACGCCAAATCTTGAGAGAGAACACTACAACTGCCAACTCGAGGTCGTGAGTCGGGTAGTTCCTCTCATGAATCTTGAGCTGCCTGGAAGCATATGCAATAACCTTACCCTTCTGCATCAATACACAACCCAATCCAACCCTGGACGCATCACAATAGATAACGAAATCATTTGTTCCCTCGGGTAGGGACAACATTGGAGCAGTAGTTAATTTGGTTTTCAATTCTTGGAAGCTCTTCTCACAAGCATCGGACCATTGGAACTTAGCCTTTTTCTGAGTCATTTTAGTTAATGGAGATGATATAGATGAAAACCCCTCAACAAACCTTCGGTAGTAACAAGCCAAACCCAAGAAGCTCCTTATATCAGTCGGGGATGTGGGTCTGGGCCAGTTCTTTACCGCTTCAGTTTTCTCGGTATCAACTCGAATACCTTCGCCAGATATAATGTGGCCTAAAAATGCCATAGATGCAAGCAAAAATTCACACTTAAAAAACTTGGCATACAACTCCCTATCCTTGAGAGTTTGAAGGACAACTCTGAGATGGTTGGCATGCTCTTCCTCATTTCTTGAGTATATCAATATATCATCGATAAACACAATAAAAAAGATGTCCAGTTATGGTTTAAATACCCGTTTCATGAGGTCCATAAAAGCTGCAGGGGCATTAGTCAAACCAAAGGACATAACATGGAACTCAAAGTGACTATAACGGGTTCTGAAGGCCGTCTTCGGGATGTCACTTTCTGTCACTTTCAACTGATGATAGTCTGATCTGAGGTTTATCTTAGAGAAGCAAGTGGCACCCTGAAGTTGGTCAAACAAATCATCGATTCTGGGAAGAGGATACCTATTCTTTATGGTGACCTTCTTCAACTGACGATAGTCAATGCACATTCTAAGGGAACCATCTTTCTTTCGCACTAATAGGACATGAGTGTCCCAAGGTGAGACACTCGGCCTAATGAATCCCTTATCTAACAAGTCTTTCAACTCCTCTTTCAACTCGTCGGGAGCCATTCTATAGGACGGAATAGAAATAGGTTGCGTATCAAGAAAAACATCAATCCCAAAGTATATCTCCCTATCGGGAGGGACTCCAGGCAAATCATCAGGAAAGACCTCAGGAAACTCATTAACTACAGAAATAGACTGAAGGGATGGAGTCTCATCATTAACATCTTTGACTCGGACTATGTGGTAGACACACCCTTTCGAAATCAACCTTCTAGCCTTAAGGTAGGAAATGAAACGGCCCCTAGGCACTGCTGGATTACCCTTCAACTCTAAGACAGGTTCATTCGGAAACTGAAACTTGACAACTTGAGTTCTACAATCGACAGTGGCATAACAAGCGTAAAGCCAGTCTATGCCTAGAATGACATCAAAATCAACCATATCTAACTCAACTAGATTAGCCTTAGTATCCCTATGATAGATGGAAACTATGCAGTCTCTATAGACTCTTTCCACAAGAATAGACTCACTAACAGGAGTAGAAACACTGAAGGGCTCGAGAAGACTCTCGGGAAGGATCCAAAACTTAACAGCCACATAAGGGGTCACAAAAGACAAGGTGGCACCCAGATCATGTAAAGCGTACACATCATGAGGAAAGACTTGAAGCATACCAGTGGCAACATCTAGAGAGTTCTCCTGATCTTGGCGACTAGCCATAGCATACAGATGATTTGAGCCTCCGCCTGTACTTGAAGTAGTACCTCTCTGATTACCTCGACCTGGTGGTGCCGCAGTAGAAGATTGGGCTCTATTGCCCCATATCGGACACTCTCTCTAAAAATGATCCATCTGACCACATTTATAGCAACCATTGGCACCCTTTCTGCACTCTCCCAAATGGAGTTTACCACATTTGCCACAAGGTGGCTTCCCTTTCGAACCTTGAGCCACACTTCCTAGGGACTGGGAATCTTGAGCTCTAAAATTCTGGTGACTCTGTGACTTCTGATCATACCTATTATTAGACGCAGGTGCACTTGCTGATGATGGAGCATAACCAGAAGACCTATTCTGGAAGAAGGATATGTTGCCCTTACCTTGTTTCTGATCATTCTCATGCCCAACTGATTTGCCCTTCTTGCTCAAATGCTCCTTTCTATCCTTCTTCTTATCATCCTCTACCTGCTGGGCATACACCATAAGTTTGGAAATATCCATGTAAGAAATCAACAACGATGCCCTGCACTCTTTCTTCATATGTTTGCCCAACCCAGAGACAAACTTCCTCATCTTAGATCTCACATCTGGAACTATCTCCAGAGCATATCTATACAATTGAATGAACTTAAGGCTGTTCTCTTTCACATTCAACCCCTCTTGCTTTAGATTCACAAACTCTTGAACCTTTGCTTCCCTCAGCTCTTGGGGAAATGAGTGATCGAGGAATGCACTCTCAAACTCATCCCAAATAGCAGGCTCAGCATCCTCACCACGACTCTCATCCCGCTGATTATACAAAACATTTGCAATGTCCTTGAGCTGATAGGAAACCAACTCAACTCCCTCAACCTCATTAGCATGCATTGCCTTCAGAATCTTCCACATCTCATCAATAAAGTTTTGAGGATCCTCCTCAATCTTAGATTTCATAAAGACTGGCGGGTTCATCCTTAAGAAATCTCTAATCCTCACAGTAGCTGATGGTTCTTGAGGGCCAGAGCTAGGGGCTAGAGAGCTCTGGTGATCAGACTGGGCAGCCACTAATTGGGTAAGCATAGCAATTGCTCCCCTAAAATCAGTCTCAGAAGTAGGAGGACGCTGAGAAGTAGGCATTTGGGGTGCCTCAGTAGCCCGTGCAGGTTGCCCCTAGATCTCTCCCCTGATTATGAGGGCATCTCGGACTGAGGAACCTCGGTGCTGGTGGTGTTCTTCTTACTGGCGGTATGATTTGGAGGCATTATCTGCAACAGTATAAATGCACAAATTAGGAAGGAACTTTTATAGAGTAAAAATCTATTGCACGAACTCAGAAGATGAAGAAGTGAATCAATTCCTAATGTCCTGTAACCTCCTGATTATAAGTGTGGTGCACGATACACCCATAAGCAAGACTTTATTAGACACGGTTTCAAAGACACCCTAGGACTTTTGAACTCTGTGCTCTGATATCAAGTTTGTCACTCCCCGAGCGTATACCCTAGGCGTGGCCGGCAGTCAGAAACTATTGCTGGTACGAAGCGAACTAATATGGCCTGGTAACTCGTTCAATCAGCGGAAAATTCAATATAAGAAAGAAAACATACTTAAGGGGGGCAACTAAATAAATCAGTGTGAGATATAGATTTAAAAAGTGTAACTCATGATATAACTCAAATCACAAACTCTATATCATAAAGGATAGTTTCAAAAGAATAAACTCTGATAAGAACATCAACTCGACTCCAACTCTATCTATCACTGTCTATGAAACCTCTAGTCCAATCATAAGAAGGTGCCGAGACAAGCCCGCGGCAACCTCAAAAGAAAATACTCAACTAAAAGCAAATCAATAAATATGATCCCTCTGAAAGCAATAAGGTCTCACTACTATCTAGGAAAGGAAGATCTTGAACGAAACGCCTGTTGAGGATCTCTAACACCTGTATTTGCATCATGAACGATACAGCGTCGAAGACGTCATTACATGGAATGTACGGTATGTAAAATAGCAGAAAGGGAACAAGCTCAAGAATACTCAACACCATGCCACTAAACTCAAAATAAAACATGCAAGTTTAGAAATAACAATGCTTTTCAAATCGACTCAATCATATGCAATTTCAATCAATTCAAATCATTTATTATTCTTAGGGAGTTTCTCTAACCGAAAACCATCACCTATGAGCTAGTGATGATACAACGCGTTGCACTGCCGTTGCCGCAGCTATCCAATACCTTGCCGGAGTAAGGGACGATCAACCATCATTGGATCCACAATCAAAAAGTCCTCTTTTGAGACAATAAGGAAACATATGAATTAACGGTGCGATCCTATCCTACGATGGCTGCGTAGTTCATGGGGCTTGAGTTATTATACTCTTACCCAAATCGGTGCTCAATACTACTCCCCAACTCAATTCATTATGCTCATATCTATCAAGTAACACATTTAAAATCATTTCATCAAGTCTCAATAAACCTATCAAAACTCAATCTTATCTGAACTCTTCATCTTCTTTTGTTTACGAATCATATGCTTTCAAACCACTCACATCTCATTAAAACTCTTTTTTCGAAACCATCATTTATGCTCAAAAACTCATGCTCATTTAGACTCAATAGAATATGCTTCAAATCAGTTAAAATGATACTTTGCCTAATGCATGAAAACCATCAATCCCAATTCAAAATAAAGCATAGTAAAATCATGTTCATTAACTAAATTAGGGTTCATGGGAATGTATCCATGAACGACAATCTTAAGAAGTAAAAGTGTAGAAACAACAACAATTTCAAAGCATAATTCAATAGTACTCAAAGAACAAGGAACAACCTCAAATTCGGGATTCAAGGAATTAGGGCTCAATTCAACTTATACTCAAAAATCGATAGAGTTTAGATATAGGGCGCATGGATGAACTTAATCCAATGCTATGATCAGCCTTACATACCTGGAACGATGATTATCTAAGCGGAACTCAAAGGTCTCAATGAAAGCTCTTGAAACCCTAGCTTTTCTCCTCTTCAATCTTGTTCTCAATAATTCTAAGTGTTAAGGAGAGAAAAAGCATGTTGGGTACTTTTAAGGTTAGTCCCAAAAGGTCAGGGATTTAATTATAAAAGGGTGGGAAAAGACAAAAACACCCCTCTTTAAAACTGTCGAACCGACCTACGGGGCCACCTACGGCTCGTGATTTGACCTACGGACCGTAGGTACCATCCGTCGGTCTTGGGTCCTCAAAAATTGAATTTTTGAGCCTTTTTGGTGACTGACAGAACCACCGATGAGACCTGCCTACGGCTCGTCGTTCAAACGACGGACCGTAGGTTGGGTTCGTCGGTCACAGACTCAGAAACTCTGAAATGACAGTCTCTGGTAAAACAGACATACCTTTTTACTTCGAGCTTGACAAAAGGAAAACTTGGTGGCATTGGAAAGAGCACTCAAAGATCTTTAATTTGATAGGTTATGGGCCACCTATTTCATTATGTGCTGGGAGATATGATTATTTGAAGTTGACCTAAATAGATTCTTATGTAAAAACTTAATCGATAAAGATGCTTTCAACTCAAATTTTGCTAGGGGATTCTTGTGACCTTAGTCTCATGCAAATCCATTCAAACACCAAAGAAATGAGCTTTACTCATATGATAAATTTAAGAATCACTCGGTACGATTTTACATGCAAATAAAGAATGATTCGAGGCTTATCTAAGGAATTTTTGAGGTGTTACATAAAGGTGACCATTTGAGTGGTTTGTTTACTCAAATAAAGAGTGTGTGCTCAAGAAAGAAGTGAGAGAGAGGTGTACCCAAGAAAATAGGGAGTGCAAAAAAAATTGAGTTTAAAGAGTTATAAGACCAAAGTTGGTCCTTAATTAGCAATAATAAAATTAAAGTTGTAAGCAAGCAGTTGTGTCCAACATCTCAACAGACACTTATTTTGATCCTGCCCACCACTCTTATCGGTTGGCCACAACTAGCATCCCTCTTTGGTCTAGTCCACCACTATTTGCATCCTACCAAGATATTACTTTGAGTTGTAGTTTCAAGCATTGATAAACCAACTCTAATACAATTCTTTATAGACTGAATAAGACACTCCCTCTATCTGAATTCTGCCATTGATGCTTGGTGCTCCAAAGCTTTGAGATTGAGCACCGATCACTGAACTTGATATGGTACCAAAGCCACTATTAGTACTTAGAGTTTGTAAGTCGAGCTACCTCTGGTTTAGGTACCTTTATTGCTATTATTAGATATTTTTTGCATTTTTTCGATTCGCAGAAATTACATGTTACTTTGCTTACTTCCACTGATTTTACAATGGCAATTTCCCCTGATGCATCTCTGTCCTCGTCTAATTCCGTCCACTGCTGTTAATGAGAGTGATCCTCTATACGTGCATCCCTCAAATAGCCCTGGGTTAATGCTTGTTCAGTTTCCTTTTGATGGAATGGGATATCGATCCTGGAGAAGACGCATCATGTGATCCCTCTCTGTGAAGAACTCTTAAGGAGGTCTATCTCTGGTTATCTTGTACTTTTGGGACAGACACCTATCAGCTAGAAATATAAGAAACAAGAGACTATATCTTTATCTTCAGCAGAGGCATAATTGGATGTTCTTTTCTCTAAACCTATTGCGGTACATTTTGATAGTCAATCTATCCTAAACATTGCAAGGAATTTAGTTTTTCATGAGAGAACCAAACATATTGAAGTTGACAGTCATTATGTTCGAGGCAAGCTCCAAGATGGACTTATTTCCCTTCATTATGTTGTTACCACAGATCAACTGTTGACCTACTCACCAAAGCTCTCACTGGTGTAAAACAAACTTGCATCATCTTCAAGTTGTCTATGAAGATCTCATATCCCACTTGAGGGGGGGGGGGAGTGTATTGAGAATGTATTTATACTTATAGTTAGTTATGTTGAGTTACATTTTGTTGATTAGCTTAACTGTTAGCTTAGTCAGTTAGTTGTGGTTGTTAACTCAGTTAGTTATCAGTTTGTTAGAAACCAACTGTACACGGTGATACAAATACACATGTCAGATACGTTTTCCTTTGAGAGGTTTTATTCAACAAAGATGGTAAATATTCATCTGCCGTTTAGAAAAGATAGTTCACGCCCTTGAAAGGAGATTCCTTTAATAGGAACATCTTAACTATATCCCCCCCCCCCCAAATAATGGTCTTTATACTGTGCAACCTCACAAGGTGCGCATGTTCTTGAAAATGTTTTGATTCTAAAAGTAAAAGTCTGCTATAACAAGTTAAATTTCATAAATAATACTATGTATAACTTGGTCTTTTTTCTATTTTTTTTAAGTTCAAGCATTAGATACCCGAAGCCCACTAATTGAAATTCACATTTGTACACCTACTAAAGAGCTAAAGCCCTATATATCATTTAAGAAATTATAAATTTTCCTTACAAATGTTTCTTGCAATGCTTTTGCAGATTCTCTGAAGTGGCATAACTTGCTTCCGTACGTCGATTGGATATTCGTGGATCAATAGGCACATAAATGTTGTCACCAAACACAGAATATGCTGCTTATTTGGTGTTCAAGTTGGCAAATAGGTGCAATGGACTTCAATATGCTAAATAAAGTATTAGGTTTGTTAATTATGAGAGTGAAATTGATGCTGAAAATCAGGCCAACACTGTGCACCTTCCAAGATTGCAAGGAAGTGGGGATATCCCAAAGTTGAGAGGAGATGGATGGATGGAAGTAAAATTGGGATATTTTAATAGGAAGAAAGGCACTGATGGTCCTGTTGAAGCAAGATTGATTAAGAATAAAAGGATTTACAAAGTTGGACTCATTGTTGAAGGAATCGAGTTTCGTCCCAAATAAATCAAATACAAGTCATGAGAGGCATATATGGGATTTTGAGTTTTACAAGATTTGAACTAGAACTCTTTGAATTCTTATTCGGATTACCATTTCAATGTTTGCAATTTTACTACAGAAAATTCATATACATTGAATATCCTTTAAAACTTTAATATATATTCCTTAATAATTGGGATGTCCTCTTTCTACCTGAAGGTTACCTTCTGGCCAATTTTGTGGCCTATATATTTTGGCTTTTAACTTCTAGAAGGTAGAAAAAGATGAACAGAAATTCCTTCTTCCGACATTTATTATGTTGGATTTTCTTCTCTATTTAATCTATGTTAGTTTCTATGCTTCTAGTTTTATACTAGAAGAGTTTGGTGAATCCTGGGGGGATAGAGAAATATTTTTTGGGTCTTAACTTATCATTTGGATGTTCTTGTTCCCAAGTTTAAAAGTACTTCTCGGGGACAATAATTGTCACGACCCAAGGTACCCCCTAGACATGACATGGCGTACAATACCTCGAAAAGCCTCATACAAGTAACTTAGCATACATGCATACAAGATAATAGAGATTAAGAGTTCAAAAGACATTGTCATATCAAATATTTTTATGGAAATAGCGGAAGTCTACATCTCATGTCTCAAAGCCAATCTAATCATAAGAATGGAAAATAAGGTTTGGGACGTAACCCAATACAATGTCAAAGTAAGAACAACAAGGCTATGTCCTCGAATGGATAAGGACTCACCAAGTCTTCACAATCTTCTACTAAGCTCTAGCCACGAGTGGATGGTGAATCACCAAGTCCTACATCAACAAGTCAATGTAGGCAAGAGTATGCATTAGTACAATCAAGTACCAAGTATAATAGCAATGCACATAAACATTTAGACATGCTAAAATGGGACATTTTCATGACATGCAAAGGCCAAACTAAAACATGATAAAGCATGAAAACATAAGGTATAAACCAAGACCAAAGAAAGCTGAACATCTTTACTTTACTTTAGAACATCATAACAACACTTTTGTCCATTAGGTGTGGGAAATAACCTTAGCCGACATATAAGACCATGTGAGCTATCAACATGGAATCCAGTGACTACCCTACACTGAAAGAGGGTTGCCCTACTTGCCAAGGTAGGACCATAACCTTTTAGCTTACGTGGATCCACTAGCTAGTCCTATGGTGGCACATAGTTTATGGGACATGGGTAATCGCCACTTGTCCACTCGGTGCTAAGCATAATTCCCACGGATTAATCATAGTTCATTTATCATAAGTAGACATGGGTGATCGCCTCTCGTCTACGTTTGGGAACATGGGTGATCGCCTCTTGTCCCTTCATTAGAATAGCTCCTTAAGAACATGTGTAATCGCCTCTTGTTCATTCAAATTCATAGTGTGAGTATTACGTGAAAAACCCTTTCACAACTCAACAACAATCATCAACATATCATAACTTTGGCACTTCAACCTCAAAGCACCCTTAATTCATTATTAACTTCATATGAGATATGCATAAATTCATAGACTTCATCTTTACATAGTTCATCATGCTCATAACTTATAAACCATAGGGTTCACATAGCTTCATGAGAATTCTTCTTAAATCATGCAATTCAATGCAAACTCATTCTTAGAAAACCACAACAAGGCATTTTATCCATAGTTGAAGGAAACCCACATAATAGAGGAAAATCATGCTTTTGATTTGGACATACTTAATTCCATAAAATCATCCTTAGATCATCCATAAATCATGCATGGATTCATAGAGATTTCATAAAATTCATCACTTCATAATTCAACCCATCAATCAAAATATAGATTTGTAAATTTGGGGAAATAGCATGGGTTCATCCAATTTCTACATCAAATCATGTAAATCACGCTAATTTGTGCACTAAATTACTTTATCACGCTAGATAGTGCACTAGGAATCATAAATCAACAATTGGAAATCATAATTAAAGAACCCATAAGAATTGATCAAAACCCTAATTCAATTGGGGAATTGAACCTTGAAAACTTGAAGAAACTAGGGACCCATTGGAGGAAAGGGCTCCAAATGGTGAATGCTAACATACCTCAACAAAGCCCACAAGAAATTGCTAGATATTGATGACCTTCAACGGAGGATCGTAGCCCTTCTTCTTCCTTGAGAGTTGAGAGAATTTCTTAGAGAGAGAAATATTTTGAGAGAGGAGATTTTTGTGAATGGTTTAGAATGAGTGAAATTAGGCTTAGGAAATATATATATATAGGGTCTGGGTTAAGGGTATAACCGTCTTAGATTAGGAGTTAAAAATTTAGGGAAAAGACCAAAAAGCCCTTAAATAATAAATGTCGGGGTCCATCTACGGTCAGGACCTACGGTCCGTAAATCCATCGACAGACCATCCTATTCCTCCGTCAATTGATTCAGAGACCTCAACTTAGCCTTAAAATTTTCCTAAGTCTGGAGGGTATCTACGAGCCCCACCTACGGACCGTACATTGGATGACGATTCGTCCTGTTGCTCCGTAGGTCAAAGTTCAGAAACTGTGAAAATCCTGAAGGTTGCCAGTGCCATCGACGGTTCCAACCTATGGCCCATCATTCCACCTACGGCCTGTATGTGGCCTCCGTAGTCACTGATACCAAAATTTGAAAAGCTGCATTTTCTTTCTTTGAAAACTCGGGGTATTACAATAATTGAAAAGCTTAATGCCCAAAGATTTCTATTCTATAGGTTATAATTCATCATTTTTATCTTCATATTCTTTAGCTACTAAGGCTAATAAGGTATATGAAAATATTATATGCCTATATTTTTTATGAATTTGTGTGTGGAAAATAGTTAAGCCATCATACCCCTCAATGTAGTTCAATATTCAGAGAAATGATAATGTTTGAGATTGGGTGATAGATTCAAATACTAGGAATATTTGTGCAAACAAAATTAATTTTGTATCTTACACCCAAGTTTATGAAGACGAAGAATTTGTTTATATTTGGTGATTCAAGAACTACTTTTTTTTACCCCTCCTTAGGAGCTCCCATATATTTGCTCCTTTGGTGAATCAAACTCACAATCTTCAATTTGGAAGTGAGGGGTGTTTACCATCCGAGCAACTCCCTCTCGTCTTA
The DNA here is from genome assembly GCA_018342035.1 of Solanum appendiculatum. Taxonomy (NCBI): domain Eukaryota; kingdom Viridiplantae; phylum Streptophyta; class Magnoliopsida; order Solanales; family Solanaceae; genus Solanum; species Solanum appendiculatum. The sequence continues at coordinate 106,785 of JAGDQO010000320.1, forward strand.
AGAACTCTATGGAGGCAAGGACTCCATAAGTGAAGAACTATCATACCTTGGAGCTAAATGTCCAAAATCAAAGGAGAATTGGAGACTTGACTTGAATCCCTAGTCTTTTTCTTCAAGCTTTAGAGAGAGAAATATTTGGGGGAACTTGGAGGGATTTTGGGGGAAGTTGAAAAGTTATTAGAATGGGTAGGGTCTAGAATTAGGACTAAACCGACTTAGATTAGGCATTAAACAATTAGGGAAAAGACCAAAAAGCCCTTAAAAATAACTGTCGGGCCCCGACCTATGGTTCAAACCTACATTCCGTAGGTCCAACTACGGACCGTCCTGTCCAACCGTAGAAAGATTCAGAGACTACTAATTTTGGACTTCAAACAACGGAGCCTATGTACGGTTCGTAGGTCCATTGACAGACCGTACATGGCAACCGTAGATCCCAACCTAAGGCTTTAAAATTTAACAAAAGTATGAAAGAGACCTACGAGACCCATCTACGATTCCTACATTAAAAGACGGGTCATCCTGGCAAACCGTCAAAGCGGTTCTAAAACATGACATTTTAAAACCATTTACCCTGCCACCTACGGTTCCTACCTATGACCACTAAGTCAACCTACGGTCCGTAGATGGTTTCCTTCAGTGCTGGCACCAGTTTTGAAAACTTGCAATTTCCTTCTTTTCAAATACGAGGTGTTACAAAAAATCCCCCCCAAGGTTTCCCCAATCTAAAAAATAATGAAATGAGGCTTAAACCTCGAAATTGCAGGTCTAAACCCTCTCGATGCTGCAAAAGTGATCATGGGTTTGCTTAAGCGAACCCCGCAAAAAATGCAGGCCTTGTAAAAGCGGAACCCTCATCGCTTCTCGAGGGTCACTTAAGCGAGGATCCTTTGCTTAAGCGAAGGTCGCTTAAGCAGCTGGACCTTCACATAAGTGAAGCCTGCAGCACCAGCAAAACTCAACCAACACACAAAACATGAAATCGACCCTCGAGATTTATTCGAAACCCCGTACACAGAAACCAGATATGCAAATCAATTATACTCGACATTGCAGACTCAATGTAACCGTCAAAATATGAATCCGAGGTCTCCTTGACTCTACATCCGTAAAAACCACAAGAAACTAATTCGATGCCTAAAATGTCCAAAACAAGCTCGGGACCTCACAAAAATCAACCAAGACCATTTCTACAACTAAAATCAACCCCCAAATCCAAGAGAAATCTCAGAATTATGATTCAAGCACCGAACTCCAAATGTTGACCAAAGTCAACCCAAAGGCTAAAATTTCATAAATTCACAACTTAGGACCTCAAATCCTGAAAAAGACTCGGAATCAGAATCCGACAGCTCTCCCGGATCATATTCCACATTCTAGAACTAATGGAATTGATAGAATTCCACTCTGACACTCGAAACACCAAAAGACTTCGAAAACCACTTTTTAAGTAACTAAAGCCTTTCGAGCTCAAAATTACCAAAATCTCAACATTTAACTCAAGATTTGGAACCAACTTCCAAAATTCAATCAAGAAACAACTCGAGGTCAAAAATCAGGAAGGGCAAAACGGAAAATTTTACAAAAATACCAAAAATGACCAATCGGATCATTACAAGAATGTGGCGGTACACACTTAGTTTGATGCTCTGAAACAACTACTTTATTAATACTTTCAAAGACTAAAGTTAGTTTATAAAACATTTCATAGTATTATTAAGTACTAGGTGGGTCATAATTATTATCTGAAACGTTATCCGGTATCCTCATGTTTGTAGTGCACATATATAGATGTGATGATGGAATCAAATGTGAAAGTAAACTAGATGTTGACTAAAATAAGTATCAGTTGGCATGACTGGTTGACTATCTCGGTTCAAATATGACACAAAATTAATTGAGAAATCATGTAATTATATATTCAAGAAATAGTAAATTCTTAAAGAATTTTCTTGTGTTGTTTGGTTGTTCTCATGATAAATTTATCATTAAAATAATTAAGATTGGAATGGTGTCCCTTGAATTTTGAAATGTATAAAAAGGTGAACTTGAACTTGTGTACCTTCCATGTGGACCGTTTACTATTATATGATTTAATAGATGTATCTATAGTATGATGACATTTGCGTTTCATATCAACTTGTAATTTTTTTTAGGCTAGGTTGTTTGCTGAAATTATTAAAAGAACAAAGTTTCAACTGTTAAAAATTATGTTGAAGATGCTAGTTTATATTCAAGTGAATTTAAGTTGGAATTATATGCCTCCAATTATAGCTAAATGATTGGTTGCGAGAATAAAATCCTAAAAGAAATTTTGGTATAAAATGTAGCAACACTGGTACGCATCAAGCCAACAGGGTTATTCTATCACGATTGATTCAGGGTTAGGAACCAAATAATTTCCATATATAAATTTTAATCTGCGGTATATTATTCTTTATATGATTCAATTGATTCACCACAACACACAAAAAATGGTCCCCAAATAAGGCTATGTGAATGCTAGACTTCCTACCATTAGGGGGAGAGATGATAAACAACTGAAAAAATAAAGTATATATAATGAATTAACATTGATACAATCCCCGTTCAAAAGATAATTTAAGTCAGTTGTCTGACGCATTCGCTGATCCTATAATATAATGCAATTATAACTTCTCCAATCAAAGGTCTTTGAATGACATAATATATGACACACCTGAAGTGTTATAGATTAATAAGTTTTACTGACAATTTTTTTTGAAGAAGGAGAGAAACAAATGATCATTATAATAAGGTAAGTTCTTTGAAACACCACCACAACATAATTCTTAATAAAACCTTGATAAAGAATCAGGTGCCTGAAAATGATAAACAATGAAAAGATTTTGATAAATTATGTTGTCTCGGAATCAATATCAAAACAACTGTCGACGATATGATTAATACAATGTAGCCCTATATATTTTAAAATGTAATGAGGTTCTTAATTTTAAATTTCTCAAATAAAGTGGATAGATAAACGATTGACCAAATAAAATATGCAATTTATGTATATCTTATTCACTTGAAAAAGTATTGTTTTGGACTTGTAGTCCAAAGATCAAGGTACAATGTAAATGGGGGCATAAATGAGTTATGGTAGGAAAATTAAGGTGAAAAGTTAAACCATAAGATATACATTATGATAATGACTTGTGCCTTGGAGCATAAAGGTTTTTTACAAAAGTACTGACATTATTTTATGAAGATGTGTTCTCCTGTGTAGACGCAATGAGGTTTCTTTCAATCTCACAATATATGAAAATATTGAATGCGTTTAATGAATAGTTTTTATGTATAGCTAGATGTTAAAGATTATATAAAAAACCTTGAAGGATTTAAAAAGTTTTAAAGTAAGTCTATTGAGTACTCCAATAGTTGTGAGATTGCTTAACATAAAGAAAAATCAATTTTGATCTCATTGAAGTGGTTAGAAAGTACCATGTCATAGTGCAATTGATGCACTTCTATATCATGCTATTACTATTCATGGTATAATGATTTTATCAACGTGCATGCAAATTACAACATGATGGAGATATCAGAGTAAATCAAATATTGATTAAAAAATTTATTTATTCTAACTTATCGTGTCAAGGCTTAATTTATTGATTATTGAACTGCAAAAAATTATTTGATTTATATGATGTTTTTTCTCAAGAAAGTTATATATTTTCATGTGGAAATATTGTTGTCTCATTTTATTCTATGAAACATTCAATTTTATTATCTGAAAGTGCCCGTCGCTTAATTGTTGCTACTAATAAGTCCAATTAGCAATTTAACTATAATGACAAGATCACGAGCTGAGTGATTGTAAAAAATGTATTAGGCTAAGCTCAAGTTTCAGGTCAGATTGGGATCAGATCTCAATTTGGATATCATATCCCGGGTAAGGATTCAATGTTGGATCCCGGATTGAGTGCCGTAGTCGAGTCTCGAGTCAGGTATCGAGATGAAGTTCTAAATCAGGTTTTGAGATGAGAGTCGAGGTGATGTGTCAGGTTCGGGTTCCAAATTGGTTTTAGAGGTTAGGTGTCGGGTCTCGATTTGGAAGTTAGTTCCCAGGTTGGGTGTCGAGTTGAGTTCTGATTCAAAATTTGGTTCCTAAATTAGGTGTCGAGTTCAGGTATCGAATCCATCATCGAGGTCTGATGTCAAGGTCGAATCCTGATTTGGAAGTTGGGTCCCGATTCAGATGTCTAGGTTAGGTCCCAATTCATAAGTCGGTGTCAGATCGGGAGTCAGGATCAGATCTTGGGTCGGAAGTTTGGTTCCAGTTCAAGTCTCGAGTTGAGGTCGAATCTCAACTTAAGAGTCAAAGTCAGTTCCCAAATATGGGGTCGGGTTTGAGTTCATGATTGATCGTCGAGGTCGGGTGTTGGGGTTGAGTCTCTGGTTTAAATCCCGATTTGGAAGTTGGGTCTCGGATCGGGTGTCGGGGACAGGTCCTGATTCAGATATAGGAGTCGAATCAAGATTTTGATGTCGCATCTTGAGTCGGATGTCGGGGTTGGTTTTCAAGTTTAAAGTTAGGTCTCAAGTCGAGAGTTCGGGTCGGGTCCCTATTTAGAAGAAGGGTCCCGGGTCGGGTCTCAATTTGGAAGTCAAATCCTGCATCACATGTCTGGTTTAAATTTATGATACAATAAAACTAAATAAAGCATTTTCAACATTTTTCATCCAAAAAAAGACAAATGTTTTTTTCCATATTGAATTCTGATGTAGAGTACTATTTACTCATGAAAATATGGGTAAATATGGGTCAACATATATTTTACCCAACCCATTTTTATCCATATGAAATATGGGTAAGTTGATTTATTCCTATTTTATGTTGACCCATTTTCAACCCGCCCAAATTTGACCCAACCCGCTTATTTGCCACCACTAGACACAACCAATATCAATATTTGGAAAGCTAAATATAAGATTGGGAGGTATCCTTTACAAGAATTAAGTGATGTTTTCCATTAAGGGAAGTAAATACGTGATGCATTCTTTTTTACTTAATCAAGGCTTCGTCCCCCTGAATTTTTCTAGTAATATATTTAATGAGGCTTCAAATAATGCATATTACAAATACCTGAGTACACCTTTTGTTTTACATAGACATCTAAGAGGGAGTGTTGTAAACAATTTGTGGGTGTGGATGTTCGATGGTCCACATATACCATAGCATGTTCTAGATTTTCAAGTTTGATTGCATGTCTAGATTTCCAAGTTTGAACGCTTATAAAAGGGCCTTGTGTTTTAGATGGAAGATACACCAAAATAGTAGAAAAAAGTTATTACTACTACTACTTTGTGTCTTTCTCTACTCTTCTTAATTTCAGTACACGATCTTTATTTAATAGCATTGCTTACATATCTTGCAAATTCTTGTTCTTAGGATTTTCCTGTAACTCGGGAAGGAAAATTGCTAAGGATGTGAAATGATTTCTATTGCAAAATAATAACATGAATAGTATCTAATTATTCTGAGGGAACAAAAATTTCCTTTTCCTTCACCCTCTCTGGCGAGACCACTACTGTCCGGCCAGATCTGTATGGTAAGGAACGGAAGGCCAGACTGTAGGGACTCCCGATGATGTCTAGTTCTTGTCACGCCACCAGCCAGGTTCAATCGTTCCTATTCTTCTCTTTATTTATTCATATTGAGTTGTGATTTTCAAAAAATCTTTTGTGGGTTGTTATCATTCTTGTTTTATCTAAAATTCTTGTGCTAATTGTTGAGGTTTTAATCTTTTAGTTTGTGCTCAATTTCTGCTCTATTTCTTGTTGATTGGTGCTTATTGGTGCATTTGTTCTATTTTTGGTTGATTCTTGCTTACTGATTCTAATTCTTGGCCTTTAAATTTGATATAGCACCCTTACTTTAGTTATTCCCTATTTAGTTTGCATCTATTTTAGTGACTTTGGTGAACAATGTTGGACTAGGGTTATGTCCTCGATTGGGAGCAGGGGTGAGGGACAAGAGTGGTAAGTGGGGTAAGAGGTCCTATGGTTTAAGGTTAGGGTCTTAGAACATAGGGTCATTGATGGGGAAATTTATAGATCTAGTGAAGATCCTAAAGAAAAGGAAGATTTTAATATAACTTATATCCAGGAGACTAGATGAGTAGGTGTTAAGGCATGAGATGTGGACGGTAAGTTGTGGTACTCAAGAGGCTCAAGGGATAGAAATGAAGTAGGTATTTTAATAGATGGGGACTTAAGGGATCAAGTGGTGGAGTTTAGGAGGACTCCTGACCAATTATAGAATGATGATGATTAAGCTAATCATTGGAAGGCTTAATTAGAACATTATTAGCACTTATGTGCCTCAAGTGAGCTTGGACAAGGAGGTCAAGAAACACTTTTGGGAGTATTTGAATGAGGCTGTGAGGAGTTTACCACACCGAGAAGATATTCATTGTTGGAGATTTCAATGGCCATATTGGGGCAATATCTTGTTGTTTTGGTGATGTGTAGGGAGGTTGTGGTTTTGGGGATAGAAACGGAAGTGGAGCCTCGCTCTTAGATTTTGCTAAATCTTTTTGAGTTGGTGATAGATAACTCGTGCTTTGCAAAGATGGAGAACCATTTGGTTACCTTCTTTAGCATAGTGGCCATAACCCAGATAGATTATTTACTCCTTAGGAAGGGTGGTAGAGGCCTTTGTAAGGATTGCAAGGTTACCCCGAGTGATAATCATTCTATCCAACATAAGATTTTTGTGATGGACCTGGAAATTAAGTGAGAGAGGGCAAAGAAGATAGTATAAGACAACCGAGGATTAGATGGGATGGCTTTACCCCTCCCCTCTGTCGTAAGATGGGGGAGAAGTTGCTGACGATGGATGCTTGGAGGAGTAGTGGGGATGCAAACTATATATGTGTAATGACCTGGACGGTCATTTTTGGAAATTTTCATAAAATTGCCATTTTACCCTTTTCGATAGTTGCCCTGAGTCATTTCTATTCAATTTGTGAAGTTGGTTTGGAAATATTATTGAAAGCTATTATTTTTGGAAGTTTTGAGTTTTGGAAGGTCTAAAGTGTTTAAAAGTGGTTTTTGGTATCAATTAGATTTTTAAGTCTCATAATGGAATTTCGCAAGTTCCATCACCTGTGAAATGTGGAATTTGGTCTGGGAGAGTTGTCGATTTTATGTTCGGGAATGTTTTGTGGATTTTATCCCTTGAGTTGAAAGTTTGGGTGATTTTAGACTAAGGGTTGATTTTGGTCAACATTTGGAGTTCGGAGGCTCGAATAAGATTTTTGATGGTTCTTTTGGATTTGGGGGATGATTTTAGGTTAGGACAGATCTTGGTTGATTTTTCGGAGGTCCTGAGGTCAGTTTGGTCTTTTTGAGTGTTAAGTTAGTTTATTCTGACTTTCACGAGTTTTGGGTCAAGGAGACCTCAGGTGCGTGTTTTGAGTGTTGCATTGAGTCTGAAACGTCGATTTTAGTTGGGTAGCATATCTGGTTTGTGTACTCAGGATTCTCAACGAATCTCGAGGGTCCATTCAACGATTTTGTGCCTTGTGTGAATTGCTGATTTATGATCTCTAGTGTCTGATTAGTTGTTCATCCCGACCGCAAGGCTATCTCTCATGATCATGTAGGGTTTTTTGTGTGGCCCAAGCAATCACGTGCAGAGTTGTCACAATCACATTGAGTTAGTTTCTTGGTCATCAAGATCACGTGTGTCCCAGTCGCGATCGTGGTGGTCAACTTTAATGAGTTGACCTATTTACTCATCACGATCACGAGGCCTTAGGTCGCGATTGCGATAAGCAGTTATGCGTGAATAGTGTTTTTATCCAAAAATTTGAATTTCTTCCCATTTCTCCCATTGTTAAACCCTTGCAGCTTGGTTTAGGTGATTTCAAGAGGGAATTTTGAGTTCTTCTAGCTAACAATTTCTAACTTCCTATCTCGTTTACCAATTTATTATTTTAATATTTTAAGGATTAAACTTAGGTTTTGATTCTAAAAATTGAAGGTTTTATAAAGGTTAAAAGGTTTTGGATAAAATGATGTTTTTAGATTAAATTCAACTCCATTTTTGAAATGTGTTTTGTCGGTGGTTTCCAAATTTCTTGGGTAACGCAATTTCATATAAATTTCTAGATTCAAATCTCTTTTTTGGAATCGAGTCTTTTGGGTTGATTTGACCCCATTTTTCATAAGTCTTGATATGGGTGTTGTTAAATTTGATTTCTTATTGGAATTACTTATTTGAATAGATTGCATTGATTTAGAGACCCAATGAAAAGGAAAATCTCATGTCTGAGAGTGATTGTTTGAGGCAAGTGAACCTCATAACCTTTGTTAAGAATATATTATCTCGTATTTCCTTATTGTATGTGTTGGGGAGTAATTAGATTTGGTGATGGAATTGACTTGTTCATACTGAATAATTATAATTAAGAAAGAGGGTAATGAAAAGACAACTTGATGATACGGACGTGTAAAGTATTGTGGAAAATTTGAATGTTTGGATTGATTCACTATTGGGGTTGTATCATAATTGTGTTGATAAGGTCTGTGTATTGATATGGAATTCATCATATTCTCATGATTTGTGCGAACATGCCTATTTGCATTGGTTCTGAAATACTGTGATGAGATCAATTGCGATGATGATGCCGAAGGAAAATGGTTCCAGTGATGCCAAAGGAAAATGGTTCTGGTGAGTGAGATATGCCGAAGGGAAATGGGTCCGAGGAATACATGGACCTTGTGAGTCCCCTAAGGATTTCAGCCTGATATTCAGTAGATGTGTATCACAGGACAGACATGCATCACTCAATTTGACATTTCATTTCATTGCATTGCACATCAGTATTATCGTGAACCTTGTGATTGTTTGTGTTGCGAATTGTGCTTAAAGCTTATGAACTTTGTGTTGATGAGTTGTATGCGTTGAAGGGTTGATATTCGTGCTGTGTGATGTATTAATTATGAACTTCTAGGTTGGGTTGATTCTGTGCAAGTTCTAATTATGAAGGTTTGGTTGGAGTGTTTGGAGTACCAGTATTCTATATTGCTTTCCTTCGTGTTTATGGGTTTGCTTGCTGATTACCGTGTTGTTTGGTACTCACTCCTTGCTTCTACACTTGTGTAGGTTACGAGCCCTGTAATGACCCTCTAGGTCATTTCTGTGTTAATGCCTTGTTTCTGTCGTTTAGAGCTTTCATGTAGCGACCCCAAGTCAATTATGACTTGTTGGCACTAACTGTTTGATCGCCTGGTCGTTCGTTTGGGTTTTATGCCCATTTTTTTGTTTGGGAGCTTTTGAACCTTAAAAAGTTGACTTCGGTCATAACTTAAGGTAAACGATCTCAGATGAGAAATCTGACGGTTCCATCAGCTCTGGAAAGGCCAAATAAGGCTAGAAGCATAGTTCGCATGAGTCCCGGAGTTTTCGGTGTGAATTTGGGGCCTATTAGCTCTTTAGCCTTCAGAAATTGGCCTAAGGTTGACTTTGGTCAACTTTCTTGGAAAACAAACTCGGATGAAAATTTCGACAGTGCGGTTAATTCTAGAATACCTAGTTTGGTCTAGAACGACCTTTCGAGAATTATCGGGACCTTCCGATCAAAATCCGAGGCCCTTAGTAGAATTTGACAAAAATGGCATATTGGGTGTGGGACCCATTTTTTTGTCGAAACGATCTCGTATGGAAATTCCAACTGTGTCATTGAGTCTAGAATGTCGAATTTAGTGGGGTAGCATGTCTAGTTTATTTTCATCGGGTCCCGAATGAATTCCAAGGGTCCGTTCTGAGACTTTGAAAAATAGAAAAAAATATGGTTGCCGGTGCAGACCGTTGGCGACCAGAATTTAGACTTTTAGCGACCAGAAATGGTCTTTAGCGACCGGTTTCGGGTTTTACAACCCATAAATTTCAGCTTTCAGCCCTCATTTTCAAATGGCGATTTCTCCCTCATCCGAGCTCCGATTTGAGTGATTTGAAGTCCTTTATGATCGTGGAAATTGTGGCTATGCAGTGGAGTGATCGGAATGTGTTGGTGAACCCTCGTTTGTGGTGAATTTCAGCTCGAAGCTGCTGCCCATTAGGTGATTAGTTTATGATTTCTTCTTCATTTCAGAACTTCGATATATCAAGTTCTAGAGCTCCATTTTTGGTGATTTAAAGTCCCAAGTGTTCGGGTTTTCATTGGCTTAGTGGATTTGAGGTTGGGGTTCATTGGGTGCACCTCATTCTACGTAAAATCGGAGGTAAGCCCCTTATTTAGCCTATCTTTGTTAGTTTTAAATTTGTTATTGTTTGGTTGATTAGGAGCGGATCCGACCCCTATTTGATAAACTAGTTTAGGATTAGTGTTGGGGGAAGGATTTGGGACCTTTTGACGGAGTCAACTCCACGAAATCTAGAGCAGGTCCCACTTTGTCCGATTTTGACCCAAAAATTGGTCTATCTCCAAATTTGATGATTTTTGTGTCTAAACGACCGTTTTGATGCTTTGATTCTATTTTTGATAGCGTGGCAGCAGTCTGAGGCCGTTCGGAAAGGGAAAGCTCGGGTTGAGTGACTTGGAGCGCGCGATAGGTTATTTGGTAGGTTACGTCTTCCTTTCCTTTTAAACTGAGCTTGAATGTGTAAATATTGTTAGATGACTGTGAATCTGGGGTGGTTAGCTAGGACTGTGATCCTATTCCCGATTTGCCCTAGTTTGGGATTGGTTGTTGTTTGAATTGGATTAGTATCATGTTATAGGTTGGGTTGTTGACTTGATTTGTTGTATATACTGTTCTGGAGTATTTGTTGGTGATTATTTTATGTTGATGAGCAGGTTTGAGAACTATGTTTGTGATTTGTTGCTTATTGAGATTGTGCCTTAGAATAGGGTGTTGTGATGACTTAGTCCCACGTACCCTGTTGACTTGAGTATGTATCCGATGGCGATTCGGATCACCTAGATCCTTTTAGAATGATATAGCAGATTTGGGTCTGATAGTGTGACCCTTTGTATAGGCGTTCCTATGGCTCCCGTACCTTTCGATTCTTTCCCCTCTATTTTCTGAGATCATGGGATGCTTCTGGAAGACGTTGCGTTGAGCCGATTAACGGATGAATGGTGTTAGGCTGGGAGCCTTCATTTGACGTGCGTGTGGGCGACGGCCCATGATGGTTAGCCTTACGATGCAATGTTCATAGTGGCTTTATCTGGTTTGAGGTTGTTAGCTCTAGTACGAGACATAGGTTATGCGGTTCGCGTCTAGTATTTCCAGCGCTATGCTGACGGGGGTAGGCTATCCGCTCCGGTCTGTGACTGACGTTATACGATTGCAGCCAGTTATTTCCAGCACGCGTCCCTGGAGCGTGCGCTACTAGTCCAATCCCGTGTTTTGATATTACTAGGATGGAATCGGTATTTCCAGTGATTGGACTGTTGAGCGTGGATTGATTAGCTCCCATCCGAGACTGACGTTCCCAGTTTGAGTCCGGCATTTCCAGCTCGAGACAGTAGAGCGAGAGGTATTATTCCAGTACGAGACTGACGTTTCCGATTAGAGTCTGGCATTTCCAGCTCGTGACTGATGATTTGGGCTGGGCCCATGTGTTGATGGTCGAGCTGGGCTCGGATATGGTTTATGATCGAGCTGGGCTCGAAGGTTGATTTTGATTGAGCTGGGCTCAGGTATTGGTTGTGATTGGGCTGGGCCCAAACGATGGTTTCAGGGTCCGGGACCCTTGGTGCGAGGTTTATGGAATCGGTATTACTTCGCTTCTGTAGTTAGCTCTTCTGTGTACCTATCGAGCTTATAGGGGTTCGTTCAGGTTTTTATTTAAACTTGTGCACGAGTGTGCACAGCGGGTCTTATGGGGGGCCCAGCTGGGTTTAGTTAGCTAGTTATCTTCGGTTGGTTATCGTTGTTCGGTTTTTGTTCTGTTGACCTCTGTTGTTATTGTTGCTGATTCTATCTTCTCTGCCTTTGTTTACCTTTCTTGCTCAGTCGGCCTATGATGCCTACAAGGTACCTGTGGTTTTGGTACTCATACTACACTCTCCATCTATTTTCGTGATGTAGGTCCGAGCACCAGCTATCAGTATTGAGATCGGGCCGAGAGCTGTCAGTTCTGGAGACTAGGGTGAGTACTTCACGTTTTGGGATAACCAGTTTCCTTCTATTTATATTTTTTGGCTTATCTTTTGTTTTCGAGACAGTTGTTTCAGTGGTCCACTTTCGGAACTTGTACTCTTTTTAGTAGTTATGTACTCGTGACTTCCCGATATTGGGAGGTGTTGTATATATATTTTGGTTGTGTTCCAGCTTTCCTTATATGTTCTATTGTATGCTTCCTCTTGGTCATGCATTAGTTTCCACTCTTACTCCCGTTACTGTTAAGTTCAAGAATAGAGTTTGGCTGGCCTACCAGAGGGTCGTAGGCGCCATCATGACCTGAGAAATTGGGTCGTGACAAATTTGTATCGGAGCCTAGGTTCGTTGGTCTCACGTGTACAGAACTAGCATCTAGTAAAGTCCTGCTGATCGGTACGGAGATGAAACGACCCCAAAAATGCCCGAAAATGTGCTTCGGAAACATCTCAAAATCCGTGCATGATTTCAGAAATTCGACTTCATATTCTTATTTGTGGGGTCAAATTGAGTGGGAAATGGGTCTAACCCGAATTTTAGAGCAACCGTATCAAAATTCAAAAATCGCAAAAATTGCGATTTGGAGGGTCAACTTTAAAGGGGCATATCTCTTAGCACACAAGGAACTGGAAGGGCTGCAAACTATTAAATTAAAGCTCTTTGAGTTAGCTTTCCAACGCACTTGGTTTCACCTTAGTCCGAGTTAGGATGAGGGAGTTATGACCATTTTCGTAAAACCTGTCTGTGCAGATTTGCAATTTCCAGTGAGCTATTTTTTTTAGGCGGGTTGGAGACGTTTTTTATAAAAAGGGGATATGTCCCATACTTAGTCATTTTTCTTAACTCCAAAAACACTCTCTAAGCCCTCTCCAAAAATTCCACCAAGATCTTCAACCAAATTCAAACATCTCAAGCTCTAATTCCGGATTCAAGACTCAATCTCAAGCTTCGATTCTCCATTCCAATCTTCATCAAGGATTCTCCAAAGTTGAGGTATGTGGGTTTGATTGTGGAAACCTTCCTTTCCACAAGTCCAACCATTTATCCTCTATTTCTACTTCAAGTTTATGGGTCCTTATGATTATTTATGAACTCTTGAATTATGGAATTACTACTACACACCCTATTATGGTCCATTTTGCATATTATCATGAAATGGAATTATTATGTGATGTTTATGGTTTACATGCTTCCATGATCAAATTATGAAGGTTGATATATATATGTATGTTGTTGGTGGGCTGATTTATATGGATTTTGGAATTGGTTGGACTTAGTATTCTTGAAATACATGATTTCATGAAATACATGATTTCATTTACATGAACAATTGCCCACCTTGTGTTTGATAAAATGCCCATTTATAGAATTCTTAGGAAAGGGAAGGTCCAAGGTACGTCCTATGATTCGGATGGTTATGTAATTACTAAAATGATGATGAAATGGACACATGTATATGATTTTCTCTAAATAAGTGTTGTGAGTCGACCAAGCCTAGTACGGGGGGTAGTAGGCCCGTATAACCGTATCGAGGGGTTGGTACCTTGGTTGCTAGTACGGGGGGGAGTAGGCCCGTATAACCACATCGAGGGGTTTGTACCTTGGTCCCTAGCTCGGGGGGTGGTAGGCCCGTGTAACCATATTGAGGGGTTTGTACCTCTTTCGCCTCTCCAAGGGGGTGGTAGGCCTTGGAAATACTATATTGATGGTCACTCGCCACACATGTACTACGTCCCACTAAATATGATTTTTATGTAAGCATCATTATACATATCATTTCATTAATATGCTATCTATTGGGTATGATTACACATTTTTCCTATGATGTCCATCTAATGTAGCATTGCATTGCATCCCATATACTTAGTACATTCAAATGTACTAACGCATACTCTGTGCCTACATGATGTCACCATGTAGGGACCGGAGCACCGCTTGACCATCCTCCTCCGCGTGGCTAGTACGATTTTCTATAGTGGTTATTGGTGAGTCCTCCATTTCGGGGACGTTGCTCATGATCTTTTGCTATGTATAAAACTTTTCCTTTCTAGTTATGTTTTGACTATGAGGGTGAGCCCGGTAGTTTGTCTTGGCCCCCGCTAAGTACTCATGTTTAGAGGTGGTGTTGGACAAGTCGTGTATTATGCTTGAGCTTGACTCATCTATGGTATTTATGTATCATTTCTTCTTTTTTTTCTTGCTCCCTTAGTCCCGATTTCCCCCTTGATTATGCTTATCGCTTATGGTCATTTAATTGCTTCCGCGACCAAGGATGTGTAATGATACGCTATGAGGCTTGTTTGGGGTTCCTTCGGGTTCCCCATTCGCCGGTCACATCTAGGCCCTAGGCTTGGGTCGTGACAGGAGACGTCCGTAACTTATCTTCGGGAGGCTACAGGATGTTCTTAGGATGTTTTCTTGCCTTGTATCTTTTCGTGCGTTGTTGGTCAGTTGGTTTCTTGAAATCTTACTTGTTCCACTCTGTTACAGGGATGGCTCGTACACGTAGAGGACGTGGTGCTGCTGCGCCAGGCCGAGGTCGAGGGAGGATTCCAGAGCCCGAGTCCGAGCATCCAGCAGAGCAGATTCTGCCCAGTGTGGCAGGGACCAACCAGCCACCACCAGTTCCAGCTGTTGCGCCAGAAGTCTAGGGCTTGCTTGTGTAGTTTTTGGCGGCCATTACGGGTATGCAGCAGCAGCAGCCAGCTCCAGCACCAGTTCCAGAGCCGGTTTAGGCTCAGCAGGACCAGCCTGCGGTAGCAGCACCTGAGGTTGTTCAGCCGCCAGCACCAGCTGTGGTTCATCCAGACCCGTTGGACAGGGTCAGGCCTCAGCGAGAGCAGAAGATGCTCGGGCTAGTTGTTAGATTGGAATCGCCTAGATTCTCAGGGGCTGAGGGAGAGGATGCTCACGAGTTCTTGACTACCTACCATGAGCGGTTGCAGACTTTGTGTTTGGTGGAGTCCAGTGGAGCAGACTTCACAGCTTACCAGTTGGATGGACAAGCTAGACAGTGGTGGCGTTCGTTTATTGGGACTAGGCCAATTGGTTCTCTACCGGTGTCGTGGGAGAAATTTGCTGAGGCTTTTCTGGCCAGGTTCATTCCACGGAGTGTGAGGGACCGCCTCCGTGATGAGTTCTCGAGATTGGAACAGGGCTCCACGACTGTATATGAGTATGAGGCCCGATTTCTGGAGTTGTCTCGTCATGCTACTATGATCCTGCCCATAGAGGAGGAGAGAGTCTGATGCTTTATGAGAGGGTTCATACTGCAACTGAGGATTGAGTCTTAGTCACTGTTTGCAGCGGGTTGTTCATTTTTGGAGGTGATGGACCATGCCCGAACTATTGAGCACCTTCGTCGCGAGGCCCAAGGGGGTAGCAGCAAGAGGTTTAGGCTGGATAGCAGGGCTAGTGGATCCCGTCGCAGACCGAGGGTTGCTCAGGAATAGGTTACTCAGGGGTTCCAGCCAGGGCAGTCCAGCTGTCCATTTCAGGCAGCATTGCAGACTTTTGCTGGTGACCAGTTCAGCCATAGTGGTTCTAATGCCGGTCCGAGTCAGGGTCGAGGTGGATTTTATCCAGGTTCATCGAGTCGGGGTGGCCGACCTCCAGCAGCTAGCAGGTCTTCTTAGGGTTGTTTCACTTATGGGGAGCTGGGACATTAGGCCAGGGAGTGCCCTTCTTCTTCCAGAGCAGCTTTACCAGTACCACAGGCAGCTAGGCCGGTATCAGCAGTGGCACCTCCAGCCAGAGGAAGGGGTCAGTATTAGGGGGCCCGGGGAGGTCCCAGGGGAGGCAGGAGTGGTGGAAGAGTTGATGCGAGAGGTAGAGGCGCCCAGGGCCACCTTTATGCTACTCCAGCTAGAGTAGAGGCCAAGGCATCTGATGACGTGATCACATGTATGGTTCTTTAATGCCATCAGCCCGCTTCAGCATTATTTGACCCAGGCTCTACCTATTCATATGTGTCTGATTGTTGTGTGCCTCAACTGGGAGTGAGTCCTGAGCCCTTATCTGTGCCCTTGCGTATTTTGACCCTAGTAGGGGATTCTTTAGTAGTGGATTAGGTGTGTAGATCCTGTGTGGTGTCTATTAGAGGGCAGGACACTCTAGTCGATCTTATTGTGCTATGTATGGTAGACTTTGATGTGATCCTTGGTATGGATTGGTTGTCCTCTCATCGGGCTGTCTTGGACTGTTATGCTAAGACCGTGACTTTAGCCCTTCCCGGTATCCCACCGGTGGTGTGGCAGGGCTCTTGTAGTCGCACACCGGTTAGGTTGATTTCTTGTATACGAGCTCAGAGGTTGGTGGACAGCGGGTGTTTGGCATACTTGGCATATGTTAGAGACGGGAGTAGGGAGGACCCTATAGTTGATTCAGTACATGTTGCTTGAGAGTTCGCAAATGTATTTCCTACCGATCTTCCTGGCCTACCCCCAGATCGAGACATTGATTTTGGCATAGACTTGGAGCCGGGTACTCGTCCCATTTTTATCTCCCGTACCGGATGGCACCTGCAGAGCTGAAGGAGCTCAGTGATCAGCTCCAGGACTTATTGAGTAGAGGGTTCTTCAGACCCAGTGTGTCACCTTGGGGAGCCCCAGTCCTATTTGTGAAGAAAAAGGATGGCTCCATGCGGATGTGCATCAACTACAGGCAGCTGAATAAGGTGACGGTGAAGAACCGTTATCGTATACCTCGTATAGATGACTTATTTGATCAGCTTCAGGGTGCAATGGTGTTTTCAAAGATAGACCTGAGGTCCGGTTATCATCAGTTGAGGATCCGAGCAGAGGATATCCCTGAGACAGCTTTTAGGACTCAATATGGCCATTATGAGTTCCTGGTTATGTCTTTTGGGTTGACTAATGCCCCTGCCGCATTTATGGATCTGATGACTTGAGTGTTCAGGCAGAACTTAGACTCCTTCATCATTATCTTCATTGATGATATCTTTGTATACTCGCGGAGCCACAGTGATCATGAGCAGCACTTAAGGATAGTGCTCCAGACTTTGAGAGACCATCGGCTTTATGCCAAGTTCTCAAAGTGTGAGTTTTGGTTGGAGTCTGTAGCATTCTTAGGGCACGTGGTGTCCAAGGATGAAATTATGGTTGATCCAACGAAGATTGAGGCTATTCGTGGTTGGGCTAGGCCCACTTCTGTGATTGTGATTCAAAACTTCATAGGACTAGAGGGGTATTACAGATGCTTTGTTAAGGGTTTCTCCACATTAGCAGCGCCTTTGATGCGGTTGACTCACCAGGATGTTCCATTTGTGTTGTCGGAGGAGTGCGAGAGGAGCTTTTTGAAACTTAAGGAGTTGCTTACTACCGCTCCTATCTTGACTCTTCCAGTTGAGGGCCAGGGCTTCACGGTCTTCTGTGACACATCATTAGTTTGGGTTGTGTTCTTATGCAGCAGGGCCGAGTTATTGCATATGCGTCAAGGTAGCTTAAGCTGCATAAGCACAGCTACCCCACTCATGACTTGGAGTTAGCAGCGGTAGTTTTCGCGCTTAAGATTTGGAGGTAATACCTGTATAGAATCCATTGCGAGATTTACACTGATCACAGTAGTCTCCAGTACATCATGACTAAGAGGGACCTTAATTCCAGGCAGCGTCGATGGATTGAGCTCTTGAAGGACTATGTCTGGTCTATTCTCTACCATTCGAGCAAGGTGAATGTAGTAGCAGACGCCTTGAGTCGGAAGGCGGTGAGTATGGATAGTCTAGCCTTCCTTTCTGTTGTGCTGTTACCCCTGGCTTTGGACATTCAGTCCTTCGCCAATCAGATGATTAGACTGGATGTTTCAGATTCTAGAAAAGTATTAGCTTATGTTGGGGTTCAGTCGTCTCTGCTTGATCAGATTTGCAGTCGTCAGTTTGAGGATGAGTCTTTGGTAGTGCTCAGAGATAGGGTGTTGGCAGGTGATGCAGCGTAGACTACCTTAGATTCAAATGGGGTTTTGAGGTTTGCTGGCCGATTATGTGTTCCTAGAGTTATTGATTTGATCCAAATGATTCTTAGCGAGGCCCATGATTCCAGATATTCTATTCATCCGGGCACGGCTAAGATGTATCGTAATATGAGGCAGCATTATTGGTGGAGCGGCATGAGGAGGGACATCTCAAACTATGTGTCCCGCTGTTTGTGTTGCCAGTATGTTAAGGCCGAGCATATGAGGCCTGGTGGAGAGTTACTGAGATTACCCATTCCCAAGTGGAAGTGGGAGCTCATCACCATGGACTTTGTTGTTGGGTTGCCACGGACTCCTAGGGGTGTTGACAGTATTTGGGTAATCGTGGATCGATTGACCAAGTCAGCATACTTCATCCCTGATCATACTTCCTATCATGCGGAAAGGTTAGCCCGTATCTACATCCGAGAGGTAGTCCGTCTTTATGGTGTGCCTGTTTCTATCATCTCAGATCGGGGCCCACAGTTCACTTCCAATTTTTGGAGAGCATTTCAGGGGAGTTGGGCACCCGTGTGGATCTTAGCACAACATTTCACCCGCAGACTGATGGCCAGTCGAGCGTACTATTCAGGTTCTTGAGAATATGTTGTGGGCCTGTGTTATAGACTTCGGAGGTCAGTGGGATCATTTCTTGCCCTTGGCGGAGTTTGCGTATAATAATAACTACCATTCCAGCATCCAGATCGCCCCATTTGAGGCGTTGTCACACTCCAATAGGTTGGTTTGAGTCTACGGAGCCTAGGACGCATGGTACAGACTTATTCTAGGAGTCCTTGGAGCATGTGAGGTTGATCCAGGATAGGCTCAGGACGACTCAGAGTAGACAGAGGAGTTATGCAGATCGCATGCACCGACTATTGAGTTTTGTCGTGGGTTACACAGTATTCCTCCGAGTATCGCTTATGAAGGCCGTGATGAGATTTGGGAGGCGGGGCAAGCTTAGCCCCAGATATATAGGGCCTTTTGAGATATTGAGGGCAGTTAGCGAGGTGGCTTATGAGTTAGCCTTACCTCCAGCATTTTCAGCCGTGCATCTAGTTTTCCATGTCTCCATGCTGCGACGGTATCTTCCAGATTAGTCACATGTTCTCCAGTATGATGTTGTTTAGTTGGATGACCGCTTGACTTATACAGAGGAGCTAGTTGCTATTTTGGCCAGAGATGTGAGGCAGAAGAGATCGAGAGTCATTCCTGTGGTTAAGGTCCGTTGGAGGCATCGTCCAGACGAGGAGGCTACCTTGGAGAAAGAGCGGGAGATGCAATAGCAGTTCCCCAGCTTGTTTGAGCCCTCAGGTACTTCTTTATCCTTACTTTCGTGGACGAAAGTCCTTTTAGTAGTGGATATTGTAATGACCCTCCAGTTCATTTCTATGTTAATGCCTTTTTTCTGTCATTTCGAGCTTTCCTGTAGGAACCCCAAGTCATTTATGACTTGCTGGCACTGAATGTTCGATCGCCTGGTCGTTTGTTTGGGTTTTATGCCCATTTTTCTGTTTTGGAGCTTTTGAACCTTGAAAAGTTGACTTCGGTCATAATTTCAAGTAAACAACCTCATTGGAGAATTCTGACGATTCCATTAGCTCCGAAAAGACCAAATTAGACTAGAAGCATGGTTCACATGAGTCCCGGGGTTTCCGGTGTGAATTTGGGGCCGATTAGCTCTTTAGCCTTTTGGAAATTGGCCTAAGGTTGACTTTTGTCAACTTTCTTGGAAAACGCATTCAGATGAAAATTTCGACATCGCGGTTAGTTCCGGAATGTAGAGTTTGGTTTAGAATGACCTTTCAAGAATTACCGGGAGCTTTCGATCAAAATTCGAGGGCCTTTGGTAGAATTTGGCAAAAATGACATATTGGGTGTGGGACCCTTTTTTTGTCGAAACGACCTCGTATCAAAATTTTGACTGCGCCATTGAGTCCGAAATGTCGAATTTAGTGGGGTAGCATATCTATTTTATTTTCATCGGATCCCGAACAAATTCCGAGGGTTCGTTCGGAGACTTTGAAAAATAGAAAAAAATCTGGTTGTTGGTGCAGACCTTTAGCGACCATAATTTAGACTTTTAGCGACCAGAAATGGTCTTTAGCGACCAGTTTCGGGTTTTATAACCCAGAAATTTCAGTTTTCAGCCCGCATTTTCAAATGGCGATTTCTCCCTTATCCGAGCTCCGATTTGAGTGATTCGAAGTCATGTATGATCGTGGAGATTGTGGCTACACAGTGGAGTGATCAGAATGTATTGGTGAACCCTCGTTTGTGGTGAATTTCAGCTCAAAGCTGCTGCCCATTAGGTGATTAGTTTATGATTTCTTCTTCATTTCACAACTTCGATATATCAAGTTCTAGAGCTCCATTTTTGGTGATTCAAAGTCCCAAATGTTCGGTTTTTCATTGGCTTCGTGAATTTGAGGTCGGGGTTTGTTGGGTGCACCTCGTTCTGCGTGAAATCGAAGGTAAACCCCTTATTTGGCCTATTTTTGTTAGTTTTAGATTTGTTATTTTTTGGTTGATTGGGAGCGGATCCGACCCCTATTTGATAAACTTGTTTAGGATTAGTGTTGGGGGAAGGATTTGGGACATTTTGACGGAGTCAATTCCGGGAAATCTAGAGCGGGTCTCACTTTGCCCGATTTTTACCCAAAAATTGGTCTATCTCCAAATTTGATGATTTTGGTGTCTAAACGACTGTTTTGACGCTGTGATTCTATCTTTTGTAGCGTGGAAGCAGTCTGAGGTTGTTCGAAAAGGGAAAGCTCAGGTTGAGTGACTTGGAGCAGCGTGATCGGCTATTTGGTAGGTTACGACTTCCTTTCCTTTTAAACTGAGCTTGAATGTCTAAATATTGTTAGATGACTGTGAATCTGGGATTGTTAGCTAGGACTGTGATCCTATTCCCAATTTGCCCCAGTTTGGGATTAGTTGTTGGTTGATTTGTATTAGTATCATGTTATAGGTTGGGTTGTTGACTTGATTTGTTGTATATACTATTGTGGGGTATTTGTTGGTGATTATTTGATGTTGCATGAGCGGGTATGAGAACTGTGTTTGTGATTTGCTGCTTATTGAGATTGTGCCTTAGAATAGGCTATTGTGATAATAACTTAGTCCCATGTACCCTGTTGACTTGAGTATGTATCCGACGGCGATTCGAATGACCTAGATCCTTGTAGAATGATATAGCAGATTTGGGTCTGATAGTGTGATCCTTTGTATAGGCGTTCCCGTGTCTCCCGTACCTTCCGATTCTTTCCCCTCTATTTTCTGAGATTGTGGGACTCTTCCGGAAGACGTTGTGTTAAGCCAATTGACGGATGAATGGTGTTAGGCTGGGAGCCTTTGTTTGACGTGCATGTGGACGGCGGCCCATGATGATTAGCCTTACGATGCGATGTTCGTAGTGGCTTTATCGTTTGAGGTTGTGAGCCCCAGTACGAAACTAAGGTTACGCGATTCGCGTTTGGAATTTCCAACACTTGGCTGACGAGGGTAGGCTATCCACTTCGGACCATGACTGACGTTATACGATTGCAGCTAGTTATTTCCAGCGCGCATTCGTGGAGCGTGAGCTACTAGTCCCAGTCTGTGTTTTGACGTTACTAGGACGGAATCTGTATATCCAGTGATTAGATTGTTGAGCATGATTGATTAGCTCCCGTCCGAGACTGACGTTCCTGGTTTGAGTCTGACATTTCCAGCTCAAGACAGTAGAGCGAGAGGTGTTATTCCACTCCGAGACTGACGTTTCCGATTAGAGTCCGGTATTTCCAGTTCGTGACTGATGATTTGGGCTGGGCCCATGTGTTGATGGTCGAACGGGGCTCGGATATGGTTTATGATCAAGCTAGGCTCTAAGGTTGATTTTGATTGTGCTGGGCTCAGGTATTGGTTGTGATTGGGCTGGGCCCAAATGATGGTTTCAGGGTCCGGGACCCTTGGTTCAAGGTTTATGGAATCGGTATTACTTCGCTTCTGTAGTTAGCTCTTCTGTGTACCTGTCGGGCTTATGGGGGTTCGTTCAGGTTTTTATTTAAACTTGCGCACGAATGTGCCCAGCGGGTCTTATGGGGGGCCCAGTTGGGTTTAGTTAGCTAGTTATCTTCGGTTGGTTATCGTTGTTCGGTTTTCGTTTTGTTGACCTCTGTTGTTATTGTTGCTGATTTTATCTTATCTGCCTTTGTTTACCTTTCTTGCTCAGTTGGCCTATGATGCCTACTGAGTACCGATGGTTTTGGTACTCATACTTCACTCTGCATCTATTTTCGTGATGCAAGTCCGAGCACCAGTTATCAGTGTTGAGATCGGGCCAGGATCTGTAAGTTCGGGAGACTAGGGTGAGCACTTGCCGTTTTGGGATCACCAATTTCCTTCTGTTTATATATTTTGGCTTGTCTTTTGTTTTCGAGACAGTTGTTTCAGTGGTCCAATTTCGGGACTTGTACTCTTTTTAGTAGTTCTGTACTCGTGACTTCCATATTTTGGGAGGTGTTGTATATATATTTTGGTCGTGTTTCATCTTTCCTTATATGTTGTATTGTATGCTTCCGCTTGGTCATGGATTAGTTTCCACTCTTAGTCCCGTTACTATTAAGTTTTGGGATAGAGTTTAGCTGGCCTACCGGAGGGCCGAAGGCGCCATCATGACCTGAGAAATTGGATCGTGACAAGCTCGGATCTTCATGATCATTCTCCCCTTCTTTGTCTGAGGCTTATTGTGGAGAGTTGAGAGGTAGTTTCTTGTGTCTTAGCAGAATTCCTTACTCCTTTATATGAACTTGTTCTATTCTAGAAACAATGACATTAAGACTTGCATTTATATTATAATACATTAGAGGTTTGTACATGTGACAACCTGATTTTAAGGATTTATTTAAGTTGATTTTGATTTTTGCATTTCTTTAATTATGGTGTTACACTTTTATTCTTGATTTACTTCCACATTTGTTGTGTTATTTGAATTTTAGGTTGACTTGTCTTGGTGGGATAAGACAAGTTCCATCACGCCCAGATTTGGGTCATGACAATGTGGGATAACACAACTAGTTGCATTCGAGAAACAACTAAAGAAGTTCCAGGAGTGTCAAGGGGTAACTTTTGTTGTCATCGAGGGATTGGTGGAGGAATAGAGAAGTCCAGGGTAAAATGGAAGCGAAGAAGGATACTTATGTAAAATTGGTGGACTCCATAGATGAGGAGGAGAAGTGGAAGAATAAGGAAATATATAAGGTGACAAAGACATAGGCTAAGTTAGCGATTACGACGGTTAAAACGACAACTTTTTGAATGCATGTATATAAGATGGAGATAAAAAAAAATTATACATGCTCGCAAAGGTGAGATAGAGAGAGGAAGGCTTGAGACCGTGATCAAGTGAAGTGGATCAAGGATGAATAAGGCACGGTGTTGGTGAAAGACAACTTCATTAGGCAAAGATGGCAAACATAGTTTCATAAGCTCTTGAATGAAGAAGGAGACATAAATTTTATGTTGGGGGATTTGGAGCACTCTAAGAGGCATCAAGATATTGGGTGTTGTAGCTGTATTAATGTTGAGGAGGTTAAGCGTGCTATTTATACAATGAGCAGGGAAGGAGCGTCAAGACAAGATGAGATTCTAGTGGAATTTCAGAAGAGCATAGACATAGTAGGCATAGAGTGGTTGACTAGGTTGTTTAATGTGATTTTTAAAAAGACAAAAATTCCCAAAGAATGGAGGTAGAGTACAATGGTCCTGTTGTACAAGAACAAGGGTGATATCCAAAATTGTAACAATTACAAAGGCATCAAGTTGCTAAGTCATACTATGAAAATTTAGGAGTGGGTGATAGAGATGAGGGTGAGGAGGGGTATGTCTATTTTCGAGAACCAATTCAATTTCATGTTGGGTTGAATGACTCTAGAAGCATCCATTTCGTAAGCAGACTGATGGAGAAATATAGGAAAATTAAGAAGGACTTGCATATGGTGTTCATTGTCCTTGAAAAAGCTTATGAAAAAGTCTCAAGGGATATCCTTTTGAGATGCCTGGAGGCTAAATGTGTACCGGTGGCTTACATTAGGGTGATAAGGAATTGTATAATGGATCCAAGACTCAAGTTAAAACAGTGGGAGTAGACTCTAAGAACTTCCCAGTTGAGATGCGGTTACACCAAGGATCAGTTATCTCGTTCTTATTTGCCTTGGTGATTGAAGAATTGACGTGGTGTATCCAAGATGAGGTGTCATGGTGTATGCCATTTGCGATTGATATAGCACTGATTGATAAGACACGTGATGAAGTTAATGCTAAGTTGGAGGTGATGAGACAAACTCTGGAGTCTAAAGATTTTAAGTTGAGCAGGACTAAAAAAAAATATTTGAAGTGTAACAGTGCATGAGGCTGGCATGGAAGTGAGGCTTGACACTCAAGCTATCCCTAAGAGAGATAGTTTCAAGTATCTTTGTTTAGTGACCTAGGGAAGCTTGGACATCGATGGTGATGTTACTCTTTGTATTAGTCTTGCGTGGATGAAGTGGAGGCTTGCCTCTAGAGTCTTCTGTGATATAAAGGTACCACATAAACTTAAAGGTAAGTTCTACAAAATAGTGGTTAGACTAACATTATTGTATGGGGTGGAGTGTAGGCCAGTTAAGAACTCTCAGAAGATGCAAGTCAAGGAAATGAGGATGTTGATATAGATGTATGGGCACACTAAGAGTGATAAGATTAGGAATGAGGATATCTATGACAAGGTGCGAGTGGCCTCCATAATGGACAAGGTGAGGGAAGCAAGACTAAGATGATTTGAACATATGAATAGGAGATGTGCAGATACCCTAGTGAGGAGGTAAGAGAGGCCGGATATCGCGAATATGAGGAGAGATAGAGGTAGGATGAAAAAGTATTGGAGAGAAGTGATTAGATAGGATATGACCAACTTCAAATTATCGAGGACATGACATTAGATAAAAGGGTGTAGAGGTCATGTATTAGGGTAGAAGGGTTAGTATGTATGGAGTGTTGTCTTAATTTCGAGGGGCTTAACCTTTTTCTTATAGTTTTTTTGCTTTTGATTTCATTAGCACTTGTTGTTAATTGTGTTTAGGCTATCACATTATTTTGTGGTTGCTACTGTTTCCTTATTAATTGCTTTGTTATACTCGAGCCGAGGGTCCTCCGAAATTGTTTTCCTTACCTCCAAGAGGTAGAAGTATAATCTGCGTATACTCTACCCTCCCCAAATCCACTTGTAGAATTCCACCGGGTATATTGTTGTTTTTGTAACATTTGAAAGGGAGATAAGTGATTAGAAGAAGGTGAAAAGTTATCCATGAAATAGTCGGCTAGTATTAAGTGGTGTATAAAATCATTTAATGAGATGCAATTTTACTCATATAAGGGATAATTTAGTCGTTTAATTTTTAAAAGGTATTTTCATAATTAAACTTTTAACTATGACGCTTCCCACTTTCAGAATTACCTTTCTTTTTTTTATTAAAAACAAATCTTATTCGTCCGTATTTGGAAGAACTTTATTTTTTTTTAAAAAAGGGTTTGTCAAACTCTTTTGTTTATGCTTCAGATATGAATTTTATCATTTTCAATTGTTTTCCTAGGTTATAATGTTTCTTAACTTTTAACAATTTATTCATATTTATTGAAAATTTAATTTTTCATTTTTCAGATATGAATTCTGCATTTGGAGACGTACATTCTAGTCAAAAAGTTTATAATGGAGTGAACTACCTTTCTTTTTAGGCATGTTTTCTCCCCATCGAAAATAATTGCATCCATCATTTTCCTAAAAAAACAAAACAAGGAAACAAGTTAATATCCAGATATTTTAAAACAAACAACTTAAAATTTTTTACCTTTGAACGCTCACAACTCGTAAACTTACAATTGGAATTCCTTGGAGTCCTCGATGTTTTTATTTTACATTACTCTTTGTATTTACATACATCTTGTTCAATTGCATGTACGGATCTTTCGAATTGTTGAGACATAACTATCAATTTTTAAATACCAAAATAAAATATTAGTAGAAGATAAAAGATGAATGACAAAATGTGAAGTGAATAACCCCATATTTATTATTGAAGAAGAGATATAGTTTTACGTGAAAAGTTAATAAAAGAAAATGTAGTCACCCATTTATGAGCATTATCTTAAAATATTTGTGATGTATTTTGGGGTGAATAGACGGAGTTAACATTCGTTTGGCATAGTTTGTCCATTTGTGGGCGAAGTGTCCATTTTGTTCTGTGTTTTTAAGGAGGATATGTTTTAATATGTGGTGCCCAAAAAGTGTCAGTTTTGAAGCTGAACTCGTGAAGAGTAAATGTAGATTACTCTAATTAAGTTGATAAGAGAGAGATACAAATAAAATAAAGTAAGAATATACCTTCTCACTCTCTTAAGGAAGGTGTATTTCACTTTTTCTGCCACATCAACACATATATGGGCATCTATTCCACTATAAAATAATATAAGGGTTTCATACGATCCTTCCAAAATTAGTGTGTATAACAAAAAAATTGATTGAAGTTTGAATGGCTTTTAAGTCATTTCCCAAATTTATTTGACTTCAAGATTTTAAATATTAAGATAATTGTAAATAATAAGGTTAATAATATTCCTCATCTTCTATTTTATAGTTATTCAGAAGCGCAAAATTTTAAAAAGTAATATGATATTCATGTGTTATTATTTGTATCGAATAAAAAAGAGTACTATGCCTAGAATAAATGAAAACTCATCGAAATTTGACCCCTACAAAAAATGTGTGATGTGCTTCTTTACTTTATACAAATATGGTATATTACATAATATAATGAAGGATTTAGTCCACAAAATGTTTAAAGTATATTTTTTATTTTCTTTCCTTTTTTGGATTGTATTTGCCCATGAAATTTGATAAGATCTTCAAATATTTTCCAGTTCCTAAAAATTGGCTCAAATTCATTTTTTTCAAAAAATAAATTTCAAGTTATAATTTTAAAATCTATGGCCAAATGAGAGATTAATTATTTAAAATTTCTTCCACGAAGCAAAAGGTTTTATATTTATAGTATTTGTTGTAAACTTGTGTTGACAAATTGATTGTCTTTTCTATTATTTTCTTTAAAATAATTTAAATAATAAAATTTATGTAGTGTGAACGTGTTTTACAATATTTAGTATCCTATTAGGATAAATAATGATGGAGTACTAATTGAGTAATGAAGGAGTTAATATAAAGCTACATGTTAATGTACTAAATAGTTAAACTACAGTAGAAAAACATAATATCATGCTTATCTGTACTTATTACTATAATTGACAATATATATTTCTAAAATATTTTCCCCTTTGATGATTTATTCATATATATAGTTTTGAACAAATGTATCTGTTATATATTTTTATATGAGTTGTGACATGAATTCTTCAAACTTCATTGTTCCAATGGATTATTTTGAAAGCTTGTCAGAAGGTTGCAAATTTGAAATAATTTCAAAAACAACTCCAGCCGATGCAGTAAGATCAATAATTTTATCCAAAGGATTCAAATTTGTTACTGAATTAGATGAAATTTGGGGAAAGTTTTTGCCCCCTGATTATCAAGAAATAATCGATAGATCTGAGTTTCCTCTTGTTTGCAATACCAAAAAGGATCTCTTTTTCGGTTTGTGTGATTCTCCCATTCTCCTTGATGGAGGCAAACTGGTAAAATTTCATTTTGATGTCGTTATCTTTTATGATTTTATTTATTTCTTAATTTTAATATCGGCGATGTGTACATACCTAAATTATTTATCGATACTTGCTACCTCTCAAAGGAGGCGAAATCAAGATTTAGGCTTTATGGATTAAATTTTTAAGGTTCTTAACATCTAACTTGCTATTTTTAATGTTGTGGATTCATATCCACTAGTTGTTGCATTTATCAGGATTTTTTACACATAAATTCATGCTCCAATATGGAAGTGTTGGGTTAAGACGAATCCTTAATTAATATCTTCATATGTTTCTACCTCTCATCAACACATGTACTAGATAGTGACGGAATCAAACATTCATGTGTAGAGAATAAAAAAAATACAAGGTGTCACACCTAGGGTTTAAACTTATAAGCTAAAATAATCTATGAAATCTCTTTGTTACTAAACTAGAATTTTTCCTTATGTTAAGTGAATTCAATTGTCCATATATAATTAAAAAAATCATTTAACCCTATTTGCGTCGCTCTAATTTTGAGAAAGGTGATTCAATTGAACTCTTTTCCTTCCTCTAGCTCTTCTCCTCATACCAAAGTACTCTGATAAGTCAAGTAGGTGAAAAAAAATGATCACCTAGTATTATTTTATATTCACAAAAATTCAAAATCTAATTTCTTATAATTTTCTATCCAATTCATTGATTGACACACTTATCGCACTTGATGTTTATTTTGTACTTATCTTTTTGGGTAGGGGGGAAATACATATTGTCAATTTTTATACCGTTTCGCTCTCCAAAGTTTAAGTTATTCAAATTGAACAATGTTCCCTTTGGGTGCTTCCTAGTATATCATTATGAAACTATATTTGTGTAGCAACCATCCAAACAAGTAAGATGAAAATGCTTGGAAATAAAAACAATACTAGGAAGCGCTTTCTCTGATCTTACATGGTGTGAATTTCGATTAATCGGATGGAAATTTTCTTTTTTTTTTCTCAGCATTTTTTTCTTGATAAGCACAGTGGGAAGAAGTGCTTTATGCTATCACCAACAGACCTTATAATATGGGGGAGTGATAACCCACACTCTTGGCGATGGAATGAACACCCCAATTCCAGGTTATGCCTTTATATTTTCTTAATTTGATCTACAACTTCATTCTTCTTCTTATAAATATTTTATGCAATGTATTTTCTCTTTTTTTTTATCTCTTTTTCCCCATTTAGTTCAAATATTTTCTTGTTATTTGCTCGGTTAGTATTAAGATGCTCTTGCTTTGTATTGATAAAATTAAAGGAATCCATTTTATGAAACATTTTTTCTATAAAAGATGAATATAATGCGCTCTTTATCAAAAGGCAAAGCTACCAAAAATAGGATAAAAAGAGAAGATTACAGCTTGGGGGAGACCAGAAGAATCAGTATCAAAGAAGTTAGCGAGCCTAAAAGAAGGTAAACCAAGACTTCAACAATTGATGAAGGGATAGCTGTTACAATTTTAAAAAGGACACTATACACCACAAATTGTTGGTACAAAAAGCTGAAGGTAACATAGCAACTTATACTCGAATGTCACGATCCAATCTCTCGATTTATGATGGCGCCTACCAACCCACCAGTAGGCCAGCCAAGACCCTATTCCGAAGCTAGGCAGCAACGGAACTAAGGGTGAAAACTACACCTAACCAAGCCGAAGCAACACTACAACGCAAATACAAGAAAGCTGAAGCGAAAAAACTAAATATATACAGAACACTTCCCAAGAGTGTAGCATGGGTACCAAACAATAGGTACCCAGTAGGCATCATAGGCCGACTGAGCAAGAAAGGTAAAACCAAGAAGGCAAGATAGAATCAACAACAATAGAGGTCTACTAAAACGGAAGCAGAGAATGGACAACGAAGCTAGAAATACACACATCTAAACTAAAACAAGCGAGACCCCCATAAGACCCACTGAGCACACTCGTGAGCGAGTTTAAATAATACCCGAACGGACCCTAATAAGCCCGAGAGGTACACATAATAGCTAATCTGACGAAATGAAAGGAACACCAACTCCAAAAGCTTCAAAACCAAGGGTCCAGTACCCGAAAGACATCACCCGGGCCTAGCCCAATCATAACAATATCATAGCCCATCTCAGTCATAACAATATCAGAGACCGGCTCAGTCATAATAATATCAGAGCCCAGCTCAGTCATAACAATATCAGAGCCCGGCTCAGTCATAACAATATCAGAGCCCAGCGCAGTCATAACAATATCAAGGAATCTCAAGAACCGATAAGAGTAATAGGTATTAACCAATCGAGCATCCAACCATTGCCAAGTAACATCCTACGCTAGACAGGTCAGCGCTGGAAATGCAGGCTCCTACCGGCTGACGTCAGCTACGTAGCTGGGACTAGTAGCCTACCAGCACAGCCTAGCGCCGGAAATAGCTAGCTGCAATCGCGTAACGTCAGCTACGGGCCCAAAACTAACAGAATACCTCCGTCAGCCTAGCGCTGGAAACACCGAAAGCTAACCGGAAGACGTCAGCTGCGTATTGGAGCCTCTAATCCTGAATCTAAATAAAGGATTAAAGAGCACGAATCAAATAATCTTTGCCACCAATCACTACACGAAAGTGAACTCCACGGGCCGCCGCCCTCAGAGGAATCACAACCTAAGGCTCCCAGCCTGGCACAATCCAATCGACAACGGCGCAACAGCGAGATCTCATAACAAATAACCTGACTATGCAGAAATAGAGGGAGAGGAGAAGTAACGCATCAGAAGTCACGGAAATGCCTAAACTAAGGCTCAACTATCAGACCTAAGTCTGCTACACCAGTCTACAAGGATCTAGTCCATCCGAATCGAAGTCGGATACATACTCAGGTGAATCAGGAACATGGGACTAAGGCAATACTACCGTGCCCTAATCTAAGGCTGAAAACATAAGCAATCAACACAACAACAACCAATATCCTGAACCCGCGCATGCAACAATAGATAACCACCCCAAAAGGTAATTCACAACATAAGTATCAACAATCCAAGACAACAACCCAGCCTACAACATGATACTAGCCCAAACAGCCCAATAATCGCATCAAAACTAAGAAATCGGAGAAGAGGAAGAAATCATACTAACTACCCAGCCCAAGATTCACACGAATCCACAATTATTTACACAATCCAGTTCAATCTAGAAAGAAAGGGAAGCTGTAACCTACCAAAAAGTCCATCACGCTCGCTCGAAGTCACTCAACCGGAGATTTCCCTTTGCGTCAATAAAGACGTTTAGA
Source organism: Solanum appendiculatum (assembly GCA_018342035.1). Lineage (NCBI taxonomy): Eukaryota > Viridiplantae > Streptophyta > Magnoliopsida > Solanales > Solanaceae > Solanum > Solanum appendiculatum. Next base: position 137,883 of record JAGDQO010000320.1, read on the forward strand.
CACTAAAATCAACAAAATCCGAGAAAGACCAATTTTTGGAGTCAAAATTGGGATTGTGGGACCCGCTCTGGATTTTCCAGAATTGACTCCGTGAAAAGTTCCTAAATCCTACCCCGAATCTACAGCCCAAAATGAGACACAAATCGAGGCTCGGATCAGCTCCAACAACCAACAACAAGAAATGCAAAACTATTCATCAAAACAAGGCCAAGAAGCAACTTATGCCTCAAATTCATGACAATCGAGGAGCCCCCAATGATAACCAACCAAAAACCCATGAGCCCAACGAGGTTCTGAATGCCTGAGACTTCGAATCACCAAAATCGACAACCGAGAAGGGAGATATGATTATTCAAAGGTTATAACCAAATGAGCCTCGACCTCCTATTTATTACCACTGATCCACGCTCATCTCTGCGAACCCAAGCCCGCGAACGCAGAGTGCAAGATCACCACCAACACACAGACCTCCGCGAACGCAGCCCCAGGCTTGCAAACCTGGAGAACAATCACCCCCGAATCACACAGGCCTCTACGAACGCGGAGTAGACTCCCTCTCTCCTTCGTGAACGCGGAGAGATAGGATGTTTGCACTAAAGACAGCTGCAATAGCTGAGTTTTTCTAACTCCAAAACTCCAATGGGGTGCCCAGAATTCGTTCGAAACCCCATGCACGCAAATGAAATATGCTACCCCCTCGAATTCAACATTTCAAACTCAATGGCGCAGTCAAAATTTCCATACCAGGTCGTTTCGACAAAAAGTTGGTCCCACACCCATTAGGCCATTTTAGCCAATTTCTACCGGGGGCCTCGAATTTTGATTGGAAGCTCCCGGAAGTTCTCGAAGGGTCATTCTAGGCCAAACCTGGCATTCTAGAACTAATCGCGCTGACAAAATTTCCATTCGAGCACGTTTACCAAGAATGTTGTCCGAAGTCAACCTTAAGCAAAATATCGAAGGAAAGAGCGCTAATTGGCCCCAAAATCACACCGGAAACCCAGGGACTCGGGCAAACCATGGTCCTAGACTGATTTGGCTGCTCTAGAGCTGATGGAACCGTCAAAATTTTCATCTGAGGTCATTTTCCTGAAGTTATGACCGAAATCAACTTTTCAAGGTTCAAAAGCTGCAAAATAGAAAAATAGGCATAAAAACCAAACGAACGACCAGTTGAATGAACAATCAGTGTCTGCAAGTCATAAATGACTTGGGGTTGCTACAGGAACGCTCTAAATGACAGAAAGAAGGCATTAACACATAAATAACCTGGTGGGTCATTACAACATCCACTACTAAAAGGACTTTCGTCCGTGAAGGTAAGGATCAAGAAGTAGCTGAGGGCTCTATATGCTGGGGAACTACTCCCGCATCTCCCGTTCGGACTCCCAAGTAGCTTCCTCAACTGGCGGTACCTCTAAAGGACCTTAACTACAGGAATGGCTCTCGACCTCAGCTGCCTCACATCTCTGGTTAGAACTGCAACTGGCTCCTCACTACAGGTCAGACAATCATCCAACTCAACTGCATCATACTGGAGCACATGTAATTCATCTGGAACATATCGGCGCAGCATCGAAACATGGAAAACTGGATGGATGGCTGAGAATGCTGGAGGTAAAGTCAACTCATAAGCCACCTCCCCAACTATCTTCAAAATCTCAAAAGGCCCAATATACCTGGGGCTAAGCTTGCCTCGCCTCCCAAATCTCATCACGCCCTTCATGGGCGACACTCGGAGGAATACTCTATCACCCACGACAAATCTCAACGGTTGACACCTGCGGTCTACATAACTCCGCTGTCTACTCTGAACTGTCCTGAGCCTATCCTGAATCACCCTCACATGCTCCAAGGACTCCTGAAATAAGTCCGTACCACGCGGCCTCGGCTTCGTAGACTCAAACCAACCAACTGGAGTGCGACAATGCCTACCATATAAGGCCTCAAAAGGGGCCATTTGGATGCTGGAATGGTAGTTGTTGTTGTACGTAAACACCGCCAAATGCAAGAACTGATCCCACTGACCTCCAAAATCCATAACACAGGCCCGCAACATATCCTCAAGAACCTGAATAGTACGCTCCGACTGGCCATCAGTCTGCGGGTGAAAAGTTGTGCTAAGGTCGAAGCGGGTGCCCAACTCCTCCTGGAATACTATCCAAAACCTTGAAGTGATTTGTGAACCCCGGTTTGAGATGATAGAAATAGGCACACCATGAAGACGGACTACCTCCAGAGTGTAGATACGGGCCAACCTCTCAGCACTGAATGAAGAATGGATTGGGATGAAGTGTGTTGACTTGGTCAATCGATCCACGATGACCCAAATGCTGTCAACACCTCTAGGAGTCCCTGGCAACCCCACCATAAAGTCCATAGTGATGCGCTCCCACTTCCACTCAGGAATGGGCAGCCTCTGCAACTCTCGACCAGGCCTCATATGCTCGGCCTTCACCTGTTGGCAACAAAAACAGCGAGACACATAGTACGAGATGTCCCTCCTCATACCTCTCCACCAGTAATACTGTCTCAAATCACGATACATCATAGATGTGCCCGGATGAATAGAGTATCTAGAGTCATGCGCCTCGCTAAGGATCAGCTAAATCAAGTCACCAACCCTCAGAACACACAATCGGCCATCAAACCTCAAAACCCCTTTGAATCTAGGGAAGCATGCCCAACATCACATGCCAACACTCTATCTCTAAGTGCCACCAAAGACTCATCCTCGAACTGACGACTATGGATCTGATCAAGCAAGGATGACTAAACCCCCACATATGCTAACACCTGGCTGGAATCTGAAATGTTGAGTCTGATCATCTTATTTGCTAAGGACTGAGTGTCCAAAGTCAAGGGTCGCTTTGAAACAGAAAGGAAGGCTAGACTACCCATACTCCTTGCCCTCCGACTCAAGGCATCCGCTACTATATTCGCCTTGCTCGGATGGTAGAGAATAGAGAGATCATAGTCCTTCAGGAGCTCAATCCAACAGTGCTGCCTCGAATTAAGATCCCTCTGACTCATAATATACTAAAGGCTCATGTGATCAGTAAATATCTTGCAATGAACTCCATAAAGGTAATGCCTCCAGATCTAAAGGGTGAAAACTACCGCTGCCAACTCCAAGTCATGAGTGGGGTAGTTACGCTCATGCAGCTTAAGCTGCCTAGTTGCATAAGCAATAACCTTACCCCGCTGCATCAACACACAACCCAAACCAATGCCGGATGTGGCACAATAAACCGTGAAGCCCTCGCCCTCAACTGGAAGATTCAATATAGAAGCGGTGGTCAGCAACTCCTTGAGCCTCAGAAAGCTCCTCTCACACTCCTCTGACCATACCAATGGAACATCCGGGCAAGTTAATAGAGTCAGAGGTGCTGGTATAGTGGAGAATCCCTCGACGAAGCGCCTGTAGTACCCTGCCAATCCGACGAATCTCCGAATCTCAGTCATAGAAGTGGGCCTAGCCCAACTATGAATAGCCTCAATCTTCGCCGGATCTACTATAATGCCATCCTTGGACACCACGTGCCCTAAGAATTCTATAAACTCAAGACAAAATGCGCACTTTGAGAACTTGGCATAAAGCCGATGATCTCTCAAAGTCTGGAGAACTACCCTCAAATGCTGCTCGTGATCATTGTGGCTCTGCGAGTATACCAAGATTTCATCGATGAAGATTATGACAAAGGAGTGTAAATACTGCCTGAACACTCGAGTCATTAAATCCATAAAAGGGGCAGGGCATTAGTCAACCCAAAAGACATCACTAGGAACTCATAATGGACGTAACAGGTCCTAAATGCTTTCTTAGGGATATCCTCTGCTCTAATCCTCAGCTGATGGTATCCAGATCTCAAGTTAATCTTCGAAAACATGGCTTCACCCTGAAGCTGGTCGAATAGATCATCAATACGTGGTATAGGATAACGATTATTCACTGTCACCTTATTGAACTGCCTATAGCCAATACACATCCACATGGTGCCATCCTTCTTTTTCACAAACAACACTAGGGCACCCCAAGGCGACACACTAGGTCTGATGAATCCCTTACTGAAGAGTTCCTGAAGCTGATCACTGAGCTCTCTAAGCTCTGTAGGTGCCATACGATATGGAGGAATAGAAATGGGTTGAGTACCCGGCTCCAAGTCTCTGGCAAAATCAATATCACGCTCTAGGGGTAGGCCAAGAAGGTCGGTAGGAAACACATCTACGAACTCACGGACAACAAATATCAAATCAACTGTAGGGACATTCCCTACTCACATCTCTGATATAAGCCAAGTATGCCAAACAACCGCCAGCTACAAGCCTCCTAGCTCGAACATACTAAATCACCCTAATTGATGTGCGACTACAAGAACCCTGCCACACCACCGGCGGAATACCTAGCATGGCTAAAGTCACGGTCTTGGCATAATAGTCCAAGACAGCCCGGTGAGAAGATAGTTAATCCATGCCTAGAATCACATCAAAATCCACTATACAAAGCACAAAAAGGTCAACTAGAGTGTCCTGCCCTGAATAGTCACCAAACAAGATCGACACACTAGATCCACTACTAAAGAATCCCCTACTAGGGTCGAAACACGCAAAGGCACATATAAGGGCTCATGACTCACTCTCAAACGAGGCACACAATAAGATGAAAATATAAGAATAGGTGGATCCAGGATCAAATAATGTTGAAGCGGGTTGATGGCATAAAAGAACCGTACTTGTGATCACCGCATCCGATGCCTCGTCTTCCGCTCTAGCTGGAGCCGCATAGAAATGGCCATGGGCGCCTCTACTGCCTGACCTGCCTCCCCGAGGACCTCCCCGGACACCATGCTGCTGACCTCCTCCTCTTGTTAGAGGTGCTACCGCTAACACAGGTCTCGCTAGCTGCGGAGCCGATAAAGCTAACCTGGATAAAGGGCACTCCCTAGCCCTATGACTGAGCTCCCCACAAGTGAAGCAACCCTATGACGATCTGCTCCCGGCTAACGACCAGCCACCCCTACCTGAAGAACCCGCCTAAGACCCACCTCTACCCTGACTCGAGCCGGTACTATGACCTCTCTAGCGCAGCTGATCACCCTTGGAGATCTCTTAGGAAGCCTGATAAGGGCGGCTGGACTGCCCTGACTGAAATCTCTGAAAACCCCCATCTCGGGTGTCCCTCGACCTATGACGGGCCCCACTGTGACTATCTTTCGGCCTAGCCCTCTTGTCGCTGCCCCCGTGGGCCTCACGACAAAGTTGCACAATGGTACGGGCATGATCCACCATATCCATAAACGATCGGCCTGCTGACAACATAGCCTGTGACTCAATCCTCAGCTGTAGCCTCAACCCCCTAACAAAGCATTTGACCCGCTCCTCCTCTGTCGGTAGAATGATAGTGGCATGGCGGGACAACTCCAAAAATTTGGCCTCGTACTCCGATACAGTCATGGAGCCCTGCTCCAATCTTGAGAACTCATCACAGAGTCGATCCCTGACGCTCTGGGAAATGAATCAGGCTAGAAAAACCTGAGAAAACTCAGCCCACGACACAGGTGGGGATCCAGCTGGCCTGAACTCAATGAAAGAACGCCACCACTGCCTCGTTGGTAAGCCGTGAAATCTACTCCTCTGGACTCCACTAAACCCAACGTCTGCAAACGCTTCCGGTAGGTGGTCAGAAACTCATGGGCGTCCTCCCGGGCAGACCCAGAAAACCTCGACAGTGATAGTCTAAGGAACACCCCGAGCATCTTCTACTCCCTCAATGGCATCACCCTATCCAAAGGGTCCGACTGAACTGCGGCCAATGCTGGTGGCTGGAAAACCTCAGGAGCCGCTACGGTAGGCTGGTCCTGTTGTGTTGGAACCGGCTCTGGAACAAGTGTTGGGGCCGGCTGCTGCTATATACTCCCAATAGAATCTAGAATTTGGGCAAGCATGCCCTGAAGGTCTGGAGCGATCGCTGGTGTGGGCGGTGGCTGGGCTGGTCCCGGCCTCACCAGCTGGGGAGGTATCTGCTCTCCCTGAGGCTCCGTCTCTGGCTCTAGAGTCCTCTCTCTGTCGCAGTCAGCCGCCGTCTCTCTACCTCGACCTCAGGTTCAACCTTTACTGCGCGTGCAAGCCATCCTTCAACAGAATGAAACAAATGAGATTTCACGAAACCAATTGCACAACGACGCACGAAAGGATACAAAATAAGACAACATCCTAAGGACACCCTGTAGCCTCTCGAATATAAGCCACGGATGTCTCCGCTCTGATCCTCAAGACTCTACTAGATGTTAGTTCTGTATAAGTAAGACCAACGAACCTAAGCTTTGATACCAACTTATCACGACTCAATCTCTCGAGTCATGATACCGCCTAACAACCCACCAGTAGGTCAGGAAAGACATTATCCCGAAGCTAGGTAGCAACGGAACTAAGGATGAAAACTACACCTAACCAAGTTGAAGCAACACAAGAACGCAAATACAAGAAAGCTGAAGCGAAAAAACTAAATATATACAGAACACTTCCCAAGAACTGGAAGTCACATGTACTGAATCACTATCAAGAGTACAAGTCCCAAAAGTGGACCACAGAAACCACTGTCTCGAAAACAAAAGACAAGCCATAATATAAATACTGAGGGAGATAGGTAATCCCAGAATGCCATGTGCTCACCCTCGTCTCCTGCACAGACAGCTGCAGGCTCGAACTCAACGCTGAGAACTGGTGCTCAGACCTACATCACGAAAACATATGCAGAGTGTAGCATGGGTACCAAACAATAGGTATCCAGTAGGCATCATAGGCAGACTGAGCAAGAAAAGTAAAAACAAGCAGACAAGATAGAATCAACAACAACAGAGGTCTACTAAAATGGAAGCAGAGAACGGACAACGAAGCTAGGAATACACACATCTAAACTAAACCCAGCGAGCCCCCCATAAGACTCGCTGGGTACACTCGTGCGCGAGTTTAAATAATACCCGAACGGACCCCCATAAGCCTGAGAGGTACACATAATAGCTAATCTGACGAAATGAAAGGAACACCAACTCCAAAAGCTTCAAAACCAAGGGTCCAGTACCCGAAAGACATCACTCGAGCCCAGCCCAATCATAACAATATCAGAGCCCATCTCAGTCATAACAATATCAGAGCCCGGCTCAGTCATAATAATATCAGAGCCCAGCTCAGTCATAACGATATCAGAGCCCAGCTCAATCATAACGATATCAGAGCCTAGCGCAGTCATAACAATATCAAGGAGTCTCAAGAACCGATAAGAGTAATAGGTATTAACCAATCGAGCATCCAACCATCGCCAAGTAACATCCTACGCTAGACAGGTCAGTACTGGAAATGCAGGCTCCTACCAGCTGACGTCAGCTACGTAGCTGGGACTAGTAGCCCACAAGCATAGCCTCGCGCCAGAAATAGCTAGCTGCAATTGCGTAACGTCAGCTACGGGCCCAAAACAAACAGAATACCTCCGTCAGCCTAGCGCTGGAAACACCGGAAGCTAACCGGAAGACGTCAGCTGCGTATTGGAGCCTCTAATCCAAAATCTAAATAAAAGACTAAAGAGCACGAATCAAATAATCGTTGCCACCAATCACTACATGAAAGCGAACTCCACGGGCCGCCGCCCTCATAGGAATCACAACCAAAGGCTTCCAGCCTGGCACAATCCAACCGACAACGGCGTAACAACGAAATCTCATAACAAATAACCTGACTATGCAGTAATAGAGAGAGAGGAGAAGCAACGCATCAGAAGCCGCGAAAATGCCTAAACTAAGGCTCAACTATCAGACCCAAGCCTGCTACGCTAGTCTACAAGGATCTAGTCCATTCGAATAGACGTTAGATACATACTCAGGTCAATCAGGTACATGGGACTAAGGCAATACTACCCTGCCCTAATCTAAAGCTGAAAACATGAGCAATCAACAAAATAACAATCAATATCCCGAACCCACGCATGCAACAACAGATAACCACCCCAACTGGTAATTCACAACACAACTATCAACAATCCAAGCCAACACCCAACCTAAAACATGATACTAGCCCAAACAGCGCAACAATTGCATCAAAACTAAGAAATTAGAGAAGAGGAAGAAATCATACTAACTACCCAGCCCAAGATTCACACAAATCCACAATTACTTACACAATCCAGCTCAATCTAGAAAGAAATGGAAGTCGTAACCTACAAAAAAGCCGATCACGCGCGCTCCAAGTCACTTAATTGGAGATTTCCCTTTCCGAACAGCCTCAAACTACTGTCATGCTGAAAAAAATAGAGTCACAGCATCAATACGGTCGTTTAGACACTAAAATCAACAAAATCGGAGAAAGACCAATTTTCGGAGTCAAAATCAAAATAGCAGGACCCGCTCTGGATTTTCTAGAATTGACACCGTGAAAAAGGTCCTAAATCCTCCCCTGAACCTACAATCCAAAATGGGATGGGATGCAAATCGAGGCTCGGATCAGCTCCAACAACCAACAGCAAGAAATGCAAAACTATTCATCAAAACAAGGCCAAGAAGCAACTTACGCCTCGAATTCACGACAATCGAGGAGCACCCAACGATAACCAACCAAAAACCAACGAGCCCAACGAGGTTCTGAACACCTGGGACTTCGAATCACCAAAATCTGACAACCGAAGAGGGAGATATGATTTTTCAAAGGTTATAACCAAATGAGCCTCGACCTCCTATTTATAATCACTGATCCACGCTCCTCTCCGCGAACACGGCGAAGGCTCCGCGAACGCGGAGAGTAACCCTCCCAAGCTCCATGAACGCGGCCCCAGGCCCATGAACACGGAGAGCAAGATCACCACCAACACACAGACCTCCGTGAACGCGGCCCCAGGCCCGCGAACGCGGAGAACAAGCACCCCCGATCACACAAGCCTCCGCGAACGCGAAGAGCCATTCGTGAACGCGGTGCATAAGACTCCAAACTTCCGCAAACACGGAGTAGACTCCCTTTCTCCTTCGTGAATGTGGAGTAGACTCCCTCTCTCCTTCGCGAACGCGGAGCCTTTCCTACGAACGCGGAGAGATAGGATGTCTGCACTAAAGACAGCTACAACAGTTGAGTATTGGCAACTCCAAAACTCCGACGGGTTGCCCACAATTCGTTTGGAACCCCGTGCACACAAAAGAATTATGCTACCCTATCGAATTTGACGTTCCAGACTCAATGGGGCAGTCGAAATTTTCATAAGAGGTCATTTCGATAAAAAGTGGGACCACACCCATTAGGTCATTTTAGCCAATTTCTATCGGGGGCCTCGGATTTTGATCGGAAGTTCTCGGAAGTTCTTGAAGGGTCATTCCAGACCAAACTCGGCAAACCAGAACTAACCGCACTAACGAAATTTCCATCCAAGCACGTTTACCAAGAATATTGACCGAAGTCAACCTTAAGCCAAATATCAAAGGCAAAAGAGCTCATTGACCCCAAAATCACACCGGAAACCCCTGGACTCAAGCAAACCATGTTCTTAGCCTAATTTGGCTGCTCCGGAGCTGATGAAACCGTCAGAATTCCCATCTGAGGTTGTTTACCTGAAGTTATGACCAAAATCAACTTTTCAATGTTCAAAAGCTCCAAAACAGAAAACAGGCATAAAAACCAAACGAACGACCAGGCAACAAAACATACAGTGCCAGCAAGTCATAAATGGCTTGGGGTCACTACAGGAACACCTCTAAACGATAGAAAGAAGGCATCAACACAGAAATGACCTGGTGGGTCATTACAACGAAACTATTAAAACAAAGAAAAGCTTGGGATTTTGAGACCATTTATGTAGGTGAAGAAAACAATCAACAAGAACAACTTTCCATCTCTCACTTGCAACTGTAAGTGAGAAATTGGTCGATTATGCAAATAATTTGATCGTTGATTTGAGATTCTCCAATCACATGACCCATGATGTGAAAAATACTATCAACATGAGTGAGTATAAAGGCGGTCGAGTAGTGATGGCGGAAAATAATTCTAGAATATCAATTACTCATATTGGCAAGATGGTGTTTGTGCCTCATCGCAGCTCGAGACAAGTGCAACTACTTCAAAATGTCTACCATATTTAGGATATGGAAGATTAACTTATTATCTATGTCGTAACTAACATCCTCATGCAACTATGTCGTGTTTGGGATGAATGATATAATGGTATATGGAAAGTTTAAACACAAAACCTTTCCTATCATGGAGGTAAGATGATAAGATTAAATCTATGTTATGTTATCCATGTTAGGACCGAAATAATCAAGTGTCCTACGGAAGCTAACAAACCAAACATCAAGAGACCACGAGTAAGAAGACAAACGAGAAATATACCTAAAGATACAAAGATTTAACGTGGTTCGGTCAACTGACCTACATCCACAAAGGAGAGGAGCAATCCACTATATAAACATGAGAGTACAAAATATAGAGAGAAATAACCTCAACCAATTCACTGGGGAGGTTCACACAAGTGAAAACGTTTCACTTGTGTCCCAAAAATTCTCCCCCTAACCAAAACTCTCAAAGCCCCTAGGACTACATTGTGAATGCTGATTAAGTTAGAAGGAAGAAGCCTATATTTATAGAGACCTAAACCTTTTCCTACAAGAAAAGGACTAGTCAATCCTAAATCTTTTCCTAAAATGAAAACCTATTTATGGTAAGAAACTCAGGGCAATTAATACCCAACAAATCTCCCCCTTGGCCTGAATTTCTGACAAAATAAATTTGTCAACATTCTTTACATAATCTTCAATAGCTTGCATCTCCTCTCCATAATCTCCTCTGCAAAATCCATGTCTCGACACAGAGAAAATCTCTGAAAATATTTCTCCAACAAAATCTTCGTTACTGTCAAATAGGTTGTGGCTAGAACTACCCCCGCCAAGATGAACGCCCGTTTCTAACCTGATTCAACCATTGAACCATTGAACCTGGCTCTGATACCACTTGTTAGGACCGTATATAATCAGGTGTCATGCAGAAGCTAACAAAGCAAACCTTGATAGACCATGGGTAAGAAGACATACGAGAAATATACCATAAGACACAAAGATTTAATGTGGTTCAGTCAACTGACATTCATCCACAAAGGAGATGAGCAATCCACTATTTAAATATGAGAGTAAAAAATATAGAGAGAAATAATCTCAACCAATTCACTCGGGAGGTTCACACAAGTGAAAACGTTTCACTTGTGTCCCACAAATTCTCCACCTAACCAAAACTCTCAAAGCCCTTAGAACTACATTGTGAATGCTGATTAAGTTAGAAGGAAGAAGCCTATATTTATAGAGTCCTAAACCTTATCCTACAAGAAAAGGACTAATCAATCCTAAACCTTTTCCTAAAAGGAAGACCTATTTATGGTAAGAAACTCAGGGCAATTAATACCCAACAAATCTTCCCCTTGGCCTAAATTTCTGACAAAATAAATATATCCACCTTCTTCACATAATCTTCAACAGCTTGCACCTTCTCTGCAAAATCCATGTCTCGACATAGAAAAAATCTCTGAAAATATTTCTCCAACAAAATCTTCATTACTATCAAATAGGTTGCGGCTAGAACTACACCTGCCAAGATGAACACCCGTTTCTAACCTGATTCAACCATTGAATCACTGAACCATTGAACATGGCTCTGATACCACTTGTTAGGACCGTATATAATCAGGTGTCATGCGGAAGCTAACAAAGCAAACCTGAATAGACCATGAGTAAGAAGATAGACGAAAAATATACCATAAGACACAAAGATTTAATGTGGTTCACTCAACTGACCTACATCCGCAAAAGAGATGTGCAATCCACTATATAAATATGAGATTAAAAATATAGAGAGAAATAAGTTCAACCAATTCACTGGGGAGGTTCACATTTTCCTAAAAGAAAAACTTATTTATGGTAAGAAACTCAGGACAATTAATACCCAACAATTCGAGATATCATATGTGAAGAAGAATCAAATTAATGAAACAACTGATCTACGGAATGCACCTCTTAGGCACCTGAGCTAAAACAAATAAAAATTCATAATGCGACAGTCAAAATTAAAAGGTTTTTCCTAATTTAAAATTAGATGAGACACTGTATGTGTTGGATGTCATTATAAAAAAGCACAACATTTTTCTATGGAGAATCAAAGTATCTCTATCAAAAGCCACTGGAGCAATGCACTCAGATGTGTTTGAAAAATTAATGCAACCTTCTATTAGTGGGTACTGTTAGAATGGATGCGTCCACTAGTGATAACTGGACCAGGTTCCTGAACAGAATAATAGTACGGAAAATAAATAACTCAAAGTTGATCAGGCACAAGGATTTTACGTGGAAACCCCCTTGCTCAAGGGAGGTGAAAACCACGACATGTACTCACAAGATTTCAACCCAAACTCCATTTCACTCAAAACGGAGCAATGCTTCAGATTACAAACTCTTGTAACCTAGGAATTAAAAATCTTTAATCCCTTCCCCCTTACTGTAGCAACTCTACTACAAGCAAAACAACTAAGCAGTAACTCTATTGCCCACTAAACCAACTAACTCTAGTTGATCTAGACTTAAAGAACCCAACAAGGCTAAATCTAACCACCAACTTAGATCTGGAAGATATGAGCATAAACAAGCAGCAACTCTGCTGCATCCACACATCAACTAACTCTAGTAGACACTCCTAGGCAACTCTACCCAAGAAAACATCAAAATAATAATGTAAAGATGCTTGACTAAAACACAGATGATTCGACTAACTAACTCTAGTTAATACGACTCAAACTAAAGACTTAGACAAGCAACCGATCTACTATCCTTTATAACATAGGAGTAGATTTACAATATAAGAACACAAGACACAAAACGTAAAAATACAAAAAAAAAGACTCTTCAGCACTCCATCAGGTGCCTTGTTGAGTATGAGAAATGTTCTCCCTTGAAAACTTTGTTTGCCAAATCTTGGGTTGTCTTTTAAGAAGTGACTAATATAAAATGGACACAAACCCTTGGAGCAAAGCCATTCATTGGGTAGCCTGCTGCTCTGAAAAGGCATGCCCCAACCACAGGAGAGTTGGCAGTTATGACATCTTTTAGACAACTGCCTTTTTGACTTTTCCACGTACGTGGTCTTTCCTCGACCAAGTCCCTTTTTAGATCTGAAAGTTTGTTAAATCATCAAAACTTCAAATCAGCTCCAAAATAATATTTTCCCTCTTTTTGATTAATGACAAACTTATTCAACTTTCTCCCTTTCACCAGTTCCCCCTATAAGCATAACTCTTCAAGTAACATGCATTGGTGTCACTCCTCGAGAGGGTACCCTAGGCGTGGCCGGCACTCGAAGACCCTTGCTGGTCCCAAGCGAACCACTTGGTCTAATCACTCATTCAATCACTCAGCGAAAGACTTAGATAAATCAAAGAAGACACTCAAGTGGGCTAACAATCAACAACTCAATAAAATGATAGTTTAAACACTTAGTTCAAATCAACTCAACATCATAATTCAATAATGAAATTGTAGTTTAAAAAAACAGACTCTGAAAGAATCATTCTAACTCAACTCTGACTCTATCTAATGAAGCCTCTAACTGACTCGTAAGAAGGTGCTGAGACAAGCCCACAGCTACCTTGAAATACTAAAAGTAAATGCTTAGGAACACCTCCGAATGCAAAGAGGTCTCACTAAAACGCTGGATGGAATTTGACCTTCAACAGTATGTCTATTGAGGATCTCTATCACCTGTGTATGCATCATAAAATGATGCAGGCCAAATGGCGTTAGTACATGGAACGTACGAGTATGTAATAAAGCTAAAAATAAACTTACTCAAAGATACTCTACTCAACTCTGAGAAATAGCTCAACTCACTAAAGCATACAATATATGTAAAACAATGCTTTTAAAAGATATGGATATGTAAATGCAACTTCGTATATAAAATATATTATTTTACTCTTGGGGAGTTTTTCTAACCGACAACCATCACTTATGAGCTAGTGATGATACAACTCTTTGCACTACCGTTGTCGCTGTCGTCCAATACCTTGCCAGAGTAAGGGACGATCAACCTCGTTGGATCCACAATCAATCAAAGTCCTTTTTTTGGAACTAGAGAAGCATAGCCTCTATCCTATGCTGGCTACGTAGTTTATGGGGTTTGAGTTTTTATTTACTCTTACCCAAATCGGTGCTCAATACTACTCCCCAAATCAATTCATTATGCTCATATCTATTAGGTAACACATTTCAAATCATCTCATCAAGTCTCATTGGACCTTTCAAAACTAAATCTCATCTCAACTCATCATATTCTTTCGTTTAAAACATGCTTTCAAATTCATTCATATCTCCTCAAGACTCTATCTCGATCATTCATTTATACTCAAAATACTCATGTCCAAAATAATAAAAGCTTAAGAACCTTTCGGACTCACCTCATTCTCATTCAAAAACGCTTTTAAGACTTACTCACATCTCATCAAACTCTTTTTTCAAAACCTTTATTTATGCTCATAACTCATACTCATTTACACTCAATAGAATATGCTTCAAATCAGTTAAAAATCATACTTTGTTCAATGAATGAAAACCATCAATCCCAATTCAAAATAAAGCATAGTAAAACCATGATCATTAACTCAATTAGGGTTCATGGGAATGTAGCCATGAATGACAATCTCAAGAAGTAAAAGCGTAGAAACAACAACAACCTCAATGTATAATTCAATAGAACTCAAAGAACGAGGAATCAACTCAATTCGGGATTCAAGAAATTAGGGTTCAATTCAACTCATACTCAACAATCGATAGAATTTAGATGTAGAGAGCGTTGGCGAACTCAATCCAACGCTATGATTAGCCTTACATACCTGGGATGATGATTATCTAAGCGAAACTCAAAGGTCTTGCATGAAACTCTTGAACCCTAGCTTTTCTCCTTCTCTCCATTTCTTGCTCTCAAAAGATTCTAATTGTTAATGAGAGAAAAAGCACATTGGGTACTGATAAGGGACTAATTTTAGTCCCAAAAAGCCTGGATTTTAATAATAAAAGGGTGGAAAAGATGAAAACACCCCTTTTTAAAACTGACGAATTGACCTACGGGACCACCTACGATTCGTGGTTCGACCTACGGACCGTAGGTACCATCCGCAGGTCTTGGGTCCTCAAAAATTGAATTTCTGAACCTTTTTGACGACTTAACAGAACCACCGACGAGACCTACCTAAGGTTAGTTGTTCAAATGACGGACTGTAGGTTGGGTTCGTCGGTCACAGACTCAGAAACTCTGATATGATAGTCTCTGGTAAAATGGTCATAATTGTTTACTCCTAGCTCGAAAAAGGAAAACTTAGTGGCATTAAAAAGAGCACTCCAAGACCTTTAATTTGATAGGTCATGGTCCACCTAATGCATTATGAGCTGGGAGATATGATCAATTGTAGTTGACCTTACATGAACAAAAGTGAAAACTTAACCGATAGAAAGGCTCTGAACTCAACTTAGTGCTAGAGGTCTCTTATGACCCTAAACAACTTCCAATACACCACCCACGCATAGTAATGAACCTTAACAAATAATAACAAGTAGGACACCACCTGGTTCAAGCTTAGATACTTACAACGAAAGATTCGAATTCTAAAAGGGAAAGTTTCGGGGTGTTACAATTGGTCCCCTTGTTTCATCATTCTCGAAGTTTGTTAAATCATCAAAACTTCACATCAGCTCCAAAATAACAGTTACTAATACATGGTAACATTCATTGATGATTTCTAAATGTACACGTGGATTTACTTCTTAAATAAAAAATCTGAAGTATTTGAGAAGTTTAAAGAGTTCCAACATACTGTGGAGAATGATATTGAAAGAGGAATCAAATGTCCCTATATGTACAATGGGAGAGAATATGCGTAACATGAGTTCAATGACTATCTCAAGGGGAGATGGTAGGACGAAAATTGACTTACCCAAATATGTCATACCAAAATGGAGTAGCTGAAAGAAAAAATAGACACATGATAGAGATATAAAGAAGTGTGTTGAATATATGCAAGTACCAACAAGGTTTTGAGAAAAATATATGAAGATTGTTGTCTACATCACGAACAGTCTACCAGAGTCCACAAGCGAGATTCAGATTCATCTCCCCATTTGAGAAACTCAAGAAGATGATATCTATTGAAAGTATCATTTGAGTATTGTGATATGTCTTCGTGCCAGATCATCTCTACAACAAGTTTGATAA
Source organism: Solanum appendiculatum (assembly GCA_018342035.1). Lineage (NCBI taxonomy): Eukaryota > Viridiplantae > Streptophyta > Magnoliopsida > Solanales > Solanaceae > Solanum > Solanum appendiculatum. The sequence goes on from JAGDQO010000320.1 coordinate 154,158, forward strand.
AAGAAAAGGTTGTTCGTTGCATCTTTGATGGTTATGATGAACAAAGGAAATGATGGAGGTGTTTTAACATGACCACTAATTGGAAATGATGGAAGTTGGTCCTTACTTAGCAATAATTAAATTAAAGTTGTAAGCAAATAGTTGTGTCCAACATCTCAACAGACACTTCTTTTGATCCAGCCCACCACTCTTATTGGTTGGTCACAACTAGCAGCCCTCTTTGGTTTAGTCCACCACTATTTGCATCCTACCAAGATATTACTTTGAGTTGTGGCTTCAAGCATTGATAAACCAGCTCTACTACAATTTTTTATAGATTGAAAAAGACACTCCCTCTATATGAATTCTTCCATTGATGCTTGGTGCTCCAAAGCTTTGAGATTGAGCACCGATCACTGAACTTGATATGGTACCAAAGCCACTATAAGTACTTAGAATTTGTAAGTCTAGCTACCTCTGGTTTAGGTCCCTTTATAGGTATTATTATATATTTTTTGCATTTTCTTGATTCGCAGAAATTACATGTTACTTTGTTATTTCCACTGATTTTACAATGGCAATTTATCCTAATGCATCTCTATCCTCGTCTAATTCCGTCCACTGCTGTTAATGAGAGTGATCCTCTATACGTGCATCCCTCAAACAGCCCTGGGTTAATGCTTGTTCAGTTTCCTTTTGATGGAATGGGATATCGATCGTGGAGAAGAAGCATCATGTGATCCCTCTCCGTTAAGAACACTTAAGGAGGTCTCTCGCTGGTTATCTTGTACTATTGGGACAGACACCTATCAGCTAGAAATCTAAGAAACAAGAGACTACATCTTTATATTTAGCAGAGGCATAATTGGATGTTCCTTTTTCTAAACCTATTGGGGTACATTTTGTTAGTCAATCTATCCTAAACATTGCAAGGAATTTAATTTTTCATGAGAGAACAAAACATATAGAAGTTGACAGTCATTATGTTCGAGACAAGCTCCAAGATGGACTTATTTCCTTTCATTATGTGTATACCACAGATCACCTGGTTGACCTACTCACCAAAGCTCTCACTAGTGTAAAACAAACTTGCATCATCTTCAAGTTGTCTATGAAGGTCTCATATCCCACTTGAGGGGGGGGGGGTGTGTATTGAAAATGTATTTATACTTTTAGTTAGTTATGTTGAGTTACATTTTGTTGATTAGCTTATCTATTAGCTTAGTCAGTTAGTTGTGGTTGTTAACACAGTTAGTTATTAGTTTGTTAGAAGCCAACTGTACACGGTGATACAAATACACATGTCAGATACGTTTTCCTTTGAGAGGTTTTATTCAACAAAGATGGTAAATATTCATGTGCAGTTTAGAAAAGATAGTTCACGCCATTGAAAGGAGACGCCTTTAATAGGAACATCTTAGCTACCCCCCACCAATAACGGTCTTAATACTGCACAACCTAACATGGTGCACAAGTTCTTGACAATGCTTTGATCCTAAAAGTAAAAGTCTACTATAACAAGTTAAATTGCATAAATAATACTATGTATAACTTAGTCTTTTTTTCTAATTTTTTTTTTAAAGTTCAACCATTAGATATCCAAAGCTCACTAATTGAAATTCTCATCTGTATACCTACTAAAGAGCTAAAGCCCTATATATCATTAAAAATAATAAATTTTCCTTACAAAACTTTCTTACAATGCTTTTGTAGATTCTCTGAAGTGGCATATCTTGCCTCTGTACGTCGATTGGATATTCGTGGAACAATAAGCACATAAATGTTGTCACCAAACACAGAATATGCTGCTTATTTGGTGTTCAAGTTGGCAAATAGGTGCAATGGACTTCAATCTGCTAAATCAAGTCTTAGGTTTGTTAATTATGAGAGTGAAATTGATACTGAAAATCAGGCCAACACTGTGCACCTTCCAGGATTGCAAGGAAGTGGGGATATCCCAAAAATGAGAGTAGATGGATGGATGGAAGTAAAATTGGGATATTTTAATAGCGAGAAAGGCACTGATGGTCCTGTTGAAGCAAGATTGATTAAGAAGAAACATATTTACAAAGGTGGACTCATTGTTGATGGAATCAAGTTTCATCCCAAATAAATCGAATACAAGTCATGAGAGGCGTTTATGGGATTTTAAGTTTTACACGTTTTGAACTAGAACTCTTTGAATTCTTATTGGGATTACCATTTCAATGTTTGTAATTTACTACAGACAATTCATGTACATTGAATATCCTTTATAACTTTAATATATATTCCTTAAGAATTGGGATGTCCTCTTTCTACCTGAAGGTTACCTTCTAGCCAATTTTGTGGCCTATATATTTTGTCTTTTAAATTCTAGAAGGTAGCAAAAGATGAAGAGAAATTACTTCTTCCGATATTTATTATGTTGGATTTTCTTCTCTATTTAATCTATGTTAGTTTCTATGCTTCTAGTTTTATACTAGAAGAGTTTGATGAATCCCAGCGAGGTGGATAAATATTTTTTGGCTCTTAAGTTATCATATGGATGTTCTTGTTCCCAAGTTTAAAAGTACTTCTCGAGGACAATAAGTGAAAAGCTTAATGCCCAAAGATTTCTGTTCTTTGGGTTATAATTCATCCTTTTTATCATCATCTTCTTTAGCTACTAAGAGCCTGTTTAGCATTGCTATTGGAAGGCCAAAAGTGCTTCTTCTTTTTTTTAGAAAAAACACTTTTTTAAAAATTTAAGTTTTTGGTAGTCCCTTAAAAGTGCTTTTAAATAGAAGCAGAAGCTGTTTTTCTGCTGTTGGGAAGAAGTTAAAAATTTCTGCTTCTTAAAAAAAAACAGAAGCAGAAGCAGAAAATTATATTTTTGAAGACTAAAATATCCCTCACATATATACATATTTACCAATATATCTTTTATTAATTAATTAACATATCTCATAAGTTTGTTTAAGTTTCATTCAAGATTTTTATTTTTTATTTTTATATGATAAACTCTGTATTTTATTTTATATTTTACCTGTTATTTTACATTAGAAATAGGTAACAACAATATTTTTGCAGATTTAAAAAAAAAAGGAGAAAGAGTAATTACATTTTTCGTATGTAGTGATTGAATTTGTGAAATGACTTTTAAATTTATTTTTCTTGATATTTTTAATTATATTTAAATCATCATGTTAATATTTTATTTATTTATCTATAATATTGATTAAAAATTTGAATAAGTACATTTTAATTTAATTAAAATAAAAATTTAATCAAAGTTATGAATTAGATATTTAAAATAGTTTCTCTCTATAAAATAATCTTAATATTAAAAGCACATTAATACTCGCCCTTTTTCGTAATTTGACTCTCAAAAGCACTTCTAAAAAAAAAAATTCTAAACACAAATTGCTTAGCAAAAGCATTTTTCAAATGAATTTGTCAAACACAAATTGCTTTTTTTGAAAAGTGTTTTTCAGAAAAGCTATTTTAAGAAAGCACTTCTAAAAATATGCAATTTTTAGCTACAATGTCAAACAGGCTCTAAAGCTAATAAGGTATATGACAATACTATATGTTTATATTTATTATGAATTTGTGTGTGGATAATAGTTAAGCCATCATACCCCTCAATGTAGCAGAATATTCGGAGAAATGATAATGTGTGAGATTGGGTGATAGATTCGAATACTAGGAATATTTGTGCCAACAAAATTAATTTTGTATCTTACACCCAAGTTTATGAAGACGAAGAATTTGTTTATATTTGGTGATTCAAAAGCTACTTTTTTTACCCCTCCTTAGGAGCTCCTATATATTTGCTCCTTTGGTGAATCAAACTCACAACCATTGAGTTGGAAGTGAGGGGTGTTTACCATCCGAGCGACTCCCTGTCGTCTCAAGTCTTGGAAAAGGGAGAAAAATCTTCTTAAAAGGAAAAAACATTGACATTAACTTAGATGGTACATATTCATAATATTTAAATCAATTTAGTTTCTATGGAACTTTTAAAAATTGTTGTGTGAAGGTTTTACTTGAGTTTAATAAGGTGTTAACGAATATAATATTTCTGTGGGCGAAGAATATTGTAACCAGGATCTATTTGTGCCTAATATTTTTTTCAGGATTAAAATGCTAAACTTATATTTACTTGATTGTTTTGTATGATTTGTGATATCTTAGACTTGGACATGTTAATTTTTCTTATGTTAAGAAAATGCATATATAAGATTTTTTTTCTTTTGTGAAAAAAATTGATATCTCAAAATTTACTAGCTATTTTAAATTTTAGATGAGTTTCAATATGATAACTATTTCTTTAAAATTCTAACATTACCTAGTGAACAAGGGCAGATCTAGAGGGGGCTGAGGATGTTCATCCGAATCCTCTCGATAAAAGGTAATCATATATATATATATATAAAAGAGAACCCTCAACCCGGTGACGTGGCGCCACCAGAAGCAAGGATTCTCTTTTCATTTATTTATTTTCAATGTTACCCTTCTTAAAAGTCACAACCTTACGGAAAAGTCAAAACTTTTCATAAAAGTCACAACTCTTTAGAAAAGACACAACTCTTCACAAAAGTCACAACTTTTCACAAAAGTCACAACTCTTCATTTTTCATTCACACCTTTTAAAAATCACAACCTTACGGAAAAGTCACAACTTTTCATAAAAGTCACAAATCTTTAGAAAAGTCACAACTCTTCATAAAAGCCACAACTTTTCATTTTTCATTCACACCTTTTAAAACCCAACACTTAATTCCAAGGCACCAAAAGAAGAAAGAATAAACAAAGAAATTGATTTCAATTGCAATGCGACATTACTACTCTTGCACCTCTTAGTCCACAACAGAGAACACTGCTTGAATGGTTGAATTCATTACATTTGGTTCTTTAATAAACAAAACTTTTATTTCTGCCACTATTATTTGAAGGTTTTTTCCCACTATATGAGAGTTGAATTCAAATACATTAATTAAGCTTCTTATGAAGTGTATTTCATTCCTCAAAATTTTCTTCCTCCTATTTCATGAAGCTTAATCTTTAACTGTAAGTCATAGTGATTCATGTCACTATTGCAAATTTCTTTTTGTTATTTTGGTGACTTTTTTTAACTCATTTCCAAAACTATCCTTCTTAAAAGTCACAACCTTATAGAAAAGTCACAATTTTTCGTAAAAGTCACAATTCTTTAGAAAATGCACAACTCTTCACAAAAGTCACAATATTTCACAAAAGTCACAATTTTTCACAAAAGTCACAACTCTTCATTTTTCATTCACACCTTTTAAAAGTCACAACCTTACGAAAAAGTCACAACTCTTTAGAAAAGTCACAATTTTTCATAAAAGTCACAACTTTTCACAAAAGTCACAACTTTTCACAAAAGTCACAACTTTTCACAAAACTCACAAATCTTCATTTACATTCACACCTTTTAAAACCCAACACTTAATTCCAAGGTACCAAAAGAAGTAAGAATAAACCAAGAAAATTGATTTCAATTGCAATGGGACATTACTACTCTTGCACCTCTCAGTCCACAACTTATAACACTGCTTGAATGGTTGAGTCCATTACATTTGGTTCTTTAGTAAACAAAGCTTCTATTACTGCCACTATTATTTGTAGGTTTTTTCCGCTATAGGAGAGTCGAATTCAAATACATTAATTAAGCTTCTTATGAAGTGTGTTTCATTCATCAAAGTTTTCTTCCTCCTATTTCATGAAGCTTAATCTTTTAGTGTAAGTCATAGTGATTCATGTAACTATTGCAAAATTTTTTTGCTATTTTGGTGACTTTTTTTTAACTCATTTCCAAATCTGCCGTTCTTAAAAGTCACAACCTTACGAAAAAGTCACAACTCTTTAGAAAAGGCACAACTCTTCACAAAAGTCACAACTCTTCATTTTTCATTCACACCTTTTAAAAGTCACAACCTTACGGAAAAGTCACAACTCTTTAGAAAAGTCACAACTCTTTATAAAAATCACAACTTTTCACAAAAGTCACAACTCTTCATTTTTCATTCACACCTTTTAAAACCCAACACTTAATTCCAAGGCACCAAAAGAAGAAAGAATAAGCAAAGAATTTTTTTTTCAATTGCAATGCGACATTACTACTCTTGCACCTCTCAATCCACAACTCATAACACTGCTTGAATGGTTGAATTCATTCCATTTGGTTCTTTAGTAAACAAAACTTCTATTTTTGCCGCTATTATTTGTTGGTTTGTTTCCGCTATAGGAGAATCAAATTCAAATACATAAATTAACCTTCTTATGAAGTGTGTTTCATTCCTCAAAATTTTCTTCCTCCTATTTCATGAAGCTTAATATTTTACTGTAAGTCATAGTGATTCATATAACTATTGCAATTTCTTTTTGATATCTTGGTGACTTTTTTTGAACTACGTTAAAAATTAAAACAAGGATGATTGAAAATTGTTCTTTTCTTTTATTCTTTCTATAGGTTTCTTCATATACTTTTTGTGAAAATTGCTTGTGGGTAGTGCTATATTTGATAACACACAACAACAAATATGTGATAACTAATATGAAACCAATGATGAAATTTGTTAAAAGAACCAAACAGATTGCTCTCTTGCTTGCCACAGTTAGTACATTATTTTGATTGTTTTATCTTAGGTACAAATATTTTGTATGCCATTGCACTCTTCTTAGAGTATTAATATAGAGACAATTAGTCCACTTCTTTTATCGCAAGTTGACTAATTTGCCATATTTCTTCCTCTCTTCTTTTTGGGCATAATAAGAGATCAAGTTTTCTTGAAACTAATAGATGCCCAAAATACACTATAAAAAATATTTTTTATCGACAATAAATATACACATTAACGAAGGGTGCTAGAGCCTTTATCGATATTAATTAATTGTCATTAGATACAATGTAGCAATAATAAAATTAAAGTTGTAAACAAACAGTTGTGTCCAACATCTCAACAGACACTTCTTTTGATCCGGCCCACCACTATTATCGGTGGGTCACAACTAGCACCCCTCTTTGGTTTAGTCCACCACTATTTGCATCCTACCAAGATATTACTTTGAGTTGTGGCTTCAAGCATTGATAAACCAACTCTAATACATTTTTTTATAGACTGAATAAGACACTCCCTCTATATGAATTCTGCCATTGATGCTTGGTGCTCCAAAGCTTTGAGATTGAGCACCGATCATTGAACTTGATATGGTACCAAAGCCACTATCAGTACTTAGAGTTTGTAAGTCAAGCTACCTCTGGTTTAGGTCCCTTTATAGCTAATATTAGATATTTTTTGCATTTTCTCGATTCGCAGAAATTACATGTTACTTTGCTTACTTCCACTGATTTTACAATGGCAATTTCCCCTGATGCATCTCTGTCCTCGTCTAATTCCGTCCACTGCTGTTAATGAGAGTGATCCTCTATGCGTGCATCCCTCAAACAACCCTGGGTTAATGCTTGTTCAGTTTCCTTTTGATGGAATGGGATATTGATCCTGGAGAAGAAGAATCATGTGATCCCTCTCCATGAAGAACACTTAAGGGGATCTATCTCTGGTTGTCTTGTACTTTTGGGACAGACACCTATCAGCTAGAAATATAAGAAACAAGAGACTATATCTTTATCTTCAGCAGAGGCATAATTGGATGATCCTTTCTCTAAACCTATTGTGGTACATTTTGGTAGTCAATCTATCCTAAACATTGTAAGGAATTTAGTTTTTCATAAGAGAACCAAGCATATAGAAGTTGACAGTCATTATGTTCGAGACAAGCTCCAAGATGGACTTATTTCCCTTCATTATGTTGTTAGCACAGATCAACTGGCTGACCTACTCACCAAAGATCTCACTGGTGTAAAACAAACTTGCATCATCTTCAAGTTGTCTATGAATGTCTCATATCCCACTTGGGGGGGCGGTGTTTTGAGAATGTATTTATACTTATAGTTAGTTATGTTGAGTTACATTTTGTTGATTAGCTTAACTATTAGCTTAGTCAGTTAGTTGTGGTTGTTAACACAGTTAGTTATCAGTTTGTTAGAAGCCAACTGTACACGGTGATACAAATACGCATGTCAGACACGTTTTCCTTTGAGAGTTTTTATTCAACAAAGATGGTAAATATTCATATGCAGTTTAGAAAAGATAGTTCATGCCCTTGAAAGGAGACGCCTTTAATAGGAACATCTTAACTATCCCCCCCCCCTCAAATAGTGGTCTTTATACTGTGCAACCTCACATGGTGCGCAGGTTCTTGGAAATGTTTTGATCCTAAAAGTAAAAGTCTGCTATAACAAGTTAAATTTCATAAATAATACTATGTATAACTTTGTCTTTTTTTCTATTTTTTTTAAGTTCAACCATTAGATACCCAAAGCCCACTAATTGAAATTTGCTTCTGTACACCTACTAAAGAGCTAAAGCCCTATATATCATTTAAGAAATTATAAATTTTCCTTACAAATGTTTCTTGCAATGCTTTTGCAGATTCTCTGAAGTGTAATATCTTTCCTCCGTACGTCGATTGGATATTCATGGAAAAATAGGCACAGAAATGTTGTCACCAAACACAGAATATGCTGCTTATGTGGTGTTAAAGTTGGAAAATAAGTACAATGGATTTCAATATGCTAAATCAAGTATTAGGTTTGTTAATTATTAGAGTGAAATTGATGCTGAAAATCAGGCCAACACTGTGCACCTTCCAAGATTGCAAGGAAGTGGGGATATCCCAAAAATGAGAGGAGATGGATGGATGGAAGTAAAATTTGGTTATTTTAATAGCAAGAAAGACACTGATCGTCCTGTTGAAGCAAGATTGATTAAGAAGAAACGTATTTACAAAGGTGGACTCATTGTTGAAGGAATCGAGTTTCGTCCCAAATACAAGTCATGAGAGGCATATATGGGATTTTAAGTTTTACATGTTTTGAACTAGAACTCTTTGAATTCTTATTCGGATTACTTTCTGGATTACTTAATATATATTCCTTAATAATTGGGATGTCCTCTTTCTACATGAAGGTTACCTTCTGGCCAATTTTGTGGCCTATATATTTTGGCTTTTAACTTCTACAAGGTAGAAAAAGATTAAGAGAAATTCCTTCTTCCGATATTTATTATGTTGGATTTTCTTCTCTATTTCATCTATGTTAGTGTCTATGCTTCTAGTTTTACACTAGAAGCGTTTGGTGAATCCTGGGGGGATGGAGAAATAATTTTTTGCTCTTAAATTATCATTTGGATGTTCTTGTTCCCAAGTTTAAAAGTACTTCTCGGGGACAATAATTGAAAACCTTAATGCCCAAAGATTTCTGTTCTTTGGGTTATAATTCATCATTTTTATCTTCATATTCTTTAGCTACTAAAGCTAATAAGGTATATGAAAATATTATATGTCTATATTTTTTATGAATTTGTGTGTGGAAAATAGTTAAGCCATCATACACCTCAATGTAGTTGAATATTCAGAGAAATGATAATGTGTGAAATTGGGTGATAGATTCGAATACTAGGAATATTCGTGCTAACAAAATTAATTTTGTATCTTACACCCAAGTTTATGAAGACGGAGAATTTGTTTATATTTGGTTATTCAAGAGCTACTTTTTTTTACCCCTCCTTAGGAGCTCTCATATATTTGCTCCTTTGGTGAATCAAACTCACAACCTTCGAGTTGGAAGTGAGGGGTGTTTACCATCCGAGCAAATCCCTCTCGTCTTAAGAACTCTATGGAGGAAAGGACTCCATAGGTGAAGAACTATCATACCTTGGAGCTAAATGTACAAAATCAAAGGAGAATTGGAGACTTGACTTGAATCCCAAGTCTTTTTCTTCAAGCTTTAGAGAGAGAAATATTTGGGGAAACTTGGAGAGATTTTGGGGGAAGTTGAAAAGTGATTAGAATGGGTAGATTTTAGGCTTAGAAGACTTATATAGGGTCTAGGATTAGGACTAAACCGACTTAGATTAGGTATTAAACAATTAGGCAAAAGACCAAAAAGCCCTTAAAAATAACTTCCGGGCCCCGACCTACGGTTCAGACTACGGACCGTCCTGTCCAACCGCAGAAAGATTTTGAAACTACTAATTTTGGACTTCAAACGACAAAGCCTATGTACAGTTCGTAGGTCCATTGAGAGACCGTACATGGCAACCGTAGATCTCAACCTAAGGTTTTAAAATTTAACTAAGTATGGAAGAGACCTACCAGACCCATCTACGATTCATACATTGAATGACGGGTCGTCCTAGCAAACCGTCAAAGAGGTTCTAAAACTTGACATTTTAAAACCATTTACCCTGCCACCTATGGTTCTACCTATGCCCTTTAAGTCAACCTACGGTCCGTAGATGGCTTCCTTCAGTGCTGGCACCAGTTCTGAAAACCTGCAATTTCCTTCTTTTCAAATACGAGGTGTTACGAAAAATCCCCACCTAGGTTTCCCCATTATAAAAAATTGTGAAATGAGGCTCAAACCCCGAAATTGCAGGTCTAAACCCTCTCTAATGCCCAAAAGTGATCATGGGTTTGCTTAAGCGAACCCCGCTAAAATCGCGAGCCTCGAAAAAATGGAACCCTCATTGCTTCTACGAGGGTCGCTTAAGTGAGGGTCCTTAGCTTAGACGAAGGTCGCTTAAGCGGCTGGACCTTCTCTTAAGTGAAGCTTGCAGCACCAGCAAAACTCAACCAACACACAAAACATGAAATCGACCCACGAGATTTATTCGGAACCCCGTACATAGAAATCAGATATGCTAATCAATTGTACTCGACATTCCAGACTCAATGTAACCGTCAAAATATGAATCCGAGGTCTACTTGACTCGACATCCGTAAAAACCACAAGAAACTAATTCAACGCCTAAAAAGGAAAAACAAGTTCGAAACCTCACAAAAATCAACCAAGACCATTTCTAGGACTTAAATCAACCCCCAAATCCAAGAGAACTCTCAGAATTCTGATTCGAGCATCCGAACTCCGAATGTTGACCAAAGTCAACCCAAAGGCTAAAATTCCATAAATTCACAACTTAGGACCTCAAATCCTCAAAAAGACTCGGAATCACAATTCAATAGCTCTCACGAATCATATTCCACATTCTAGAACTAATGAAATTGATGGAATTCCATTCTGACACTCGAAACTACAAAAGACTTCGAAAACCACATTTTAAGTAACTTAAGCCTTTTAAGATCAAAATTACCAAAATATCAACATTTAACTCAAGATTTGGAACTAACTTCCAAAACTCAATCAAGAAACAACTCGAGGTCAAAAATCAGGAAGCGCAAAATTGTAAATTTCACAAAAATACCAAAAATGACCAACATGATCATTACAAGAATGTGGCAGTAGACAATTAGTTTGAATCTCTGAAACAACTACTTTATTAATACTTCCAAAGACTAAAGTTAGTTTTATAAAACATTTCACAGTATTATTAAGTATCAGGTGGGTCATAAATATTATCTGAAACGTTATCCGATATCCTCATGTTTGTAGTGCAAAAATATAGATGTGATGATTGAATCAAATGTGAAAGTAAACTAGATGTTGACTAAAATAAGTATCAGTTGTCATGACTGGTTGGGTATCTCGGTTCAAATATGACACAAAATTAATTGAGAAATCATGTATTTATATATTGAAGAAATGGTAAATTCTTAAAGAATTTTTTTGTGTTGTTTGGTTGTTCTCATGATAAATTTATCATTACAATAATTAAGATTGGAATTGTATCCCTTGAATTTTTGAAATGTATAAAAAGGTGAATATGAACTTGTTTACCTTCCATGTGGACCATTTACTGTTATATGATTTAATAGATGTATCATAGTATGATGACAATTGCATTTGATATCAACTTGTTATTTATTTTTTGCAAGGTTGTTTGCTGAAATTATTAAAAGAAAAAAGTTTCAACTATTAAAAATTATGTTGAAGATGCTAGTTTATATTCAAGTGAATTTAAGCAGGAATTATATGCCTCCAATTATAGCTAAATGATTGGTTGCGAGACTAAAATAGTAAAAGAAATTTTGGTATAAAATGTGTTATTTAAAATGTAGCAACACTTGTACGCATCAAGCCAACAAGGTTATTTTATCACGATTGATTCAGGGTCAGGAACCATATAATTTCCATATATAATTTTGAATCTGCGGTATATTATTCTTTATATGATTCAATTGCTCCACCACAACGCACAAAAAATGGTCCTCAATAAGGCTATGTGAATGCTAGATTTCCTACCATTAGGGTGGGGGGGGGAGATGATAAACAACTGAAAAATAAAGTATATATAATGAATTATCATTGATACAATCCTCTTTCAAAAGATAATTTAAGTCAACTGTCTGACGCATTCGCGGATCCTATAATATAATGCAATTTTAACTTCTCCAATCAAAGGTCCTTGAAGGACATAATATATGACACACCTGAAGTGTGATTTTTTGAAGAAGGAGAGGAACAAATGATCATAATAATAAGGTAAGTACTTTGAAACACCACCACAACATAATTCTTAATAAAACCTTGAAAAAGAATAAGGTACCTGAAAATGATAAACAATGAAAAGATTTTGATAAATTATGTTGTCTCGGAATCAATATCAAAATAACCGTCGACGAGATCATTAATACAATGTAGCACTCTATATTTTAAATGGTAATGAGGTTCTTAATTTTAAATTTCGCAAATAGAGTGGATAGATAAATGGTTGACCAAATAAAATATGCAATTAAAGTATATTTTATTCACTTGAAAAAGTATTGTTTTGGACTTGTAGTCCAAGGATCAAGGTACAATGTAAATGGGGGTATAAATGAGTTATTGTAGGAAAATTAAGGTGAAAAGTGAAACCATAAGATATACATTATGACTTGTGCCTTGGAGCATAAAGGTTTTTCACAAAATTACTGACATTATTGTATGAAGATGTGTTCTCCTGTGTGGACGGAATGAGGTTTCTTTCAATCTCACAATATATGAAAATTTTGAATGCATTTAATGAATAGTTGTTATGTCTAGCTAGATAGTAAAGATTATATAAAAATTCTTGAATGATTTAAAAAGTTTTAAAGTAATTCTATTGAGTACTCCAATAGTTGTGAGATTGCTTAACATAAAGAAAAATCAATTTTGATCTCCTTAAAGTGGTTAGAAAGTATCATGTCATAGTGTAATTGATGCACTTCTATATCATGCTATTACTATTCATGGTATAATGATTTTATCAACGTGCATGCAAAATACAACATGATGGAGATATCAGAGTGAATTAAATATTGATTTATAAATTTATTTATTCTAACTAATCGTGTCAAAGCTTAATTTATTGATTATTGAACTGCAAAAAATTATTTGATTTATACGAATATTTTTCTCAAGAAAGTTATATATTTTCATGTGAAAATATTGTCATATAATTTTGTTCTATAAATCATTCAATTTTATTATCTGAAAGTGCCCGTCACTTGATTGTTGCTACTAATAAGTCGAATTAGCAATTCAACTATAATGACAAGATCACGAGCTGAGTGATTGTAAAAAATGTATTAGGCTGAGCTCAAAGATTCAACATATTCTAGAGACAAGAAAATTATATATCGGATAAGCTCAAGGATGCAACATCTTCATGCATGTAATTTGGTTAGAAAGACACAATTAGTGCCAACGAAATGAATGCATATTTTGGTAACCCGTCCAACCCGCCTATATTTTAATGGATTGGGTGAGTGATTTTTGCATGGATAAAATATAAATTTTTACCCATATTCAACCCATAGAAATATGGGTATTTATGGGTAAAAATATTTTCCAAATCAACTTATTTTCCTCAAATATAAGAAAAATGACCTATCTTCAAAAAGTAAGGAAAATATTTTCCAAGACTCTTTTTCAACCTCACACCTCAATTTTCCATCCTTACTCAAGTCTTGGGTACTAATTCTTGATACTAATTCAAAATCTGACTCCAGATTCTCAATTCGAAACCCGACTCCTAACCTTGATTCGAGACCCAACTCTCGAGTTTCAGGTCAGATCGGGATCAGATCTCAATTTGGATATCAGATCCGGGGTAACGATTCAAGGTTGGATCTCGGATTGAGTGTCGTAGTCAAGTCTCGAGTCAGGTATCCAGATGATGTTCTAAATCAGGTTTTGAGATGAGAGTCGAGGTTATGTGTTAGGTTCGGGTTCCAAACTGGTGTTAGAGGTTAGGTGTTGGGTCTCGATTTGGAAGTTAGTTCCCAAGTCGGGTGTCGGAGTTGAGTTCTGATTCAAAAGTTGGTTCCTAAATTAGGTGTCAAGTTCAGGTATCGAATCCATCATCGAGGTCTGCTGTCGAGGTCGAATCCCAATTTGGAAGTCGGGTCCCGAATCAAATGTCTAGGTTGGGTCCCAATTCATAAGTTGGGTGTCAAATCAGGAGTCAGGATCATATCTTGGGTCGGAAGTTGGGTTCCTGTTCGGGTCTCGAGTTGAGGTCGAATCTTGACTTAAGAGTCTAAGTCAGTTCCCAAATCTGGGATGGGGTTTTAGTTCATGATTTATCATCGAGGTCGGGTGTTGGGGTTGAGTGTCTGGTTTAAATCACGGTTTGGAAGTTGGGTCTCGGATCTAGTGTCAAGGTTAGGTCCCGATTCAGATATAGGAGTCGAATCCAGATTTAGATGTCGCATCTTGAGTCGAATGTCGGGGTCGGGTTTTGAGTTTAAAGTTAGGTCTCAAGTCAAGAGTTTGGTCGGGTCCCAATTTAGAAGAAGGGTCCCGGGTCGGGTCTCAATTTGGAAGTCGGATCCCGCATGAGATGTCGGGTTTAAATTTATGATACAATAAAACCAAATAAAGCATTTTCAACATTTTTCATCCAAAAAAAGACTAAAATATTTTTTCCATATTGAATTCTGATGTAGAGTACTATTTACTTATGAAAATATAAGTAAATATGGGTCAACATATATTTTACCCAACCCATTTTTATCCATATGAAATATGGGTAAGTTGAATTATTCCTATTTTATGTTGACCCATTTTCAACCCGCTCAAATTTGACCCAACCCACTTATTTGCCACCACTAGACACAACCAATATCAATATTTGGAAAGAAAGATATAAGATTGGGAGGTATCCTTTACAAGAATTAAGTGATGTTTTCCATTAAGGGAAGTAAATACGTGAAGCATTCTTTTTTACTTAATCAAGGCTTCATCCCACTAAATTTTTCTGGTAATATATTTAATGAGACTTCAAATAATGCACATTACAAATAACTGAGTACACCTTTATTTTTACATAGACATCTAAGAGGGAGTGTTGTAAACAATTTGTGGATGTGGATGTTCGATGGTCCACATTTACTGTAGCATGTTCTAGATTTTCAAGCTTGATAGCATGTCTAGATTTCCAAGTTTGAACGCTTATAAAAGGGCCTTGTGTTTTAGATGGAAGATACACCAAAATAGTAGAAAAAAGTTATTACTACTACTACTTTGTGTCTTTCTCTTTCTCTACTCTTCTTAATTTCGGTAAACGATCTTTATTTAATAGCATTGCTTACATATCTTGCAAATTCTTGTTCTTAGGATTTTCCCGTAACTCAGGAAGGAAAATTGCTTAGGAAGTGAAACGGTTTCTATTGTAAGATAATAACATGAATAGTATCTAATTATTTTGTGGGAACAAAAATTTCATTTTCCTTCACACTCTCTGGCGAGACCACTACTGTCCGGCCAGATCTGTATAGCAAGGAATGGAAGGCCAGACAAAGGTTAATTCTTGGCCTTTAATTTTGATATAGCTCCCTTACTTTAGTTATTCCCTATTTAGTTTGCATCTATTTTAGTGACTTTGGTGAACAATGTTGGACTAGGGTTATGTCCTCGATTGGGAGCGGGGGTGAGGGACAAGAGTGGTAAGTGGGGTAAGAGGTCCTCTGGTTTAAGGTTAGTGTCTTAGAACATAGGGTCATTGACAGGGAAATTTATAGATCTAGTGAAGATCCTAAAGAAAAGGAAGATTTTTATATAACTTATATCTAGGTGACTAGATGAGTATGTGTTAAGGTATAAGATGTGGACGGTAAGTTGTGGTACTCAGGAAGCTCAAGGGATAGAAATGAAGTAGGTATTTTAGTAGATGGGGACTTAAGGGATCAAGTGGTGGAGTTTAGCAGGACTCCTGATCAATTATAGGATGATGATGATTAAGCTAATCATTGGAAGGCTAATTAGAACATTATTAGTTCTTATGTGCCTCAAGTGAGCTTGGACAAGGAGGTCAAGAAACACTTTTGGGAGGATTTGAATGAGGTTGTGAGGAGTTTATCACACCAAGAAGATATTCATTATTGGAGATTTCAATGGCCATATTGGGGCAACATCTAGTTGTTATGGTGATGTGTAGGGAGGTTGTGGCTTTGGTGATAGAAACAGAAGTGAAACCTCGCTCTTAGATTTTGCTAAACATTTTGAGTTGGTGATAGATAACTCGTACTTTGCAAAGATGGAGAACCATTTGGTTACCTTCTGTAGCATAGTGACCAAAACCTAGATAGATTATTTACTCCTTAGGAAGGGTGATAGAGGCCTTTGTAAGGACTGCAAGGTTACCCCGAGTGATTATCATACTGTCCAACATAAGATTTTGGTAATGGACCTGGAAATTAAGTGAGAGGGGGGGAAGAAGATAGTATAAGACGACCGAGGATTAGATGGGGTGGCTTTACCCCTGCCCTCTCTCGTAAGATGGGGGAGAAGTTGCTGACGATGGACGCTTGGAGGAGTAGTGGGGATGCAAACTATATATGTGTAATGACCCGGACGGTCATTTTCTGGAATTTTCATAAAAATTACCATTTTACCCTTTTCGATAGTTGCCCCGAGTCATTTCTATTCAATTTTTGAAGTTGGTTTGGAAATATTATTGAAAAGTTAATATTTTTGGAAGTTTTGAGTTTTGGAAGGTCTAAAGTGTTTAAAAGTGGTTTTTGGTATCAATGAGTGTTTTAAAGTCTCATAATGTAATTTCGATAGTTCCATCACCTCTGAAATGCGGAATTTGGTCTAGGAGAGTTGTCGATTTTATGTTCGGGGTTATTTTGTGGATTTTAGACCTTGAGTTGGAAGTTTGAGTGACTTTAGACTAAGGGTTGACTGTGGTCAACATTTGGAGTTCGGAGGCACGAATAAGATTTTTGATAGTTCCATTGGATTTGGGGGATGATTTTAGGTTTAGGAGAGTTCTTGGTTGATTTTTCAGAGGTCTTGAGGTCAGTTTTGTCTTTTTGAGTGTTAAGTCAGTTTATTGTGACTTTCACGAGTTTCAGGTCAAGGAAACCTCAGGTTCGTGTTTTGATGGTTGCATTGAGTCCGAAACATCGAGTTTAGTTGGGTAGCATATCTGGTATGTGTACTCAGGATTTTGAACGAATCTCGGGGGTCCATTCAACGGTTTTGTGCCTTGTGTGAATTGCTGGTTTCTGATCTCTAGTGTCTGATTAGTTGTTTATCGCGATCGCGAGGCTATCTCTCACGATCATGTAGGGTTGTTTGTGTGGCCAAGCAATCATGTGCAGGGTTGTCACAATCACACTAAGTCAATTTCTTGGTCATCGAGATCGTGTGTGTCCCAGTTGTGATCGTGGTGGTCAACTTTAATGAGTGACCTGTTTATTCATCTCGATCACAAGGCCTTAGGTCGCGATCGCGATGAGCAGTTGATGCGTGAACAGTGTTTTCTTCCAAAAATATGAATTTCTTCCCATTTCTCCCATTGTTGAACCCTAGCAGCTTGGTTTAGGCGATTTCAAGAGGAATTTTTGAGTTTCTTCTGGGTAACAATTTCTAACTTCCTATCTCTTTTACTCATTAATTATTTTAATATTTTGAGGATTAAACTTAGGTTTTGAGTCTAGAAATTAAAGGTTTTATAAAGGTTAAAGGTTTTGGATAAAATGATGTTTTTAGATTAAATTCAACTCCATTTTCGAAATGGTTTTTGTCGGTGGTTTCCAAATTTCTTGGCTAACACAATTTCGTATAAATTTGTAGATTCAAATCTCATTTTTGGAATCAATTCTTTTGGGTCGATTTGACCCCGTTTTTCATAAGTCTTGATATGGGTGTGGTTAAATTCGAATTCTTATTGGAATTACTTATTTGAATAGATTGCATTGATTTACAGACCCAATAAAAGGAAAATATCAAGTCTCGGAGTGATTGTTTGACTATTTGAGGCAAGTGAACCTCTTAACCTTTGTTAAGTATATGTTATCTCGTATTTCTTTATTGTATGTGTTGGGGAGTAATTAGATTTGGTGATGGAATTGACTTGTTCATAATGAATAATTATAATTAAGAAAGAGGGTAATAAAAAGACATCTTGATGATATGGACGTGTAAAGTGTTGTGGATAATTTATATGTTTGGATTGATTCACTATTGGGGTTGTATCATAATTGTGTTGATAAGGTCTGTGTATTGATATGGAATTCATCATACTCTCATGATTTGTGTGAACATGCCTATTTGCATTGGTTTTGAAACACTGTGATGAGATCAATTGTGATGATGATGCCGAAGGAAAATGGTTCCGGTGACGCCAAAGGAAAATGGTTCTGGCGAGTGAGATATGCCGAAGGGAAATGGGTCCGAGGAATACATGGACCCTGTGAGTCCCCTATGGATTTCGGTCTGATATTCAACATATGTGTATCACAGGACATGTTAGAGAAATAGTCTGTTACTTAGAGTCCTATTAGCAAATAAAGTCAAGTTATTTCAACTTTGTCCTAGTCTTAGGGGAGTAGTTTATCATGGATTTACTTCCATTTTTTAGGAGTTAATGGTTTTAGTTTTCTACGCTTAAAACGTTATGTATTTTTTCATATAAAATCTGCAGTTGCAGAACTCTAATCAGCGCAACAAAGTAGTACCCTTTCTTCTCAACGTGTTGACTCTTTTTCTCTATTTTGGTTTACTGCAAGTTTCATTATTTTGCTTTTGTTTACAATGGCATCAGAGCCATCTTGAGATCCTGGAGTAAAAAAAAAAAATACATCAATAACTAAACCTTTCTCCTCTTTTCTGTATCACTCATAACATCGACAATAATTATGTACAGGCAGCAATTCCTCACTTTGATGGTCATTATGACCATTGGAGTATGCTGATAGAAAACATTTTACGGTCAAAGAAGTATTAGCCAATTGTTGAGGACAGCATCGGCTCTCCAGCAGAAGGCGAAGTTTTGATGGATGCTCAAAAAAAGGAGTTCAAGCAAGAAAGTTGAAAGATTTGAAGGCAAAAAATTACCTCTTTCAGGCTATTGAGCGTCCTATCCTAGAAACTATTCTTTGCAAAGAAACTTCTAAGGATATTTGGGATTCCATGAAGAAAAAATATCAAGGCACTGCCAGAGTGAAGCGTGCACAACTTCAGGCCTTTAGAGGGATTTTGAGACTTTAAAAATGAGGGAAGGATAGTCTACAATGAGTTATTGTGCTAGAACAATGGAAATCAACAACAAAATGCGATTCCATGGCGAGAAGATGAATGATGTCACAATTGTTGAGAAAATGTTGCGCTCTTTGACGCCAAAGTACGATTATGTTGTGTGCTCCATTGAAGAGTCAAAAGATGTAGATGAGTTGTCGCTGGAACAATTGCAAAGCTCCTTATTGGTGCATGAACAGAAGATGAACCGCAGTTCAACTTCTGAGGAGCAGGCCTTGAAGGCCTCTACTTTTATTTCTTCCAACTCTAGAGGAAGAGGTAGAGGTAGAGGTAGAGGGAGAGGGAGAGGAGATAGAGGAAATAGAGAAGGAGGCAACAAAGATGGTAGCAGATATTTTAGAGCCAATGATAACAACAAAGGCAGGGGAAATAATTTTGACAAATCAAATGTCGAATGCTATCGATGTCATAAATTTGGTCATTATCAGTCTGAATGCTATACTAGGCTGCCTAATGAGAAGACGAGAAGTCAAATTTTGTTGAAAGCAAGGAAACTGAGACCTTGTTGATGGCAACACAAGCACATGAGGAAACTTTGCAAGATGTTTGGTATCTAGACACATGTTGCAGTAATCATATGAGTGGGAGTAAGTCTTGCTTTTCTTATTTAAATGAAGGCTTTCGTTCTAAAGTTAGTTTTGGTTGCTCTACTGTGGATGCAATGGGAAAGGGTGATATTAAAATTAAAGCCAAGAATGATTTTGAAGAAATAATATCAAATGTGTTATATGTTCCCGCTCTAAAAAACAATTTATTGAGTATCGGACAGGTGCAAGAGAAAGGGTATTTTATTCTCATTGGGAAAGGTGATTGTGAGATTTATAGTCCTACTAGAGGAGCTATTGTTTTTGTGAAAATGAATTCAAATAGGTTATTTCCCTTGAACATTGAGAGTATTAAATCTTGTCTGAAGGCGGAAGTGAAAGATTCTTCCTGGTTGTGGCATTTTAGATATGGTCACTTGGGTTTTGGTGGATTAAAAACTCTCCAACAGAAAAATATGGTGATAGGCCTTCCAGAAATTCTCATCCCCTCCAAAATTTGTGAAGAATGTGCTGTTGGTAAACAACATCGTTCTCAATTTCCAAAAGGCAAGTCGTGGAGAGCAAATGATATTTTGGAACTGGTGCATTCAGATATGTGTGGCCCAATTAGACCAATTTCTAATGGAGGAAAAAGGTATTTCATTACCTTTACAGATGATTATTCTCGGAAGACTTTTGTGTATTTTTTACAGGAAAAATCAGAAGCTTTTGGAGCATTTAACAACTTCAAGGCTCATATAGAAAATGAGACTGGAAGGGCTATAAAGACACTTCGAACTGATCGTGGTGGCGAGTATTGCTCAAAAGTCTTTAAAGATTTTTGTGAATCTAATGGTATTCGAAGAGAGCTTACCACTGTTTATACACCAAAACAAAATGGTGTATCGGAGAGAAAGAATAAAACCATTCTCAATATGGTGCGGAGTTTTCTAGCAAGAGGAAAAATGGAAAAGACTTTCTGGCCGGAAGCGATAAATTGGAGCATTCATGTATTGAATAGAAGTCCAACATTTGCTGTTCAAAACATGACGCCGGAGGAGGCTTGGAGTGGAAGAAAACCAACTGTAGATCACTTTCGAATTTTTGGTTGCATTGCCTATGCACATATGCTTAATGAGAAGAGGAAAAAGCTTGATGACAAAAGCGAAAAGTGTATCTTTGTGGGTGTTAGTGAAGCATCAAAGGCATACAAATTGTTTAATCCACTGACTAAGATGATTGTAATCAGTAGAGATGTTATTTTTCATGAAAAAAACACTTGGGACTGGAGTATGCAGTAGTCTTCTCCTTTTGTATTTGATACTGGAGTCAAAGAAGCAGCTGCAATGCCCGAAACTGCAGATAACTCAACTCCTGCAATGGCTGAAATTTCATCAACTCCTGCTGAAATTTCACCAACTGCTGAATCTTTACCAACAACTTTAGAAGAAACTGATGTAGCAGCTCAGTCTCTTCGTCGTGCTCGCAGAAAGCCCGCATGGATGGTGGATTATGAGGTAAAAGGAATTAATGTTAATGATGATGCAATTACTCATTTTGCATTATTTGCAGACTGCTACCCGACAAGTTTTGAGAGTGCAGTTGGAGAAGAAAAATGGAGAAAGGCAATGGATGCTGAAATAGAAGCTATTGAAAGGAACGATACTTGGGAGCTTACTGATCTTCCTGGGAAGCACAAAACCATTGGTCTCAAGTAGGTCTACAAGACTAAACTGAAAGAAAATGGTGAATTTGATAAGTATAAGGAACGGTTGGTGGCTAAGGGATACAAGCAGGAGTACGGTGTGGACTACGCTGAAGTTTTTGCTCCAGTTGCAAGGCATGACACTATCAGAATACTAATTGCCTTAGCGGCACAAAATTCGTGGCCTATATTCCAATTGGATGTCAAATCAACTTTCTTAGATGGATACTTGGAGGAAGAGGTATTTATCGAACAACCCCCTGGTTATGTTAAGATTGGTAATGAGCACAAGGTTTATCGATTAAAGAAAGACCTTTATGGACTAAAACAAGCTCCACGAGCTTGGTATAGCCGTATTGAGGCTTATTTTCTAAAAATGGGTTTTCAAAAGTATCCATATGAGCACACACTTTTTGTGAAAAATAGGGAGAACGGAAAAATGCTCATTGCTTGCTTATATGTTGACGATCTTCTATTCACGGGGAATAGTAGTGTCATGTTTGATGAATTTAAAAAGTGTATGATGAATGAATTCGAGATGTCCGATCTTGGTAAGATGCATTATTTTCTTGGTTTACAAGTGGTGCAATTTGATGAAGGGATATTTGTTTCACAAAAGAAGTATGTGCGAAAATTTTTAAATAGGTTTGACATGCAGAATTGCAATCCAGCCAACATTCCAGTTGAGTTTGGTTTGAAACTTAACAAAGCTGGGAGCAGAAAGAAGGTGGATAGCACGTTTTACAAGCAAATTATCGGTAGTCTGATGTATCTAACTGCTACAAGACCAGACATCATGTATGTTGTTAGTCTTGTAAGTAGATATATGGAGTGCCCAACTGAAATACATCTCTTAGCTGCGAAGAGAATTTTGCGTTACCTACAAGGAACCAAGGATTTTGTAATTTTCTACGGGAAAGGAGAAAAGTCAGATTTGGTTGGCTTTACTGATAGTGATTATGCAGGAGATCAAGATGGTAGAAAGAGTACTTCAGGTTATGTGTTTATGTTAGGCGCAGGGGCTATGTCGTGGTCCTCTAAAAAGCAAACAATTGTCACATTATCAAGTACAGAAGCTGAATTTGTTGCTACTACATCTTGTGCTTGTCAAGCTATTTGGCTTAGGAGAATCCTTAAAGAGCTGCAGTTAAAGATGGGAAGAGCCACTATAATATTTTGTGACAACAATTCTGCTATCAAGTTGTCAAAGAATCCTGTGAACCATGGAAGAAGCAAGCACATTGATGTGAAGTATTATTTCCTGCGAGATCTCAACAATGAAGGAACAATAGAGCTGCAGTACTGCCGAAGTGAAGATCAGTTAGCCGACATTTTTACCAAACCTCTCAGATTTCTCCCTTTTCAAAATCTGAAGAGGTTGATGGGTATCGGCACTATGGAAGATTTCAAGAAGCTGAAGTTAAACTGAAGCTTAGACGCTTTCAGTTTAAGGGAGGGTGTTAGAGAAATAGTCTGTTACTTAGAGTCTTATTAGCAAATAAAGTCAAGTTGTTTCAACTTTGTCCTAGTCTTAGGGGAGTAGTTTATCATGGATTTATTTCCTATTTTTTAGGAGTTAATGGTTTCAGTTTTTTACGCTTAAAACGTTATGTATTTTTTCATATAAAATTTGCAGTTGCAGAGCTCTAATCAGTGCAGCAAAGTAGCTCCCTTTCTTCTCAACGTGTCGACTCTTTTTCTCTATTTTTGTTTACTGCAAGTTTCATTATTCTACTTTTGTTTACAGGACAGACATGCATCACTCTATTTGACGTTTCATTTCATTGCATTGCACATCAGTATTATCGTGAACCTTGTGATTGTTTGTGTTGTGAACTATGCTTAAAGCTTATGAACTTTGTGTTGATGAGTTGTATGCGTTCAAGGGTTGATATTTGTGCGGTGTGATGTATTAACTATGAACTTCTAGGTTGGGCTGATTCTATGCAGGTTGTAATTGTGAAGGTTCGGTTGGAGTGTTTGGAGTACCCGTATTCTATATTGCTTTCCTTCGTGTTTAGGGGTTTGCTTGCTGAGTACCGTCTTGTTAGGTACTCACTCATTTCTTCTACACTTGTGTAGATTAGGAGCCCGGATCTTCATGATCATTCTCCCCTTCTTCGTCTGAGGCTTATTGTGAAGAGTTGAGAGGTAGTTGCTTGTTTCTCAGCGGAATTTCTTACTCCTTTATATGAACTTGTTCTATTCTAGAAACAATGACATTAAGACTTGTATTTACTTTATTTCTATTATAATACATATGAGGTTTGTACATGTGACAACCTGATTTTGGGATTTATTTAAGTTGATTTTGATTTTTGCATTTCATTAATTATGGTGTTAGACTTTTATTCTAGATTTACTTCCACATTTATCGTATTATTTGGGTTTTAGGTTGACTTGTTTTGGTGGGAAAAGACGAGTTCCATCATGCCCAGATTTGGGTTGTGACAATGTGGGATAACACAACTAGTTGCATTCGAGATACAACTAAAGAAGTTCCAGGGGTGTCGAGGGGTAACTTTTGTGGTCATCGAGGGTATTGGTGGTGGAATAGAGAAGTCAAGGGTAAAATGGAAGCGAAGAAGGATACTTATTTAAAATTGGTGGACTCCACGGATGTGGAGGAGAAGTCGAAGAATAAAGAAATATATAAGGTGACAAGGACATAGGCTAAGTTAGTGGTTACGACGGTTAAAACGACCGCTTTTTGAATGCATGTATATAAGATGGAGATAAAACAAATTGTACATGCTCGCAAAGGTGGGATAGAGAGAGGAAGGCTAGAGACCTTGATCAAGTGAAGTGCATCAAGGATGAATAAGGCACGGTGTTGGTGAAAGACAACCTCATTAGGCAAAGATCGCAAACATAGTTTCATAAGATCTTGAATGAAGAAGGAGACATAGATTTTATGTTGGGGGATTTGGAGCACTCTAAAAGGCATCAAGATATTGGGTGTTGTAGATGTATTAATGTTGAGGAGGTTAAGCGTGCTATTTATACAATGAGCAGGGGAGGAGCGTCCGGACAAGATGAGATTCTAGTGGAATTTCAAAAGAGCATAGACATAGTAGGCATAGAGTGGTTGACTAGGTTGTTTATTGTCATTTTTAAAACGACAAAAATTCCCAAAGAATGGAGGTGGAGTACAATGGTCCTGTTGTACAAGAACAAGGGTGATATCCAAAATTGTAACAATTACAACGGCATCAAGTTGCAAAGTCATACTATGAAAATTTAGGAGCGGGTGATAGAGATGAGGGTGAGGAGGGGTATGTGTATTTTCGAGAACCAATTCAATTTCATGTTGTGGTGAATGACTCTAGAAGCATCCATTTCGTAAGCATATTGATGGAGAAATATAGGGAAATTAAGAAGGACTTGCATATGGTGTTCATTGTCCTTGAAAAAGCTTATGAAAAAGTCTCAAGGGATATCCTTTTGAGATTCCTGGAGGTTAAATGTGTACCGGTGGCTTACATTAGAGTGATAAGGACTTGTATAATGGATCCAAGACTCTAGTTAGAACGGTGGGAGTAGACTCTGAGAACTTCCCAGTTGAGATGGGGTTACACCAAGGATCAGTAATCTTGTTCCTATATGCCTTGGTGATGAAAGAATTGACGTGATGTATCCAAGATGAGGTGTCATGGTGTGTTCTATTTGCGATTGACATAGTACTGATTGATAAGACACGTGATGAAGTTAATGCTAAATTGGAGGTGATGAGAAAAACTCCAGAGTCTAATGATTTTAAGTTGAGCAGGACTAAAACAAAATATTTGAAGTGTAACAGTGCACGAGGCTGGCATAGAAGTTAGGCTTGACACTCAAGCTATCCCTAAGAGAGATAGTTTCAAGTATCTTTGTTTGGTGATCTAGGGAAGTTGGGACATCGATGATGATGTCACTCATTGTATTAGTCTTGCGTGGATGAAGTGGAGGCTTGCCTCTGGAGTCTTCTGTGATAAGAAGTTACCTCCTAAACTTGAAGGTATGTTCTACAAAGTAGTGGTTAGACTGGCTTTGTTGTATGGGATGGAGTGTAGGCCAGTTAAGAACTCTCAGAAGATGCAAGTCAAGGAAATGAGGATGTTGATACGGATGTATGGGCACACTAGGAGTGATAAGATTAGGAACGAGGATATCTGTGACAAGGTGCGAGTGGCCTCCATAGTGGACAAGGTGAGGGAAGCAAGACTAAGATAATTCGAACATGTGAAGAGGAGATGCACATATACCCTAGTGAGGAGGTAAGAGAGGCCGGAAATCGCAAAAATGACGAGAGGTAGAGGTAGGCCGAAAAAGTATTGGAGAGAAGTGATTAGATAGGATATGAACTCCAAATTATCGAGGACATGACATTAGATAAGAGGGTGTAGAGGTCGTGTATCAGGGTAGAAGGGCTAGTATATATGGAGTGTTGTCTTAATTTCGAGGGGCTTAGCCGTTTTCTTATAGTGTCTTGCTTTTGATTTCGTCAGCACTTGTTGTTAATTGTGTTTAAGCTATCAAATTATTTTGTGGTTGCTATTGTTTCCCTAATAGTTGCTTTGTTATACTCGAGCCAAGGGTCCTCTGAAATTTTTTTCCTTACCTCCAAGAGGTAGAAGTATAATCTGTGTATACTCTACCCTCCCCAAATCCACTTGTAGAATTCCACCGGGTATATTGTTGTTGTTGTAACATTTGAAAGGGAGATAAGTGATTTGAAGAAGGTGAAAAGTTATCCATGAAATAGTAGGCTGGTATTAAGTGGTGTATAAAATCATTTAATGAGATGCATTTTTACTCATATAAGGGATAATTTATTCGTTTAATTTTTAAAAGGTATTTTCGTAATTAAACTTTTAACTATGAGGCTTCCCACTTTCAAAATTACCTTTCTTTTTTTTAATAAAAACAAATATTATTCGTCCGTAGTTGAGAGAACTTTTTTTTTATTTTTAAATAAGGTTTGTCAAACTCTTTTGTTTATGCTTCAGATATGAATTTTATCATTCTCAATTGTTTTCCTAGTTTATAATGTTTCTTAACTTTTAACAATTTATTCATATTTATTAAAAATGTGTGATGTGCTTCTTTACTTTATACAAATATGGTATATTACATAATATAATGAAGGATTTAGTCCACAAAATGTTTAAAGTATATTGTTTATTTTATTTCCTTTTTTGGATTGTATTTGACCATGAAATTTGACAAGATCTTCAAATATTTTCCAGTTCCTAAAAATTGGCTCAAATTCATTTATTTCAAAAAATTAATTTCAAGTTATAATTTTAAAATCTATGGCCAAATGAGAGATTAATTATTTAAACTTTCTTCCACGAAGCAAAAGGTTTTATATTTATAGTTTCTGTCGTAAACTTGTGTTGACAAATTGATTCTCTTTTCTATTATTTTCTTTAAAATAATTTAAATAATAAAATTTATGTAGTGTGAACGTGTTTTACAATATTTAGTATCCTATTAGGATAAATAATGATGGAGTACTGATTGAGTAAGGAAGGAGTTAATATAAAGTTACATGTTAATGTACGAAATAGTCAAACTACAGTAGAAAAACATAATATCATGCTTATCTGTACTTATTACTATAATTGACAATATAAATTTCTAAAATATTTTCCCCTTTGATTATTTATTCATATATAAAGTTTTGAACAAATGTATCTGTTATATATTTTTATATGAGTTGTGACATGAATTCTTCCAACTTCATTGTTCCAATGGATTATTTTGAAAGCTTGTCAGAAGGTTGCAAATTTGAAATAATTTCAAAAACAACTCCAGCCGATGCAGTAAGATCAATGACTTTATCCAAAGGATTCAAATTTGTTGCTGAATCAGATGAAATTTGGGGAAAGTTTTTGCCCCTTGATTATCAAGAAATAGTTGATAGATCTGACTTTCCTCTTGTTTGCAACACCAAAAAGGATCTCTTTTTCCGTTTGTGTGATTCTCCCATTCTCCTTGATGGAGGCAAACTGGTAAAATTTCATTTTGCTGTGGTTATTTTTTATGATTTTATTTATTTTTTTATTTTAATATCGGCTGTGTATACATACCTAAATTATTTATTGATACCTGCTACCTCTCACAGGAGGCGAAATCAAGATTTAGGCTTTATGGATTGAATTTTTAAGGTTCTTAACATTTATCTTGTTATTTTTAATATTGTGGGTTCATACCCACTAGTTGTTGCATTTATCATGATTTTTTACACATAAATTCATGCTCTGATATGGAAGTGTTGGGTTAAGACGAATCCTTAATTAATATCTTCATATGTTTCTACCTCTCATCAACACATGTACTAGATAGTGATGGAGTCAAACATTCATGTGTAGAGATTAAAAAAAATACAAGGTGTCACACCTAAGGTTTAAACTCATAAGCTAAAATAATATATGAACTCTCTTTGTTACTAAACTAGAATATTTCCTTATGTTAAGTGAATTCAATTGTCCATATATAATTATAAAAAAATCATTAAACCCTATTTGTGTCGCTCTAATTTTGAGCAAGGTGATTCAATTGAACTCTTTTCCTTCCTCGAGCTCTTCTCCTCATACCAAAGTACTCTGATAGGTCAAGTAGGTGAAAACAAATGATCACCTAGTATTTTTTTATATTCACCAAAATTCAAAATCTAATCTCTTATAATTTTCTATCCAATTCATTGACTACCACACTTATCGCACTTGATATTTATTTTGTACTTATTTTTTTGGGTAGGGGGGAAATACAGACTGTCAATTTTTATACCGTTTCACTCTCCAACGTTTAAGTTATTTAAATTGAACAATGTTCCCTTTGGGTGTTTCCTAGTATATCATTATGAAACTATATTTGTGTAGCAACCATCCAAACAAGTAAGATGAAAATGCTTGGAAATAGGAAGCGCTTTCTCTGATCTTACATGGAGTGAATTTAGATTAATCGGATGGAAATTTTATTTTTGCTTTCTCATAGTTTATTTCTAGATAAGCACAGTGGGAAGAAGTGCTTTATGCTATCACCAACAGACCTTATAATATGGGGGAGTGATAACCCACACTCTTGGAGATGGAATGAACACTCCAATTCCAGGTTATCCCTTTATATTTTCTTAATTTGATCTACAACTTCATTGTTCTTCTTATAAATATTTTATTCAATGCATATTCTCTTTTTTTTCTCTATTTTTCCCCATTTAGTTCAAAGATTTTCTTGTTATTTGCTCGGTTAGTATTAAGATGCTCTTGGTTTGTATTGATAAAATTAAAGGAATCCATTTTATTAAACCTTCTTTCTATAAAAGATGAAGATAATGCGCTCTTTATCAAAAGGCAAAGCTACCAAAAATAGGATAAAGAGAGAAGATTACAACTACGGGGGAGACTAGAAGAATCAGTATAAAAGAAGTTAGCGAGCCTACAAGAAGGCAAACCAAGATTTCAACAACTGATGAAGGGATAGTTGCTACAATTTTAAAAATAAGGACACTATACACCACAAATTGTTGGTACAAAAAGCTGAAGGTAACATAGCAACTTATACTGGAAACAATTAAGACAAAGAAAAGCTTGGGATTTCGAGACCTCTTATGTAGTTGAAGAAAACAATCGACAAGAGCAACTTTCCACCTCTCACTTGCAACTGTAAGTGAGAAATTGGTCGATTATGCATATAATTGGATCGTTGATTTGAGATTCTCCAATCACATGACCCATGATGTGAAAAATACTATCAACATGAGTGAGTATAAAGGCGATCGAGAAGTGATGGCGGAAAATAATTCTAGAATATCAATTACTCATATTGGCAAGATGGTGTTTGTTCCTCATCGCAGCTCGAGACAAGTGCAACTACTTCAAAATGTCTACCATATTTAGGATATGAAAGATTAACTTATTAACTATGTCGTAACTAACATCCTCATGCAACTATGTCGTGTTTGGGATGAATGATATAATGGTATATGGAAAGTTTAAACATAAAACCTTTCCAATCAAAACTTCAAATCAGCTCCTAAATAATATTTTCCCCCTTTTTGATGAATGAAAAACTTATTCAAATTTCTCCCTTTCACCAGTTCCCCTTATCAGCATAACTCTTCAAGTAACTGGCATTGGTCCCCTTGTTTCATCATTCTCGAAGTTTGTTAAATCATCAAAACTTCACATCAGCATCAAAATAATAGTTACTAATACACGGTAACATTCATTGATGACTTCTCAATGTACACGTGGATTTACTTCTTAAAGAAAAAATCTGATGTATTTGAGAAGTTTAAAGTGTTCCAACATACTGTGGAGAATGATATTGAAAGAGGAATCAAATGTCCCTATATGTACAATGAGATAGAATATGCGTAACATGAGTACAATGACTACCTTAAGGGAAGATAGTAGGACGAAAATTGACTTACCCAAGAATGTCATGACAAAATGGAGTTGCTGAAAGAAAAAATAGACACATGATAGAGATATGAAGAAGTGTGTTGAATATATGCATGTACCAACAAGGTTTTGAGCAAAATATATGAAGATTGTTGTCTACATCACGAATAGTCTAGCATTGTCCACAAGCGAGATTTGGATTCGTCTCCCCATTTGAGAAACTCAAGAAGATGATATCTATTGAAAGTATCATTTGAGTACTGTGATATGTCTTCGTGCCAGATCATCTCTGCAACAAGTTTGATATAAAAAAAAGGTTGTTCGTTGCATCTTTGTTGGTTATGATGAACAAAGGAAATGATGGAGGCTTTTAACATGTCCACTAATTGGAAATATGTATTAAGAAATGTGGTATATGGTGAAGAATCATCATGACGGTAAAAATAAGTCTCCCTACTAGACATAATAGCACTTGAGAAAACCCAAATGACCTACACAAAAGGTATATCTAGAAAAAAAAGTTCATGGCAAAATAATGCTCCTGAAACTCCAATCGTGTTGCAAGAAGAAGTCTAAGAAGAATCACAACTGCAATTAAGGATGACTACATGACTGAAACATCCAAACACCAAGTATATAGATGCATCATTAGCACTTATCATGGTTGTCGGAGAAGATCAAAAGAGGACGAGGTTCATAAAGTGTCTGGACATCAAGATGATTGCAAACTCTCGAGTATCACTCAAAATAGATGCAGAGAATAAATTAAGTCGGTGTTGAGGGGGAGCATTAAAAATTATCACCAACTTAATTAATATCTAAGATATTTCAAAGAAGAATCTAGAAAATTCAAGACTTGTAAATAATTGAAGAAACAACTCTACAATTAGAGTTCTAGATCAGTGCAAAGTAGTCTGAAAGAAATCTAGAAAGAGCAATTCTAGAAATACATGGAAGGTGTAGTTATAGAATATTACATCCACTAGATTCTTCCGTTACCACCTATAAATAAAGGTGACCATTTGAGTTGTTTGTTTACTCAAATAAAGAGTGTGTACTCAAGAAAGAAGTGAGAGAGAGGTGAACTCAAGGAAATAGGGAGTGCAAAAAAAATTGAGTTTAAAGAGTTCTAAGACCGAAGCTGGTCCTTACTTAGTAATAATAAAAAAAAGTTGTAAGCAAACAGTTGTGTCCAACATCTCAACAGACACTTCTTTTGATCCAGCCCACCACTCTTATCGGTTGGTCACAACTAGCAGCCCTCTTTGGTTTAGTCCACCACTATTTGCATCCTACCAAGATATTACTTTGAGTTGTGTCTTCAAGCATTGATAAACCAACTCTAATACAATTTTGTATAGACTGAATAAGACAGTCCCTCTATATGAATTATGCCATTGATGCTTGGTGCTCCAAAGCTTTGAGATTGAGCACCGATCACTGAACTTGATATGGTACCAAAGCCACTATAAGTACTTAGAGTTTGTAAGTCTAGCTACCTCTGGTTTCGGTCCTTTTATAGCTATTATTAGATAAATTTTGTATTTTCTCGATTCACAGAAATTACATGATACTTTGCTTACTTCCACTTATTTTACAATGGCAATTTCCCCTGATGCATCTTTGTCCTCGTCTAATTCCGTCCACTGCTATTAATGAGAGTGATCCTCTATACGTGTATCCCTCAAATAGCCCTGGGTTAATGCTTGTTCAGTTTCCTTTTGATGGAATGGGATATCGATCCTGGAAAAGAAGCATCATGTGATCCCTCTCCATGAAGAGCACTTAAGGAGGTCTATCTCTGGTTATCTTGTACTTTTGGGACAGACACCTATCAACTAGAAATATAAGAAACAAGAGACTATATCTTTATCTTCAGCAGATGCATAATTGGATGTTCCTTTCTCTAAACCTATTGCGGTACATTTTGATAGTCAATCTATCTTAAAAATTGAAAGGAATTTAGTTTTTCATGAGAGAACAAAACATATAGAAGTTGACAGTCATTATGTTCGAGACAAGCTCCAAGATGGACTTATTTCCCTTCATTATGTTGTTACCACAAATCAACTGGCTGACCTACTCACCAAAGCTCTCACTGGTGTAAAACAAACTTGCATTATCTTCAAGTTGTCTATGAAGGTCTCATATCCCACTTGAGGGGGGGGGGTGTATTGAGAATGTATTTATACTTATAGTTAGTTAAGTTGAGTTACATTTTGTTGATTACCTTAACTGTTAGCTTAGTCAGTTAGTTGTGGTTGTTAACTCAGTTAGTTATTAGTTTGTTAGAAGCCAACTGTACACAGTGATACAAATACACATGTCAGATACGTTTTCCTTTGAGAGGTTTTATTCAACAAAGATGGTTAATATTCATCTGCAGTTTAGAAAAGATAGTTCACGCCCTTGAAAGTAGACGCCTTTAATAGGAACATCTTAACTACTACCCCCCCCCCCAATAATGGTCGTTATACTGTGCAACCTCCCATGGTGCGCAGGTTCTTCAAAAATGTTTTGATCCTAAAAGTAAAAGTCTGCTATAACAAGTTAAATTTCATAAATAATACTATGTATAACTTAGTCTTTTTTTCTATTTTTTTTAAGTTCAACCATTAGATACCCAAAGCCCACTAATTGAAATTCGTATCTGTACACCTACTAAAGAGCTAAAGCCCTATATATCATTGAAGAACTTATAAATTTTCCTAACAAATGTTTCTTGCAATGCTTTTGCAGAGTCTCTGAAGTGGCATATCTTGCCTACGTACGTCGATTGGATATTCGTGGAACAATAGGAACAAAAATGTTGTCACCAAACATAGAATATGTTGTTTATTTGGTGTTCAAGTTGGCAAATAGGTGCAATGGACTTCAATATGCTAAATCAAGTATTAGGTTTGTTAATTATGAGAGTGAAATTGATGCTGAAAATCAGGCCACCACTGTGCACCTTCCAAGATTGCAAGGAAGTGGGGATATCCCAAAAATGAGAGGAGATGGATGGATGGAAGTAAAATTGGGATATTTTAATAGCAAGAAAGGCACTGATGGTCCTGTTGAAGCAAGATTGATTAAGAAGAAACGTATTTACAAAGGTGGACTCATTGTTGAAGGAATCGAGTTTCGTCCCAAATAAATCAAATACAAGTCATGAGAGGCATATATGGGATTTTAAGTTTTACAAGTTTTGAACTAGAATTCTTTGAATTCTAATTCGGATTACCATTTCAATGTTTGCAATTTTACCACAGACAATTCATATACATTGAATATCCTTTAAAACTTTCATATATATTCCTTAATAATTTGGATCTCCTCTTTCTACCTGAAGGTTACCTTCTGGCCAATTTTGTGGCCTATATATTTTGGCTTTTAACTTCTAAAAGGTAGAAAAAGATGAAGAGAAATTCCTTCTTTCGATATTTATTATGTTGGATTTTGTTCTCCATTTAATCTATGTTTGTTTCTATGCTTCTAGTTTTATACTAGAAGAGTTTGGTGAATTCTGGGGGGATGGAGAATTTGTTTTTGGCTCTTAACTTATCATTTGGATGCTCTTGTTCCCAAGTTTAAAAGTACTTCTCGGGGACAATAATTGAAAAGCTTAATGCCCAAAGATTTCTGTTCTTTGGGTTATAATTCATCATTTTTATCTTCATATTCTTTAGTTACTAAAGCTAATAAGATATATGACAATATTATATGTCTATATTTGTTATGAATTTGCGTGTGGAAAATAGTTAAGCCATCATACCCCTCAATGTAGTTGAATATTCGGAGAAATGATAATGTGTGAGATTGGGTGATAGATTCCAATACTATGAATATTTGTGCTAACAAAATTAATTTTGTACACCCAAGTTTATGAAGACGAAGAATTTGTTTATATTTGGTGATTCAAGAACTACTTTTTTTTTACCCCTCCTTAGGAGCTCCCATATATTTTCTCCTTTGGTGAATCAAACTCACAACCTTCGAGTTGGAAGTGAGGGGTGTTTACCATCTGAGCAACTCCCCTCGTCTTAAGAACTCTATGGAGGAAAGGACTCCATAGGTGAAGAACTATCATACCTTGGAGCTAAATGTCCAAAATCAAAGGAGAATTGGAGACTTGACTTGAATCCCTAGTCTTTTTCTTCAAGCTTTAGAGATAGAAATATTTGGGGAAACTTGGAGGGATTTTGGGGGAAGTTGAAAAGTGATTAGAATGGGTAGATTTTACGCTTAGACGACTTATTTAGGTTCTAGGATTAGGACTAAATCGACTTAGATTAGGCATTAAATAATTAGGAAAAAGACCAAAAAGCCCTTAAAAATAACTATCGGGCCCCGACCTACGGTTTAGACCTACATTCCGTAGGTCCAACTACGAACCGTCCTGTCCAATCATAGAAAGATTCAGAGACTACTAATTTTGGACTTCAAACGACGGAGCCTATGTACGGTTTGTAGGTCCATTGACAGACCATATATGGCAACTGTAGATCCCAACCTAAAGCTTTAAAATTTAACTAAGTATGGAAGAGACCTACGAGACCCATCTACGATTCATACATTGACTGTCAAAGAGGTTCTAAAACTTGAAATTTTAAAACCATTTACCCTGCCACTTACGATTCCTACCTATGGCTGTAAGTCAACCTACGGTTTGTAGATGGCTTCCTTCAGTGCTGGCACCTATTCTGAAAACCTTCAATTTTGCTTCTTTTCAAATATGAGGTGTTACAAAAAATCCCCACCAAGGTTTCCCCAATCTCAAAAATGGTTAATTGAGGCTTAAACCCCAAAATTGCATGTCTAAACCCTCTCTGATGCCGCAAAAGTGATCATGGGTTTGCTTAAGAGAGCCCCACTAAAAATGCAGGCCTCGCAAAAGCGGAACCCTTATTGCTTCTACTAGGGTCACTTAAGCGGTAGGACCTTCGCATAAGTGAAGCCTGCAGCACCAACAAAACTCAACCAACACACAACTTGAAATCGACCCTCGAGATTTATTCGGAACCCCGTACACAGAAACCAGATATGCAAATAAATTATACTCGACACTCCAGACTCAATGTAACCGTCAAAATATGAATCCGAGGTCTCCTTGACTCGACATCCGTAAAAACCACAAGAAACTAATTCAACGCCTAAACGGCAAAAACAAGCTCGGGAACTCACAAAAATCAACCAAGACCATTTCTAGGACTAAAATCAACCCCCAAATCCAAGAGAACTCTCAGAATTCTGATTCGAGCATCCAAACTCTGAATGTTGACCAAAGTCAACCCAAAGGCTAAAATGCCATAAATTCACAACTTAGGACCTCAAATTCTCAAAAAGGCTCGGAATCATAATCCGACAGCTCTCACGGATCATATTCCACATTCTAGAACCAATGAAATTCGATTTTGACACTCGAAACTCCAAAAGACTTCGAAAACCACTTTTTAAGTAACTTAAGCCTTTCAAGCTCAAAATTACCATAATCTCAACGTTTAACTCAAGATTTGGAAACAACTTCCAAAACTCAATCAAGAAACAACTCGAGGTCAAAAATTAGGAATGGCAAAATGGTAAATTTCACAAAAATACCAAAAATGACCGACCGGATCATTACAAGAATGTGGCAGTACACAATTAGTTTGAAGCTTTGAAACAACTACTTTATTAATACTTTCGAAGACTAAAGTTAGTTTTATAAAACATTTCACAGTATTATTAAGTATCAGGTGGGTCATAAATATTATCTGAAACGTTATCCGATATCCTCATGTTTGTAGTGCACAAATATAGATGTGATGATGGAATCAAATGTTAAAGTAAACTAGATGTTGACTAAAAAAAGTATCAGTTGGCATGACTGGTTGACTATCTCGGTTCAAATATGACACAAAATTAATTGAGAAATCATGTAATTATATATTGAAGAAATAGTAAATTCTTAAAGAATTTTTTTGTGTTGTTTGGTTGTTCTCATGATAAATTTATCATTACAATAATTAAGATTGGAATTGTATCCCTTGAATTTTGAAATGTGTAAAAAGGTGAATATGAACTTGTTTACCTTCCATGTGGACCGTTATTATTATATGATTTAATAGATATATCTATAGTGTGATGACATTTGCATTTGATATCAACTTGTCTTTTATTTTTTGCAAGATTGTTTGCTGAAATTATTATATGCCTCCAATTATAGCTAAATGATTGGTTGCGAGAATAAAGTCCTAAAATAAATTTTGGTATAAAATGTGTTATTTCAAATGCAACAAAACTTGTACGCATCAAGCCAACAAGGTTATTCTATCACGATTGATTCAGGGTCAGGAACCAAATAATTTCCATATATAATTTTGAATCTTCGGTATATTATTCTTTATATGATTCAATTGCTCCACCACAACGCACAAAAAATGGTCCTCAAATAAGGCTATGTGAATGCTAGATTTCCTACCATTAGGGGGGGGGGGGAGGGGGGAGATGATAAACAACTGAAAAATAAAGTATAAATAATGAATTATCATTGATACAATCCTCGTTTAAAAGATAATTTAAGTCAGCTGTTTGACGCATTTGCTGATCCTATAATATAATGCAATTATAACTTCTCCAATCAAAGGTCCTTGAAGGACATAATATATGACACAACTGAAGTGTTATAGATGAATAAGTTTTAATGATAAATTTTTTTGAAGAAGGAGAGGAACAAATGATCATAATAATAAGGTAAGTGCTTTGAAACACCACCACAACATAATTCTTAATAAAACCTTGAAAAAGAATCAGGTACCTGAAAATGATAAACAATGAAAAGATTTTGATAAAATATGTTGTCTTGGAATCAATATCAAAATAGCCGTCGACGATATCATTAATACAATGTAGCGCTCTATATTTTAAATGGTAATGAGGTTCTTAATTTTAAATTTCTCAAATAGAGTGGATAGATAAACGATTGACCAAATAAAATATGCAATTTAAGTATATTTTATTCACTTGAAAAAGTATTGTTTTGAACTTGTAGTCCAAAGATCAAGGTACAATGTAAATGGGGGTATAAATGAGTTATTGTAGGAAAATTAAAGTGAAAAGTGAAACCATAAGATATACATATGACTTGTGCCGTGGAGCATAAAGGTTTTTCATAAAAGTACTGACATTATTGTATGAAGATGTGTTCTCCTATGTGGATGCAATGAGGTTTCTTTCAATCTCACAATATATGAAAATTTTGAATGCGTTTAATGAATAGTTATTATGTCTAGCTAGGTGGTAAAGATTATATAAAAATCCTTGAAGGATTTAAAAAGTTTTAAAGTAATTTTATTGAGTACTCCAATAGTTGTGAGATTGCTTAACATAAAGAAAAATCAATTTTTATCTCATTAAAGTGGTTAGAAAGTACCATATCATAGTGCAATTGATGCACTTCTATATCATGCTATTACTATTCATGGTATAATGATTTTATCAACGTGCATGCAAAATACAAGATGATGGATATATCAGAGTGAATCAAATATTGATTTATAAATTTATTTATTCTAACTAATCGTGTCAAGGGTTAATTTATTGATTATTGAACTGCAAAAAATTATTTGATTTATATGAAGTTTTTTCTCAAGAAAGTTATTTATTTTCATGTGGAAATATTGTCATATCATTTTATTCTATAAAACATTCAATTTTATTATCTGAAAGTTCCCGTCGCTTGACTGTTGCTACTAATAAGTCGAATAAGAAATTTAACTATAATGACAAGATCAAGAGTTGAGTGATTGTAAAAAATGTATTAGGCTGAGCTCAAAGATTCAACATATTCTAGAGACAAGAAAATGATATATTAGATAAGCTCAAGGATGCAACATATTCATGCATGTGATTTGGTCAGAAAGACACAATTAGTGCCGACGAAATAAATCCATATTTTGGTTACCCGTCCAACCCGCCTATAATTTAATGGATTGGGTGAGTGATTTTGCATGGATAAAAGCCATATTCAACCCATAGAATTATGGATATTTATGGGTAAAACATGGGTAAAAATATTTTCCAAATCAACTTATTTTCCTAAAATATAAGAAAAATTACCTATCTCCAAAAAGTAAGGAAAATATTTTTCAAGACTCTTTTTCAACCTCACACCTCAATTTTCCTCCCTTACTCAAGTCTTGGGTATTGATTCTTGATACTAATTCAAAATCTGACTCTAGATTCTCAATTTGAGACCCGACTCCTAACCTCGATTCGAGACCCAACTCTCGAGTTTCAAGTCAGGTCGGGATCAGATCTCAATTTTGGTATCAGATCCCGGGTAAGGATTCAAGGTTGGATCCCGGATTGAGTGTCGTAGTCAAGTGTCGAGTCAGGTATCGAGATGAATTTCTAAATTAGGTTTTGAGATGAGAGTCGAGGTAATGTGTCAGGTTCGGGTTCCAAATTGGTGTAGAGGTTACGTGTCGGGTCTCGATTTGGAAGTTAGTTCCCAGGTCGGGTGTCGGTGTTGAGTTCTGATTCAAAAGTTGGTTCCTAAATTAGGTGTCGAGTTCAGGTATCGAATCCATCATCGAGATATGCTGTCGAGGTCGAATCCC
This sequence comes from Solanum appendiculatum, assembly GCA_018342035.1. Taxonomy (NCBI): domain Eukaryota; kingdom Viridiplantae; phylum Streptophyta; class Magnoliopsida; order Solanales; family Solanaceae; genus Solanum; species Solanum appendiculatum. Next base: position 192,860 of record JAGDQO010000320.1, read on the forward strand.
AATTTGGAAGTTGGGTCTTGAATCAGATGTCTAGGATGGGTCCCAATTCATAATTTGGGTGTCAGATCGGGAGTCACGATCAGATCTTAGGTCGGAAGTTGGGTTCCAGTTTGGGTCTCGAGTTGAGGTTGAATCTCGGCTTATGAGTCTAAGTCAGTTCCCAAATCTGGGATCGGGTTTGAGTTCATGATTGATCATCGAGGTCGGGTGTTGGGATTGAGTCTCTGGTTTAAATCCCGGTTTGGAAGTTGAGTCTCGGATCGGGTGTCGGGGTCAGTTCCCGATTCAGATATAAGAGTCGAATCCAGATTTAGATGTCGCATCTTGAGTCGGATGTCGGGGTCGAGTTTAGAGTTTAAAGTTACGTCTCAAGTAGAGAGTTTGGGTCAGGTCCCAATTTAGATGAAGGGTCTCGGGTCGGGTCTCAATTTGGAACTCGGATCCAGCATGAGATGTCGGGTTTAAATTTATGATACAATAAAACTAAATAAAGCATTTTCAACATTTTTCATCCAAAAAAAGACTAAAATAGTTTTTCCATATTGAATTCTGATGTAGAGTACTATTTACTCATGAAAATATGGGTAAATATGGGTCAACATATATTTTACCCAACCCATTTTTATCCATATGAAATATGGGTAAGTTGAATTATTCCTATTTTATGTTGACCCATTTTCAACCCGCCCAAATTTGACCCAACCTGCTTATTTGCCACCACTAGACACAATCAATATCAATATTTGGAAAGCTAAATATAAGATTGGGAGGTATCCTTTACAAGAATTAAGTGATGTTTTCCATTAAGGGAAGTAAATACGTGATGCATTCTTTTTTGCTTAATCAAGGCTTCATCCCACTGAATTTTTCTAGTAATATATTTAATGTGGATTCAAATAATGCATATTACAAATAACTGAGTACACCTTTTTTTTTACATAGACATCTAAGAGGGAGTGTTGTAAACAATTTGTGGATGTGGATGTTCGATGGTCCACATATACTGTAGCATGTTCTAGATTTTCAAGTTTGATAGCATGTCTAGATTTCCACGTTTGAACGCTTATAAAAGGGCCTTGTGTTTTAGACGGAAGATACACCATAATAGTAGAAAAAAGTTATTACTACTAATACTTTGTGTCTTTCTATTTCTCTACTCTTCTTAATTTCAGTACACGGTCTTTATTTAATAGCATTGCTTACATATCTTGCAAATTCTTCTTCTTAGGATTTTCCCGTAACTCAGGAAGTAAAATTGCAAAGGAAGTGAAATTATTTCTATTGTAAAATAATAACATGAATAGTATCTAATTATTCTATGGAAACGAAAATTTCCTTTTCATTCACCCCCTCTGGCGAGACCACTACTGTCCGGCCATATCTGTATAGCGGGGAACGGAAGGCCAGACTGTAGGGACTCCCGATGATGTCCTGTTTTTGTCATGCGACCAGCCAGGTTCAATCGTTCCTATTCTTCTCTTTATTTATTCATATTGAGTAGTGATTTTCAAAAAATCTTTTGTGGGTTGTTATCGTTCTTGTTCTATCTAAAATTCATGTGCTGATTGTTGAGGTTTTAATCTTTTAGTTTGTGCTCAATTTCTGCTCTATTTCTTGTTGATTGGTGCTTATTGGTGCATTTGCTCTATTTTTTTATTCTTGCTTACTGATTCTAATTCTTGGCCTTTAATTTTTATATAGCTCCCTTACTTTAGTTATTCCCTATTTAGTTTGCATCTATTTTAGTGACTTTGGTGAACAATGTTGGACTAGGGTTATGTCCTCGATTGGGAGTGGGGGTGAGGGACAAGAGTGGTAAGTGGGGTAAGAGGTCCTCTGGTTTAAGGTTAGGGTCTTAGAACATAGGGTCATTGACAGGGAAATTTATAGATCTAGTGAAGATCCTAAAGAAAAGGAAGATTTTAATATAACTTATATCCAGAAGACTAGATGAGTAGGTGTTAAGGCATGAGATGTGGACGGTAAGTTGTGGTACTCAGGAGGCTCAAGGGATAGAAATTAAGTAGGTATTTTAGTAGATAGGGACTTAAGGGATCAAGTGGTGGAGTTTAGGAGGACTCTTGACCAATTATAGGATGATGATGATTAAGCTAATCATTGGAAGGCTTAATTAGAACATTATTGGCGCTTATGTGCCTCAAGTGAGCTTGGACAAGGAGGTCAAGAAACACTTTTGGGAGGATTTGAATGAGATTGTGAGGAGTTTATCACACAGAGAAGATACTCATTGTTGGAGATTTCAATGGCCATATTGGGGAAACATCTAGTTGTTTTGGTGATGTGTAGGGAGGTTGTGGTTTTGGGGATAGAAACGGAAGTGAACCATTGCTCTTAGATTTTGCTAAATCTTTTGAGTTGGTGATAGATAACTCGTGCTTTGCAAAGATGGAGAACCATTTGGTTACCTTCTGTAGCATAGTGGTCAAAACCGAGATAGATTATTTACTCCTTAGGAAGGGTGATAGAGGCCTTTGTAAGGACTGCAAGGTTACCCCTAGTGATAATCATACTATCCAACGTAAGATTTTGGTGATGGACCTGGAAATTAAGTGAGAGAGGGGGAAGAAGATAGTATAAGACAACTGAGGATTAGATAGGGTGGCTTTACCCCTCCCCTCTCTCGTAAGATAGGGGAGAAGTTGGTGACGATGGACGATTGGAGGATAGTGTGGATGAAAACTATATATATGTAATGACCCGGACGGTCATTTTTGGAAATTTTCATAAAAATTTCCATTTTACCCTTTTCGATAGTTGCCCCGAGTCATTTCTATTCAATTTGTGAAGTTGGTTTGGAAAAGTTATTGAAAAGCTATTATTCTTGGAAGTTGAGTTTTGGAAGGTCTAAAGTGTTTAAAAGTGGTTTTTGGTATCAATTAGATTTTTAAGTCTCGTAATGGAATTTCGCCAGTTCCACACCTCTGAAATGTGGAATTTAGTCTAGGAGAGTTGTCGATTTTATGTTCGGGGTTGTTTTGCGGATTTTAGCGCTTGAGTTGGAAGTTTGGGTGATTTTAGACTAAGGGTTGACTTTGGTCAACATTTGGAGTTCGGAGGCTCGAATAAGATTTTTGATGGTTCCATTGGATTTGGGGGATGAGTTTAGGTTTAGGAGAGATCTTGGTTGATTTTACGGAGGTCTTGATGTCAGTTTAGTCTTTTTGAGTGTTAAGTTAGTTTATTGTGACTTTCACGAATTTTGGGTCAAGGAGACCTCAAGTTCGTGTTTCGATGGTTGCATTGAGTCTGAAACGTCGAGTTTAGTTGGGTAGCATATCTGGTTTGTGTACTCAGGATTCTGAACGAATCTCGAGGGTCCATTTAGCGATTTTATGTCTCTAGTGTCTGATTAGTTGTTTATCGCGAACACGAGGCTACCTCTCGCGATCATGTAGGGTTGTTTGTGTGGCCCAAGCAATCACGTGCAGGGTTGTCACAATCACACTGAGTCAGTTTCTTGGTCATCGAGATCGCGTGTGTCCCAGTTGTGATTGTGGTGGTCAACTTTAATGAGTTGACCTGTTTACTCATAGTGATCACGAGGCCTTAGGTCGCAATCGCGATGAGCAGTTGATGCGTGAACAGTGTTTTCTTCCAAAAATTGGAATTTCTTCCCATTTCTCCCATTGTTGAATCCTAGCAGCTTGGTTTAGGCGATTTCAAGAGGGATTTTTTAGTTTCTTATGGGTAACAATTTCTAACATCCTATCTCTTTTACCCACTAATTATTTTAATATTTTGAGGATTAAACTTAGGTTTTGAATCTAAAAATTGAAGGTTTTATAAAGGTTAAAGGTTTTGGATAAAATGATGTTTTTAGATTAAATTCAACTCCATTTTCGAAATGGTTTTTGTAAGTGGTTTCCAAATTTCTAGGGTAACACAATTTCGTATAAATTCCCTGATTCAAACCTCATTTTTTGAATCGAGTCTTTTGGGTCGGTTTGACCCCGTTTTTCATAAGTCTTGATATGGGTGTTGTTAAATTCGATTTGTTATTGGAATTACTTATTTGAATAGATTGCATTGATTTAGAGACCCAATGAAAAGGAAAATCTCAAATCTCTGAGTGATTGTTTGATTGTTTGAGGCAAGTGAACCTCTTAACCTTTTTTAAGAATATATTATCTCGTATTTCCATATTGTATGTGTTGGGGAGTAATTAGATTTGGTGATGGAATTGACTTGTTCATAATGAATAATTATAATTAAGAAAGAGGGCAATAAAAAGACAACTTGATGATATGGACGTGTAAAGTGTTGTGGAAAATTTGAATGTTTGGATTGATTCACTATTGGGATTGTATCATAATTGTGTTGATAAGGTCTGTGTATTGATAAGGAATTCATCATATTCTCATGATTTGTGTGAAAATGCCTATTTGCATTGGTTCTGAAACACTGTGATGAGATCAATTACGATGATGATCCCGAAGGAAAATGGTTCCTGTGACGCCAAAGGAAAATGGTTCTGGCGAGTGAGATATGTCAAAGGGAAATGGGTCTGAGGAATACATGGACCTTGTGAGTCCCCTAAGGATTTCGGCCTGATATTCAGCAGATGTGTATCACAGGATAGACATGCATCACTCTATTTGACATTTTATTACATTGCATTGCACATCAGTATTATCGTGAACCTTGTAATTGTGTGTGTTGTGAACTGTGCTTAAAGCTTATGAACTTTGTGTTGATGAGTTGTATGCGTTGAAGGGTTGATAGTCGTGCTGTGTGATGTATTAATTATGAACTTCTAGGTTGGGCAGATTTTGTGCAGGTTGTAATTGTGAAGGTTCTGTTGGAGTGTTTGGAGTACCCATATACTATATTGCTTTCCTTCGTGTTTAGGGGTTTGCTTGCTGAGTACCGTGTTGTTTGGTACTCACTCCTTGCTTCTACACTTGTGTAGGTTATGAGCCCGGATCTTCATGATCATTCTCCCCTTCTTCGTCTGAGGCTTATTGTGGAGAGTTGAGTGGTAGTTGCTTGTTTCTCAGCGGAATTCCTTACTCCTTTATATGAACTTGTTCTATTCTAGAAACAATGACATTAAGACTTGTATTTACTTTATTTCTATTATAATACATTAGAGGTTTGTACATGTGACAACCTGATTTTGGGGATTTATTTAAGTTGATTTCGATTTTCGCATTTCATTAATTATGGTGTTAAACTTTTAATCTTGATTTACTTCCACATTTATCGTGTTATTTGGTTTTAAGGTTGACTTGTCTTGGTGGGATAAGACGAGTTCCATCACGCCCAGATTTGGGTCGTGACAATGTGGGATAACACAACTAGTAGCATTCAAGAAACAACTAAAGAAGTTCCAGGGGTGTCGAGGGGTAAGTTTTGTGGTCATCGAGGGAATTGGTGGTGGAATAGAGAAGTCCAGGGTAAAATGGAAGCGAAGAAGGATACCTATGTAAAATTGGTGGACTCCACGGATGAGAAGGAGAAGTGGAAGAATAAGGAAATATATAAGGCGACAAAGACATAGGCTAAGTTAGCGGTTACGATGGTTAAAATGACAGCTTTTTGAATGCATGTATATAAGATGGAGATAAAAAAATTATACATGCTCGCAAAGTTGAGATAGAGAGAGGAAGGCTCGAGACCTTGATGAAGTGAAGTGCATCAAGGATGAATAAGGCACGGTGTTGGTGAAAGACAACCTCATTAGGCAAATATGGAAAACATAGTTTCATAAGCTCTTGAATGAAGAAGGAGACATAGATTTTATGTTGGGGGATTTGGAGCACTCTAAGAGGCATCAAGATATTGGGTGTTGTAGCTGTATTAATGTTGAGGAGGTTATGCGTGCTATTTATACAATGAGTAGGCAAGGAGCGTCCGGACAAGATGAGATTCTAGTGGAATTTCAGAAGAGCATAGACATAGTAGGCATAGAGTGGTTGATTAGGTTTTTTAATGTCATTTTTAAAATGACAAAAATTCCCAAAGAATGGAGGTGGAGTACAATGGTCCTATTGTACAAGAACAAGGGTGATATCAAAAATTGTAACAATTACAATGGCATCAAGTTGTTAAGTCATACTATGAAAATTTAGGAGCGGGTGATAGAGATGAGGGTGAGGAGGGGTATGTGTATTTTCGAGAACCAATTCAATTTCATGTTGGGGTGAATGACTCTAGAAGCACCCATTTCCTAAGCAGACTGATGGAGAAATATAGGGAAATTAAGGACTTGCATATGGTGTTCATTGTCCTTGAAAAAGCTTATGAAAAAGTCTCAAGGGATATCCTTTTGAGATGCCTGGAGGCTAAATGTGTACCGGTGGCTTAAATTAGGGTGATAAGGACTTGTAAATGGATCCAAGACTCGAGTTAGAACGGTGGGAGTAGACTCTGAGAACTTTCCAGTTGAGAAGGGGTTACACCAAGGATCAGTTATCTCGTTCCTATTTTCCTTTGTGATGGAAGAATTGACGTGGTGTATCCAAGATGAGGTGTCATGGTGTATGCTATTTGCGATTGACATAGTACTGATTGATAAGACACGTGATGATGTTAATGCTAAGTTGGAGGTGATGAGACAAGCTCTGGAGTCTAAAGATTTTAAGTTAAGTAGGACTAAAACAAAATATTTGAAGTGAACCAGTGCATGAGGCTGGCATGGAAGTGAGGCTTGACACTCAAGCTATCCCTAAGAGAGAGAGTTTCAAGTATCTTTGATTGGTGATCTAGGGAAGTTGGGACATCGATGATGATGTCACTCATTGTATTAGTCTTGCGTGGATGAAATGGAGGCTTGCCTCTGGAGTCTTCTGTGATAAGAATGTACCACCTAAACTTAAAGGTAAGTTCTACAAAGTAGTGGTTAGACTGGGATTTTTGTATGGGGTGGAGCGTAGGCCAGTTAAGAACTCTCAGAAGATACAAGTCAAGGAAATGAGGATGTTGATATGGATGTATGGGCACACTAGGAGTGATAAGATTAGGAACGAGGATATTTGTGACAAGGTGTGAGTGGCCTCCATAGTGGACAAGGTGAGGGAAGCAAGACTAAGATTATTCGAACATGTGAAGAGGAGATGCACAGATACCCTAGTGAGGAGGTAAGAGAGGCTGAATACGAGGAGAGGTAGGGGTAGGCCGAAAATGTATTGGAGAGAGATGATTAGATAGGATATGAGCAACTCCAAATTATCGAGGACATGACATTAGATAAGAGGTTGTAGAGGTCGTGTATTAGGGTAGAAGGGTTAGTACGTATGGAGTGTTGTCTTAATTTCGAGGGGCTTTGCCTTTTTCTTATAGTTTTTATCTTTTGATTTTATCAGCACTTGTTGTTAATTGTGTTTAGGCTATCACATTAATTTTGGTTGCTACTATTTCCTAATTAGTTGCTTTGTTATACTCGAGCCGAGGGTCCTCCGAAATTTTTTTCCTTACCTCCAAGAGGTAGAAATATAATCTGCATATACTCTACCCTCCCCAAATCCACTTGTAGAATTCCACCGGGTATATTGTTGTTGTTGTAACATTTGAAAGGGAGATAGTGAATAGAAGAAGGTGAAAAGTTATCCATGAAATAGTAGGCTGGTATTATGTGGTGTGCAAAATCATTTAATGAGATGCAATTTTACTCATATAAGGGATAATTTAGTCGTTTAATTTTTAAAAGGTATTTTCGTAATTAAACCTTTAACTATGAGGCTTCCTACTTTCAGAATTACCTTTCTTTTTTTATTAAAAACAAATATTATCCGTCCGTAATTGGGAGAACTTTATTTTTTTAAAAAAATAGGGTTTGTCAAACTCTTTTGTTTATGCTTCAGATATGAATTTTATCATTTTCAATTGTTTTCCTAGTTTATGACGTTTTTTAACTTTTAACAAGTTATTCATATTTATTGAAAATTTAATTTTTCATTTTTCAGCTATGAATTCTTCATTTGGAGACGTACATTATAGTCCAAAAGTTTATAATGGAGTGAACTACCTTTCTTTTTTGGCATGTTTTCTCCCTATCGAAAATAATTGCATCCATCATTTTCCTAAAAAAACAAAACAAGGAAACAAGTTAATATCCAGATATTTTAAAGCAAACAACTTTAAAATTTTTTACCTTTGAACGCGCACAACTCGTAAAATTATGACTGGAATTCCTTGGAGTCCCGATGTTTTTATTTTACATTACTCTTTGTATTTACATACATCCTGTTCAATTGCATGCATGGATCTTTCGAATTTTTGAGACATAACTATCAATTTTAAAATACCAAAATAAAATATTAGTTGAAGATAAAAGATGAATGAGAAAATGTGAAGTGAATAACCCCATATTTATTATTAAAGAAGAGATATAGTTTTACGTGAAAAGTTAATAAAAGAAAATGTAGTCAACTGTTTATGAGCGAACTATATTAAAATATTTGTGATGTATTTTGGGGTGAATAGACGGAGTTAACATTCGTTTGGCATAGTTTGTCCATTTGTGGGCGAAGTGTCCATTTTGATCTGTGTTTTTAAGGAGGATCTGTTTTAATATTTAGTGCCCAAAAAGTGTCCGTTTTGAAGTTGAACTCGAGAAGAGTAAATGTAGATTACTCTAATTAAGTTGATAAGAGAGAGATACAAATAAAATAAAGAAAGAATAAACTTCTCACTCTCTTAAGGAAGGTGTATTTCACTTTTTCTGCCACATCAACATATATATGGGCATCTATTCCACTTTAAAATAATATAAGGCGTTCATACTATCCTCCCAAAATTAGTGTGTGTAACAAAAAAAATTATTGAAGTTTGAGTGGGTTTTAAGTCATTTCCCAAATTTATTTGACTTCAAGATTTTATATATTAAGATAATTGTAAATAATAAGGTTAATAATATTCCTCATCTTCTATTTTATAGTTATTCAGAAGCGCGAAATTTTAAAAATAATATGATATTCATGTGTTATTATTTGTATCGAATAAAAAAAACAGTACTATGCCTAGAATAGTTGAAAACTGATCGAAATTTGACCCCTACAAAATATGTGTGATGTGCTTCTTTACTTTATACAAATATGGTATATTTCATAATATAATGAAGGATTTAGTCCACAAAATGTTTAAAGTATATTGTTTATTTTCTTTCTGTTTTTGGATTGTATTTGACCATGAAATTTGATAAGATCTTCAAATATTTTCCAGTTCCTAAAAATTGGCTCAAATTCATTTTTTTCAAAAAATAAATTTCAAGTTATAATTTTAAAATCTATGGCCAAAAGAGAGATTAATTATTTAAACTTTCTTCCACGAAGCAAAAGGTTTTATATTTATAGTTTTTGTTGTAAACTTGTACTGACAAATTGATTGTCTTTCTATTACTTTCTTTAAAATAATTTAAATAATAAAATTTATGTAGTGTGAACGTGTTTTACAATATTTAGTATCCTATTAGGATAAATAATGGCGGAGTACTAATTGAGTAAGGAAGGAGTTAATATAAAGTTACATGTTAATGTACTAAATAGTCAAACTACGGTAGAAAAACATAATATCATGCTTATCTGTACTTATTACTATATTTGACAACATATATTTCTAAAATATTTTCCCCTTTGATTATTTATTCATATATAAAGTTTTGAACAAATGTATTTGTTATATATTTTTATATGAGTTGTGACATGAATTCTTCCAACTTCATTGTTCCAATGGATTATTTTGAAAGCTTGTCAAAAGGTTGCAAATTTGAAATAATTTCAAAAACAACTCCATCTGATGCAGTAAGATTAATGATTTTATCCAAAGGATTCAAATTTGCTGCTGAATCAGATGAAATTTGGGGAAAGTTTTAGCCCCCTGATTATCAAGAAATAATTGATAGATCTAAGTTTCCTCAGGTTCGCAACACCAAAAAGTATCTCTTTTTCCGTTTGTGTGATTCTCTCATTCTCCTTGATGGAGACAAACTGGTAAAATTTCATTTTGATGTGGTTATCTTTAATGATTTTATTTATTTTTAAATTTTAATATCGGCGGTGTGTACATACCTAAATTATTTATCGATACCTGCTACCTCTCACAGGAGGCGAAATCAAGATTTAGGCTTTATGTATTAAATTTTTTAGGTTCTTAACATTTAACTTGTTATTTTTAATGTTGTGGGTTCATATCCACTAGTTGTTGCATTTATCATGATTTTTTACACATAAATTCATGCTCTGATATGGACGTGTTGGGTTAAGACGAATCCCTAATTAATATCTTCATATGTTTCTACCTTTCATCAACACATGTACTAGATAGTGACGGAGTCAAACATTCATGTGTAGAGATTAAAAAAATACAAGGTGTCACACCTAGGGTTTAAACTCATAAGCTAAAATAATCTATGAACTCTCTTTGTTACTAAACTAGAATTTTTCCTTATGTTAAGTGAATTCAATTGTCCATATATAATCAAAAAATCATTTAACCCTATTTGCATCGCTCTAATGTTGAGCTAGGTGATTCAATTGAACTCTTTTCCTTCCTCTAGCTCTTCTCCTCATACCAAAGTACTCTGATAGGTCAAGTAGGTGAAAACAAATGATCACCTAGTATTTTTTTATATTCACCAAAATTCAAAATCTAATCTCTTATAATTTTATATCCAATTCATTGATTGCCACACTTATCGCACTTGATGTTTATTTTGTACTTATTTTTTTGGGTAGGGGGGAAATACAAAGTGTCAATTTTTATACCATTTCGCTCTCCAAAGTTTAAGTTATTCAAATGGAACAGTGTTCCCTTTGGGTGCTTCCTAGTATATCATTATGAAACTATATTTGTGTAGCATCCATCCAAACAATTAAGATGAAAATGCTTGAAAATAAAAACAATACTAGGAAGCGCTTTCTCTGATCTTACATGGTGTGAATTTAGATTAATCGGATGGAATTTTTTTTTCTTTCTCAGAGTTTTTTTCTTGATAAGCACAGTGGGAAGAAGTGCTTTATGCTATCACCAATAGACCTTATAATATGGGGGAGTGATAACCCACACTCTTGGCGATGGAATGAACACCCCAATTCCAGGTTATCCCTTTATATTTTCTTAATTTGATCTACAACTTCATTGTTCTTCTTATAAATATTTTATGCAATGCATTTCTCTTTTTTTTCTCTCTTTTTCCCCATTTAGTTCAAAGATTTTCTTGTTATTTGCTCGGTTAATATAAAGATGCTCTTGGTTTGTATTGATAAAATTAAAGGAATCCATTTTATTAAACCTTCTTTCTATAAAAGATGAAGATAATGCGCTCTTTATAAAAAGGCAAAGCTACCAAAAATAGGATAAAAAGAGAAGATTACAGCTAGGGGGGAGGCAAGAAGAATCAATATCAAAGAAGTTAGCGAGCCTACATGAAGGCAAACCAAGATTTCAACAACTGATGAAGGGATAGTTGCTACAATTTTAAAAATAAGGACACTATACACCACAAATTGTTGGTACAAAAAGCTGAAGGTAACATAGCAACTTATACTCGAAACTATTAAGACAAAGAAAAGCTTGGGATTTCGAGACCTCTTATGTAGTTGAAGAAAACAATCAACAAGAACAACTTTTCACCTCTCACTTGCAACTGTAAGTGAGAAATTGGTCGATTATGCAAATAATTGGATCGTTGATTTGAGATTCTCCAATCACATGACCCATGATGTGAAAAATACTATCAACATGAATGAGTATAAACACGGTCGAGTAGTGATGGCAGAAAATAATTCTAGAATATCAATTACTCATATTGGCAAGATGGTGTTTGTGCCTCATTGCAGCTCGAAACTAGTGCAACTACTTCAAAATGTCAACCATATTTAGGATATGAAAGATTAACTTACTATCTGTGTCGTAACTAACATCCTCATGAAACTATGTCGTGTTTGGGTTGAATGATATAATGGTATATGGAAAGTATAAACACAAAACCTTTCCTATCATGGAGGTAAGATGATAAGATCCAATCTATGTTATGTTATCCGTGTTAGGACCGAAATAATCAGGTGTCCTACGGAAGCTAACAAAGCAAACATCAAAAGACCACGAGTAAGAAGACAAACGAGAAATATACTAAAAGACACAAAGATTTAACGTGATTCGGTCAACTGACCTACATCCACAAAGGAGATGAACAATCCACTATATAAACATGAGAGTACAAAACATAGAGAGAAATAACCTCAACCAATTCACTCGGGAGGTTCACACAAGTAAAAACGTTTCACTTGTGTCCCAAAAATTCTCCCCCTAACCAAAACTCTCAAAGCCCCTAGGACTACATTGTGAATGCTGATTATGTTAAAAGGAAGAAGCCTATATTTATAGAGTCCTAAACCTTTTCCAACAAGAAAAGGACTAGCCAATCCTAAACCTTTTCCTAAAAGGAAAACCTATTTATGGTAAGAAACTCAGGGCAATTAATACCCAACAAATCTCCCCTTTGGCCTGAATTTCTGACGAAATAAATTTGTCCACCTTCTTCACATAATCTTCAACAAGTTGCATCTCCTCTGCAAAATCCATGTTTCGACATAGAGAAAATATCTGAAAATGTTTCTCCAACAAAATTTTCATTACTGTCAAATAGGTTGAGGCTAGAACTACACCCGCCAAGATGAACACCCGTTTCTAACCTGATTCAACCATTGAATCACTGAACCATTGAACCTGGCTCTGATACCACTTGTTAGGACCGTAAATAATCAGGTGTCATGTGGAAGCTAACAAAGCATACCTGAATAGACCATGAGTAAGAAGATAGGCGAGAAATATACCATAAGACACAAAGATTTAACGCGGTTCAGTCTACTGACCTACATCCGCAAAGGAGATGAGTCATCCACTCTATAAATATGAGAGTAAAAAATATAGAGAGAAATAACTTCAACCAATTCACTCGGGAGGTTCACATTTTCCTAAAACAAAAACCTATTTATGGTAAGAAACTCAGGGCAATTAATACCCAACAATCCGAGATATCATATGTGAAGTAAAATCAAAGTAATGAAACAACAGATCTACGGAATGCACGTCTTAGGCACTGAGCTACAACAAATTAAAATTCATAATGCGACAGTCAAAATTAAAAGGTTTTTCCTAGTTTAAAATTAGAGGAGACACTATATGTGTTGGATGTCATTATAAAAAAGCACAACATTTTTCTATGGATAATCAAAGTATCTAGATCAGAAGTCACTGAAGCAATGCACTCAGATGTGTTTGAAAAATTAATGCAACCTTCTATTAGTGGTTACTGTTAGAATGGATGCGTCCGCTAGTGATCACTGGACCATGTTCCTGAACAGAATAATAGTGAAGAAAATAAATAACTCAAAGTAGATCAGGCACAAGGATTTTACATGGAAACCCCCTTGCTCAAGGGAGGTGAAAACCACAACCTGTACTCACAGGATTTCAACCCAAACTCCATTTCACACAAAACGGAGCAATGCTTCAGATTACAAACTCTTTCAACCTAGGAATTAAAACTCTTTAATCCCATCCCCCTTACTGTAGCAACTCTACTACAAGCAGAAGAACTAAGCAATAACTCTATTGCCCACTAAACCAACTAACTCTAGTTGATCTAGACTTTAAGAACCCAACAAGGCTAAATTTAGCCACCAACTCAGATCTGGAAGATAAGAGCATAAATAAGTAGCAACTCCGCTGCATCCACACATCAACTAACTCTAGTTGACACTCCTAGGCAACTCTACCCAAGAGAACATCAAAATAATGATGTAAAGATGCTTGACTAAAACATAGATAATTCGACTAACTAACTCTAGTTAATACGACTCAAACTAAAAACTTAGACAAGCAACCGATCTACTATCCTTTAAAACATAGGAGTAGATTTACAATATAAGAACACAAGACACAAAACTTAAAAATACAAAAAAAGACGCTTCAGCACTCCATCAAGTCCCTTGTTTAGTATGAGCAATGTTCTCCCTTGAAAACTTTGTTTGCCAAATCTTAGGTTGTGTCTTTTAAGAGGAGACTAATATAAAATGGACACAAACCCTTGGAGCAACTCCAAAATAATATTTTCCCCCTTTTTGATGAATAACAAACTTATTCAACTTTCTTCCTTTCACCAGTTCCCCTTATCAGCATAACTCTTCAAGTAACTCTCATTGGTCCCCTTGTTTCATCATTCTCGAAGTTTATTAAATCATCAAAACTTCACATCAGCTCCAAAATAACAGTTACTAATACATGGTAACATTCATTGATGACTTCTCAATGTACACGTGGATTTACTTCTTAAAGAAAAAATCTGAAGTATTTGACAAGTTTAAAGAGTTCCGACATACTGTGGAGAATGATATTGAAAGAGGAATCAAATGTCCCTACATGTAAAATGGGAGAGAATATGCACAACATGAGTTCAATGACTACCTTAAGGGAAGATGATAGGAAGAAAATTGACATACCCAAATATGTCAAAACAAATGGAGTAGCTGAAAGAAAAAATAGACATATGAAGAAGTGTGTTGAATATATGCATGTACCAACAAGGTTTTGAGCAAAATATATGAAGATTGTTGTCTACATCATGAACAGTCTACCATAGTCCACAAGCGAGATTTGGATTGATCTCCCCATTTGAGAAACTCAAGAAGATGATATCTATTGAAAGTATCATTTGAGTATTATGATATATCTTCGTGCCAGGTCATCTCTGCAACAAGTTTGATAAAAAAAGGTTGTTCGTTGCATCTTTGTTGGTTATGATGAACAAAGGAAATGATGGAGGTGTTTTAACATGACCACTAATTGGATATATGTGTTAAGAAAGGTGGTATATGGTGAAGAATCATCATGATGGTAAAAAAAAGTCTCCCTACTAGACATAATAGAACTTGAGAAAAACCCAAATCACCTACACTAGAGGTATATCTAGAAAAAAAATTCCATGGAAAAATAGTGCTCGGGAAACTCCAATCATGGCGCAAGAAGAAGTCCAAGAAGAATCACAACTGCAATTAAGGATGACTACATGACTGAAACATCCAAACACCAAGTATATAGATACATCATTAACACTTATCATGGTGGGTGGAGAAGATCAAAAGAAGACGAGGTTCATAAAGTGTCTGGACATCAAGATGATTGCAAACTCTCGAGGATCACTCAAAATAGATGCAGAGAATAAATTAATTCGGTGTTGAGGGGGAGCATTAAAAATTATCACCAACTTAATTAATATCTAAGATATTTCAAAGAAGAATCTAGAAAATTCAAGACTTGTAAATAATTGAAGAAACAACTCTACAATGAGAGCTCTAGATCAGTACAAAGTCGTCTAAAAGAAATCTAGAAAGAGTGATTCTAGAAATAAGTGGAAGGTGTAGTTATAGAATATTACATCCACTAGATTCTTCCGTTACCACCTATAAATAAAGGTGACCATTTGAGTTGTTTATTTACTCAAATAAAGAGTGTTTGCTCAAGAAAGAAGTGAGAGAGAGGTGTACTCAAGAAAATAGGGAGTGCAAAAAAAAATTGAGTTTAAAGAGTTCTAAGACCGAAGTTGGTCCTTACTTAGAAATAATAAAATTAAAGTTGTAAGCAAACAGTTGTGTCCAACATCTCAACAGCCTCTTCTTTTGATCCAGGCCACCACTCTTATCGGCTGGTCACAACTAGCAGCCCTCTTTGGTTTGTGGCTTCAAGCATTGATAAACCAACTCTAATACAATTTTTTATGCATTGAATAAGACACTCCCTCTATATGAATTCTACCATAGATGCTTGGTGCTCCAAAGCTTTGAGATTGAGCACCGATCACTGAACTTGATATGGTACCAAAGCCACTATCAGTACTTAGAGTTTGTAACTCTAGCTACCTCTGGTTTAGGTCCCTTTATAGCTAATATTAGATATTTTTTGCATTTTCTTGATTCGCAGAAATTACATATTACTTTGCTTACTTCCACTGATTTTACAATGGCCATTTCACCTGATGCATCTCTGTCCTCGTCTAATTCCGTCCACTGCTGTTAATAAGAGTGATCGTCTATACATGCATCTCTCAAAAAGCCCTGGGTTAATGCTTGTTCAATTTCCTTTTATGGAATGGGATATCAATCCTGGAGAAAAAGCATCATGTGATCCCTCTCTGTGAAGACCACTTAAGGAGGTCTAGCTCTTGTTATCTTGTACTTTTGGGATAGACACCTATCAACTAGAAATATAAGAAACAAGAGACTATATCTTTATCTTCAGCAGAGGCATAATTGGATGTTCCTTTATCTAAACCTATTGCGGTACATTTTGATAGTCAATCTATCCTAAACATTGCAAGGAATTTAGTTTTTCATGAAAGAACCAAACATATAGAAGTTGACAGTCATTATGTTCGAGACAAGCTCCAAGATGGACTTATTTCCATTCATTATGTTGTTACCACATGTCACGACCCAAGCCTAGGGCCTAGATGTGACCGGCGAATGGGGAACCCGAAGGAACCCCAAACAAGCCTCATAGCGTATCATTACGCATCCTTGGTCGCGGAAGCAATTAAATGACCATAAACGATAAGCATAATCAAGGGGGAAATCGGGACTAAGGGAGCAAGAAAGAAAAAAAAGAAAGAAATGATACATAAATACCATAGATGAGTCAAGCTCAAGCATAATACACAACTTGTCCAACACCACCTCTAAACATGAGTACTTAGCGGGGGCCAAGACAAACTACCGGGCTCACCCTCATAGTCAAAACATAACTAGAAAGGAAAAGTTTTATACATGGCAAAAGATCATGAGCAACGTCCCCGAAATGGAGGACTCACCAATAACCACTATAGAAAATCGTACTAGCCACGCGGAGGAGGATGGTCAAGCGGTGCTCCGGTCCCTACATGGTGACATCATGTAGGCATAGCGTATGCGTTAGTACATTTGAATGTACTAAGTATATGGGATGCAATGCAATGCTACATTAGATGGACATCATAGGAAAAATGCGTAATCATACCCGATAAATAGCATATTAATGAAATGATATGCATAATGATGCTTACATAAAAATCATATTTAGTGGGACGTAGTACATGTGTGGCGAGTGACCATGAATATAGTATTTCCAAAGCCTACCACCCCCTTGGAGAGGCGAAAGAGGTACAAACCCCTCAATATGGTTACACGGGCCTACCACCCCCCGAGCTAGGGACCAAGGTACAAACCCCTCGATATGGTTATACGGGCCTACTACCCCCCGTACTAGGCAACCCCCCTCGACTACTACCCCCCGTACTAGGCAACCAAGGTACCAACCCCTCGATACGGTTATACTAGGCAACCAAGGTACCAACCCCTATACGGTTATACGGGCCTACTACCCCCCGTACTAGGCTTGGTCGACTCACAACACTTATTTAGAGAAAATCATATACATGTGTCCATTTCATCATCATTTCAGTAATTACATAACCATCCGACTCATAGGACGTACCTTGGACCTTCCCTTTCCTAAGAATTCTATAAATGGGCATTTTATCAAACACAAGGTGGGCAATTGTTCATGTAAATGAAATCATGTATTTCAAGAATACTAAGTCCAACCAATTCCAAAATCCATATAAATCAGCCCACCAACAACATACATATATATATCAACCTTCATAATTTGATCATGGAAGCATGTAAACCATAAACATCACATAATAATTCCATTTCATGATAATATGCAAATGGACCATAATTCAAGAGTTCATAAATAATCATAAGGACCCATAAACTTGAAGTAGAAATAGAGGATAAATGGTTGGACTTGTGGAAAGGAAGGTTTCCACAATCAAACCCACATACCTCAACTTTGGAGAATCCTTGATGAAGATTGGAATGGAGAATCGAAGCTTGAGATTGAGTCTTGAATCCGGAATTAGAGCTTGAGATGTTTGAATTTGGTTGAAGATCTTGGTGGAATTTTTGGAGAGGGCTTAGAGAGTGTTTTTGGAGTTAAGAAAAATGACTAAGTATGGGACATATCCCCTTTTTATAAAAAAGGTCTCCAACCCGCCTAAAAAAAAAAGCTCACTGGAAATTGCAAATCTGCACAGACAGGTTTTACGAAAATGGTCATAACTCCCTCATCCTAACTCGGACTAAGGTGAAACCAAGTGCGTTGGAAAGCTAACTCAAAGAGCTTTAATTTGATAGTTTGCAGCCCTTCCAGTTCCTTGTGTGCTAAGATATATGCCCCTTTAAAGTTGACTCTCCAAATCGCAATTTTTGCAATTTTCGAATTTTGATACGGTTGCTCTAAAATTCGGGTTAGACCCATTTCCCACTCAATTTGACCCCACAAATAAGAATATGAAGTCGAATTTCCGAAATCATGCACGGATTTTGAGATATATGGAAATTACAATTATAGGTGTTTCCGAAGCACATTTTCGGGCATTTTTGGGGTCGTTTCACCACAGATCAACTGGCTGACCTACTCACCAAAGCTCTCACTGGTGTAAAACAAACTTGCATCATCTTCAAGTTGTCTATGGAGGTCTCATATCCCACTTGAGGGGAGGGAGTGTATTGAGAATGTATTTATACTTATAGTTAGTTAAGTGGAGTTACATTCTGTTGATTACCTTAACTGTTAGCTTAGTCAGTTAGTTGTGGTTGTTAACTCAGTTAGTTATTAGTTTGTTAGAAGCCAACTGTAAGCGGTGATACAAATACACATGTCAGATATGTTTTCCTTTGAGAGGTTTTATTCAACAAAGATGGTAAATATTCATCTACAGTTTAGAAAAGATAATTCACGCCCTTGAAAGGAGACGCCTTTAATAGGAACATCTTAACTACCCCCCCCCCCCCAATAATGGTCTTTATAATGTGCAACCTCACATGGTGCGCAGGTTCTTGAAAATGTTTTGATCCTAAAAGTAAAAGTTTGCTATAACAAGTTAAATTTCATAAATAATACTATGTATAACTTGGTCTTTTTTTCTATTTTTTTTTAAGTTCAACCATTAGATACCCAAAGCCCACTAATTGAAATTCACATCTGTACACCTACTAAAGAGCTAAAGCCCTATATATCATTTAAGAAATTATAAATTTTCCTTCCAAATGTTTCTTGCAATGCTTTTGCAGATTCTCTAAAGTGGCATATCTTTCCTCCGTACGATGATTGGATATTCGTGGAACAATAGGCACAGATATGTTGTCACCAAACACAGAATATGCTACTTATTTGGTGTCCAAGTTGGCAAATAGGTGCAATGGACTTCAGTATGCTAAATCAAGTATTAGGTTTGTTAATTATGAGAGTGAAATTGATGCTGAAAATCAGGCCAACACTGTGCACCTACCAAGATTGCAAGGAAGTGAGAATATCCCAAAAATGAGAGGAGTTGAATGGATGGAAGTAAAATTGGGATATTTTAATAGCAAGAAAGGCACCGATGGTCCTGTTGAAGCAAGATTGATTAAGAAGAAACGTATTTACAAAGGTGACTCATTGCTAAAGGAATCAAGTTTCATCCTAAATAAATCAAATACAAGTCATGAGAGGCATATATGGGATTTTAAGTTTTACAAGTTTTGAACTAGAACTGTTTGAATTCTTATTCGGATTACCATTTCAATGTTTTCAATTTTACTACAAACAATTCATATACATTGAATATCCTTAAAACTTTAATATATATTCCTTATTAATTGGGATGTCCTCTTTCTACCTGAAGGTTACTTCTGGCCAATTTTGTGGCCTATATATTTTGGCTTTTAACTTCTAGAAGGTAGAAAAAGATGAAAAGAAATTCCTTCTTCCAATATTTATTATGTTGGATTTTCTTCTTTATTTAATCTATGTTAGTTTCTATGCTTCTAGTTTTATACTAGAAGAGTTTGGTGAATCCTGGGGGGATGGAGAAATATTTTTTGGCTCTTAAATTATCATTTGGATGTTCTTGTTCCCAAGTTTAAAAGTACTTCTCGGGGACAATAATTGAAAAGCTTAATACCCAAAGATTTCTGTTCTTTGGGTTATAATTCATCATTTTTATCTTCATATTCTTTAGCTACTAAAGCTAATAAGGTATATGACAATATTATATGTCTATATTTTTTATGAATTTGTGTGTGGAAAATAGTTAAGCCATCATACCACTCAATGTAGTTGAATATTCGGAAAAATGATGATGTGTGAGATTGGGTGATAGATTTGAATACTAGGAATATTTGTGCTAAACAAATTAATTTTGTATCTTACACCCAAGTTTATGAAGACGAAGAATTTGTTTATATTTGGTGATTCAAGAACTACTTTTTTTTTACCCCTCCTTAGGAGCTCCCATATATTTGCTCCTTTGGTGAATCAAACTCACAACCTTCGAGTTGGAAGTGAGGGGTGTTTACCATCTGAGCAACTCCCCTCGTCTTAAAAACTCTATGGAGGAAAGGACTCCATAGGTGAAGAACTATCATACCTTGGAGCTAAATGTCCAAAATCAAAGGAGAATTGGAGACTTGACTTGAATCCCTAGTCTTTTTCTTCAAGCTTTAGAGATAGAAATATTTGGGGAAACTTGGAGGATTTTGGGGGAAGTTGAAAAGTGATTAGAATGGGTAGATTTTAGGCTTAGAAGACTTATTTAGGTTCTAGGATTAGGACTAAATCGACTTAGATTAGGCATTAAATAATTAGGAAAAAGACCAAAAAGCCCTTAAAAATAACTATCGGGCCCCGACGTACGGTTTAGACCTACATTCCGTAGGTCCAACTACGAACCGTCCTGTCCATTCGTAGAAAGATTCAGTGTCACGCCTCGAGACTACCCCCTAGGCACAACACGGGACCTAGGATCACGAGTGACCCTAAGCAAACCCTGAGTATGGCATATCACAAGCATACTGAAATATAACTAAGTAAGCGAAAATATAACTATAAAGTAAACAATACTAAAAGAAACTTCAGGTGAGAATTTAACTGAACATTTATGGGAAACAACCCACAACAACTAAATACTAACTCTATGTCTGAAAGCCTATAAAACTGATGAGCTGCTGGGACAAGTCCCCAGCTAACTCTGTAAATACTCAAACACTGATAATAGACTAACTAAACTGAAAGCATAAAGAAATGTCCTCGGACTATGAGGACTCACCACTGAAACTGCTGAGTACGAACTGGAAATCGAGCTAAGCGCGGTCTGGATGCTGAGCGCCTGAACCTACATCATAAAAGGATGTAGCGCAAAAATATGCGTCAGTACTTTGAATGTCTTGAGCATGCAGGATATGCAAGCTGACTAAATATATTTAAATATGTTAAAAATACTAGTCAAGTGTGTAACCTGATCTGAACTGAAGCACATAGGCCCAAGATGCAATAGTGCATAAAAACTAGAGTTCAAGAGTAAACTGAAAACATACTAAAAAGAAAAACAGAGTAACAACAAGGCCTGAAGTACCTTACTGAAGCTAATTCTGTGGGAGAGTTTATTAACCGACATAAACCACTTGAGCTAAACGTGGAGTTCGATATATATGCCCCATCAAGACGACCCAATATACCTTGCCAAGGTATAAAGGCATGATTGTGGCATGATCACTAAAATTGATGCCCAACAGAGGGGACTTATAAACCTACGAGGGCACATAGTTTTGGGATGTGAGGGTACGCTGAACCCTAGTCCAACTCGGTACTTAACACTACTCCCAAACTAAATACTAGAGCTCATTTTAACTGTAGTCCTGAAATCATGACACAGAACTAAACTGATCTGAAAATGATTTCTGAGATAAACTGTGGACAGAAACTAACAATATTATGTTCTAAAACTGAATTCTAGCACACTAAGCTACATTCTGGAGAAAAGCCAATTCATGTGAAAATACTACAATTTCATGCTAAGTTTCCCTTTTCAAATTTCCATAAGAATTCAAGCAACTCATTTAAACAATTATAGAGTTTAAGTAGAAATCACAGAAATTAAATGGGATAATGAATCTGCATAGTTGGGCAAGAACCCTAGTTTCATAAATCATGATAATCAAGAAAAAGGGACTGAAGTTTTGGGCATAAGGGCAAACAAAACCCTTATTGAATACCCACATACTTGGTACTTCAAAGTCCCTGCGAGAAACCTAGGCTTGGAAACTGGAGAAACGCTCCTATTCTGCTTGGAAATAACTTGAGAGGAAGCTGATTTGGTCTAGGTAGTTTTTGACTATATTAATAGTCTTAGACTGAGTAAAACGACGTATTTTAGGCATCAAACGACGTATTTTAAGTGTCCAACGCATAGGGGAAAAGACCAATATGACCCTGACTTAAAAGCTGACACCTTGACTTCAAGAAATCCTTTACGGGTCGTACAGTGCTTCATGGCCCGTATAGTGGGTCGTGAAGCTTCAACAACGTGACAGTGTTCCACTAAAACGAGCATAACGTTTTACTCCGAACTTTGAATGGAGCAAACTCGGTTGAATTGGAAAGAGGACTCAAAGACCTTTAATTTGATAGGTCATGGGCCACTTAATCCATTTTGTGCTAAAATATATAATCGTTTGAAGTTGCCCCAACACTCAAGACCTAACTTGGGAGCAACCTCCTTGATTGGGTGACTTGTACGGACCCCTAGATGGGCTGTCTAGGGCGCCGTCTAGGTGACCCCTCCCAGGGAAGTCCTGGATGGTCACTTACAACATCCTTAACGGGTCGTGGTTCCTTACACGGACCGTCTAAGAAGCCGTGAAGGGTCCATGGTCAATTTTGGATTCGTGGACTTGCCCAAATTTCCTCTTTTAGCCCTTTCTTGAAGTATGAGGTGTTAGAATATCTCCCCCTTGGGATCATTCGTCCTCGAATGAAGACTAAGCAAGCTAAATTTTGAGGGAAGGAGCTGCAATCCCTACAAACTGAGTGCATGAAACTGATATCTGACTGAACTGAGTTTCATGAACATGCAAATATGTTGAAATGCAATGATAAATGAGGGAACAAGATACTGAGACTGAATTACACAAGAGTAAATTGAGAGACTGGGGAGGAACTATTACTTCAAGTTGAAACTGAATCGGAAGGAAAGAGATGAGGATACTTGTCCTTCATGGCTTCTTCTGCTTCCCAAGTAGCTCCCTCTATAGACTGATTCCTCCACAAAACATTTACTGAAGCGACTTCCTTATTTCTCAACCTACGAACCCGACGGTCAAGAATCTCAACGGGAACCTCCTCATAGGTGAGGCTATCCTTCACAGCCACACTTTCTAAGGGTACTATCAATGCCGGATCACCCACACACTTCTTCAACAAGGAAATGTGAAAGATTGGATGAACCGCTGCTAGTTCTGTTGGCAACTCTAACACATAAGCGACACCTTTCAGGATTTTGTAAGGACCTATATATTTGGGATTGAGCTTTCCTTTCTTGCCAAATCTCCTCACCCCCTTCATTAGTAACACCTTTAGGAAAAACTCAATCATCAATTTCAAACTCTAAGTCCATTCTCCTTACATCTGCATAGGACTTCTGACGACTCTAAGTTGTCTTTAGTCTATCTCGAATGAGCTAAACTTTCTCCATAGCCTCATGAACCGAATCTGACCCAACCAAGGCTGCTTCACCTACTTCGAACCAACCAACCGAAGACCTGCATCTGCGCCCATACAGTGCCTCATAAAGGGCCATCTGAATACTGGAATGGAAACTGTTATTATAGACATACTCTATGAGAGGTAAGTGATCATCCCAACTACCCTTGAAATCGATCACACAAGCTCTCAACATGTCCTCTAAGGTCTGAATGGTACGCTCTGCCTGACCATCCATCTGCGGATGAAATGTTGTACTGAGATTCACCTAAGTACCAAGACCTTTCTGAAATGATCTCCAGAAATGAGAGGTAAACTAGGGACCTCGATCTAAAATGATGGACAAAGGAACACCATGCAACCTGATTATTTCGTTGATGTAGAGTCTAGCATAGTTCTCCACTGAATCTGTAGTCTTGACTGCCAAGAAGTGAGCTGAATGAGTGACTCTGTCCACTATCACCCAAATGGAGTCATGTTGTCTGCGAGTACGAGGTAAACCCGTAATGAAATCCATATTTACCACTTCCCACTTCCAGGTAGGAATGCAAATCTCCTGAGTCACACCTCCTGGTTTCTGGTGTTCTACTTTAACTTAATGAAAGTTGGAACACTTAGCCACAAAATCTGCTATGTCTCTCTTCATGCTGTTCCACCAATAGACTTCCCCTAGATCACGGTACATCTTAGTATCACCCGAATGGATAGAACATCTGGAATTATGAGCTTCTATAAGGATCTGTTGTGTCAGCTCACCCACATTGGGGACACATAAGTGACCCTGGTAACGAAGCACACCGACTCCCCCTCGGAAGAAAACTCCGACTCTCTGCTGATGAACTTCTCCTTTCAACTGAAGTAATATAGGATCACTATCTTGTTTCTCCTTGACCTCTGCTAAGAATGAAGATTTTGACCCATTCTGAACTATCACACCACCATCTGACATGTCTATAAGGCAAACTCCTAAGCAAGCAAGCCAGTGAACATCTTTGGCTAATTCTTTCTTCTCTTCCTCAAAATGTGCTACACTACCCATGGATAGTTTGCTGAGGGCGCTAGCCACTACATTGGCCTTACCCGGATGGTAGAGCACATTCATGTCATAGTCTTTGAGGAATTCGAGCCATATTCTCTGACGAAGATTCAACTCTTTCTAGGTGAACACATACTGGAGGCTCTTATGATTTCTGAACACCATACAAATAGTGTCTCCAAATCTTTAGGGGTGAACACTATGGCTGCAAGCTCGAGGTAATGAGTCGGGCAGTTCTTCTCATGGACCTTAAGCTGTCTAAAAGCATAAGCTATGACCTTACCCTGCTGCATCAACACATAACCCAGGCCGACCCTTGATGCGTCACAATAAACCACATAACCATCTGAACCCTCTGGTAGAGTCAAGACATGAGCTTTAGTCAACCTGGTCTTCAGTTCTAAGAAGCTTTTCTCACACTTATTTGATAACTGAAACTTGACCTTCTTCTGAGTCAACTTGGTCAATAGGGAAGCTATGGATGAAAATCCTTCTACAAACCTTTTGTAGAAACCGGCCAAACCCAAGAAACTTTTGATATCAGTCAGAGATTTGGGTCTGGTCCAGTGCTTTAATGCCTCAATTTTCTGAGATTCCACTCGGATCCCTTCGCTAGATACCACATGACCAAGGAAAGCGACTGAGTGTAACCAAAATTCACATTTGCTGAACTTAGCGAATAGGTAGCGATCTTTGAGGGTTTGCAAAACCACTCTCAGATGAGTCACATGCTCTTCCTCATTCCGAGAATAAATGATGATATCATCAATAAAGACGATCACGAACAAGTCCAAATACTGCTTGAACACCCTGTTCATTAAGTCCATGAAAACTGCAGGAGCATTTTTTAGTACAAAAGACATAACAACAAATTCATAGTGACCATACCGAGTCCTGAAGGCTGTCTTCGGGATGTCACTATCTCTGATTATGAGCTGATGATAGCCGGATCTGAGGTCTATCTTAGAAAAGAAACTAGCACCTTGAAGCTGGTCGAACAAGTCATCAATCCTTGGGATGGGATATTTATTCTTGATTGTGACTTTATTCAACTGATGGTAGTCAATGCACATCCTGAGGGAACCATCTTTCTTACGCACGAACAACACTAGAGCACCCCATGGAGAGATACTGGGTCTAATAAAGCCCTTATCTAGAAGGTCTTTCAACTGTTCTTTCAGTTCCTTAAGCTCTGATGGAGCCATTCTGTAAGGAGGAATTGAAATAGGCTGGGTAGCTGGAAGGAGATCTATTCCGAAGTCGATTTCCCTTTCAGGAAAAACTCTGGGAAGATTTTCTGGAAACACTTCTGGAAACTCATTCACCACTGAGACTGACTCAAGAGTTAGGGTTTCAGATTTTGAGTCCCTAACCCGAACAAGATGATAAATATACCCATTGGAAATCATTTTCCTGGCCTTGAGGTAAGAGATAAATCGACCTACGGGCACTGAGTTACTACCCTTCCACTCTAAGACTGGCTCATTTGGAAACTGAAATCGAATGATCCTAGTTCTACAATCGACTGAGGCATAACAGAAATGTAACCAATCCATGCCTAGAATGAAATCAAAATCTATTACTAACTCTACAAGGTCTGCTGAGGTGACTTTCTCGGAAACTGTAATAGGGCAATTTCTGTATACCTGTCTAGCTATAACTGGGTCACCAACTGTTGTAGAGACTGAGAAGGGTTCTGAGAGAGTTTCTGGACTGACACTGAAGTTTACTGCTATATAAGGAGTAACAAATAAAAGTGTAGCCCCTGGATCTAACAATGCATAAACATCCAAACTAAAGACCTGTAACGTACCGGTGACTACACCAAGAGAATCTTCCTGGTCCTGGCGAGCCTGAAAAGCATACAGCCTGTTTTGGCGATGACCAATACATGTACCAGATGTGGCACCCTGCTAAGTAGGGTGACCTTCTGGCGCAACTAAAGTTGTAGACTGAGCCATGTTACCTCCTTGCCCTTGCCTGGCAGAAGGACAATCTTTCAGTCTATGACTAGACTGACCACACCCAAAACACCCGTCTCTGCCAGCAAGACACTCGATCGGATAGTTCTTACCATACTTTGGGCAAGATGGAAAAATCTGGTTACCTAAAGCACTTCCGTGAGACTTAGTGCCTGATGCCCTGCCTTTCTGATCTTGTCAAAACCTGGGGGATGGAGCGCTAGCTTATGAAGGTGTTGGGGCTGCAGACTTCTGCTGAAACTGTGAATGACTTCCACCACCTGACCTCTGCTGAGAATATTCATAGTTGCCTATTCTAGCCTTTTTGTTATCCTTAGCCATTTCCTTGAGCTTATCTCCCTCAACCTGCTGAGCATGGGTCATTAGTCTTGAGATACCCATATCTCCCAATAGCATAGCATTCCTGCACTTAGTCTTTACCAGATCGAATACTCCAAATAAGAACTTGTTCATTTGTGCCCTTGGATCTGCCACCATATGTGGAGTATACCAGGAGAGCTGAGTGAACTTTAGCCCGTATTCCTGGACTAACATTGACCCTTGCCTCAAGTTCATAAATTCCTGGGCCTTAGCCTCAAATAATTCTCTCGGGAAGAACCTACTCAGAAAAGCTCCAGTAAAATAGTCCCATGTCATCTGAGCTGCATTTGCACCCCTATTTTCTTTCCTCTGTGTGAACCAGATATGAGCCACATCCTTGAGTTTATAGGATGCTAGTTCAACACTATCATTACCAGTCACTTGCATTACATCAAGAATCTTCTTGATCTCATCAATGAAGTTCTATGGGTCCTCACCAACCTTCGACCCTAGAAACTCCGGCGGATTCATACGAACAAAGACTCGAACCCTAGCTGTAGCTGATCCACCTGTGGTGTTTGCAGGAACTAGGGCCTGCTGATTGGCCTAGTTGGCTACGATCTGAGCGAACAACTGGATTGCAGTACGAAAATCTGAATTCGTAACTTCGTGGTTCGGGACTGAAGGAACTGCTTTAGCATTGCGTCCATTGGCATTTCAACGTTAGCTCTGTGAGGAGGCATGCTCTGAAATGCATAACGACGGATTTGAAAGGAGAAGTTGAATCACACTTCAAGCACAATAGGAATAGCAAAAGAAGGGAAATTTTCTTAGAACACCTAGTAGCCTCCCTTTCATAGGTGTGGCGCGCTTCACACTCATGAAAGAGACTCTACTTAGTGAGGCTTTCAGACACCTTAGGACTCTTGAACCTGATGTTCTGATACCAAGTTTGTCGCACCCCAAGACTACCCCTTAGGCGCAACACTGGACCTAGGATCACGAGTGACCCCAAGCTAACCCTGAGTCTTGCAAATCACAAGCATGCTAAAATATGACTAAGTAAGTGGAAACATGACTGTAAAGTAAACAATACTAAAAGAAACTTCAGGTGAGAATTTAACTGAACATCTATGGGAAACAACCCACAACAACTAAATACTGACTCTATGTCTGAAAGCCTCTAAAACTGATGAGCTGCTGGGACAAGTCCCCGGCTAACTCTATAAATACTCAAAGACTGATAATAGACTAACTAAACTAAAAGCATAAAGAAATGTCCTTGGACTAAGCGGACTCACCACTGAAGCTGCTGAGTACGAACTGAAAATTGAGCTAAGCGCGGTCTGGATGCTGAGTGCCTGAACCTACACCATAAAACGATGTAGCACAAAAGTATGCGTCAGTACTTTGAATGTACTGAGCATGCAGGATATGCAAGATGACTAAATATATTTAAACATGCAAAAAATACTGGTCAAGTGTGTAACCTGATCTAAACTGAAGCACATAGGCCCAAGATACAATAGTGCATAAAAACTAGAGTGCAAGAGTAAACTGAAAACATACTAAAAACAACTGAGTAAACACAAGACCTGAAGTACCTTACTAAAGCTAATTTTGTGGGAGAGTTTATTAACCGACATAAACCACGTGAGCTAAACGTGGAGTCCGATGTATACACCCCATCGAGAGGACCCAATATACCTTTCCAGGGTATAAAGGCATGAGTGTGGCGTGATCACTAAAATTGATGTCCAACAGAGGGGACTTATAAACCTACAAGGGCATATAGTTTTGGGATGTGAGGGTACGCTGAACCCTAGTCCAACTCGGTACTTAACACTACTCCCAAACTAAATACTAGAGCTCATTTTAACTATAGTCCTGAATTCATGACACAGAACTAAACTGATCTGAAAATGATTTCTGAGATAAACTGTGGACAAAAACTAACAATATTTTGTTCTAAAACTGAATTCTAGCACCCTAAGCTACATTCTGGAGAAAAACCAATTCATGTGAAAATACTACAATTTCATGCTAAGTTTCCCTTTTCAAATTTCCATAAGAATTCATGCAACTCATTTAAACAATTATAGAGTTTAAGTAGAAATCAAAGAAATTAAATGGGATAATGAATCTGCATAGTTGGGCAAGAACCCTAGTTTCATAAATCATGATAATCAAGAAAAAGGGACTGAAGTTTTGTGCATAAGGGCAAGCAAAACCCTTACTGAATACCCACATACCTGGTACTTGAAAGTCCCTGCAAGAAACCTGAAGTTTACGCTTGAAGAAGAGAACCCTAGGCTTGGAAATTGGAGAAATGCTCATTTTCTGCTTGGAAATGACTTGAGAGGAAACTGATTTGGTCTAGGTAGTTTTGACTATATTACTAGTCTAAGACTGAGTAAAATGACGTAGTTTAGGCATCAAACAACTTAGTTTAAGTGCCCAACGCATAGGGGAAAAGACCAATATGACCCTGACTTAAAAGCTGACGCCTTGACTTAAAGACACCATTCACGAGTCGTGCAGTGCTTCATGGCCTGTATAGTGGGTCGTGAAGCTTCAACAGCCTGACAGTGTTCTACTAAAATGGTCATAACGTTTTACTCCAAACTTCAAATGGAAAAAACTTGGTGGCGTTGGAAAGAGGACGTAAAGACCTTTAATTTGATAGGTCATGGGCCACTTAATTAATTTTGTACTAAAAGATATGATCGTTTGAAGTTTCCCAAACACTCAAGACCTAACTTGGGTGCAACCTCCTTGACTGGGTGACTTGTACGAACCCCTAGACGGGCCGTCCAAGTCACCATGGGCCGTCTAGGGCGCCATCTAGGTGACCCCTCCCAGGGAAGTCTTGGATGGTCACTTACAACATCCTTAACAGACCGCGGTTCCCTACACGGACCGTCTAAGATGCCGTGAAGGATCCATGATCCATTTTGGATTCGTGGACTTGCCCAAATTTCCTCTTTTATCCCTTTCTCGAAGTATAAGGTGTTACATTCAGAGACTACTAATTTTAGACTTCAATCGACAAAGCCTATATACGGTTCATAGGTCTATTGACAGACCGTACATGGGAACCGTAGATCCCAACCTAAGTCTTTAAAATTTAACTAAGTATGGAAGAGACCTACGAGAACCATCTACGGTTCATACATTGAATGACGGGCCTTCCTGGCAAACCGTCAAAGAGGTTCTAAAACTTGACATTTTAAAACCATCTACCCTACCACCTACCTACCTATGGCCTGTAAGTCAACCTACGGTCCGTAGATAGCTTCCTTTAGTGCTGGCACCAGTTCTGAAAAACTACAATTTCCTTCTTTTCAAATACGAGGTGTTACAAAAAATCCCCATCAAGGTTTCCCCAATCTAAACAATGGTGAATGAAGCTTAAACCCCGAAATTGCAGGTCTAAACCCTCTCTGATACCACAAAAGTGATCATGAGTTTGCTTAAGTGATCCCTGCTAAAAACGCAGGCCTCGCAAAAGCGGAGCCCTCATCGCTTCTACGAGGGTCGCTTAAGCGAGGGTTCTTAGCATAAGCGAAGGTCACTTAAGCGGCTGGACCTTCGCTTAAATAAAGCCTGCAGCACCAGCAAAACTCAACCAATACACAAAACATATAATCGACCCTCGAGATTTATTCGAAACCCCGTACATAGAAACCAGATATGAAAATCAATTGTACTCGACATTCCAGACTCAATGTAACCGTCAAAATATGAATCTGAGTTCTCCTTGACTCGATATCCGTAAAAACCACACGAAACTATTTCACCGCCTAAAAAGGCCAAAACAAGCTCGGGACCTCACAAAAATCAACCAAGACCATTTCTAGGACTAAAATCGACCCCCAAATCCAAAAGAACTCTCATAATTCTGATGCGAGCATCCGAACTCTGAATGCTGATCAAAGTCAACCCAAAGGCTAAAATTCCATAAATTCACAACTTAGGACCTCAAATCCTCAAAAAGACTCGGAATCAGAATTCGACAGCTATCACGGATCATATTCCACATTCTAGAACTAATGAAATTGATAGAATTTCATTCTGACACTCGAAACTCCAAAAGGTTTCGAAAACCACTTTTTAAGTAACTTAAGTCTTTCAAGTGCAAAATTACAAAAATCTCAACGTTTAACTAAAGATTTGGAACCAACTTCCAAAATTCAATCAAGAAACAACTCGAGGTCAAAAATCAGGAAGGGCAAAATAGTAAATTTCACAAAAATACAAAAAATGACCAACAAGATCATTACAAGAATGCGGCAGTACACAATTAGTTTGAAGCTCTAAAACAACTACTTTATTAATACTTTCGAAGACTAAAGTTAGTTTTATAAAACATTTCACAGTATTATTAAGTATCAGGTGGGTCATAAATATTATCTGAAGCGTTATCCGATATCCTCATGTTTGTAGTGCACAAATATAGATGTGATGATGGAATCAAATGTGAAAGTAAACTATACGTTGATTAAAATAAGTATCAGTTGGCATGACTGGTTGACTATCTCGGTTCAAATATGCCACAAAATTAATTGAGAAATCATGTAATTATATATTGAAGAAATAGTAAATTCTTAAAGAATTTTCTTGTGTTGTTCGGTTGTTCTCATGATAAATTTATCATTACAATAATTAAGATTGGAATTGTATCACTCGAATTTTGAAATATATAAAAAGGTGAATATGAACTTGTTTACCTTCCATGTGGACCGTTTACTATTATATGATTTAATAGATGTATCTATAGTATGATGACATTTGCGTTTGATATCAATTTGTAATTTACTTTTTGCAAGGTTGTTTGCTGAAATTATTAAAAGAACAAAGTTTCAACTATTAAAAATTATGTTGAAGATGCTAGTTTATATTCAAGTGAATTTAAACAGGAATTATATGCCTCCAATTATAGCTAAATGATTGGCTGCGAGAATAAAATCCTAAAAGAAATTTTGGTATAAAATGTGTTATTTAAAATGTAGAAACACTTGTACGCATCAAGCCAACAAGGTTATTCTATCACAATTGATTCAGGGTCAAGAACCAAATAATTTCCATATATAATTTGAATCTGCGGTATATTATTCTTTATATGATTCAATTCCTACCATTAAGGGGAGAGATCATAAACAACTGAAAAAATAAAGTATATATAATGAATTATCATCGATATAATCCTCGTTCAAAAGATAATTTAAGTCAGTTGTCCGACGCATTCGCTGATCCTATAATATCATGCAATTATAACTTCTCCAATCAAAGGTCCTTGAAGGACATAATATATGACACACCTGAAGTGTGATAGATTAATAAGTTTTAATGATAAATATTATTGAAGAAGGAGAGGAACAAATTATCATAATAATAAGGTAAGTGCTTTGAAACACCACCACAACATAATTCTTAATAAAAACTTGAAAAAGAATCAGGTACCTGAAATGATAAACAATGAAAAGATTTTGATAAACTATGTTGTCTCGGAATCAATATCCAAATAACCGTCGACGATATCATTAATACAATGTAGCACTATATATTTTAAATGGTAATGAGGTTCTTAATTTTAAATTTCTCAAATAGAGTGGATAGATAAATGATTGACCAAATATAATATGCAATTTAAGTATATTTTATTCACTTGAAAAAGTATTGTTTGACTTCTAGTCCAAAGATCAAGGTACAATGTAAATGGGGGTATAAATGAATTATTTTAGGAAAATTAAGGTGAAAAGTGAAACCATAAGATATACATTATGACTTGTGCCTTGGAGCATAAAATTTTTTCACAAAAGTACTGACATTATTGTATGAAGATGTGTTCTCCTGTGTGGACGCAATGACGTTTCTTTCAATCTCACAATATATGAAAATTTTGAATGCGTTTAATGAATAGTTGTTATGTCTAGCTAGGTGATAAAGATTATAATAAAATCCTTGAAGGATTTAAAAAGTTTAAAAGTAATTCTATTGTGTACTCCAATAGTTGTGAGATTGCTTAACATAAAGAAAAATCAATCTTGATCTCCTTAAAGTGGTTAGAAAGTACCATGTCATAGTGCAATTGATGCACTTCTATATCATGCTATTACTATTCATGGTATAATTATTTTATCAACATGCATGCAAAATACAACATGATGGAGATATCAGAGTGAATCAAATATTTATTTATAAATTTATTTTTCTAACTAATCGTGTCAAGGCTTAATTTATTGATTATTGAACTGCAAAAAATTATTTGATTTATATGATTTTTTTCTCAAGAAAGTTATATATTTTCATGTGGCAATATTTTCATATCATTTTATTCTATAAAACATTCAATTTTATTATCTGAAAGGGCCCGTCGCTTGATTGTTGCTAGTAATAAGTCGAATTAGAAATTTAACTATAATGACAAGATCATGAGCTGAGTGATTGTAAAAAATGTATTAGGCTGAGCTCAAAGATTAAACATATTCTAGAGACAAGAAAATGATATAACGGATAAGCTCAAGGATGCAACATCTTCAT
Source organism: Solanum appendiculatum (assembly GCA_018342035.1). NCBI lineage: Eukaryota > Viridiplantae > Streptophyta > Magnoliopsida > Solanales > Solanaceae > Solanum > Solanum appendiculatum. The sequence continues at coordinate 226,301 of JAGDQO010000320.1, forward strand.
GCATGTGATTTGGTTACAAAGACACAATTAGTGCTGACGAAATGAATTCATATTTTGGTAACCCGTCCAACCTGCCTATATTTTAATGGATTGGGTGAGTGATTTTTGAATGGATAAAGTATAAATTTATACCCATAGAAATATGGGTATTTATGGGTAAAACATGGGTAAAAATATTTTCCAAATCAACTTATTTTCCTAAAATATAACAAAAATGACCTATCTCCAAAAAGTAAGGAAAATATTTTCCAAGACTCTTTTTCAACCTCACACCTCAATTTTCCAACCTAACTCAAGTCTTGGGTACTGATTCTTGATACTATTCAAAATCTGACTCCAGATTGTCAATTCAAGACCCAACTCCTAACCTCGATTCGAGACCCAACTCTTAAGTTTCAGGTCAATTGGGATCAGATCTCACTTTGGATATCAGATCCCGGTAAGGATTCAAGGTTGGATCCCGAATTGAGTGTCGTAGTCGAGTCTCAAGTCAGGTATCGAGATGAAGTTCTAAATCAGGTTTTGAGATGAGAGTCGAGGTCTTGTGTTAGGTTCGGGTTCCAAATTGGTTGTAGAGGTTAGGTGTCGAGTCTCGATTTGGAAGTTAGTTCCCGGTCGGGAGTCAGAGTTGAGTTCTGATTCAAAAGTTGGTTCCTAAATTAGGTGTCGAGCTTGGGTATCGAATCCATCATCGAGGTCTGCTGTCGAGGTCGAATCCCAATTTGGAAGTTGGGTCCCGAATCAGATGTCTAGGTTGGGTCCCGAATCAGATGTCTAGGTTGGGTCCCAATTCATAAGTCAAGTGTCAGATCGGGAGTTAGAATCAGATCTTGGGTCAGAAGTTGGGTTCGTGTTCAGGTCTCGAGTTAAGGTAGAATCTCGACATAAAAGCCTAAGTCAGTTCCAAAATCTGGGATCGGGTTTGAGTTCATGATTGATCGTTGAGGTCGGGTGTTGGGGTTGAGTCTCTAGGTTAAATCCCGGTTTGGAAGTTGGGTCTCGGATCGGGTGTCGGGGACAGGTCCCGATTCAGATATACGAGTCGAATCCAGATTTAGATGTCGCATCTTGAGTCGGATGTCGGGGTGGGTTTTGAGTTTAAAGTTAGGTCTCAAGTCGAGAGTTTGGGTCGGGTCCCAATTTAGAAGAAGGGTCCCAGGTCGGGTCTCAATTTGGAAGTCGGATCCCACATCAGATGTCGGGTTTAAATTTATGATACAATAAAACTAAATAAAGCATTTTCAACATTTTTCATCCAAAAGAAGGCTAAAATATTTTTTCCATATTGAATTCTGATGTAGAGTACTATTTACTCATGAAAATATGGGTAAATATGGGTCAACATATATTTTACCCAACCCATTTTTATCCATATGAAATAGGGGTAAGTTGAATTATTCCTATTTTATGTTGACCCATTTTTAACCCGCCCAAATTTGACCAAACCCGCTTATTTACCACCACTAGACACAACCAATATAAATATTTGGAAAGCAAAATATAAGATTGGGAGGTATCCTTTACAAGAATTAAGTAATGTTTTCCAATAAGGGAAGTAAATACGTGATTCATTCTTTTTTACTTAATCAAGGCTTCATCCCACTGAATTTTTCTGGTAATATATTTAATGAGCCTTCAAATAATGCATATTACAAATAACTGAGTACACCTTTTTTTTAACATAGACATCTAAGAGGGAGTGTTGTAAACAATTTATGGATGTGGATGTTCGATGGTCCACATATACGGTAGCATGTTCTAGATTTTCAAGTTTGATTGCATGTCTAGATTTCCAAGTTTGAACGCTTATAAAAGGGCCTTGTGTTTTAGATGGAAGATACACCAAAATAGTAGAAAAAAGTTATTACTACTACTACTTTGTGTCTTTCTCTTTCCCTACTCTTCTTAATTTCAGTACACGATCTTTATTTAATAGCATTGCTTACATATCTTGCAAATTCTTGTTCTTAGGATTTTCCCGTAACTCAGAAAGGAAAATTGCTAAGGAAGTGAAATGATTTCTGTTGTAAAATAATAGCATGAATAGTATCTAATTATTCTGTGGAAATAAAAATTTCCTTTTCCTTCACCCTCTCTGGCGAGACCACTACTATCCGGCCAGATCTGTATAGCAAGGAACGGAAGGCCAGGCTGTAGGGACTCTCGATGATGTCCAGTTCATGTCACACCACCAGCCAGGTTCAATTGTTCCTATTCTTCTCTTTATTTATTCATATTGAGTAGTGATTTTCAGAAAATCTTTTGTGGGTTGTTATCGTTCTTGTTCTATCTAAAATTCATGTGCTGATTGTTGAGGTTTTATCTTTTAGTTTGTGCTCAATTTCTGCTCTATTTCTTGTTGATTGGTGCTTATTGGTGCATTTGCTATTTTTTTGTTGATTCTTGCTTACTGATTCTAATTCTTGGCCTTTAATTTTGATATAGCTTCCTTACTTTAGTTATTCCCTATTTAGTTTGCATCTATTTTAGTGACTTTGGTGTACAATGTTGGACTAGGGTTATGTCCTCGATTGGGAGCGCGAGTGAGGGACAAGAGTGGTAAGTGGGGTAAGAGATCCTCTAGTTTAAGGTTAGGGTCTTAGAACATAGGGTCATTGACAGGAAAATTTATAGATCTAGTGAAGATCCTAAAGAAAATGAGGATTTTAATATAACTTATACCCAGGAGACTAGATGAGTAGGTGTTAAGGCATGAGATGTGGACGGTAAGTTGTAGTACTCAGGAGGCTCAAGGAATAGAAATGAAGTAGGTATTTTAGTAGATGGGGACTTGAGAGATCTAGTGGTGGAGTTTGGGAGAACTCCTGACCAATTATAGGATGATGATGATTAAGCTAGTCATTGGAAGGCTTAATTAGAACATTATTAGTGCTTATGTGCCTCAAGTGAGCTTGGACAAGGAGGTTAAGAAACACTTTTGGGAGGATTTGAATGAGGTTGTGAGGAGTCTATCACACCAAGAAGATATTCATTGTTGGAGATTTGAATGGCCAAATTGGGGCAACATCTAGTTGTTTTGGTGATGTGTAGGGAGGTTGTGGTTTTTGGGATAGAAACGAAAGTGGAGCCTCGCTCTTAGATTTTGCTAAATATTTTGAGTTGGTGATAGATAACTCGTGCTTTGGAAAGATGGAGAACCATTTGGTTATCTTCTCTAGCATAGTGGCCAAAACCCAGATAGATTATTTACTCCTTAGGAAGGGTGATAGAGGCCTTTGTAAGGACTGCAAGGTTACCCTGAGTGATTATCATACTATCCAACATAAGATTTTGATGATGGACCTTGAAATTAAGTGAGAGAGGGGGAAGAAGATAGTATAAGACAACTGAGGATTAGATGTGGTGGCTTTACCCCTCCCCTGTCCGTAAGATGGGTGAGAAGTTGCTACGATGGACGCTTGGAGGAGTAGTGGGGATGCAAACTATATATGTGTAATGACCCGGACGGTCATTTTTGGAAATTTTCATAAAAATTACCATTTTACCCTTTTCGATAGTTGCCCCGAGTATATTCTATTCAATTTGTGAAGTTGGTTTGGAAATATTATTGAAAAGCTATTATTTTTGGAATTTTTGAGTTTTGGAAGGTCTAAAGTGTTAAAAAGTGGTTTTTTATATCAATTAGAGTTTTAAGTCTCGTAATGGAATTTCGCTAGTTCCATCACCTCTGAAATGTGGAATCTGGTCTAGGAGAGTTGTCGATTTTATGTTCGGGATTATTTTGTGGAATTTAGCCCTTGAGTTGGAAGTTTGGGTGATTTTAGACTCAGGGTTGACTTTGGTCAACATTTGGAGTTCGGATGCTCGAATAAGATTTTTGATGGTTCCATTGGATTTGGGAGATGATTTTAGGCTTAGGAGAGATCTTGGTTGATTTTTCGGAGGTCCTGAGGTCAGTTTGGTCTTTTTGAGTGTTAAGTTAGTTTATTGTGACTTTCACGAGTTTCGGGTCAAGGAGACCTCAGGTTCGTGTTTCAATGGTTGCATTGAGACTGAAATGTTGAGTTTAGTTGGTTAGCATATATGGTTTGTGTACTCAGGATTCTGAACGAATCTCGAGGGTCCATTTAGCGGTTTTGTGCCTTGTGTGAATTGCTGGTTTTTGATCTCTAGTGTCTGATTAGTTGTTCATCGCGATCGCGAAGCTATCTCTCGCGATCATGTAGGGTTGTTTGTGTGGCCCAAGCAATCACGTGCAGGGTTGTCACAATCACACTGAGTCAGTTTCTTGGTCATCGAGATCGCGTGTGTCCCAGTTGCGATCGTGGTGGTCACCTTTAATGAGTTGACGTGTTTACTCATCGCGATCACGAGGCCTTAGGTCACGATCGCGATGAGTAGTTGATGCGTGAACAGTGTTTTCTTCCAAAAATTGGAATTTCTTCCCATTTCTCCCATTGTTCAACCCTAGCAGCTTGGTTTAGGCGATTTCAAGAGGGATTTTTGAGTTTCTTCTGGGTAACAATTTCTAACTTCCTATCTCTTTTACCCATTAATTATTTAAATATTTTGAGGATTAAACTTATGTTTTGAGTCTAAAAATTGAAGGTTTTGTTATCTCCTATATTCAGATTAGCAAACCAGAAATAATAAAGATGAAAAGAAAAAAGAAAAGAACTATCCGAGTCCATAGAACCCATTGTGTGTCCTTAAGAAATTTAATCCCCTCAAGTACCTGAGATTGTAGATTAATTCCTCCCTAGATAAAATGGATTAACCAGTAAAGAAGTAGCGGTATCTCAAACTTCGATAATTTCAACGAACTCAAAAAGACTGCAACGAATCACACACAAACTCTATTTTGTTTTGTAAGAAAATATATACAAAACAAAGAAAAATTTCATACTTAAAAATGAGAGAAAGCCTCTCTATGTATAGCCCACAAAGGGTAGTATAAAAAGGTGTTAATTGTGCCTTATCGGAAAAGTCACAATTCTTTGGAAAAGGGACAACCTTTCATGAAAGGTCACAACCCTTTGGAAAAGGCACAACCTTTCAAATGTTCACAACCCTTTAGAAAAGACACAACTTTTCGTAAAGGTCACAACCCTTCGATAAAGTCATAACCCTTCAGGAGAGTCAAAACTCTTCATTTCCTATTCACACCTTTAAAACCCAACAATCCCCCACATGAATAGGGAATGACTATTGTTAAAACATATGCATGAAAAAATTGTGTGATTCATAAGTAAGGATTGATTGCATCTAGATAAGTGGGTTTCCCTTTTAACTTTTTGTAGTGAACATCTATAGGATATACTCGGTCAATCGGTAGATTTGATATCTTTGAACCGTCGAGCTTTGGTGTATACCTAGACAACATAAGTCACACAATCAACCCTTGAACTATTTTTGGTTCTCATTGTTTTGTTCGTTTCAACCATGAACACGTCTTGGTTTATAAGTGCGTAGAGAACTGGCCTTACCGGATTCTCCTTGAAGCAGCTTACACTTCACGCTTACATAGGTGATTCCTAATTGTGTTATCCCGTAGATACACCATTTGATATACCCTGTAACAAACTTAGAAACCGTTAAAAAGTCCTAATGCCTTTATCCTTGTTATTGAACATTGTCTTATCATGAGAATGGACCATAAAAATATTTTTACAATGTTGAACCATCATTAATGACTTTGTTTGATCTCCTTGAACCTAGATCTTGGGATCTCCAGTCTTCTAGGTAGAGTTACTGCCCCAATGACTTGTCCTCGGCCATAGTCTCATTCCCTTTGATAATCTATCAAACTCCCTCTCTAGTTAGGCCTTTTGTAAGTGGATCCGACACATTATCCTTTGACTTTACATAGTCAATTGTGATAATTTCACTAGAGAGTAGTTCTCTAATGATATTATGTCTACGTCATATATGACGAGACTTTCGTTATACATCATGCTCCATGACCAACCTATTGCAAATTAACTCTCCCAGTGTATACATACTGGAGCTAAAGGTTAGGGCCAAAAATCTTTCAAGAAATTTCGGAGTCATTCAATTTCTTCACCAGCCTTATCTAGAGCGATAAAATCAGATTTCATAGTAGAGCAAGCGATACATGCATGTTTGGAAGCTTTCCAAGAGACTGCTCCTCCACCAAGAGTAAATATATATCCACTCGCGGATTTTACTTCATTTGACCTGGTGATTCAATTTGCATCACTATATTCTTCCAATACTGTTGAATATTAGTTATAATGCAAAGCATAGTTTTTAAGTTTGTTTTAAATACTTTAAAACTCTTTTCATTGTCATCCAATAAGTTTGATTGAGATTACTCTCGTGAACCGACTCAGTTTACTAATAGCACATGCTATATCTGATCGTATACACTTCATGATATATATCATATTTCTCAATACTCTAGCATAATTCAATTGTGAGTCACTTTCTCCTTCATTCTTTTTGAAGTACAAAGCTCACATTTATTGAAGTCTTGAAAATGTTGAAATTCAAAAACTTGAAGCTGTCAAGTACCTTTTCAATCACATCAGCAACTTCAATGTCTTTCATATCTTGTGATTTGGAATGTCTTTAATGTAAAAACATTTATCACATTCATTAATCTTGAATCCATTTGCCAACATGGTTTGGTCAAATTTCTCATGTCATTGTTTGGGTGCTTGATTTTAGTCGATAAAGTGACTTAACAAGTTTACACACTTTCTTTTCTTTTCCAGGAACCACAAATCCCTCGGGTTGTTCCATGTAAATTTCTTCCTCCAATTAGCATCTAAATTGATGTAATCCTAGTTAGTGGCTATTATGTGTCAAAATAATCAATGCCTTCTTATTGTCTAAAGCCTATGACAACAAGTCTTGCTTTGTATTTGTGAATAGTTCCATCAACTTTCTTTTTCTTTTGTAGATCCACTTTGAACCTAAAGATCTATTTCCTGGAGGAAGATCAACCAACTCCCAAGTATGATTGCTCAAGATTAGGACTTATTTTCAAGAAGAAATGTTACAAAATCAAACCCAAAGGAAGTAGATGTCCTTTGACATTTACTACGCCTCTGAATCTCTCTATTAAGTACATTCTCCTTTGGTTCTTTTCAAGGTCGTTTAGACCCTTCACTTGACTATCCGAAAGTTTGGACTTATGAACCATAAATCGACATGCTTTAATATTTGTAGCATATCCAATGAACATACAATCCACAGTCTTAGGTCCTATTTTGACCCTTTTAGGAATAGGAACTTGAACTTATTATGGACACCCTCACATTATGAAATATTTAAAGTTGGATTTCCCTCATTTCCATTTCTCATATGGAATAGACTGTATTGGAAATTATTAGATCACTATTTTTCAAGAGTTATTTCTTGTATATACTTTAAGGAGTGACAAACAATTCTCTATCAAGATACAATAAAGCCTGAACAAACAAAACTTTTTGTTGCTAACTTTCTTAACAAACAAAAAAAATTTGTTGCTCTCTTTCTTAACAAACAAAACTTTTTGCTTCTCTCTTTCTGAACAGAAAAATTTTTTGTTGTTCTCTTTTGCTATAATGATAGCTTCCCCCCCACAAATTTTGTGGTAAACCTGAACTTATAAGTAGGACATTCAGCATTTCCTTCAAAGTTCGGATTTCATTAGAATAAGGTGAGTATGTGCAGTAATTTGATGGATGATTCAATTTTCCAAATATATTTCTGCAAAAAAAGATTCATATTCTCCACGTCTACGACTTCTAATCATGACAATCTTTTTATCCAACTGATTTTCAACTTCAGTTTAAGATTGCCTAGATGTTTCTATTGCTTCATCTTTACCATTCAGCAAATAAACATAACAGTAACTAGTGCAATTGTCAATAAAAGTAATAAAATACTTTTTTCCCACCACGAGATGGTGTTGACTTCATATTACAAATGTCAGCGTGAATCAATACTAAGGAATTAAAATTCCTTTCAATAAATTTATAAGAATGCTTAGCAAACTTAGATTCAACACAAACTTGACATTTTTATTTATTGCACTTAAAATTAGGCAAAACTTCTAAGTTGATCAGTTTTCGCAAGTGTTTGTACTTGACATGTCTCAAGCATTCATGTCATAAATAGTTTCATTGTTTAGAGTCAGCACCTTGTCAGATGTTCTTTCCAGAAGAACCTTTTCATAACCTTTGATTTTGGTTATTGCATAGTTACCCATGAACATAGTTCATTGGGTCCAAAAAGAGCATACGACTCAAATGCTTCTTTTACAACACAAACATCACAGTTCACCTTTCACCAATTTTTATACTTTTCCATCAAAGAACACTATTCTTTTGATCAAGTATATATATAATTTGGTGGTTTTATACTAGTCATATCATATACTAGTAAAGGGAGACTCAACCACCACAATATCAAATATACTCCAAGAATTTTATGGGTCTAACATAATACAATAATGTCATTAAATTTCATATCTTGTACTTTCAAATTTAAATTAGACACTAAGTCTAAATTTTTTTTCTTTATCACAAGTAAAGAACCCTCCACATTTTAAATATGATCTCAAAAAAAATTTTCAAGTATTTGAAATTATTTTCCACATATTTTTTCCCATGCTTTCAAATTGTATACCATCGAAATACACATTGGCTGTAACATGAAGCCTTCTTTTGGAGATTTAATCCATAGAAACATCCATTGCAGGCACAAAAATCACTAATTTATGTCACTAGTGTTTTTTTCTTTCTGTCACAATTAGACTGACCACTTAGTATTTAGAATACTAACAATAAAGATTCAATCTTTATACAACTTGTTTCTAGTTTAACAATGAAGTTTTTATATTCTTCTAATCGTTTAGCCTTAATATTCCTAACGAAGTTTTTAAACTTTTCAAGTCGGAATATTCATTCAAACAGAGTGTTTAATAAATTGGTGTATTCTTCAAACCAAATGCACAATCTGATTTATTCGGTGAAGTTCTTATATTCTTCAAACCAAATGAGAAAAAAACCTAGAAGATTTTAGCCTCCAAAAATCAGACACAATCAAATTTCACACGGAGTAGAAAACTACAAAAGTTTTTTTTTCCTCCTCCAAACAGAAAACATATAAATAATAAATATTCTGAGATCATCACATAATGAACATCTATCCTAACATTTATGAAATAAATCTCATAACTTATCTATCTGTCAGCAATGATACCATGCAAGTCACTTTTCTTGCTAATTTTTTTCCTTTCCCTGTTTCCATCATATTCCAATTTTCCTTAGAAGACATTGAATTTCAACAAAAAACTAAACTCATGTTCAAATATTGTTAGGAGACAACATCTGTTCATTTACGTGTGCAATGCTTGAATGCACTTGGAAAGAAAATAAAAATAATCTTACCAGTCCAAGGAAAACATACTACGGAAAATATACTCAAACATATTAAAGTAATATTAGTTCATCACAAATATCTTTTATCATATGGCAAAATAATTCTCTCTCTTCTTTTTTTTCCAACACAAAGAACACAGAAAATAAAAGTAATTTCCTTACCACAGAAAATACCAACAACAATTAAATTTCTTAAGCTTGTTATCTCCTGTATTCAGATTAGCAAACCAGAAATAATAAAGATGAAAAGAAAAAGAAAAGAACTATCCGAGTCCATCGAACCCACTGTGTGTCCTTAAGAAATCTAATCCTCTCAAGTACCCGAGGTTGTAGATTAACTCCTCCCTAGATAAAACGGATTAACCATTAAAGAAGTAGCGGTACCTCAAACTTCGATAATTTCAACAAACTCAAAAAGACAGCAACGAATCACACATAGACTCTATTTTGTTTTGTAAGAAAATATATGCAAAAGAAGCAAAAGAGAAAGCCTCTCTATGTATAGCCCACAAAGGGTAGTATAAAAAGGTGTTAATTGTGTCTTATCGGAAAGGTCACAATTCTTTGGAAAAGGGACAACCTTTCAAACGGTCACAACCCTTTAGAAAAGACACAACTTTTCGTAAAGGTCATAACCCTTCAGTAAAGTAATAACCCTTCAGGAGAGTCACAACTCTTCATTTCATATTCACACCTTTAAAACCCAACAAGTTTTATAAAGGTTAAAGGTTTTGGATAAAATGATGTTTTTAGATTAAATTCAACTCCATTTTGGAAATGGTTTTTGTCGGTGGTTTCAAAATTTCTTGGGTAACGCAATTTCGTATAAATTTCCAGATTCAAATCTCATTTTTGGAATCGAGTCTTTTGGGTCGGCTTGACCCCGCTTTTCATAAGTCTTGATATGGGTGTTGTTAAATTTGATTTCTTATTGGAATTACTTATTTGAATAGATTGCATTGATTTAGACACCCAATGAAAAGGAAAATCTCAAGTCTCGGAGTGATTGTTTGATTGTTTGAGGCAAGTAAACCTCTTAACCTTTGTTAAGCATATATTATCTCGTATTTCCTTATTGTATGTGTTGGGGAGTAATTAGATTTGGTGATGAAATTGACTTGTTCATAATGAATAATTATAATTAAGAAAGAGGGTAATAAAAAGATAACTTGATGATATGGACGTGTAAAGTGTTGTGGATAATTTGAATGTTTGGATTGATTCACTATTGGGGTTGTATCATAATTGTGTTGATAAGGTCTATGTATTGATATGGAATTTATCATATTCTCATGATTTGTGAGAACATGCCTATTTGCATTGGTTCTGAAATACTGTAACAAGATCAATTGCGATGATGATGCCGAAGGAAAATGGTTCCGGTGACGCCAAAGGAAAATGGTTCTGGCCAGTGAGATATGCCGAAGGGAAATGGGACCGAGGAATACATGGACCTTGTGAGTCCCCTATGGATTTTGGCCTGATATTCAGCAGATGTGTATCACAGGACAGACATGCATCACTCTATTTGCCATTTCATTTCATCGTATTAATTGCACATCAGTATTATCGTGAACCTTGTGGTTGTTTGTGTTGTGAACTATGCTTAAAGCTTATGAACTTTGTGTTGATGAGTTGTATGCGTTGAAGGGTTGATATTCGTGTTGTGTGATGTATTAATTATGAACTTCTAGGTTGGGCTGATTATGTGCTGGTTGTAATTATGAAGGTTCGGTTGAAGTGTTTGGAGTACCCATATTCTATATTGCTCTCCTTCGTGTTTAGGGGTTTGCTTGCTGAGTACCGTGTTGTTTGGTACTCACTCCTTGCTTCTACACTTTTGTAGGTTACGAGCCCGGATCTTCATCATCATTTTCCCCTTTTTCGTCTGAGGTTTATTGTGGAGAGTTGAGAGGTAGTTGCTTGTTTCTCAATGGAATTTCTTACTCCTTTATATGAACTTGTTCTATTCTAGAAACAATGACATTAAGACTTGTATTTACTTTATTTCTATTATAATTCATTAGAGGTTTGTACATGTGACAACCTGATTTTAGGCATTTATTTAAGTTGATTTCGATTTTTGCATTTCAATAATTATGGTGTTAGACTTTTATTCTTGATTTACTTCCACATTTATCGTGTTATTTGGTTTTTAGGTTGACTTGTCTTGGTGGGATAAGACGAGTTCCATTACGCCCAGATTTGGGTCTTGACAATGTGGGATAACACAACTAGTTGCATTCGAGAAACAACTAAAGAAGTTCCAGGGGGGTCGAGGGGTAACTTTTCTGGTCATCGGGGGAATTGGTGGTGGAAAAGAGAAGTCCAGGGTAAAATGGAAGCGAAGAAGGATACTTATGTAAAATTGGTGGACTCCACAGATGAGGAGGAGAAGTGGAAGAATAAGGAAATATATAATGCGACAAAGACATAGGCTAAGTTAGCGGTTATGACGGTTAAAACGGCAGCTTTTTGAATGCATGTATATAAGATGGAGAAAAGAAAATTATACATGCTCGCAAAGGTGAGATAGAGAGAGGACAGCTCGAGACCTTGATCAAGTGAAGTGCATCAAGGATGAATAAGGCATGATGTTGGTGAAAGACAACCTCATTAGGCAAAGATGGCAAACATAGTTTCATAAGGTCTTGAATGAAGAAGGAGACATAGATTTTATGTTGGGGGATTTGGAGACTCTAAGAGGCATCAAGATATTGGGTGTTGTTGCTGTATTAATGTTGAGGAGGTTAAGCGTGTTATTTATACAATGAGCAGGGGAGGAGCGTCCGGACAAGACGAGATTCTAGTGGAATTTCAGAAGAGCATAGACATAGTAGGCATAGAGTGGTTGACTAGGTTGTTTAATGTCATTTTTAAAATGACAAAAATTCCAGAAGAATGGAGGTGGAGTACAATGGTCCTATTGTACAAGAACAAGGGTGATATCCAAAATTGTAACAATTACAATGGCATCAAGTTGCTAAGTCATACTATGAAAATTTAGGAGCGGATGATAGAGATGAGGGTGAGGAGGGGTATGTCTATTTTCGATAACCAATTCAATTTCATGTTGGGGTGAATGACTTTAGAAGCATCCATTTCGTAAGCATACTGATGGAGAAATATAGGGAAATTAAGAAGGACTTGCATATGGCGTTCATTGTCCTTGAAAAAGCTTATGAAAAAGTCTCAAGGGATATCCTTTTGAGATGCCTGGAGGTTAAATGTGTACCGGTGGCTTACATTAGAGTGATAAGGACTTGTATAATGGATTCAAGACTCTAGTTAGAACGGTGAGAGTAGACTCTGAGAACTTCCCAGTTGAGATGGGGTTACACCAAGGATCAGTAATCTTGTTCCTATATGCCTTGGTGATGAAAGAATTGACGTGATGTATCCAAGATGAGGTGTCATGGTGTGTTCTATTTGCGATTGACATAGTACTGATTGATAAGACACGTGATGAAGGTAATGATAAGTTGGAGGTGATGAGACAAACTCTGGAGTCTAAAGATTTTAAGTTGAGCAGGACTAAAATAAAATATTTGAAGTGTAACAGTGCATGAGGCTGGCATGGAAGTGAGGCGTGACACTCAAGATATCCCTAAGAGAGATAGTTTCAAGTATCTTTGTTTGGTGATCTACGAAAGTTGGGACATCGATGATGATGTCACTCATTGTATCAGTCTTGCGTGGATGAAGTGGAGGCTTGCCTCTGGAGTCTTCTGTGATAAGAACCTAAACTTAAAGGTAAGTTCTACAAAGTAGCGGTTAGACTGGCATTGTTGTATGTCGTGGAGTGTAGGCCAGTTAAGAACTCTCAGAAGATGCAAGTCAAGGAAATGAGGATGTTGATATGGATATATGGGCACACTAGGAGTGATAAGATTAGGAACGAGGATACCTATGACAAGGTGCGAGTGGCCTCCATAGTGGACAAGGTGAGGGAAGCAAGACTAAGATGATTTGAACATGTGAAGAGGAGATGCACAGATACCCTAGTGAGGAGGTAAGAGAGGCCGGATATCGCGAATATGAGGAGAGGTAGAGATAGGCCAAAAAATTATAGGAGAGGTGATTAGATAGGATCTGACCAACTCCAAATTATCGAGGACATGATATTAGATAAGAGGGTGTAGAGGTCGTGTATCAGGGTAGAAGGGTTAGTATGTATGGAGTGTTGTCTTAATTTCAAGGGGCTTAGCCTTTTTCTTATAGTGTTTTGCTTTTGATTTCATCAGCACTTGTTGTTAATTGTGTTTAGGCTATCACATTATTTTGTGGTTGTTATTGTTTCCTTATTAGTTGCTTTGTTATACTCGAGCCAAGGGTCCTCCGAAAACTTTTTCCTTACCTCCAAGAGGAAGAAGTATAATCTGCATATACTCTACCCTCCCCAAATCCACTTGTTGAATTCCACCGTGTATATTGTTGTTGTTGTAACATTTGAAAGGGAGAAAAGTGATTAGAAGAAGGTGAAAGGTTATCCATGAAATAGTAGGCTGGTATTAAGTGGTGTATAAAATCATTTAATGAGATGCATTTTTACTCATATAAGGGATAATTTAGTCGTTTAATTTTTAAAAGGTATTTTCGTAATTAAACTTTTAACTATGAGGCTTCCCACTTTCAGAATTACCTTTCTTTTTTTATTAAAAACAAAAATTATTCGTCCGTAATTGGGAGAACTTTATTTTTTTCTAAAATAGGGTTTGTCAAACTCTTTTGTTTATGCTTCAGATATGAATTTTATCATTTTCAATTGTTTTCCTAGTTTATAATGTTTCTTAACTTTTAACATTTTATTCATATTTATTGAAAATTTAATTTTTCATTTTTCAGATATGAAGTCTTCATTTGCAGACGTACATTCTAGTCCAAAAGTTTATAATGGAGTGAACTACCTTTCTTTTTAGGCATGTTTTCTCCCCATCGAAAATAATTGCATCCATCATTTTCCTAAAAAAACAAGGAAACAAGTTAATATCCAGATATTTTAAAGCAAACAACTTAAACAATTTTACCTTTGAACGCGCACAACTCGTAAACTTACGACTGGAATTCCTTGGAGTCCTCAATGTTTTTATTTTACATTACTCTTTGTATTTACATACATCCTGTTCAATTGCATGTACGGATCTTTCGAATTGTTAAGACATGATTATCAATTTTTAAATACCAAAATAAAATATTAGTAGAAGAAAAAAGATGAATGAGAAAATGTGAAGTGATTAACCCCATATTTATTATTGAAGAAGAGATATAGTTTTACGAGAAAAGTTAAATAAAGAAAATGTAGTCACCCGTTTATCAGCGAACTATCTTAAAATATTTGTGATGTATTTTGGGGTGAATAGACGGAGTTAACATTCGTTTGGCATAGTGTGCCCATTTGTGGGCGAAGTGTCCATTTTGATCTGTGTTTTTAAGGAGGACCCGTTTTAGTATGTAGTGCCCAAAAAGTGTCAGTTTAGAAGCTGAACTCGAGAAGAGTAAATGTAGATTACTCTAATTAAGTTGATAAGAGAGAGATACAAATAAAATAAATAAGAATATAACTTCTCACTCTCTTAAGGAAGGTGTATTTCACTTTTTCTACCACATCAACATATATATGGGCATCTATTCCACTTTAAAATAATATAAGGGGTTCATACGATCCTCCCAAAATTAGTGTGTATAACAAAAATTTTGATTGATGTTTGAGTGGGTTTAAGTCATTTCCCAAATTTATTTTACTTCAAGATTTTATATATTAAGATAATTGTAAATAATAAGGTTAATAATATTCCTCATCTTCTATTTTATAGTTATTCAGAAGCACGAAATTTAAAAAATAATATGATATTCATGTGTTATTATTTGTATCGACTAAAAAAAAAGAGTACTATGCCTAGAATAAATGAAAACTGATCGAAATTTGACCCCTACAAAATATGTGTGAAGTGCTTCTTTACTTTATACAAATATGGTATATTACATAATATAATGAAGGATTTATTCACAAAATGTTTAAAGTATATTGTTTATTTTCTTTCCTTTTTTAGATTGTATTTGACCATGAAATTTGATAAGATCTTCAAATATTTTCCAGTTTCTAAAAATGGGCTCAAATTCATTTTTTTCAAAAAATAAATTTCAAGTTATAATTTTAAAATCTATGTCCAAATGAGAGATTAATTATTTTAACTTTCTTCCACGAAGCAAAATGTTTTATATTTAAAGTTTTTTTGTAAACTTGTGCTGACAAATTGATTGTCTTTTCTATTATTTTCTTTAAAATAATTTAAATAATAAAATTTATGGAGTGTGAACGTGTTTTACAATATTTAGTATCCTATTAGGATAAATAATGATGGAGTACTAATTGAGTAAGGAAGGAGTTAATATAAAGTTACATGTTAATGTACTAAATAGTCAAACTACAGTAGAAAAACATAATATCATGCTTATCTGTACTTATTACTATAATTGACAATATATATTTCTAAAATATTTTCCCCTTTGATTATGTATTCATATATAAAGTTTTGAACAAATGTATCTGTTATATATTTTTATATGAGTTGTGACATGAATTCTTCCAACATCATTGTTCCAATGGATTATTTTGAAGGCTTGTCAGAAGGTTGCAAATTTGAAATAATTTCAAAAACAACTCCAGCCGATGCAGTAAGATCAATGATTTTATCCAAAGGATTCAAAGTTGTTGCTGAATCAGATGAAATTTGGGGAAAGTTTTTGCCCCCGGATTATCAAGAAATAATTGATAGATCTGAGTTTCCTCTTGTTTGCAACACCAAAAAGGATCTCTTTTTCCGTTTGTGTGATTTTCCCATTCTCCTTGATGGAGGCAAACTGGTAAAATTTCATTTTGATGCGGTTATCTGTTATGATTTTATTTATTTTTAAATTTTAATATCGGCGGTGTGTACATACCTAAATTATTTATCGATACCTGCTACCTCTCGCAAGAGGCGAAATCAAGATTTAGGCTTTATGGAATAAATGTTTAAGGTTCTTAACATTTAACTTGTTATTTTTAAAGTTGTGGGTTCATATCCACTAGTTGTTGCATTTATCATGATTTTTTACACATAAATTCATGCTCCGATATGGAAGTATTGGGTTAAGACGAATCCTTAATTAATATCTTCATGTGTTTCTACCTCTCATCAACACATGTACTAGATAGTGACGGAGTCAAACATTCATGTGTAGAGATTAAAAAATATATAAGGTGTCACACCTAGGGTTTAAACTTATAAGCTAAAATAATCTATGAACTCTCTTTGTTACTAAACTATAATTTTTCCTTATGTTAAGTGAATTCAATTGTCCATATATAATTAAAAAAATCATTTAACCCTATTTGAGTCACTCTAATTTTGAGCAAGGTGATTCAATTGAAATCTTTTCCTTCCTCTAGCTCTTCTCCTCATACCAAAGTACTCTGATAGGTCAAGTAGGTGAAAACAAATGATCACCTAGTATTTTTTTATATTTACCAAAATTCAAAATCTAATCTCTTATAATTTTCTATCCAATTCATTGATTGCCCCACTTATCGCACTTGATGTTCATTTTGTACTTATTTTTTTGGGTAGGGGGTAAATTCACACTGTCAATTTTTATATTGTTTCGCTCTCCAAAGTTTAAGTTATTCAAATTGAACAATGTTTCCTTAGGGTGCTTCCTAGTATATCATTATGAAACTATATTTGTGTAGCAACCATCCAAACAAGTAAGATGAAAATGCTTGGAAATAAAAACAATACTAGGAAGCGCTTTCTCTGATCTTACATGGTGTGAATTTAGATTAATCGGATGGAAATTTTCATTTTTCTTTCTCAGAGTTTTTTTCTTGATAAGCACAGTGGGAAGAAGTGCTTTATGCTATCACCAACAGACCTTATAATATGGGGGAGTGATAACCCACACTCTTGGCGATGGAATGAACACCCCAATTCCAGGTTATCCCTTTATATTTTTTAAATTTGATCTACAACTTCATTGTTCTTTTTATAAATATTTTATGCAATGCATGTTCTCTTTTTTTTCTCTCTTTTTCCCCATTTAGTTCAAAGATTTTCTTGTTATTTGCTCGGTTAGTATTAAGATGCTCTTGGTTTGTATTGATAAAATTAAAGGAATCCATTTTATTAAACCTTCTTTCTATAAAAGATGAAGATAATGCGCTCTTTATCAAAAGGCAAAGCTACCAAAAATAGGATAAAAAAAGAAAATTACAGGTAGGGGGAGACTAGAAGAATCAGTATCAAAGAAGTTAGCGAGCCTACAAGAAGGCAAACCAAGATTTCAACAATGGATGAAGGGATAGTTGCTACAATTTTAAAAATAAGGACACTATACACCACAAATTGTTGGTACAAAAATCTGAAGGTAACATAGCTACTTATACTTGAAACTATTAAGACAAAGAAAAGCTTGGGATTTCGAGACCTCTTATGTAGTTGAAGAAAACGATCAACAAGAACAACTTTTCACCTCTCACTCGCAACTGTAAGTGAGAAATTGGTCGATTATGCAAATAATTGGATTGTTGATTTGAGATTCTCCAATCACATGACCCATGATGTGAAAAATACTATCAACATGAGTGAGTATAAAGGTGGTCGAGAAGTGATGGCGGAAAATAATTCTAGAATATCAATTACTCATATTGGCAAGATGGTGTTTGTGCCTCATCGCAGCTCGAGACAAGTGCAACTACTTCAAAATGTCTACCATATATAGGATATGAAAGATTAACTTATTATCTATGTCGTAACTAACATCCTCATGCAACTATGTCGTGTTTGGGATGAATGATATAATGGTATATGGAAAGTTTAAACATAAAAACTTTCCAATCAAAACTTCAAATCAGCTCCAAAATAATAGTTTTCCCCTTTTTGATGAATGACAAACTTATTCAACTTTCTCCCTTTCACCAGTTCCCCCTATCAGCATAACTCTTCAAGTAACTAGCATTGGTCCCTTTGTTTCATGATTCTCGAAGTTTGTTAAATCATCAAAACTTCAAATCAGCTCCAAAATATCAGTTACTAATACATGGTAACATTCATTGATGACTTCTCAATGTACACATGGATTTACTTCTTAAAGAAAAAATATGAAGTATTTGAGAAGTTTAAAGTGTTCCAACATAATGTGGAGATTGATATTGAAAGAGGAATCAAATGTCCCTATAAGTACAATGGGAGAGAATATGCGTAACATGAGTTCAATGACTACCATAAGGGAAGATGGTAGGACGAAAATTGACTTACCCAAATATGTCATAACAAAATGGAGTAGCTAAAAGAAAAAATAGACACATTATAGAGATATGAGGAAGAGTGTTGAATATATGCATGTACCAACAAGGTTTCGAAAAAAATATATGAAGATTGTTGTCTACATCACGAACAGTCTACCATAATCGACAAGCGAGATTTGGATTCATCTCCCCATTTGAGAAACTCAAGAAGATGATATCTATTGAAAGTATCGTTTGAGTACTGTGATATGCCTTCGTGCCAGATCATCTCTGCAACAAGTTTGATAAAAAAAAAGGTTGTTCGTTTCATCTTTGTTGGTTATGATGAACAAAGGAAATGATGGAGGTTTTTAACATGACCACTAATTGGAAATGTGTGTTAAGAAATGTGTTATATGGTGAAGAATCATCATGACGGTAAAAATAAGTCTCCCTACTAGACATAACAGAACTTGAGAAAAACCCAAGTCTCCTACACCAGAGGTATATCTAGATAAAAAAGTTCATGGAAAAATAGTGCTCGGGAAATTCCAATCGTGTTGCAAGAAGAAGTCCAAGAAGAATCACAACTGCAATTAAGGATGACTACATGACTGAAACATCCAAACACCAAGTATATAGATGCATCATCAGCACTTATCATGGTGGGTGGAGAAGATCAAAAGAGGACGAGGTTCATAAAGTGTCTGGACATCAAGATGATTGCAAACTCTCGAAGATCACTCAAAATAGATGCAGAGAATAAATTAAGTCGGCGTTGAGGGGGAGCATTAAAAATTATCACCAACTTAATTAATATCTAAGATATTTCAAAGAAGAATCTAGAAAATTCAAGACTTGTAAATAATTGAAGAAACAACTCTACAATGAGAGTTCTAGATCAGTGCAAATTCATCTAAAAGAAATCTATAAAGAGTGATTCTAGAAATAAGTGGAAGGTGTAGTTATAGAATATTAC
Source organism: Solanum appendiculatum (assembly GCA_018342035.1). Classification (NCBI taxonomy): domain Eukaryota; kingdom Viridiplantae; phylum Streptophyta; class Magnoliopsida; order Solanales; family Solanaceae; genus Solanum; species Solanum appendiculatum. The sequence goes on from JAGDQO010000320.1 coordinate 245,898, forward strand.
ATCCACGAGATTCTTCCCTTACCCCCTATAAATAAAGGTGACCATTTGAGTTGTTTGTTTATGCAAATAAAGAGTGTGTGCTCAAGAAAGAAGTGAGAGAGAGGTCTACTCAAGAAAATAGGGAGTGCAAAAAAAATTGAGTTTAAAGACTTCTAAGACCGAAGTTGGTCCTTACTTAGCAATAATAAAATTAAAGATGTAAGCAAACAGTTGTGTCCAACATCTCAACAGACACTTCTTTTGATCCAGGCCACCACTCTTATCGGTTGGTCACAACTAGCAGCCCTCTTTGGTTTAATCCACCACTATTTGCATCCTATCAAGATATTACTTTGAGTTGTGACTTCAAGCATTGATAAACCAACTCTAACACAATTTTATAGACTGAATAAGACAATCCCTCTATATGAATTCTGCCATTGATGCTTGGTGCTCCAAAGCTTTGAGATTGAGCACCGATCACTGAACTTGATATGATACCAAATCCACTATCAGTACTTAGAGTTTGTAAGTCTAGCTACCTCTGGTGTAGGTCCCTTTATAGCTATTATTAGATATTTTTTGCATTTTCTCGATTTGCAGAAAATACATGTTACTTTGCCTACTTCCACTGATTTTACAATGGCAATTTCCCCTGATGCATCTCTGTCCTCGTCTAATTCCGTCCACTGCTATTAATGAGAGTGATCCTCTATACGTGCATCCCTCAAACAGCCCTGGGTTAATGCTTGTTCAGTTTCCTTTTGATGGAATGGGATATCGATCCTGGAGAAGAAGCATCATGTGAACCCTCTCCATGAAGAGCACTTAAGGAGGTCTATCTCTGGTTATCTTGTACTTTTGGGACGGACACCTGTCAGCTAGAAATATAAGAACAAGAGACTATATCTTTATCTTCAGCAGAGGCATAATTGGATGTTCCTTTCTCTAAACCTATTGCGGTACATTTTGATAGTCAAGCTATCCTAAACATTGCAAGGAATTTAGTTTTTCATGAGAGAACCAAACATATAGAAGTTGACAGTCATTATGTTCGAGACAAGCTCCAAGATGGACTTATTTCCCTTCATTAAGTTGTTACCACAGATCAACTGTTGACCTACTCACCAAAGCTCTCACTGGTGTAAAACAAACTTGCATCATCTCAAGTTGTCTATGAAGGTCTCATATCCCACTTGGGGGGGAGGGGGGTGTATTGAGAATGTATTTATGCTTATAGTTAGTTACGTTGAGTTACATTTTGTTGATTACCTTAACTGCTAGCTTAGTCAGTTAGTTGTGGTTGTTAACTCAGTTACTTATTAGTTTGTTAGAAGCCAACTGTACACGGTGATACAAATACACATGTCAGATACGTTTTCCTTTGAGAGGTTTTATTCAACAAAGATGGTAAATATTCATCTATAGTTTAGAAAAGGTAGTTCACGCCCTTGAAAGGAGACGCCTTTAATAGGAACATCTTAACTACCCCCCCCCCCCAATAATGGTCTTTATACTGTGCAACCTCACATGGTGTGCAGGTTCTTGAAAATGTTTTGATCCTGAAAGTAAAAGTCTTCTATAACAAGTTAAATTTCATAAATAAAACTATGTATAACTTGGTCTTTTTTTCTATTTTTTTAAAGTTCAACCATTAGATACCCAAAGCCCACTAATTGAAATTGGCATCTGTACACCTACTAAAGAGCTAAAGCCCTATATATCATTTAAGAAATTATAAATTTTCCTTACAAATGTTTCTTGCAATGCTTTTGCAGATTCTCTGAAGTGGCATATCTTGCCTCGGTACGTCGATTGGATATTCGTGGAACAATAGGCACAGAAATGTTGTCACCAAACACAGAATATGCTGCTTATTTGGTGTTCAAGTTGGCAAATAAGTGCAATGGACTTCAATATGCTAAATCAAGTATTAGGTTTGTTAATTATGAAAGTGAAATTGATGCTGAAAATCAGGCCAACACTCTGCACCTTCTAAGATTGCAAGGAAGTGGGGATATCCCAAAAATGAGAGGAGATGGATGGATGGAAGTAAAATTGGGATATTTTAATAGCAAGAAAGGCACTGATGGTCCTGTTGAAGCAAGATTGACTAAGAAGAAACGTATTTACAAAGGTGGACTCATTGTTGAAGGAATCGAGTTTCGTCCCAAATAAATCAAATACAAGTCATGAGAGGCATATATGGGATTTTAAGTTTTACAAGTTTTGAACTAGAACTCTTTGAATTCTTATTCGGAATACCATTTCAATGTTTGCAATTTTACTACAGACAATTCATAAACATTGAATATCCTTTAAAACTTTAATATATATTCCTTAATAATTGGGATGTCCTCTTTCTACCTGAAGGTTACTTCTGGCCAATTTTGTGGCCTATATATTTTGGCTTTTAACTTCTAGAAGGTAGAAAAAGATGAAGAGAAATTCCTTCTTCCGATATTTATTATGTTGGATTTTCTTCTCTATTTAATCTATGTTAGTTTCTATGCTTCTAGTTTTATACTAGAAGAGTTTGGTGAATCATGGGGGGATGGAGAAATAATTTTTTGCTCTTAACTTATCATTTGGATGTTCTTGTTCCCAAGTTTAAAAGTACTTCTCGGGGACAATAATTGAAAAGCTTAATGCCCAAAGATTTCTATTCTTTGGGTTATAATTCATCATTTTTATCTTCATATTCTTTAGCTACTAAAGCTAATAAGGTAATGACAATATTATATGTCTATACTTGTTATGAATTTGCGTGTGGAAAATAGTTAAGCCATCATACCCCTCAATGTAGTTGAATATTCGGAGAAATGATAATGTGTGAGATTGGGTGATAGATTCGAACTCTAGGAATATTTTTGCTAACAAAATTAATTTTGTACACCCAAGTTTATGAAGATGAAGAATTTGTTTATATTTGGTGATTCAAGAACTACTTTTTTTTATCCCTCCTTAGGAGCTCCCATGTATTTGCTCCTTTGGAGACAAACTCACAACCTTCGAGTTGGAAGTGAGGGGTGTTTACCATCTGAGCAACTCCCTCTCATCTTAAGAACTCTATGGAGGAAAGGACTCCATAGGTGATGAACTATCATACCTTGGAGCTAAATGTCCAAAATCAAAGGAGAATTGGAGACTTGACTTGAATCCCTAGTTTTTTTCTTCAAGCTTTAGAGAAAGAAATATTTGGGGAAACTTGGAGGGATTTTGGGGGAAATTGAAAAGTGATTAAAATGGGTAGATTTTAGGCTTAGAAGACTTATATAGGGTCTAGGATTAGGACTAAACCGACTAAGATTAGGCATTAAACAATTAGGGAAAAGACCAAAAAGCCCTTAAAAATAACTATCGGGCCCCGATCTATGGTTCAGACCTACGTTCCTTAGGTTTAACTATGGATCGTCCTGTCCAACCGTAGAAAGATTCAGAGACTACTAATTTTGGACTTCAAACGATGGAGCCTATGTACTGTTCGTAGGTCCCTTGACAAACCGTACATGGCAACCATAGATCCCAACCTAAGGCTTTAAAATTTAACTAAGTATGGAAGAGACTACGACACCCGTCTACTATTCATACATTGAATGACGGGCCGTCCTGGCTAATCGTCAAAGAGGTTCTAAAACTTGAAATTTTAAAACCATTTACCCTGCCACCTACGGTTCCTACCTATGGCTGTAAGTCAACCTACGGTCCGTAGATGGCTTCCTTTAGTGTTGGCACCAGTTCTGAAAACCTACAATTTCCTTCTTTTCAAATACGAGGTGTTACAAAAAATCCCCACAAAGGTTTCCCCAATCTCAAAAATGGTTAAATGAGGCTTAAACCCCAAAATTGTAGGTCTAAACCCTCTCTGATGCCGCAAAAGTGATCATGGGTTTGCTTAAGCGAACCCCGCTAAAAACGCAGGCCTCGCAAAAGAGGAACCCTCATTGCTTCTATGAGGGTTACTTAAGCGAGGGTCCTTCACTTAAGCGAAGGTCGCTTAAATGGTTGACCTTTGCATAAGTGAAGCCTGCAGCACCAGCAAAACTCAACCAACACACAAAACATGAAATCGACCCTCGAGATTTATTCAGAACCCCGTACACAGAAACCAGATATGCAAATCAATTATACTCGACATTCCAGACTCAATGTAACCGTCAAAATATGAATCTGAGGTCTCCTTGACTCGACATCCGTAAAAATCACAAGAAACTAATTCAACGCCTAAAAAGGCCAAAACAAGCTCGGAACCTCACAAAAATCAACCAAGACCATTTCTAGGACTAAAATCAACTCCCAAATCCAAGAGAACTCTCAGAATTCTGATTCGAGCATCCAAACTCTGAATGTTGACCAAAGTCAGCCCAAAAGCTAAAATTCCATAAATTCACAACTTAGGACCTCAAATACTCAAAAAGACTCGGAATCAAAATTCGACAGCTCTTATGGATCATATTCCACATTCTAGAACTAATGAAATTGATGAAATTCCATTCTGACACTCGAAACTCCAAAAAGACTTCGAAAACCACTTTTTAAGTAACTTGAGCCTTTCAAGCTCAAAATTACAAAAATCTCAAAAGTTTAACTAAAGATTTGGAACCAACTTCCAAAACTCAATCAAGAAACAACTCGAGGACAAAAATCAGGAAGGGCAAAATGGTGAATTTCACAAAAATACAAAAAATGACCAACCGGATCATTACAAGAATGTGGCAATACACAATTAGTTTGAAGCTCTGAAACAACTACTTTATTAATACTTTCGAAGACTAAAGTTAGTTTTATAAAACAATTCACAGTATTATTAAGTATCCGGTGGGTCATAAATATTATCTGAAACGTTATCCGATATCCTCATGTTTTTAGTGCACAAATATAGATGTGATGATGGAATCAAATGTGAAAGTAAACTAGATGTTGACTAAAATAAGTATCAGTTGGCATGACTGGTTCACTATCTCGGTTCAAATATGACACAAAATTAATTGAGAAAATCATGTAATTATATATTGAAGAAATAGTAAATTCTTAAAGAATTTTTTTGTGTTGTTTGGTTGTTCTCATGATAAATTTATCATTACAATAATTAATATTGGAATTGTATCCCTTGAATTTTGAAATGTATAAAAAGGTGAATATGAACTTATTTACCTTCCATGTGAACCATTTACTATTATATGATTTAATAGATGTATCTATAGTATGATGACATTTGCGTTTGATATCAACTTGTCTTTTATTTTTTGCAAGGTTGTTTGCTGAAATTATTAAAAGAACAAAGTTTCAACTATTAAAAATTATGTTGAAGATGCTAGTTTATATTCAAGTGAATTTAAGCAGGAATTATATGCCTCCAATTATAGCTAAATGATTAGTTGCGAGAATAAAATCCTAAAAGAAATTTTGGTATAAAATGTGTTATTTAAAATGTAGCAACACTTGTATGCATCAAGCCAACAAGGTCATTCTATCACGATTGATTCAGGGTTAGGAACCAAATAATTTCCTTATATAAATTTGAATTTGCGGTATATTATTCTTCATATGATTCAATTGCTCCACTACAATGCACAAAAAATGGTCCCTAAATAAGGCTATGTGAATGTTAGATTTCCTACCATTAGGGGGAGAGATGATAAACAACTGAAAAATAAAGTATATATAATGAATTATCATTGATACAATCCTTGTTCAAAAGATAATTTAAGTCAGCTGTCTGACGCATTTGCTGATCCTATAATATAATACAATTATAATTTCTCCAATCAAAGGTCCTTGAAGGCCATAATATATGACACACCTAAAGTGTGATAGATTAATAAGTTTTAATGATAAATTTTTTTGAAGAAGTAGAGGAACAAATGATCATAATAATAAGGTAAGTGCTTTGAAACACCACCACAACATAATTCTTAATAAAACCTTGAAAAAGAATCAGGTACCTGAAAATGATAAACAATGAAAGGATTTTGATAAAATATATTGTCTCGGAATCAATATCAAAATAACCGTCGACGATATCATTAATACAATGTAGCGCTCTATATTTTAAATGGTAATGAGGTTCTTAATTTTAAATTTCTCAAATAGAGTGGATAGACAAACGATTGACCAAATAAAATAAGCAATTTAAGTATATTTTATTCACTTGAAAAAAGTATTGTTTTGGACTTGTAGTCCAAAGATAAAGGTACAATGTAAATGGGGGTATAAATGAGTTATTGTACGAAAATTAAGGTGAAAAGTGAAACCATAAGATAGACATTATGACTTGTGCCTTGGAGCATAAAGGTTTTTCATAAAAGAACTGACATTATTGTATGAAGATGTGTTCTCCTGTGTGGACGTAATGAGGTTTCTTTCAATCTCACAATATATGAAAATTTTGAATGCGTTTAATGAATAGTTGTTATGTCTAGCTAGGTGGTAAATATTATATAAAAATCCATGAAGGATTTAAAATGTTTTAAAGTAATTCTATTGAGTACTCCAATAGTTGTGAGATTGCTTAACATAAAGAAAAATCAAATTTGATCTCATTAAAGTGGTTAGAAAGTACCATGTCAGAGTGCAATTTATGCACTTCTATATCATGCTATTACTATTCATGGTATAATGATTTTATCAACGTGCATGCAAAATACAACATGATGGAGATATCAGAGTGAATCAAATATTGATTTATAAATTTATTTATTCTAACTAATCGTGTCAAGGCTTAATTTATTGATTATTGAACTGCAAAAAATTATTTGATTTATATGAAGTTTTTTCTCAAGAAAGTTATATATTTTCTTGTGGAAATATTGTCATATCATTTTATTCTATAAAACATTCAATTTTATTATCTGAAAGTGCCCCTCGCTTGATTGTTGCTACTAATAAGTTGAATTATCAATTTAACTATAATGACAAGATCAAGAACTGAGTGATTGTAAAAAATGTATTAGGCTGAGCTCAAAGATTCAACGTATTCTAGAGACAAGAAAATGATATATCAGATAAACTCAAGGATGCAACATCTTCATGCATGTGATTTGGTCAGAAAGACACAATTAGTGCCGACAAAATGAATCCATCTTTTGGTAACCGGTCCAACCCACCTTTATTTTAATGGATTAGGTGAGTGATTTTTTGCATGGATAAAATATAAATTTATACCCATATTCAACCCATAGAAATGTGGGTATTTATGGGTAAAACATGGGTAAAAATATTTTCCAAATCAACTTATTTTCCTCAAATATAAGAAAAATGACCTATCTCCAAAAAGTAAGGAAAATATTTTTCAACCTCACACCTCAAATTTCCACCCTAACTCAAGTCTTGGAGTACTGATTCTTGATACTAATTCAAAATCTGACTCCAGATTCTCAATTCGAGACCCGACTACTAACCTCGATTCGAGACCCAACTCTCGAGTTTCAGGTCAGATTGGGATCAGATCTCAATTTGGATATCAGATCCCGGGTAAGGATTCAAGGTTGGATCCCGGATTAATTGTCGTAGTCGAGTCTCGAGTCAGGTATCGAGATGAAGTTCTAAATGAGGTTTTGAGATGAGAGTCGAGGTCATGTGTCAGGTTCGGGTTCCAAAATTGGTTGTAGAGGTTAGGTGTCGGGTCTCAATTTGAAAGTTAGTTTCCAAGTCGGGTGTCGAAGTTGAGTTCTGATTCAAAAGTTGGTTCCTAAATTAGGTGTCGAGTTCAGGTATCATATCCATCATCGAGGTCTGCTGTCAAGGTTGAATCCCGATTTGAAAGTTGGGTCCCGAATCAGATTTCTAGGTTGAGTCCCAATTCATAAGTCGGGTGTCAGATTGGGAGTCAGGATCAGATCTTGGGTCGGAAGTTGGGTTCCAGTTCGGGTCTCGAGTTGAGGTCGAATCTAGACTTAAGAGTCTAAGTCAATTCCCAAATCTAGGATCGGGTTTGAGTTCATGATTGATTGTCGAGGTCGGGTGTTGGGGTTGAGTCTCTGGTTTAAATCCCAGTTTGGAAGTTGGGTCTCGGATCGGGTGTCAGGGTCAGGCCCCGATTCAGATATAGGAGTCGAATCCATATTTAGATGTCGCATCTTGAGTCGGATGTCAGGGTCGGGTTTCGAGTTTAAAGTTAGGTCTCAATTCGAGAGTTTGGGTCGGGTCCCAATTTAGAAGAAGGGTCCCGGGTCGGGTCTCAATTTGGAAGTCTGATCCCGCATCAGATGTCTGGTTTAAATTTATGATACAAAAAAACTAAATAAAGCATTTTCAACATTCTTTTTCCAAAAAAAGACTAAAATATTTTTTCCATATTGAATTCTGATGTAGAGTACTATTTACTCATGAAAATATGGGTAAATATGGGTCAACATATATTTTACCCAACCCATTTATTACCCAACCCATTTTTATCCATATGAAATATGGGTAAGTTGAATTATTCCTATTTTATGTTGACCCCTTTTCAACCCGCCCAAATTTGACCCAACCCGCTTATTTCCCACCACTAGACACAACCAATATCAATATTTGGAAAGCTAAATATAAGATTGGGAGGTATCCTTTACAAGAATTAAGTGATGTTTTGCATTAAGGGAAGTAAATACGTGATGCATTCTTTTTTGCTTAATCAAGGCTTCATCCCACTGAATTTTTCTCGTAATATATTTAATGAGGCTTCAAATAATGCATATTACAAATAACTGAGTACACCTTTTTTTTTACATAGACATCTAAGAGGGAGTGTTGTAAACAATTTGTGGATGTGGATGTTCGATGGTCCACATATACTGTAGCATGTTCTAGAGTTTCAAGTTTGATAGCATTCTAGATTTCCAAGTTTGAACGCATATAAAAGGGCCTTGTGTTTTAGATGGAAGATACACCAAAATAGTAGAAAAATGTTATTACTACTACTACTTTGTGTGTTTCTCTTTCTCTACTCTTCGTAATTTCAGTACACGATCTTTATTTAATAGCATTGCTTACATATCTTGCATATTCTTCTTCTTAGGATTTTCCCATAACTCAGGAAGGAAAATTGCTAAGGAAGTGAAATGATTTCTATTATAAAATAATAACATGAGTAGTATCTAATTATTCTGTGGGAACAAAAATTTCCTTTTCCTTCACCCTCTCTGGCGAGACCACTACTATCCGGCCAGATCTGTATAGTAAGGAATGGAAGGCCAAACTGTAGGGACTCCCGATGATGTCTAGTTCTTGTCACTCCACCAGCCAGGTTCAATCGTTCTTATTCTTCTCTTTCTTTATTCATATTGAGTAGTGATTTTCAGAAAATCTTTTGTGGGTTGTTATCGTTCTTGTTCTATCTAAAATTCATGTGCTGATTGTTGAGCTTTTAATCTTTTAGTTTGTGCTCAATTTCTGCTCTATTTCTTGTTAATTAGTGCTTATTGGTGCATTTGCTCTATTTATTTTTTTATTCTTGCTTACAGATTCTAATTCTTGGCCTTTAATTTTGATATAGCTCCCTTACTTTAGTTATTCTCTATTTAGTTTACATCTATTTTAGTGACTTTGGTGAACACTGTTGGATTAGGGTTATGTCCTCGATTAGGAGCGTGGGTGAGGGACAAGAGTGGTAAGTGGGGTAAGAGGTCCTCTAGTTTAAGGTTAGTGTCTTAGAACATAGGGTCATTGATGGGGAAATTTATAGATCTAGTGAAGATCCTAAAGAAAAGGAAGATTTTAATATAACTTATATCCAGGAGACTAGATGAGTAGGTGTTAAGGCATGAGGTGTGGACGGTAAGTTGTGGTACTCAGGAGGCTCAAGGGATAGAAATGAAGTAGGTATTTTAGTAGATGGGGACTTAAGGGATCAAGTGGTGGAGTTTAGGAGGACTCCTGACCAATTATAGGATGATGATGATTAATCTAATTATTGGAAGGCGTAATTAGAACATTATTAGCTCTTATGTACCTCAAGTGAGCTTGGACAAGGAGGTCATGAAACACTTTTGGAAGGATTTGAATGAGGTTGTGAGGAGTTTATCACACCGAGAAGATATTCATTGTTGGAGATTTCAACGGCCATATTGGGGCAACATCTAGTTGTTTTGGTGGTGTGAAGGGAGGTTGTGGTTTTGGGGATAGAAATAGAAGTGGAGCCTCGCTCTTAGATTTTGCTAAATCTTTTGAGTTGGTGATAGATAACTCGTGCTTTGCAAAGATGGAGAACCATTTGGTTATCTTCTCTAGCATAGTGGCCAAAACCCAGATAGATTATTTACTCCTTAGGAAGGGTGATAAAGGCCTTTGTAAGGACTGCAAGGTTACCCCGAGTGATTATCATACCAACATAAGATTTTTGTGATGGACCTGGAAATTAAGTGAGAGAGGGGGAAGAAGATAGTATAAGACAACCGAGGATTAGATGGGGTGGCTTTACCCCTCCCCTCCCTCGTAAGATGGGGGTGAAGTTGCTGACAATGGACACTTGGAGGAGTAGTGGAGATGCAAACTATATATGTGTAATGACCCGGATGGTCATTTTTGGAAATTTTCATAAAAATTACCATTTTACCCTTTTTCGATAGTTGCCCCGAGTCATTTCTATTCAATTTGTGAAGTTGGTTAGGAAATATTATTGAAAAGCTATTATTTTTGGAAGTTTTGAGTTTTTGAAGGTCTAAAGTGTTTAAAAGTGGTTTTTGGTATCAATTAGAGTTTTAAGTCTCGTAATGGAATTTCGCCAGTTCCATCACCTCTGAAATGTGGAATTTGGTCTAGGAGAGCTGTTGATTTTATGTTCGGGGTTGTTTTGTGGATTTTAGCCTTTGAGTTGGAAGTTTGGGTAATTTTAGACTAATGGTTGACTTTGGTCAACATTTGGAGTTCGGAGGCTCAAATAACATTTTGGATGGTTCCATTGGATTTGGGGGATGATTTTAGGCTTAGGAGAGATCTTGGTTGATTTTACGAAGGTCCTGAGGTCAGTTTGGTCTTTTTGAGTGTTAAGTTAGTTTATTGTGACTTTCACGAGTTTCGGGTCAAGGAGACCTCAGGTTCGTGTTTCGATGGTTGCATTGAGTCCGAAACGTCGAGTTTAGTTGGGAAGCATATCTAGTTTGTGTATTCAGATTTCTGAACGAATCTCGAGGGTCCATTCAGCGGTTTTGTGCCTTGTGTAAATTGCTAGTTTCTGATTTGTAGTGTATGATTAGTTGTTCATCGTGATCTCAAGGCTATCTCTCGCGATAATGTAAGGTTGTTTGTGTGGCCCAATCATTCACGTGCAGGGTTGTCACAATCAAACTGAGTCAGTTTCTTGGTCATCGAGATTGCGTGTTTCCAAGTCGCGATCGTGGTGGTCAACTTTAATGAGTTGACCTGTTTACTCATCGTGATCACGAGGCCTTAGGTCACGATCGCGATGAGCAGTTGATGCGTGAATAGTGTTTTCTTCCAAAAATTGGAATTTCTTCCCATTTCTCCCATTGTTGAATCCTAGCAGATTGGTTTTGGTGATTTCAAGAGGGATTTTTGAGTTTCTTCTGGTTAACAATTTCTAACTTCCTATCTCTTTTACCCATTAATTATTTTAATATTTTGAGGATTAAACTTGGGTTTTGAGTCTAAAAATTGAAGGTTTTATAAAGGTTAAAGGTTTTGGATAAAATGATGTTTTTAGATTAAATTCAACTCCATTTTCAAAATGGTTTTTGTCGGTGGTTTCCAAATTCTTGGGTAATGCAATTTCGTATAAATTTCCAGATTCAAATCTCATTTTTGGAATCGAGTCTTTTGGGTCGGTTTGACCCCGTTTTTCATAAGTCTTGATATGGGTGTTGTTAAATTCGATTCGTTATTGGAATTACTTATTTGAATAGATTGCATTGATTTAGAGACCCAATGAAAAGGAAAATCTCAAGTCTCGGAGTGATTGTTTGATTGTTTGAGGCAAGTGAACCTCTTAACCTTTGTTAAGCATATATTATCTCGTATTTCCTTATTGTATGTGTAGGGGAGTAGTTAGATTTGGTGATGGAATTGACTTGTTCATAATGAATAATTATAATTAAGAAAGAGGGTAGTAAAAAGATAACTTGATGATATGGACGTGTAAAGTGTTGTGGATAATTTGAATGTTTGAATTGATTCACTACTGGGGTTGTATCATAATTGTGTTGATAAGGTATGTGTATTGATATGGAATTCATCATATTCTCATGATTTGTGTGAACATGCCCATTTGCATTGGTTCTGAAACACTGTGATGAGATCAATTGCGATGATGATGCCGAAGGAAAATGGTTCCGATAACGCCAAAGGAAAATGGTTCTGGGGAATGAGATATGCCGAAGGGAAATGGGTCCGAGGAATACATGAACCTTGTGAGTCCCCTAAGGATTTCGACCTGATATTCAGCAGATGTTTATCACAGGACAGACATGCATCACTCTATTTGACATTTCATTTCATTGCATTGCACATCAGTATTATCGTGAACCTTGTGATTGTTTGTGTTGTGAACTGTGCTTAAAGCTTATGAACTTTGTGTTGAAGAGTTGTATGCGTTGAAGGGTCGATATTCGTGCTGTGTGATGTATTAATTATGAACTTCTAGGTTGGGCTGATTCTGCGCAAGTTGTAATTGTGAAGGTTCGGTTGGAGTGTTTGGAGTACCCGTATTCTATATTGCTTTCCTTCGTGTTTAGGAGTTTGCTTGCTGAGTACCGTGTTGTTTGGTACTCACTCCTTCCTTCTACACTGGTGTAGGTTACGAGCCTGGATCTTCATGATCATTCTCCCCTTGTAGTTTCTTGTTTCTCAGCGGAATTCCTTACTCCTTTATATGAACTTGTTCTATTCTAGAAACAATGACATTAAGACTTGTATTTACTTTATTTATAATATAATACATTAGAGGTTTGTACATGTGACAACCTAATTTTAAGGATTTATTTCAGTTGATTTCGATTTGCGGATTTCTTTAATTATGGTGTTACACTTTTATTCTTGATTTACTTCCACATTTATCGTGTTATTTGTGTTTTAGGTTGACTTGTGTTGGTGGGATAAGACGAGTTCCATCACGCCTAGATTTGGTTCGTGACAATGTGGGATAACACAACTAGTTACATTCGAGAAACAACTAAAGAAGTCCAGGGGTGTCGAGGGGTAACTTTTGTGGTCATCGAGGGGATTGGTGGTGGAATAGAGAAGTCCAGGGTAAAATGGAAGCAAAGAACGATACTTATGTAAAATTGGTGGACTCCACGGATGAGGAGGAGAAGTGGACGAATAAGGAAATATATAAGGCGACAAAGACATAGGCTAAGTTAGCGGTTACGACGGTTAAAACGACAGCTTTTTGAACTCATGTATATAAGATGGAGATAAAAAAAATTATACATGCTCGCAAAGGTGAGATAGAGAGAGGTAGGCTCGAGACCTTGATCAAGTGAAGTGCATCAAGGATGAATAAGGCACGGTGTTGGTGAAAGACAACCTCATTAGGCAAAGATGGCAAACATAGTTTCATAAGGTCTTGAATGAAGAAGGAGACATAGATTTTATGTTGGGGGATTTGGAGCACTCTAAGAGGCATCAAGATATTGGGTGTTGTTGTTGTATTAATGTTGAGGAGGTTAGGCGTGTTATTTATACAATGAACAGGGGAGGAACGTCCGGACAAGACGAGATTCTAGTGGAATTTCAGAAGAGCATAGACATAGTAGGCATAGAGTGGTTGACTAGGTTGTTTAATGTGGTTTTTAAAACGACAAAAATTCCAGAAGAATGGAGGTGGAGTACAATGGTCCTGTTGTACAAGAACAAGGGTGATATCCAAAATTGTAACAATTACAATGGCATCAAGTTGCTAAGTCATACTTTGAAAATTTAGGAGCGGGTGATAGCGAGGAGGGTGAGGAGGGGTATGTCTATTTTCAATTACAAAAATTTTGATTGATGTTTGAGTGGGTTTTAAGTCATTTCCCAAATTTATTTGACTTCAAGATTTTATATATTAAGATAATTGTAAATAATAAGGTTAATAATATTCCTCATCTTCTATGTTACAATTATTCAGAAGCGCGAAATTTAAAAAATAATATGATATTCTTGTGTTATTATTTGTATCGAATAAAAAAAAGAGTACTATGCCTAGAATAAATGAAAACTGATCAAAATTTGACCCCTACAAAAAATTTGTGATGTGTGAACGTGTTTTACAATATTTAGTATCCTATTAGGATATATAATGATGGAGTACTAATTGAGTAATGAAGGAATTAATATAAAGTTACATGTTAATGTACTAAATAGTCAAACTACAGTAGAAAAGCATAATATCATGCTTATCTGTACGTACAGAGAAGCAACACTCACCGATAAAATTTGTGGGCTAAACGAACTATCGAAGAAGAATTTAGAAGATGATAAGGAAGTAACCTGTAACAAATTTGGAGTATACGTGGAAGAATTGAGAAGATGAAGAGGAAGTAACAGAGTTATAGCTGTAACAAATTTGGAGTATACGTGGTGAACCAAAAGTGCCCTCTTTGATGATACAGGCATGTCGACCAGGTGTCTGCTTATTGTCCTTTATCATATAGTAGAAATTGACAATATATATTTCTAAAATATGTTCCCCTTTGATTATTTATTCATATATAAAGTTTTGAACAAATGTATTTGTTATATATTTTTATATGAGTTGTGACATGAATTCTTCCAACTTCATTGTTCCAATGGATTATTTTGAAAGCTTGTATGAAGGTACCAAATTTGAAATAATTTCAAAAACAACTCCAGGCGATGCAATAAGATCCATGATTTTATCCAAAGGATTCAAATTTGTTGCTGAATCAGATGAAATTTGGGGGAAGTTTTTGCCCCCTGATTATCAAGAAATAATTGATAGATCTGAGTTTCCTCTTGTTTGCAACACCAAAAAGGATCTCTTTTTCCGTTTCTGTGATTCTCCCATTCTCCTTGATAGAGGCAAACTGGTAAAATTTCATTTTGATGCGGTTATCTTTTATGATTTTATTTATTTTTAACTTTTAATATCGGCGGTGTGTACATACCTAAATTATTTATCGATACCTGCTACCTCTCACAGGAGGCGAAATCAAGATTTAGGCATTATGGATTAAATTTTTAAGGTTCTTATCATTTAACTTGTTATTTTTATTGATGTGAGTTCATATCCACTAGTTGTTGCATTTATCATGATTTTTTACTCATAAATTCATGCTCCGATATGGATGTGTTGGGTTAAGACGAATCCTTAATTAATATCTTCATATGTTTCTACCTCTCATCAACACATGTACTAGATAGTGATGGAGTCAAACATTCATGTGTAGAGATTAAAAAAAATACAAGGTGTCACACCTAAGGTTTAAACTCATAAGCTAAAATAATCTATGAACTCTCTTTGTTACTAAACTAGAATTTTTCCTTATGTTAAGTGAATTCAATTGTCCATGTATAATTAAAAAATATCATTTAACCCTATTTGCATCGCTCTAATTTTTAGAAAGGTGATTCAATTGAACTCTTTTCCTTCCTCTAGCTCTTCTCCTCATACCAAAGTAATCTGATAGGTCAAGTAGGTGAAAACAAATGATCACCTAGTATTTTTTTATATTCACCAAAATTCAAAATCTAATCTCTTATAATTTTTTATCCAATTCATTGATTGCCACACTTATCGCTCTTGATGTTTATTTTGTACTTATTTTTTTTGGAACGGGGGAAATACAGACTGTCAATTTTTATGCCATTTCGCTCTCCAAAGTTTAAGTTATTCAAATTGAACAATGTTCCCTTTGGGTGCTTCCTAGTATATCATTATGAAACTATATTTGTGTAGCAACCATCCAAACAAGTAAGATGAAAATGCTTGGAAATAAAACAATACTAGGAAGCGCTTTCTCTGATCTTACATGGTGTTAATTTTGATTAATTGGATGGAAATTTTCTTTTCTCTTTCTCAGAGTTTTTTTCTTGATAAGCACAGTAAGAAGAAGTGCTTTATGCTATCACCAACAGACCTTATAATATGGGGGAGTGATAACACACACTCTTGGCGATGGAATTAACACCCCAATTCCTGGTTATCCCTTTATATTTGTTTAATTTGATCTACAACTTCATTGTTCTTCTTATAAATATTTTATGCAATGCATTTTCTCTTTTTTTTCTCTCTTTTACCCCATGTAGTTCAAAGATTTTCTTGTTATTTGCTCGGTTAGTATTAAGATGCTCTTGGTTTGTATTGATAAAATTAAAGGAATCCATTTTATTAAACCTTCTTTCTATAAAAGATGAAGATAATGCGCTCTTTATCAAAAGGCAAAGCTACCAAAAATAGGATAAAAAGAGAAGATTACAGCTAGGGGGGAGACCAGAAGAATCAGTATCAAAGAAGTTAGCGAGCCTACAAGAAGGCTAACCAAGATTTCAACAAATGATGAATGGATGGTTGCTAAAATTTTAAAAAGAAGGACATTATACACCACAAACTGTTGGTACAAAAATCTAAAGGTAACATAGCAACTTATACTCGAAACTATTAAGACAAAGAAAAGCTTGGGATTTCGAGACCTCTTATGTAGTCGAAGAAAACAACCAACAAGAACAACTTTTCACCTTTCACTTGCAACTGTTAGTGAGAAATTGGTCGATTATGCAAATAATTGGATCGTTGATTTGAGATTCTCCAATCACATGACCCATACATGAGTGAGTATAAAGGCGGTCGAGTAGTGATGGCGGAAAATAATTATAGGATATCAATTACTCATATTGGCAAGATGGTGTTTGTGCCTCATCACAGCTCGAGACAAGTGCAACTACTTCAAAATGTCTACCATATTTTGGATATGAAAGATTAACTTATTATCTATGTCGTAACTAACATCCTCATGCTAGTATGTCGTGTTTGGGATGAATGATATAATGGTATATGGAAAGTTTAAACATAATACCTTTCCTATCATGGAGGAAAGATGATAAGATTCAATTTATGTTATGGTATCCGTGTTATGACCGAAATAATCAGGTGTCCTACGGAAGCTAACAAAGCAAACATCTAAAGACCATGAGTAAGAAAACAAACAAGAAATATACCAAAAGACACAAATATTTAACGTTGTTCGGTCAACTGACCTACATCCACAAAGAAGATGAGCAATCCACTATATAAACATGAGAGTTCAAAATATAGAGAGAAATAACCTCAACCAATTCACTCGGGAGGTTCACACAAGTGAAAATGTTTCACTTGTGTCCCGAAAATTCTCCTCCTAACCAAAACTCTCAAAGCCCCTAGGACTACATTGTGATGTTGATTAAGTTAGAAGGAATAAGCTTATATTTATAGAGTCCTAAACCTTTTCCTACAAGAAAAGGACTAGCCAATCCTAAACATTTTCCTCAAAGGAAAACCTATTTATGGTAACAAATTCAGGGCAATTAATACCCAACAAATCTCCCCCTTGGCCTGAATTTCTGACAAAATAAATTTGTCCACCTTCTTCACATAATCTTCGACAACTTGCACCTCCTCTGCAAAATTCATGTCTCGACATAGAGAAAATCTCTGAAAATATTTCTCTAACAAAATCTTCATTACTGTCAAATAAGTTGCGGCTAGAACTACACCCGCCAAGACGAACACTCATTTCTAACCTGATTCAACCATTGAATCACTGAACCATTGAACCTGGCTCTAATATCACTTGTTAGGACTGTAAATAATCAGGTGTCATGCGGAAGCTAATAAAGCAAACCTGAATAGACCATGAGTAAGAAGATAGACGAGAAATATACCATAAGACACAAAGATTTAACGTGGTTAAGTCAACTCACCTACATCCACAAAAGAGATGAGCAATCCACTATATAAATATGAGAGTAAAAAATATTCAGAGAAATAACTTCAACCAATTCACTTGGGAGGTTCACATTTTCCTAAAATAAAAACTTATTTATGGTAAGAAACTCAGGGCAATTCATACCCAACAATTTGAGATATCATATGTGAAGAAGAATCAAAGTAATGAAACAACTGATCTACGGAATGCACGTCTTAGGCACCTAAGCTACAACAAATTAAAATTCATAATGCGATAGTCAAAATTAAAAGGTTTTTCCTAGTATTAAATTAAAGGAGACACTATATGTGTTGGATGTCATTATAAAAAAGCACAACATTTTTCTATGGAAAATCAAAGTATCTAGATCAGAACCCACTGGAGCAATGCACTCAGATGTGTTTGAAAAATTAATACAACCTTCTATTAGTGGTTACTGTTAGAATGGATGCGTCCACCAGTGATCACTGCACCAGGTTCCTGAACTGAATAATAGTGTGGAAACTAAATAACTCAAAGTAGATCAGGCACAAGGATTTTATGTGGAAACTCCCTTGCTCAAGGGAGGTGAAAATTACTACCTGTACTCACAGGATTTCAACCCAAACTTCATTTCACTCAAAACGGAGAAATGCTTCAGATTACAAACTCTTGCAACCTAGGAATTAAAACTCTTAAACCCCTTCCCCCTTACTGTAGCAACTCTACTACAAGCAAAAGAACTAAGCAATAAATCAATTGCCCACTAAACCAACAAACTCTAGTTGATCTAGACTTAAAGAACCCAACAAGGCTAAATCTAGCCACTAACTCAGATCTGGAAGATAGGAGCATAAATAAGCAGCAACTCCGCTGCATCCACACATCAACTAACTCTAGTTGACACTCCTAGGAAACTCTACCCAAGAGAACATCAAAATAATAATGTAAAGATGCTTGACTAAAACATAGATAATTCGACTAACTAACTCTAGTTAATACGACTCAAACTAAAGACTTAGACAAGCAACCGATCTACTATCCTTTATAACATAGGAGTATATTTACAATATAAGAACACAAGACACAAAACATTAAAATACAAAAAAAGACGCTTCAGCACTCCATCAGGTCCCTTGTTGAGTATGAGCAATGTTCTCCCTTGAAAACTTTGTTTGCCAAATCTTGGATTGTGTCTTTTAAGAAGAGACTAATATAAAATGGACAAAACCCTTGGAGCAAAGCCATTCGTTAGGGAGCTTGCTGCTCTGAAAAGGCATGCACCAATCACAGCAGAGTTCGCAGTTGTAACATCTTTTAATCAACTACCTTTTTGACTTTTCCACGTACGTGGTCTTTCCTCGACCAAGTCCCTTGTAAGATCCAAAAGTTTGTTAAATCATCAAAACTTCAAATCAGCTCCAAAATAATATTTTCCCCCTTTTTGATGAATGACAAACTTATTCAACTTTCTCCCTTTCACCTGTTCCCCTTATCAGCATAACTCTTCAAGTAACTGACATTCGTTCCCTTGTTTCATCATTCTCGAAGTTTGTTAAATCATCAAAATTTCACATCAACTCCAAAATAACAGTTACTAATACATGGTAACATTCATTGATGACTTCTCAATGTACACGTGGATTTACTTCTTAAAGAAAAAATCTGAAGTATTTGAGAAGTTTAAAGAGTTCCAACATACTATGGAGAATGATATTGAAAGAGGAATCAAATGTCCCTATATGTACAATGGGAGAGAATATGCATAACATGAGTTCAATGAATACCTTAAGGGAAGATGGTAGGACGAAATGTGACTTACCCAAATATGTCATAACAAAATGGAGCAGCTGAAAGAAAAAATAGACATATGATAGAGATATGAAGAAGTGTGTTGAATATATGCATGTACCAACAGGGTTTTGAGAAAAATATATGAAGATTGTTGTCTACATCACGAACAGTCTAACATAGTCCACAAGCGAGATTTTGATTCATCTCCCCATTTGAGAAACTCAAGAAGATGATATCTATTGAAAGTATCATTTGAGTACTCTGATATTTCTTCGTGCCAGATCATCTCTGCAACATGTTTGATAAAAAAAAGGTTGTTCGTTGCATCTTTGTTGGTTATGATGAACAACGGAAATGATGGAGGTGTTTTAACATGACCACTAATTGGAAATATGTGTTAAGAAAGTGGTATATGGTGAAGAATCATCATGACGGTAAAAATAAGCCTCCCTACTAGACATAATAGAACTTGAGAAAAACCCAAATCACCTACACCAGATGTATATCAAGAAAAAAAAAGTCCATGGCAAAATAGTGCTCGGGAAACTCCAATCGTGTTGCAAGAAAAAGTCAAAGAAGAATCACAACTGCAATTAAGGATGACTACATGACTAAAACATCCAAACCCCAAGTATATAGATATATCATTAGCACTTATCATGGTGGGTGGAGAAGATCAAAAGAGGAAGAGGTTCATAAAGTGTCTGGACATCAAGATGATTGCAAACTCTGGAGGATCACTCAAAATAGCTGCAGAGAATAAATTAAGTCGGTGCTGAGAGGAGCATTAAAAATTATCACCAACTTAATTAATATATAAGATATTTCAAAGAAGAATCTAGAAAATTCAAGAATTGTAAATAATTGAAGAAACAACTCTACAATGAGAGCTCTAGATCAGGGCAAACTTGTCTAAAAATATCTAGAAATAGCTATTCTAGAAATAGGTGGAAGGTGTAGTTATAGAATATTACATCCACTAGATTCTTCCGTTACCACCTATAAATAATGTGTCACGCCCTGAGCGTATACCCTAGGATGGCCGGCACTCGGAAACCATTGTTGATCCCAAGCGAACCACTATGGCTTGGTCACTCGTTCCATCAGCGGAAAACTCAATATAAGCAAGAAAACATACTTTTGGGGGGCAACTCAATAAATCAGTGTGAGATATAGCTTTAAAAAGTGTAACTCATGAAATAACTCAAATCACAAACTCCATATCATAAAGGATAGTTTCAGAAGAATAAACTCTGACAAGAACATCAACTCAACTCCAACTCTATCTATCACTGTCTATGAAACCTCTAGTCCAATCATAAGAAGGTGCTAAGACAAGCCCACGGCTACCTCAAAAGAAAAAACTCAACTAAAAGCAAATCAATAAATATGATCCCTCTGAAAGCAATGAGGTCTCACCACTATCTGGGAAAGGAAGATCTTCAACGAAGCGCCTGTTGAGGATCTCTAACAACTGTATCTGCATCATGAACGATGCAACGTCGAAGACGTCAGTACATGGAATGTACGGTATGTAAAATAGATGAAAGGGAACAAGCTCAAGGATACTCAACACACTGCCACTTAACTCAAAATAAAACATGCAAGTTTAGAAATAACAATGCCTTTCAAATAGAATCAATTATATGCAATTTCAATCAATTCAAATCATTTATTATTCTTAGGGAGTTTCTCTAATCGAAAACCATCACCTATGAGCTAGTGATGATACTACGCTTCACACTGCCATTGCCGCAGCCGTCCAACACCTTGCCGGAGTAAGGGACGATCAACCATCATTGGATCCACAATCAACAAGTCCTCTTTTGGGACAACATCTAAATTAACGGTGCTATCCTATCCTACGCTGGTTATGTAGTTCATGGGGCTTGAGTTACTTAAACTCTTACCCAAATCGGTGCCCAATACTACTCCCCAACTCAATTCATTATACTCATATCTATCAAGTAACACATTTCAAATCATTTCATCATGTCTCAATAGACCTATCATGACTCAATCTTATCTCAACTCATCATCTTCTTTCGTTTACAAATCATATGCTCTCAAACCACTCACATCTCATTAAAACTCTTTTCTCAAAACCATCATTTATGCTCAAAAACTCATGCTCATTTAGACTCAGTAGAATATGCTTCAAATCAGTTAAAATGATACTTTGCTGAATGCATGAAACCCATCAATCCCAATTCAAAATAAAGCATAGTAAAATCATGTTCATTAACTCAATTAGGGTTCAAGGGAATGTAGCCATGAATGCAATCTCAAGAAGTAAAAGGGTAGAAACAACAACAATTTCAAAGCATAATTCAACGGAACTCAAAGAACAAGGAATCAACTCAAATTCGGGATTCAAGGAATTAGGGCTTAATTCAACTTATACTCAAAAATCGATACAATTTAGATATAGGGCGCGTGGAAGAACTCAATCCAACGCTATGATTAGCCTTACATACCTAGAACGATGATTATCTAAGCGGAACTCAAAGGTCTCAATGAAAGCTCTTGAAACCCTAGTTTTTCTCCTCTTCAATCTTGCTCTCAATAATTCTAAGTGTTAATAAGAGAAAACGCATGTTGGATACTCATAAGGACTAAATTTAGTCCCAAAACATTAGGGTTTTAATTATAAAAGGGTGGGAAAAGACGAAAACACCTCTCTTTAAAATTGCCAAACTGACCTACTGGGCCACCAACTGCTCGTGGTTCGACCTACGGACCGTAGGTACCATCCGTAGGTCTTGGGTCCTCAAAAATTGAATATTTGAGCCTTTTTAGTGACTTGATAGAACCACCAACGAGACCTACTACGACTCATCATTCAAACGACGGGTCGTAGGTTGGGTTCATCGGTCATAGACTCACAAACTCTGAAATGCCAGTCTTTGGTAAAATGGCCATAACTTTTTACTCCGAGCTCAAAAATGGCAAACCTGTTGGCGTTGGAAAGACGACTCAAAAACCGTTAATTTGATAGGTGATGGGCTACCTAATTCATTATTTGCTGGGAGATATGATTGTTTGAAGTTGACCTAAGTAGATTCTTATGTCAAAACTTAATCGATAAAGACGCTTTCAACTCAACTTTGTGCTAGGGGGTTCTTGTGACCTTAAGTCACATCCAAATCCATTGGAACACCAAAGAAATAAGCTTTACTCATATGATAAATTTAAGAATCACTCGGTACGATTTTACATGCAAATAAAGAATGGTTCGAGCCTTATCTTAGGAATTTTCGAGGTGTTACAATATCTCACCCTTGGAATCATTCGTCCTCAAATGATGGATGAACTAAGCATGCAAAGGGTGCAAAAGTGTCTAACAACCCAACACAAGGGGAAAAAACATCCAACAAGCATAAACTCAACATATCAACTTAACGAGTACTTTACAAAGAGTTAGTACCTTGGTCTGGAATTGATTCAGAGGGAAAGAGGTGAGGGTATCTCTTCTTCATATCCTCCTCGACCTCCCAAGTAGTTTCCTCAACAAATTGGTTCCTCCACAAGACCTTGACTGATGAATGACGATCAAGGATTTGGACTGGAACCTCTACATAAGACAAGCTATCATTCACACTAATACTCTCAGTCGGAACAATGAGTGACGGATCTCCCAAACACTTCTTAAGCATCGAAATGTGGAAAACGGGGTAAACAGTCTCTTACTCTGAAGGTAACTCTAACTCGTAAGCTATATTACCGACCCTCTTCACAATCTGATAAGGACCAATGTAATGGGGACTCAACTTTTCTTTCTTCCCAAATCTCATAATACCCTTCATAGGTGAAACCTTCAAATAAACCCAATCATTAACCTCAAACTCCAAGTTTCTCCTTCTCACATCTGTGTAGGATTTCTGATGACTTTGCACTATCTTCAATCTTTCCTGAATAGTCTTCACCTTCTCCATGGCTTGATGGACCAAATCTGGTCCTATCAACTCAGCTTCACCAACCTCAAACCAGCCAATCGGTGATCTACATCTCCTCCCATAAAGGGCCTCATAAGGAGCCATCTGAATACTCGAATGGAAGCTATTGTTATACGCAAACTCAATAAGAGGCAAGTGGTCATCCCAACTACCTTTGAAATCAATGATGTATGCTCTCAACATATCCTCCAAAGTCTGAATCGTACGCTCTGCCTGGCTGTATGTCTGAGGATGAAATGCAGTATTAAGGTTCACCTTTGAACCTAGCTTTCTAAAAAGACTTCCAAAACTGAGCAGTGAATTGGGCTTCTCTATCTGAGATGAAAGGAACTCCATGAAGTCATACAATCTCTTGAAGGTACAATCTAGCATAGTCCTCTACAGTGTCAGTAGTCTTAACAGGCAAGAAATGGGCTGATTTGTTCATCCTATCCACAATCACCCAAATCGAATCATTTTGCCTGCGAGATCGCGGTAAGCCTTTAATGAAGTCCATGTTGATCATCTCCCACTTCAACTCTGGAATCTCTATATTCTGAGCTACACCACATGGTCTTTGGTGCTCAACTTTTACTTGTTGGCAATTTGGGCATTTAGAGACATAGTCTACAATGTCCCTCTTCATACCACTCCACCAATAGATCTCCCTCATGTCATGATACATCTTAGTAGAACCTGGATGGATGGAATATCTAGAGTTATGGGCCTCTGCCATGATCCTATCTCGGAGACCATCCACATTAGGGACACACAATCTATCTTGGTACCTCAATACACCATCTCCCCCTTTGGCAAAAACCAACACCTTTTGTTTATGCACATCTCCCTTCAATTGGAGTAAGACAGGGTCTTGATCTTGCTATTCCTTCACCTCCACTACAAGGAAAGATTCAGCCCCATTCTGGACAACCATTCCACTCTCGCTAGAGTCAACAAGACAAACTCTCAATCGCACCAGCCTATGCACCTCCCTCGCTAAGTCTTGCCTTTCCTCATCAATGTGGGATGTACTCCCCATGGACAACCTGCTAAGAGCATCAACAACAACATTAGCTTTTCCTGGGTGGTAGTGAATACTCATATCATAGTCCTTGAGCAACTCTAGTCACTCCTCTGCCTCAGGTTTAGGTCTTTCTAATTGAAGACCTACTGAAGGCTCTTATGATCAGTAAATATGTCCACATGCACACCATAAAGATAGTGACACCAAATCTTGAGAGCGAACATTACAACTGCCAACTCGAGGTCGTGAGTCGGGTAGTTCCTCTCATGAACCTTGAGCTACCTGGAAGCATATGCAATAACCTTACCCTTCTACATCAATACACAACCCAATCCAACCTTGGACGTATCACAATAGATAACGAAATCATCTGTTCCCTTGGGTAGGGACAACACTAGAGCGGTAGTTAATTTCATTTTCAATTCTTGGAAGCTCTTCTCTCAAGCATCGGACCATTGGAACTTAGCCTTTTTCTGAGTCAGTTTAGTCAATGGAAATGATATAGATGAAAACCCCTCAACAAACCTTCGGTAGTAACCAGCCAAACCCAAGAAGCTCCTTATATCAGTCGGGGATGTGGGTCTGGGCCAGTTCTTTACCGCTTCAATTTTCTGGGTATCAACTCGAATACCTTCGCCAGATATAATGTGGACTAAAAAGGCCACAGATGCAAGAAAAAATTCACACTTCAAAAATTTAGGATACAACTCCCTATCCTTGAGAGTTTGAAAGACAACTCTGAGATGGTTGGCATGCTCTTCCTCATTTCTGGAGTAGATCGATATATCATCGATAAACACAATCACAAACATGTCCAGATATGGTTTAAATACCCGGTTCATAAGGTCTATAAAAGCTACAGGGGCATTAGTCAAACCAAAGGACATAACAAGGAATTCAAAGTGACCATAACAGGTTCTGAAGGCCGTCTTCGGAATGTCACTTTCTCTCACTTTCAACTGATGATAGCCTGATCTGAGGTCTATCGTAGAGAAGCAAGTGGCACCCTGAAGCTTGTCAAACAAATCATTGATTCTGGGAAGAGGATACCTATTCTTTATGGTGTGACCTTATTCAACTGACGATAGTAAATGCACATTATAAGGAAACCACCTTTCTTTCACACGAATAGGACAGGAGCGCCCCAAGGTGAGACACTCAGCCTAATGAATCCCTTATCTAACAAGTCTTTCAACTGCTCTTTAAACTCAGTGGGAGCCATTTTATAGGAAGGAATATAAATAGATTGCGTATCAGGAAGAACATCAATCCCAAAGTCTATCTCCCTATCGGGAGGGACTCCAGGTAAATCATTAGGAAAGACCTCAGGAAACTCATTAGCTACCAAAACAAACTGAAGGGATGGAGTCTCATCATTAACATCTTTGACTCGGACTATGTAGTAGACACACCCTTTCGAAATCAACCTTCTGGCCTTAAGGTAGGAAATGAAACAGCCCCTAGGCACTGCTGGATTACCCTTCAACTCTAAAACAGTCTCATTCGGAAACTAAAACTTGACAACTCGAGTTCTACAATCGACAGTAGCATAACAAGTGTAAAGCCAGTCCATGCCTAGAATGACATCAAAATCAACCATATCTAACTCGACTAGATCAGCCTTAATATCCCTATGATAGATGGAAACTATGCAGTCTCTATAGACTCTTTCCGCAAGAATAGACTCACCAACAGGAGTAGAAACACTGAAGGGCTCGAGAAGACTCTCGGGAAGGATCCCAAACTTAACAGCCACATAAGGGGTCACAAAAGACAAGGTAACACCCGGATCAAGTAAAATGTACACATCATGAGAAAATACTCGAAGCATACCAGTGACAGCATCTGGCGAGTTCTCCTGATCTTGGCGACTAGCCATAGCATACAGACGGTTTGAGCCTCCACTTGTACTTGAAGTAGTACCTCTCTAATTACCTCGACCTGGTGGTGCCGCAGTAGAAGATTGGGCTCTGTTGCCCCACATCAGGTACTCTCACTGAAAATGACCCATTTGACCACATTTATAGCAACCATTGGTGCCCTCTCTGCACTCTCCCAAATGGAGTTTACCACACTTGCCACAAGGTGGCTTCCCTTTCGAACCTTGAGCCATACTTCCTTGGGACAGGGAACCCTGAGCTCTGAAATTCTGGTGACTCTGTGACTTCTGATCATACATGTTATTAGACACAGGTGCATTTGATGATGATGGAGCATAACCAAAAGACCTCTTCTGGAAGAAGGATCTGTTGCCCTTACCTTATTTCTGATCATTCTCATGCCCAGCTGATTTGGCCTTCTTGCTCAAATGCTCATCTCTATCCTTCTTTTTATCATCCTCTACCTGCTGAGCATACACCATAAGTCTGGAAATATCCATGTCAGAAATCAACAATGATGCCTTGCACTTCTTCTTCATATGTTTGCCCAACCCAGAGACAAACTTCCTCATCTTAGATCTCACATCTGGAACCATCTCCGGAGCATATCTAGACAGTTGAATGAACTTAAGGCTGTACTCTTTCATAGTCAACCCCTCTTGCTTCAGATTCACAAACTCTTCAACCTTTGCTTACCTCAGCTCTTGGGGAAAGAAGTGATCGAGGAATGCACTCTCAAACTCATCCCAAATAGCAGGCTCAGCATCCTCACCATGACTCTCCTCCCACTGATTATACCAAACATTTGCAACGTCCTTGAGCTGATAGGAAACCAACTCAACTCGCTCAACCTCATTAGCATGCATTGCCTTCAGAATCTTCCACAACTTATCAATGAAGTTTTGAGGATCCTCCTCAACCTTAGATCCCGTAAAGACTGGCGGGCTCATCCTTAAGAAATCTCTAATCCTCACATCAGCTGATGAATCTTGAGGGCCAGAGATAGGGGCTGGAGAGCCATGGTGACCGGACTGGGCAGCCACTAAATGGGTAAGCATAGCAATTTCTCCCCTAAAATTGGCCTCAGAAGTAGGAGGACGCTGAGTAGTAGGCATTTGGGGCACCTCAATAGCCTGTGCAGGTCGGCCCCAAGATCTCTCCTGATTGTGAGGGCATCTTGGACTGCGGAACCTCGGTACTGGTGATGTTCCTCTAACTAGCGGTACGTTTTGGAGGCATTATCTGCAACCGCATAAAGGCACGAATTAGGAAGGAACTTTTATAGAGTAAAACTCTATCGCACGAACTCAGAATATGAAGAAGAGAAACAATTCCTAATGTCCTGTAGACTCTTGATTATAAGTGTGGTGCACGACATACCCATAAGCAAGACTCTACTAGATACGGTTTCATAGACACCCTAGGGCTCTTGAACTTTGTGCTCTGATACCAAGTTTTTCAAGCCCCGAGCGTATACCCTAGGCGTGGCCGACACTCAGAAACCATTGCTCGTCCCAAGAAAACTACTATGGCCTGGTCACTCGTTCAATTAGCAAAAAACTCAATATAAGCAAGAAAACATACTTAAGGGGGGCAACTCAATAAATCAATGTGAGATATAGCTTTAAAAAGTGTAACTCATGATATAACTCAAATCACAAACTCCATATCATAAAGGATAGTTTCAAAAGAATAAACTCTGACAAGAACATCAACTCGACTACAACTCTATCTATCACTGTCTATGAAACCTCTAGTCCAATCAGAAGAAGGTGCCGAGACAAGCCCGCGGCTACCTCAAAAGAAAATACTCAACTAAAAGCAACTCAATAAATATGATCCCTCTGATAGCAATGAGGTCTCACCACTATCTGGGAAAGGAAGATATTAAACGAAGCACCTGTTCAGGATCTCTAACACCTGTATCTGCATCATGAATGATGCAGTGTCGAAGACGTCAGTACATGGAATGTACGGTATGTAAAATAGCCGAAAGGGAACGAGCTCAAGGATACTCAACACCATGCCACTCAACTCAAAATAAAACATGCAAGTTTAGAAATAACAATGCTATTCAAATCGACTCAATGATATGCAATTTCAATCAATTCAAATCATTTACTATTCTTAGGGAGTTTCTCTAACTAACAACCATCACCTATGAGCAAGTGATGATACAACGCTTTGCACTACCGTTGTCGCAGCCGTCCAATACCATGCCGAAGTAAGGGACGATCAACCATCATTGAATCCAAAATTAACAAGTCCTCTTTTGGGGTAATAAGGAAACATCCGAATTAATGGTGCGATCATATCCTACGCTGGCTACGTAGTTCATGGGGCTTGAGTTATTTACACTTTTACCTAAATCGGTGCTCAATACTTCTCCCCAACTCAATTCATTACGCTCATATCTATCAAGTAACACATTTCAAATCATTTCATCAAGTCTCAATAGACCAATCAAAACTCAATCTTATCTCAACTCATCATCTTCTTTCGTTTACAAATCATATGCTTTCAAACCACTCACATCTCATTAAAACTCTCTCCTCAAAACCATCATTTATGCTAAAAAACTCATGCTCATTTAGACTTAGTAGAATATGCTTCAAATCAGTTAAAATGATACTTTGCTGAATGCATGAAACCCATCAATCCCAATTCAAAATAAAGCATAGTAAAACCATGTTCATTAACTCAATTAGGGTTCAAGGGAATGTAGCCATGAATGCAATCTCAAGAAGTAAAAGGGTAGAAACAACAACAATTTCAAAGCATAATTCAATAGAACTCAAAGAACAAGAAATCAACTCAAATTCGGGATTCAAGGAATTAGGGCTAAATTCAACTTATACTCAAAAATCAATACTATTTAGATATAGGGCGCGTGGAAGAACTCAATCCAACACTATGATTAGCCTTACATACCTAGAACGATGATTATCTAAGCGGAACTCAAAGGTCTCAATGAAAGCTCTTGAAACCCTAGTTTTTCTCCTCTTCAATCTTGCTCTCAATAATTCTAAGTGTTAATGAGAGAAAATGCATGTTGGGTACTGATAAGGACTAATTTTAGTCCCAAAACATTAGGGTTTTAATTATAAAAGGGTGGGAAAAGATGAAAACACCCCTCTTTAAAATTGCCAAACTGACCTACGGGGCCACCAACTGCTCGTGGTTCGACCTACGAACCGTAGGTACCATCCGTAGGTCTTGGGTCCTCAAAAATTGAATTTTTTAGCCTTTTTGGTGACTTGACAGAACCACCGATGAGACCTTCCTACGGCTCATCGTTCAAACGACGGACCGTAGGTTGGGTTCGTCGGTCATAGACTCAGAAACTCGGAAATGATAGTCTCTGGTACAATGGCCATAACATTTTACTCTGAGCTCAAAAAAAGGCAAACTTGGTGGCGTTGAAAAGAGGACTCAAAGACCTTTAATTTGATAGGTTATTGGCCACCTAATACATTATGCGCTGGGAGATATGATTGTTTGAAGTTGACCTAAGTAGATTCTTATGTCAAAACTTAATCGATAAAGACGCTTTCAACTCAACTTTGTGCTAGGGGGTTCTTGTGACCTTAAGTCACATCCAAATCCATTCGAACACCAACGAAATGAGCCTTACTCATATGATAAATTTAAGAATCACTCGGTACGATTTTACATGCAAATAAAGAATGGTTCGATCCTTATCTTAAGAATTTTTGGGGTGTTACATAAAGGTGACCATTTAAGTTATTTGTTTACAAAAATAAATAGTTTGTGCGCAAGAAAGAAGTGAGAGAGAGGTGTACTCAAGAAAATAGGGAGTGCAAAAAAAAATTTAGTTTAAAGAGCTCTAAGACCGAAGTTGGTCCTTACTTAGCAATAATAAAATTAAAGTTGTAAGCAAACAGTTGTGTCCAACATCTCGACAGACACTTCTTTTGATCCAGCCCACCACTCTTATCGGTTGGTCACAACTAGCAGCCCTTTTTTGTTTAGTCCACCACTATTTGCATCCTACCAAGATATTACTTTGAGTTGTGGCTTCAAGCATTGATAAACCAACTCTAATACAATTTTTATAGACTGAATAAGACACTCCCTCTATATGAATTCTGACATTGATGCTTGGTGCTCCAAAGCTTTGAGATTGAGCACCGATCACTGAACTTGAAATGGTACCAAAGCCACTATCAGTACTTAGAGTTTGTAAGTCTAGCTACCTCTGGTTGAGGTCCCTCTATAGCAATTATTAGATATATTTTGCATTTTCTCGATTCGCAGAAATTACATGCTACTTTGCTTACTTCCCCTGATGCATCTCTATCCTCGTCTGATTCTGTCCACTGCTATTAATGAGAGTGATCCTCTATACGTGCATCCCTCAAATAGCCCAGGGCTAATGCTTGTTCAGTTTCCTTTTGATGGAATGGGATATCGATCCTGGAGAAGAAGCATCATGTGATCCCTCTCCGTGAAGAACACTTAAGGAGGTCTATCTCATGTTATCTTGTACTTTTGGGACAGACACCTATCAGCTAGAAATATAAGAAACAAGAGACTGTATCTTTATCTTCAGCGGAGGCATAATTGGATGTTCCTTTCTCTAAATCTATTGCGGTACATTTTGATAGTCAATCTATCATAAACATTGCAAGGAATTTAGTTTTTCATGAGAGAACCAAACATATAGAAGTTGACAGTCATTATGTTTGAGACAAGCTCCAAGATGGACTTATTTCCCTTCATTATGTTGTTACCACAGATCAATTGGTTGACCTACTCACCCAAGCTCTCACTGGTGTAAAACAAACTTGCATCATCTTCAAGTTGTCTATGAAGGTCTCATATCCCACTTGAGGGGGGTGTATTGAGAATGTATTTATACTTATAGTTAGTTAAGTTGAGTTACATTTTGTTGATTAGCTTAACTGTTAGCTTAGTCAGTTAGTTGTGGTTGTTAACTCAGTTAGTTATTAGTTTGTTAGAAACCAACTGTACACGGTGATACAAATACGTATGTCAAATACGTTTTCCTTTGAGAGGTTTTATTCAACAAAGATGGTAAATATTCATCTATCATTTAGAAAAGATAGTTCACTCCCTTGAAAGGAGACGCCTTTAATAGGAACATCTTAACGACCCTCCCCCCCCCCAATAATGGTTTTTATACTGTGCAACCTCACAAGGTGCGCAGGATCTTGAAAATGCTTTGATCCTAAAAGTAAAAGTCTGCTATAACAAGTTAAATTTCATAAATAATACTACGTATAACTTGGTCTTTTTTTCTATTTTTTTTAAGTTCAACCATTAGATACCCAAAGCCCACTAATTGAAATTTGCATCTGTACACCTACTAAAGAGCTAAAGCCCTATATATCATTTAAGAAATTATAAATTTTCCTTACAAATGTTTCTTGCAATGCTTTTGCAGATTCTCTGAAGTGGCATATCTTGCCTCCGTACGTCGATTGGATATTCGTAGAACAATAGACACAGAAATGTTGTCACCAAACACAGAATATGCTGCTTATTTGGTGTTCAAGATGGCAAATAGGTGCAATGAACTTCAATATGCTAAATCAAGTATTAGGTTTGTTAATTATGAGAGTGAAATTGATGCTGAAAATCAGGCCAACACTGTGCACCTTCTAAGATTGCAAGGAAGTGGAGATATCGAAAAAATGAGAGGAGATGGATGGATGGAAGTAAAATTGGGATATTTTAATAGCAAGAAAGGCACTGATGGTCCTGTTGAAGCAAGATTGATTAAGAAGAAACGTATTTACAAAGGTGGACTCATTGTTGAAGGAATCGAGTTTCATCCCAAATAAATCAAATACAAGTCATGAGAGGCATATATGGGATTTTAAATTTTACAAGTTTTGAACTAGAACTCTTTGAATTCTTATTCAGATTACCATTTCAATGTTTGCAATTTTACTACAGACAATTCATATACATTAAATATCCTTTAAAACTTTAATATATATTCCTTAATAATTGGAATGTCCTCTTTCTACCTGAAGGTTACCTTCTGGCCAATTTTGTGGCCTATATATTTTTTCTTTTAACTTCTAGAAGGTAGAAAAAGATGAAGAGAAATTCCTTCTTCCGATATTTATTATGTTGGATTTTCTTCTCTATTTAATTTGTGTTAGTTTCTAATCTTCTAGTTTTATACTAGAAGAGTTTGGTGAATCCTGGGGGGATGGAGAAATATGTTTTGGCTCTTAACTTATCATTTGGATGTTCTTGTTCCCAAGTTTAAAAGTACTTCTCGGGGACAATAATTTTCACGACCCAAGGTACCTCCTAGACGTGACATGGCGTACAAGACCCCGAAAGGCCTCATACAAGACACTTAGTATTCATGCATACAAGATCATAGAGATTAAGAGTTCAAAAGACACTGTCATATCAAATCTTTTTAAGGAAATAGCGGAAGGCTACATCTCATGTCTCAAAGCCAATCTAATCATAATAATGAAAAATAAGGTTTGGGACGTAACCCAATACAATGTCAAAGTAAGAACATAAAAGTAAGAACAACTAGGCTATATCTTCGAATGGATGAGGACTCACCAAGTCTTCACAATCTTCTACTAAGCTCTAGCCATGAGTGGATGGTGAATCGCCAAGTCCTACATCAATAAGTCAATGTAGGCAAGAGTATGTGTTAGTACAATCAAGTACCAAGTATGATAGCAATGCACATAAAACATTTAGACATGCTAAAATGGGACATTTTCATGACATGCAAAGGCCAAACTAAAACATTATAAAGCATGGAAACATAAGGAATAAACCAAGGCCAAAGAAAGCTCAACATCTTTACCTTACTTTAGAACATCATAATAACACTTTTGTTCATTAGTTGTGGGAAATAGCCTTAACTGACATATAAGACCATGTGAGCTATCAATATGGAATCCGGTGTCTATCCTACACCAAAAGAGGGTTGGCCTACTTGCCAAGGTAGGACTATAACCTTTTAGCTTACGTGGATCCACTAGCTAGTCCTATGGTGGCACATAGTTTATGGGACATGGGTAATCGTCACTTGTCCACTCAGTGCTAAGAATAATTCCCACGGATTAATCATAGTTCATTTATCATAAGTAGACATGGGTTATCGCCTCTTGTCTACGTTAGGGAACATGGGTGATCGCCTCTTGTCCCTTCATTAGAATAGCTCCTTAAGAACATGGGTAATCGCCTCTTGTTCATTCAAATTCATAGTGTGAGTATTACATGAGAAACCCTTTCACAACTCAACAACAATCATCAACATATCATAACTTTGGCACTTCAATCTCAAAGCACCCTTAATTCATTATTAACTTCATATGAGACATGCATAAATTCTTAGACTTCATCTTTACATAGTTCATCATGCTCATAACTTATAAACCATAGGGTTCACATAGCTTCATGAGAATTCTTCTTAAATCGTGCAATTCAATGCAAACTTATGCTTAGAAAACCACAACAAGGCATTTTATCCATAATTGAAGGAAACCCACATAATAGAGGAAAATCATACTTTTGAATTGGACATACTTAATTCCATAAAATCATTCTTAGATCATTCATAAATCATGCATGGATTCATAGAGATTTCATAAAATTCATCACTTCATAATTCAACCCACCAATCAAAATATAGATTTGGAAATTTGGGGAAATAGCATGAGTTCATCCAATTTCTACATCAAGTCATGTAAGTCACGCTAATTCGTGCACTAAATTACTTTATCACGCTAGATCGTGCACTAGGAATCATAAAATCAACAATTGGAAATGATAATTAAAGAACCCATAAGAATTGATCAAAACCCTAATTCAATTGGGGAATTGAACCTTGAAAACTTGAAGAAAATAGGGACCCATTAGAGGAAAGGGATCCAAATGGTGAATGCTAACATACCTCAACAAAGCCCAAAAGAAATTACTAGAAATTGATGACCTTCAATGGAGGATCCTAGCCCTTCTTCTTCCTTGAGAGTTGAGAGAAAGAGAGAGAAATATTTTGAGAGAGGAGATTTTTGGGAATGGTTTAGAATTAGTGAAATTAGGCTTAGGAAATATATATAGGGTCTGGATTAAGGGTATAACCGACTTAGATTACGAGTTAAACATTTAGGGAAAAGACCAAAAATCCCTTAAATAATAACTGTCGGGGTCCATCTACGGTCCGTAAGTCCATCGACGAACCGTCTTGCTCCTCCGTCAATTGATTCAGAGACCTCAACTTAGCCTAAGAATTTGGCTAAGTCTGGAAGGGATCTACGAGACCCACCTACGGATCGTACATTGGACGATGACTCGTCCTGCTGCTCCGTAGGTCAAAGTTCAGAAACTTTGAAAATCCTGAAGGTTGTCAGTGACATCGACGGTTCCCACCTACGACCCATCATTCCACCTACGGCCCTTAGGTAGCCTCCGTAGTCACTGATACAAAAATTTGAAAAGCTACATTTTCTTTCTTTGAAAACTTGGGGTATTACATTATCTCCCCCTTGGGAACATTCGGTCCTCGAATGAGAGTCAAGACATCAAGAGAAGGTGAGAAACAAGATCTAACAACCCAACCTAGCATGCAATCACATAAAAGCACATATCCGAGGAAACATCGACTCCAAGCTAAAGCATGTTCAACACACCATTTCATGAAGACTTTATGCAACTTGTACTCAGTGCACATAATCATAGGCAAAACAATCAAGTTCGCTCATTTTATCAAAATTAGACCTTCATGAACAGGCATAATCAAGAAAATCATGGAAATCAACTATGACACATGAAATCGAGGAATGAACCATGAGGAACTAGGTACCTCAAGCTAGAGTAGGATCGAAAGGAAAGAGATGGATATCGGGACATCATGTCGGCCTCGGCCTCCCAAGTAGCACCCTCAACTAATTGGTTCCTCCAAAGAACTTTCACGGAAGCAACTTCTTTATTTCTTAGCTTTTGAACTTGCCGGTCTAAAATCTCAACCGAAACTTCTTCATCGGAAAGACTATCCTTTATGCCAAGATTCTCTAATGGCACTATAGATGTCGGATCTCCAACACATTTCTTCAACAATGAGACATGGAAAACCGGATGCACCGATGCCAAATCATTAGGCAAGTCAAGCTCAGAAGCAACCTTACTAACACGTCTCAGAATCCGGTATGGGCCAACATAACGGGGATTAAGCTTCCCTTTCTTCCCGAATCTCATTACACCCTTTATGGGTGAAATTTTCAAGTAAATCCAATCATCAACATCAAATTCTAAATCTCTCCTTCTAACATCGGCATAGGACCTTTTTCAACTTTGGGCCACTTTCAACCTTTCTCTAATAAATTGAACCTTCTCCATAGCCTCATGTAGCAACTCGGAACCTATCAAAGCAACTTCACCTACTTCAAACCAACCTATAGGAGATCTATACCTCCTACCATAAAGATCCTCAAATGGAGCCATACCAATGCTAGAATGGTAGATATTGTTATAAGAAAATTCTATTAAAGGCAAATGATCATCCCAATTACCCTTGAAATCAATTACACAAGCTCTCAACATATCTTCCAAAGTTTGGATAGTACGCTTCACTTGCCCATCAGTTTGGGGATGAAAGGTTGTACTAAGCTTAACATGAGTACCAAGACTCTTTTGGAAAGACTTCCAAAATTGAGAAGTGAATTGAGCACCATGATCGGAGATAATGGATAAAGGCACTCCATGCAGCCTCACTATTTCCCTCAAATACAACTTAGCATAATCTTCCACCGAATATGAAGTTTTCACGGGAATGAAATGGGCTGATTTAGTCATTTGATCTACAACAACCCAAATCGAATCATATTGCCGCAGGGTGCAGGGTAAACCAACAATAAAGTCCATGTTCACATCTTCCCACTTCCAAGTAGGAATACTAATATCTTGGGTCAAACCTCCCGGCTTTTGATGCTCAACCTTCACTTGTTGACAATTAGGACACTTAGCCACAAATTTCGCAATATCCTTCTTCATCCCATTCCACCAATAGATCTCATGCAAGTCATGGTACATCTTGGTAGCACCCGAGTGGATGGAATATCGAGAACTATGAACTTTCGATAAAATCTGCCCTCTTAAGTCATCTACATTGGGAACACACAAATGACCTTGATAACGAAGTACACCATCTCCCCCTTGGGAGAAAGCCTCTACGGACTTTTTGAGCACCGCTTCCTTCAATTCAACCAAATTAGGATCGAGATCTTGTTTAGCCTTTACATCATGCACAAAAGATGATTTGGAACCGTTACAAACCATAACACCACCTTTAGTGATGTCAACCAACTGAACACCCAATCGGGCCAATCTATGAACATCATGAACCAACTCTTTCTTATCATTCTCAACATGAGCAACACTACCCATAGATAACCGACTAAGAGCATCCGCCACCACATTAGCCTTACCGGGGTGATAGAGGACACTCATGTCGTAATCTTTTAACAACTCGAGCCACCTTCTTTGGCGAAGATTCAAATCTTTTTGTTTAAACACATATTGCAAACTCTTGTGGTCAGTAAAGATATCAACATGTACCCCATACAAATAATGCCGCCATATCTTTAAAGCAACACAACCACCGCTAGCTCTAAGTCATAGTAGGATAGTTCCTTTCATGGGTCTTAAGTTGCCTTGACGCATAAGCAATCACTTTCCCATTTTGCATAAGCACACACCCTAACCCAATTCTGTAGGCATCACAATTGACCACAAAACCATCAAATCCTTCCGGTAGAGTCAATATCGGGGCCGAGGTAAGTCTATCTTTCAACTCTTGGAAACTATTCTCACATGCTTCGGACCATATGAACTTAACCTTCTTTTGAGTCAAAGCCGTCAATGGAGAAGCAATCGAAGAGAACCCTTCAACAAATCTCTGATAATAACCAGCCAAACCCAAGAAACTACGGATATCCGAAGGTGATAGAGGTCTAGGCCAATTCTTAATCGCGTTCGTCTTCTTAGGATCCACTTCAATACCTTTACCGGAGACAATGTGACCAAGAAATTCCATGGACCTTAGCCAAAACTCACATTTACTAAACTTCGCAAAAAGTTGTTGGTCCTTGAGGACTTGCAATACAATCCTCAAATGATTGGCATGCTCATCCTCATTCCTTGAATAGATCAAGACGTCATCAATAAACACAATCACGAACATGTCAAGATATTGTCTGAACACCCTATTCATCAAATCCATAAATGCGGCCGGAGCATTTGTCAATCCAAATGACATTACCAAGAACTCGTAGTGACCATACCTAGTCCATAAAGCCATTTTCGGAATATCATCTTCTTTCACCCTCAATTGGTGATAGCCCAAATGAAGGTCGATCTTAGAAAAATAACTAGCCCCTTGAAGTTGATCAAACAAGTCATCTATCCTCGGAAGAGGATACTTATTCTTGATGGTGACCTTGTTCAATTGACGGTAGTCAATGCATATACGGAGTGAACCATCTTTCTTCCTTACAAACAAGACCGGAGCACCCCATGGAGAAACACTTGGTCGGACGAAACCCTTATCCAACAAGTATTTTAATTGCTCTTTTAGTTCCTTAAGTTCCGCCGGATCCATTCTATATGGAGGAATAGAAATAGGTTGCGATCTCGGAGAAGATCAATGCCGAAGTCTATTTCCCTTTTGGGAGGAATACCGAGTAAATCATCAGGAAAAAATTCTGTGAACTCCCTAACAATGGGGACTGACTCGAGAGTAGGGGTTTCGGAATCCTTATCCCTTACCCTAACAAGATGGTATATGAAACCCTTAGAAATTATCTTCCTAGCTTTTAGATAAGAAACAAATTGACTCTTAAGCATAGAATTTCACCCCTTCCACTCTAGGATAGCCTCATTTGGAAACTAAAACTTGACCATTCGGATCCTACAATCAATAGAAGCATAGCAAGAATGCAACCAATCCATCCCAAGAATAACATCAAAATTTAACATATCAAGCTCTACAAGATCAACATGAGTGACTCTATGGGATAAGGAGACGGGACAATTTTTATAGACTCTCTTAGCCACGATAGATTCTCCAATCAGAGTAGAGACACCAAAAGGATCTAGCAACACATCCGGAACAACATCAAATCTCATAGCCACATATGGCGTCACAAAAGACAAGGTAGCACCGGGATCAAGCAAGGCGTAAACATCAAAGTGAAAAACTTTCAACATACCGGTAACCACATCGGGAGAGCTCTCTTTCTCATGACGAGCCTGAAGTGCATAGAATCGGTTTTTCTTCTGATCTCCACTAGAACTCAATGGATTTTGAGATTGAGTGCGTCGACGGTCATTCCCTTCATTCTTAGCCACTAAGGGGCAATCCCTTATCTTGTGATCCATCTTACCACAACCAAAGCATGCATTAGAACCGGCTAGACATTTACCCTCATGTTTTCTCCCACACTTAGCACAAGTAGTCGATAAAAAGCCACCCCCGTTTCCTCCTTGAGGCTTAGGGTTAGACACTCTGTCTTTGTTGGACTTAAGAGGAGCATTGGATGAACCTTGACCAAAAAACCTTTGTCGAAATCTAGGACGACCATGTCCATCGGACCTTGAATGTGTAAAGTTACCATCATCGGTCCTAGCCCTCTTAGTTTCTCTAGACCTTTCCTTGAGTTTCTCCTCTTCTATTTGTTGATCATACACCATAAGACGGGAAATATCCATGTCATTGACAAGCATGGCGGTACGGAACTCTTTGACCACCATGTCATATCAAAGTAGTGGGGCGTTGTTTTTTTTTAAAGCATGGACAAGGTGATTCAATAGGAAGATGGTAGAAATCGGGGTAGAGCGTAATGAGAGACTTTTATGGGACAGTAGTAAAGCGAAGTTTGCACAAGCAGGAATGCAGGTTACCCAGATGATCCTTAGCGGGTATGGCTGGTGCATTGGAGGAAGTAGAAGCCTACGTTGGTAATCTGAGAATTTGTTTGATTGTAACGCCTGCTGATTTAATGATGGGTTGATGAAAAGAACTAATCTGAGAATTAGGGTTCTAGAATTTGTTCCATCAAAGGCTTTCAGACTTAATTCGATGTTCAATTTAGGTCATTGTTTTAGATAGATGGAGAAGATAGTGACATCAGTTGAAGGAGTTTGTCATGAGGCAAGTGATTTGAAATCCTCGGGATCAGAGCTCAAGAAAATTGGATATATGTGAATTGATCTTACTCTTCCATTGCCATTGATAGAGAATGGGGACTGCCAACATTTTGCAATACAGTTAGTCTCTTTTGTTATCTTGTGTACATTGAATTAGTTTGTACTTTTTTCTTTTCCCTTTTTCACTTAATTAATTCATTTAAAATCATTGTTATGACTGCTTAATTATACGAATGAGTTAGTTCTCCTTTTGTTGTTTCATGTATGGTATTAATTCCAAGATGTGTATGTATTTATGTATTCACTATCTTTGGATGATATATAATTCTAGCGAATTAACTAATCAATGCATATCCCTCCTTTTGCATTTACATTTTCCACATTGCTATTCATGCCTAGATAAAAAATTAGGGGATATCTGTGAAGGGATTCAATTAGCTTTCCTCTATTGGAGAGATGATTTCTCAAATGAGCACTCAACAACACTAATAGCTATTACATTAGAAAGTCATCTTTCTTATTGATTCCAGTTTTTTTAAAATAAAGAAAGTGATAAATTCTGAGATAATAACTAGTAGTTGAGTAACCACCTGAGAAATTAATTCATTAGATCAGACAAGGAAATAATCCAATATATTTGTTGGTCAATTTCTTCATGATACAGTAGATATGTTACTGAGGTGAGAAAGAAGGATATGATTATTTGTTCACCTTTTGGATCACGCAGTAATCCCGAGGAGAAACTTCCTCGTCTAGACGTTTCAAAACATAAATGATGGTGGTGTGACACAATTGCATCCATAAGTTTATAGCTGATGCAAGTGCATGATACAAAATTGGTGAAGCATCTGTGTATACTGGCTCTACTAATGCAGCTACCGAGGTAATAGTAACTAAACAATGCTCAACTCAAGAAATAAAACCAAACAGCTCAGGTAATTTATAGCATTTGTCAATACAATCTTTAGATTTTGTACTTGTTCATATATTGCGGGTAGAATTGACAATGTTGCTTTTGGTTTTAAAAACATATGCTAATTTGTTGAACATCATAACAAATACTGAGTCAATTCCCTCAAATGATGGAAATGACAACGTAGTTCCTCATGGAAGATGATGTGCAGACGGTAGAGATATTAAAATTAATTTACAGAAAGGAAAATACTCTCAAAATGGACAGAGAATTGCCTCAAATAATCCATATCAAATAGAAGTGCTTGGTAGCAAAGAAAAGGTTATTAACGTGAGCAATGTGAATGTTTATTGATTAACTTCTCTTGGATCGAGAAAGAGAAACAATCAAACATGTAACACCCCAAACTTCCAAAGAAAGAAACTGCAGCTTTTCAAAACCTGGTGCCAAGGACTACGGAGGTCACCTACGGACCGTAGGTGGAATGTCGGGCCGTAGGTGGGAACCTCGTTGGTACGGTGAACCCTCAGGATTTCCTAGTTTTTTAATCTCGACCTACGGAGACACAAGACGGGTCGTTGTTCGATTGACGGTCCGTAGATGGGTCCCGTAGATCCCTTCCAAACTTAGCCAAAATTTCAGCCCAAGTTGAGGTCTCTGAATCAATTGACGGAAGGATAGGATGGTTCGTCATTTGACTTAAGGACCGTAGGTCCTGACCGTAGACTGCCCCCGACAGTTTTTATTTAAGGGTTTTTTGGTCTTTTCCCTAAATGTTTAACTCCTAATCTAAGTCGGTTATACCCTTAACCCAAACCCTATATATATTTCCTAAGCCTAATTTCACTCATTCTAAATCATTCCCAAATTCTCCTCTCTCAAATATTTCTCTCTAAGAAATTCTCTCAACTCTCAAGGGAAAAGAAAACTAGGATCCTCCATTGAAGGCCATCAATTTCTAGAAAATTCTTGTGGGCTTTGTTGAGGTATGATAGTATTCACCAGTTGGAGCCATTTCCTCCAATGGGTCCTTAACTTTCTTCAAGATTTCAAGGTTCAATTTTCCCCAATTGAAATAGGGTTTTTGGTCAATTCTTATGGGTTCGTCAATTATGATTTAAATTGTTGATTTTATGATTCCTAGTGCACAATCTAGCATGATAAAATAATTTAGTGCACGAATTAGCGTGATTTATATGATTTGATGTAAAGATTGAATGAATCCCCATGAACCCATGTTATTTCTCCCCAATTTCCAAATCTATGCTTTGATTAGCGGGTTGAGCTATGAATTGAGAAATTTTATGAAATCTCAATGAATCTATGCATGAATTATGAATGAACTGAGGATGACTTTATGAAATTTAGTATGTTCAAGTCAAAAATATGTTTTTTCCTCTATTATGTGAGTACCTTCAAGTATGGGTAAATTGTCTTATTTATGGCTTTCTAAGCACGAGCTTGCATTGAATTGCATGATTTGAGTTGAACTCTTATGAAACCATATGAACTCTATGATTCATGAATTATGAGCATGATGAACTATGTAAAGATGAAGCTTATGAACTTATGCATGTCTCATATGAATTTGATGATGAATTAAGGGTGCTTTGAGATTGAAGTACCAAAGTTATGACATGATGATGTTGTGTTGAGTTGTCAAAGGGTTTCTCACGTAATGCTCACACTATGCATTAAAAGAACAAAGAGGTGATTACCCATGTTCTTAAGGAGCTATTCTAATGGCGTAAGCTTGGACAATGTCTATGGAATATAAAACGTCTATACACATGATTTAGCTTGGATTGGTATTCCTTGATGTACCTTTCCATGGATTAATAATATGATCAAGGACTATTCCTTGGGAAATATGCTTAGCACCGAGAGGATATGGAGATGGAAGCTTTCCCGCAGTAGAGGTCGGGTTTATAGTAGCAATCTCCTTATCCCTTACCTATGTGCCCCCATAGGATGATGGTCTATGATAGACACTAGCTAGTGGATCCACATAATCTACAAGTTAAGTAAAGGGTCCTACCTTGGCAAGTA
This sequence comes from Solanum appendiculatum, assembly GCA_018342035.1. NCBI lineage: Eukaryota > Viridiplantae > Streptophyta > Magnoliopsida > Solanales > Solanaceae > Solanum > Solanum appendiculatum. Next base: position 288,464 of record JAGDQO010000320.1, read on the forward strand.
TGATAGCCCTCTTTCGATGTAGGGTAGACAACGGATTCCACGTTGATAGCTCACATGGTCTTATATGTCGGTTAAGGCTATTTCCCCTCAACTAATGAACAAAAGTGTTGTTATGATGATCTCGAGTAAAGTAAAGTAAAGATGTTTAGCTTGCTTTGGCCATGGTTTATGTTCATGTTTCCTAACCTTTATCATGTTTTAGCTTGGCCATTGCATGTCATGATAATGTCTCATTCTACCATGTTTTAATTGTCTTATGTGCATTGCTATCATACTTGGTACTTGATTGTACTAACGTATACTCTTGCCTACATTAGCTTCTTTGATGTAGGACTTGACGATTCACCATCCACTCGTAGCTAGAGCTTAGTAGAAGATTGATGGAAGACTTGGTGAGTCTTCATCCATCCGAGGACATAGCCTAGTTGTTCTTATTTTCATGTTATTTCTTTTCTTCGGATTTGTATTGGGTTACGATCCAAACTTTATTTTCTATGTTAGATTAACTTTGAGACATGAGATGTAGACTTCCGCTATTTCTTTTAAAAGCTTTGATATGAAAATCTCTTTTGAACTCTTAATCTCTATTATATTGTATGTATGTATGCTAATTGGCTTGTATGAGCCATTTCGGGGTCTTGTACGACATGTCACGTCTAGGAGGTACCTTGGATCATGAAAAACTTGGTATTCAGAGCATAAGGTTTTAGAAATATCCTAGGATATCTCATAAGCTGCGTCAAGTAGAGTCTTGTTCATGAGTGTGAAGCGCGCCACATTTATGAATGAGAGGCTATAAGACGTTTAAGAAACAGCACTTCTTTCATTACTCCTAAGTCGTGCCATAGAGTTTAACTCTATATGTCTCTCTCCTAATCCCTATCATACACGTTTCAGGATATGGCGACCCAAAGAGCTTACGCTAGAAGGAATAAGGTAGAGAATGTGGAACAAGAAGCTCCTCCTCAAGCTCCTCAAGTTCTGGCCGACCCTTTGGCCAAACAAGTGACTAATGCGGAGTTTAGGCCTACTTTTCAAGCATTGGCTCAAGCCGTGATGGCTCAAGCTAATAGAGAGGTTATGGCTCCCATGAACCCAAATGTGGGTACGGCGGCATCAAGAGTGAGGAACTTCACTAGAATGAACCCTCCAGAATTTCATGGGTCTAAGGTTGAGGAAGATCCTCAAGAATTCATTTATGAAGTGTACAAGGTGTTGATGATCATGGGTGTGACGCCGGAAGAAAAGGCGGAATTGGCCGCTTATCAACTCAAGGGTGTTGCCCAAATTTGGTTCAACCAATGGAAGAGTGAAAGGGCGGTTAATGAGGGTCCTCTTGATTGGGATAAATTCAAGGTTGCTTTCCTTGATAGGTTTTTTCCCCTTGAGATGAGGGAGGCAAGGGTGCTTGATTTCATCAACCTTCGTCAAGGAAACATGAGTGTGAAAGATTATGCTTTGAAGTTCACACAGTTGTCTCGATATGCTCCTTCTATAGTTGCCGATCCTAGGGCAAGAATGAGTAAGTTTGTTTCGGGAGTGTCCAAAATGGTGGTCAAAGAATGTCGTACCATCATGCTTGTGAATGACATGGATATTTCTCGTCTTATGGTATATGCCCAACAGATAGAAGAGGATAAACTCAAGGAAAGGTCTAGAGAAACTAAGAGGGCTAGGACCGGTGATGGTAACTTATCACATTCAAGGTCCGATAGGCATGGTCATCCTAGATTTCGACAAAGGTTTTCCAGTCAAGGCTCATCCAATGCTCCTCCTACGTTCAACAAATATAGGGTGCCTAACCCTAAGCCTCAAGGAAGAAATGGTAGTGGCTTCTCATCGGCTACTTGTGCTAGGTGTGGGAGGAAGCATGAGGGCAAATGTTTAGCCCGTACGGATGGTTGTTACGGTTGTGGAAAGAGTGGTCACAAGATGAGGGATTTTCCATCTCTCACGGCTAAGGGAAGAGATAGTAAGCAAGCTTCACTTAGTAGTTCGGGTTCGAATGCTCCTAAGAAAAACTGATTCTATGCACTTCAAGCTCGTCATGAGTAAGAGAGCTCTCCCGATGTGGTTACCGATATGTTGAAAGTTTATCGCTTTGATGTTTATGCCTTGCTTGATCCCAGTGCTACCTTGTCTTTTGTGACGCCATATGTGTCTATGAGGTTTAATGTTGTTCCGAATGTGTTGCTATATCATTTTCGTGTCTCTACTCCTATTGGTGAATCTATTGTGGCTAGGAGAGTCTATAGAAATTGCCCCGTATCCTTATCCCATAAAGTCACTCATGTTGATCTTGTAGAGCTTGATATGTTAGATTTTGATGTTATTCTTGGGATGGATTGGTTGCATGTTTGTTATGCTTCTCGAATGGTCAAATTTCAATTCCCGAATGAGCCTATCCTAGAGTGGAAGGGGGGAAATTCTATGTTTAGAGGTCAATTTGTTTCTTATCTAAAAGCTAGAAAGATGATCTCTAAGGGTTGCATACACCATCTTGTGAAGGTGAGGGATATGGATTCTGAAACCCCTACTCTTGAGTCGGTCCCCATTGTTAATGAGTTTCCTAAAATGTTTCCCGATGATTTACCCGGTATTCCTCCCGAAAGGGAGATAGACTTCGGTATTGACCTTCTCCCAAATACGTAACCTATTTCTATTCCTCTTTATAGAATGGCTCAGCGGAACTTAAGGAACTAAAAGAGAAATTAAAAGACTTGTTGGATAAGGGCTTCATCTGACCAAGTGTTTATCCATTGGGTGCTCCAATCTTATTTGTGAGAAAGAAAGATGGTTCACTCCGTATGTGTATTGACTACCGCCAATTGAACAAGGTTACCGTTAAGAATAAGTATCATTTTCCAAGGATAGAGGACTTGTTTGATCAACTTCAAGGGGCTAGTTATTTCTCTAAGATTGACCTTCGTTCGGGTTATCACCAATTGAGAGTGAATGAGGATGATATTCCAAAAATGGCTTTTCGGACTAGGGATGGTCACTACGAGTTCTTGGTAATGTCATTCGGGCTGACAAATGCTCCGGCCGCATTTATGGAATTGATGAATAGGGTGTTTAAGCAATACCTTGACATGTTCGTGATTGTGTTTATTAATGATATCTTGATCTACTCAAGGAATGAGGATGAACACGGTAATCATTTGAGGATTGTATTGCAAGTCCTCAAGGACCAACAACTCTTTGTGAAGTTTAGTAAATGTGAGTTTTGGCTAAGGTCCGTGGATTTTCTTGGTCACATTGTCTCCGATAAAGGTATTGAGGTAGATCCTAAGAAGACGGATGCGGTTAAGAATTGGCCTAGACCTCTATCACCTTCGGATATCCATAGTTTCTTGGGCTTAGCCGATTACTATAGGAGGTTTGTTGAAGGGTTTTCTTCGATTGCTTCTCCATTGATGACTTTGATTAAAAATAAGGTTAAGTTCATATGGTCCGAGGCATGTGAGAAGAGTTTCCAAGAATTGTAAGATAGACTTACTTCAGCTCCGATATTGACTCTACCGGAAGGATCCGATGGGTTTGTGATTTATTGTGATGCCTCGAGGATTGGATTGGGATGTGTTCTTATGAAAAATGGGAAAGTTATTGCTTATGCTTCAAGACAACTCAAGGTGCATGAAATGAACTATCCTACCCATGACCTAGAACTAGTGGCGGTTGTGTTTGCTTTGAAAAGATGGCGGCATTATTTGTATGGGGTACATGTGGATGTCTTTACCGACCATAAGAGTTTGCAATATGTGTTTAAAAAGAAAAATCTAAATCTTCGCCAAAGAAGGTGGCTTGAGTTGTTAAAAGATTATGATATGAGTGTCCTCTATCACTCCGGCAAGGCTAATGTGGTTGCGGATGCTCTCAGTCGATTATCTATGGATAGTGTTGCTCATGTTGAGGATGGTAAGAAAGAGTTGGTTCGCGATGTTCATAGATTGGCCCGATTGGGTGTTCGGTTGGTTGATTCTGCTAAATGTGGTGTTACGGTTCACAATGGTTCCGAATCATCTTTTGTGCATGATGTAAAGGCTAAACAAGATCTTGATCCTAATTTGGTTGAGTTGAAGGAAGCGGTACTCAAAAATTCCATAGAGGCTTTCTCCCAAGGGGGAGATGGTGTGCTTCGATATCAAGGTCATTTTTATGTTCCCGACGTAGATGATTTAAGAGGACAAACTTTATTGAAAGCCCATAGTTCACGATATTCTATTCACCCGGGAGCTACCAAGATGTATCGTGATTTGCGGGAGATCTATTGGTGGAATGGAATGAAGAAGGACATTGCGGAATTTGTGGCTAAGTGTCCTAATTGTCAACAAGTGAAAGTTGAGCGTCAAAAGTCGGGAGGTTTGACCCAAGATATTAGTATTCCTACCTGGAAGTGGGAAGATGTGAATATGGATTTTATTGTTGGTTTACCACGCACCCGGCGACAATATAATTCGATTTGGGTTGTTGTAGATCGAATGACGAAGTCAGCCTATTTCATCCCCGTCAAAACTTCTTATTCGGCGGAGGATTATGCTAAGTTGTATTTGAGGGAAATGGTTAGGCTGCATGGAGCGCCTTTATCCATTATCTCCGATCGTGGTGCACAATTCACTTCTCAATTTTGGAAGTCATTCCAAAAAGGTCTTGGTACTCGTGTTAAGCTTAGTACGGCCTTTCACCCTAAACCGATGGGCAAGCGGAGCGTACTATCCAGACTTTGGAAGATATGTTGAGAGCTTGTGTAATTGATTTCAAGGGTACTTGGGATGATCATTTGCCTTTGATTGAATTTGCCTACAATAATATCTACCATTCTAGCATTGGTATGGCTCCATTTGAGGCTCTCTATGGTAGGAGGTGTAGATCTCCTATAGGTTGGTTTGAAGTTTGTGAAGGTTCTTTGAAAGGCCCCAATTTGGTGCACGAGGCTATGGAGAAAGTTTTGCTTATTAGAGAAAGGTTGAAAATGGCCCAAAGTCGACAAAAGTCCTATGCCGATGTTAGAAGGAGAGATTTAGAATTTGATGTTGATGATTGGGTTTACTTGAAAATCTCACCCATGAAGGGTGTAATGAGATTTGGGAAGAAAGGGAAGCTTAGTCCCCGTTATATAGGCCCATATCAAATTTTGAGACGTGTTGGTAAGGTTGCTTATGAACTTGACTTGCCTAATGATTTGGCATCAATGCATGCGGTTTCCCATGTCTCATTGTTGAAGAAGTGTGTTGGTGATCCGACATCTATAGTGCCATTAGAGAATCTTGGCATAAAGGATAGTCTTTCCTATGAAGAAGTACCGGTTGATATTTTACACCGGCAAGTTCGAATTAAGGAATAAAGAAGTTGCTTCTGTGAAAGTTCTTTGGAGGAATCAATTAGTTGAGGGTGCTACTTGGGAGGCCGAGGCCGATATGATGTCCCGATATCCTCATCTCTTTCCTTCAGATCCTACTCTAGCTTGAGGTACCTAGTTCCTCATGGTTCATTCTTTTGGTCTCATGTGTCTTAGTCATTTCCATGATTCCTTGGTTATGCATGTTCAGGAAGAGTCTAATATGATTATGTGCATTGAGTATGAGTTGCATAAAGTCTTCATGAAATGATGTGTTGAACATGCTTTAGCTTGGAGTTGATGTTTCCTCCTCGGATATGTGCATTTATGTGATTGCATTCTAGGTTGGGTTGTTAGTCCGTGTCTCTTACCCTCCTTATGATGTCTTGATTCTCATTCGAGGACGAATGTTCCCAAGGGGGAGATATTGTAACACCCCAAGCTTCCAAAGAAAGAAACGGCAGATTTTCAAAACACGGTGCCAGTGACTACAGAGGTCACCTACGGACCGTAGGTGGAATGACGGGCCATAGGTGGGAACCGTCGTTGGCACTGTGAACCCTCAAAATTTCCAAGTTTCTGAACCTCGACCTACGGAGCAACATGATGGGTCATCGTTCGATTGACGGTCCGTAGATGGGTCCCGGAGATCCCTTCCAGACTTAGCCAAAATTTCAGCCCAAGTTGAGGTCTCTGAATTAATTGACGGAAGGACAGGATGGTTCGTCGTTTGACTTAAGGACCGTAGGTCTTGACCGTAGACTGCCCCCAACAGTTTTTATTTAAGGGATTTTTGGTCTTTTCCCTAAATGTTTAACTCCTAATCTAAGTCGGTTATACCCTTAACCCAGACCCTATATGTATTTCCTAAGCCTAATTTCACTCATTCTAAATCATTCCCAAATTCTCCTCTCTCAAATATTTCTCTCTCTAAGAAATTCTCTCAACTCTCAAGGAAGAAGAAGACTAGGATCCTTCATTGAAGGCCATCAATTGCTAGCAAATTCTTGTGGGCTTTGTTGAGGTATGATAGTATTCACCATTTGGAGCAATTTCCTCCAATGGGTCCTTAACTTTCTTCAAGATTTCAAGGTTCAATTTTCCCCAATTGAATTAGGGTTTTTGATCAATTCTTATGGGTTCTTCAATTATGATTTTGAATTGTTGATTTTTTGATTCCTAGTGCACGATCTAGCGTGATAAATTAATTTAGTGCACGAATTAGTGTGATTTATATTATTTGATGTAAAGATTGAATGAATCCCCAAGAACCTATGCTATTTCTCCTCAATTTCCAAATTTATGCTTTGATTACTGGGTTGACCTATGAATTGAGGAATTTTATGAAATCTCTATGAATCTATGCATGAATTATGAATGAATTGAGGATGACTTTATGAAATTTAGTATGTTCAAGTCAAAAGCATAATTTTTCCTCTTTTATGTGAGTTCTTTCAAGTATGGGTAAATTGTCTTGTTTATGGCTTTCTAAGCATGAGCTTGCATTGAATTGCATGATTTGAGTTGAACTCTTATGAAACCATATGAACTCTATGATTCATGAATTATGAGCATGATGAACTATGTAAAGATGAAGCTTATGAACTTACGCATGTCTCATATGAATATGATGATGAATTAAGGGTGCTTTGAGATTGAAGTACCAAAGTTATGACATGATGATGTTGTGTTGTGTTGTGAAAGGGTTTCTCACATAATGCTCACACTATGAATTAAAAGAACAAAGAGGCGATTACCCATGTTCTTAAGGAGCTATTCTAATGACGTAAGCGTGGACAATGTCCATGGAATATGAAATGTCTATACACATGGTTTAACTTGGATTGGTATTCTTTGATGTACCTTTCCATGGATTAATAATATGATCAAGGACTATTCCGTGGGAAATATGCTTAGCATCGAGAGGATATGGAGATGGAAGCTCTCCCGTAGTAGAGGCCGAGTTTCTAGTATTAATCTCTTTATCCCTTACCTATGTGCCCCCATAGGTTGATGGTCTATGATAGACACTAGCTAGTGGATCCACGTAAGCTACAAGTTAAGTAAAGGGCCCTACCTTAGCAAGTAGGATGGCCCTCTTTCAGTGTAGGGTAGACACCGGATTCCATGTTGATAGCTCACATGGTCTTATATGTCGGTTAAGGCTATTTCCCCACAACTAATGAACAAAAGTGTTGTTATGATGATCTCGAGTAAAGTAAAGATGTTTAGCTTGCTTTGGCCATGGTTTATGTTCATGTTTCCTAACCATTATCATGTTTTAGCTTGGCCATTGCATGTCATGATAATGTCTCATTCTACCATGTTTTAATTGTCTTATGTGCATTGCTATCATACTTGGTACTTGATTGTACTAACGCATACTCTTGCCTACATTAGCTTCTTTGATGTAGGACTTGGCGATTCACCATCCACTCGTAGCTAGAGCTTAGTAGAAGATTGATGGAAGACTTGGTGAGTCTTCATCCATCCGAGGACATAGCCTAGTTGTTCTTATTTTCATGTTATTTCTTTTCTTCAGATTTGTATTGGGTTACGTCCCAAACTTTATTTTCTATGTTAGACTGACTTTGAGACATGAGATGTAGACTTCCGCTATTTCTTTTAAAAGCTTTGATATGAAAATCTCTTTTGAACTCTTAATCTCTATGATCTTGTATGTATGTATGCTAAGTGGCTTGTATGAGGCCTTTCGGGGTCTTGTACGTCATGTCACGTCTAGGGGATACCTTGGGTCGTGATAAAACATCTAAGGGAGATAATGTGAATTTGGCATAAAATAGTTGATGTGATTTGCATGAGGATTTGCAAATGATCTAAAGCACCAGAGAACTCCAAGGTTGCGCTTGATGAGTGACTTTCTGAGTGGAAAAGACAATTCGAAGAGGAGTAGTGCATAAGTAGAACAATTTTTAGTGAATACCATGCCCATGGAGCCCAATACAGTTGGTGTTGAACCCAGGGATGAGGGTATCAAGATCTCCCAAAAGAAGAGGAATATGTCTCAAGTAGATGGTTGCAGGTCAAGGATGAATAATTTAGATGATAATCATCATATATCATCATCATATATATTACTAAAAGTGTGAACAAAAAAAGTTAAAAGTTGAAATACCAAAATAACCCTAAAATGTTGAGTTACTACAATAATACCATTATAATATTATTATTATTCTATTATTAATCATATCATATCATCATCATCATCATCATCGTTATATATTATTAATTATTAATTAATATATTATTTAAAATGGAAATATCAAAAGTGCAAAGTTGGATTACCATTTTATTCTTATACTAAATAAAAATATTATAAAATATTTAACTAAGAAATTATTTATTAATAATCATATCATATTACCACTAATTATGTATACTAAATGCAGTATATATATATATATATACTAAAAATGCTCATTAAATTTAGTGAACCAATTTTTCCTTAAGAAAGCCTTTTTACTTATATAATGAATAATTATATCTTCATTGAATAAGCCGACAAGTGAAAACAATTGTTTCATCTTCCTTCCATTACATGAGTTATTGTGCAGAAATTGCTTTATCTTCTTTTCATTACTGCATGTTGTTATTGTGCAAAATATTTTGAAATTGTTGTTTATAATATCATCATATTCGTATTTCCAATTACCATTTGTTTGGTCTTTTGAGCTTCTACCATTAAAATATTATAATAATGTAGTATAGTCTTTTCATATTCTTTGTTATACTTTATAGAACTACATAATAAAGACTCAAATCATTTTATCATTGTATCCCTGTTTTTTTTTCCTGCTAACATTTTCATTTTTCCATAAAGACCTATAATTGATCTTCTCGCTTGGGATGTTTTGCTCAGAACAGGTATTTCTTTTCTTGTTATACAAATAATATTTTTGTTTACTGCCAAATATTATAGGTACATGTATTCTGGGATACTAATAAAATACTTACCGTGTAGTGCAACAATAATTATCCAGCATATGTTACCTTGTTTATTATTTTTATTATTATATACAATAAATATGAAACACTTCTTGTAATTAAGGCTCATGTTTTAGTTGAGACTTGTCTATTTTACTGCAACTTTGTATCATTTATTCAACTTTATTAAAAATATAATTTGTTTTTCTTTATCAAAATATTGTTTTGCTTGTTTTACTTGCCATCCTTCTATGCCTCTTTTTTTTTAAAAAATTCATTAAGGGATAATATAAGCAAGTCGAATGAAGACTACATATATGATTTGTATCGGTTTTATTTCATAACTCCCATATCAAAATATAATTACATTGGAGTTTCATGTAAATTTTAACTTTTCTTTTCGACTTTATTATGTATTTGTTGGAAAATTTGGATCCTAGGCTTTGAAATCAATAAAAAGCGAATATATCTAACACCAAGAATATTTCAAATTGCAGAACAATACACAATTTATATTGTACATATGGATATTCCATAACCAAATTTAATTTTACAATTTTGCAGGTCCAAATGATATCTAACAATATTTTGTTCAACAATCAAGTCATTTGATATTTAATGATTATTCATCACTGAGCTTGTGTTTTTTCTATTCATATTTTAATTGCTCACTACACATACGATAATATTATATATATCATTTTATGAAGTCGATACTTATTGAGAGGATCACAGAGACCACACATCATATATCATCATATCATATCATATAGCATATCATAATATATTATTAAAAGTGGGAACAAAAAAAAGCTGAAAGTTGAATTACAATTTTACCCCTGCTATAAATTAAAATGTTATAAAATATTTAAATATTAAAATATTATATTGTGTCATTTCAATTAAAATGTTAATGACTTTTGGACTTACTTAGATTAATTTCTAATTAAATATCTAATTTAATAATATTTATCATCTATCATCTATATATATGTAATAATAATAATAATAATAATAAGCTTAAATCAATAAATCCAAAAAGCTCTACATAAATTACTCAACTTTTCCTCTTTCCGTAACTCCTCTAATAAATAATATAATTTATTTGGATAAAGTATTATCTTTTATGATAAATAAAGAAATTTACTAATTTAGAAGGGCGCAAATCTACCTGGTTTGTTAGCTTTTAACTCTTTTTTTTCTATTCTTCATTTATTAATTATTATTTTCTTTATTTTCTTTAAATATTCACATTCATAACTCATATCTAATTATCCTTCGGGGTGGCCCAGTGGTCTGGGCTTGGGACTTTCATGTTGGAGGTCTCAAGTTCGAAACCCCTTGCCAACGAAAGCAAGGGCTTGCTTTCTGGGTCGAGCTTGTCGCATCGGGCTTGCCTAGTGCGGGTTACCTCTCCTGTGTGGTTTGTGAGCTATTGCATAGGAGCGGGGGTTTAGCGGCTGCTGGTTTCCCTTGTCATAAAAAAAAAAAACTCATATCTAATTACCTATTCAATTTTTATACTCCAATTAATATCCATAACTCTCATCTTTTCATATTCATAACCTCTAAATATTTAATCTAAAACTTCAAGATATCTTTTGGTATTCCTTCATTTCTATCTATATAAATTCAACTTTTTTATTTCATGAAACCCCTACCAAGGTAATCATTTTTATTCTATAGCCAAAGTAGATGAAGAAGACTCTTGAATTTTGAAAGGATATGGGAGGAGTCGATAAGAACTCTGAAAATTATGTATTGTACTTTTTATTTATTTTCCCATCTATATTATTATTGAATACATCCTTCATTTGGTGTTTTTTGGTCATATTATTGAAGACTTATTTGTAATTGTTGCATTTTGCTACTCGTTACATATATCTTAGCATAGAATTTTAGTCATTCTAACATATCTATAAAAATTCACATGGAACACACGTGCGAAGCACGTCGCACGTGTCCAGAAACTAGTATGTCTATAAGATTGAAGGTGTATAATCAAAATCGAAAAGCTATGACAAGATCCATGGAAATTGAAGTTACTGATTCACATCCAAGATAGAATGGACTTGACATAAAACAACGTCATCTACAGAATGATAGCAGAAGTACTGTGAAGATTAAGAATACAAGAGATAAGTGCTCTAGAGTAAGTAGAAAGAAACATAAGCAGCAAGCTCAAGTTGTCAATGGATATTCTTTTAAAATACCCTTGAAAGGAAAAAACAGTAGTCTTGGCACTAATGGACTCGGTGCTAGTATTCTATTTCAATCATCATATGTTTGCATAAGTACAATAAAAGTTGAACGGCATTTGAGGAAAAACCATGAATCATCGCATGGAAAATAAAGGGACTCTGATTTGAGCAAGTTTCTCGAAGATAGACATTTCTCTTCTCATATGAATGTGGTTGTTGACAAGACTTTACAATGAGAAAGTTTATCAAAAGGGATAGATGTTGTACAAAATCTGATTGGTGTGGGAATGGTGACTTCTCAACCAAAGAAGGAGATATCTTTTAAAGAGAAGTTAGAAAACGTTAAGCAACTTTAGGGGTCCTCAGAAACATGTTGAAAATGACACAATCCAAAACAAGAGCATACCAAATTGGCCATTGACTCTATAGAAGGCAATAATAGTGGTAATGTTCTTAAGTCAAATGTGGTTGCATCGGATCACTTTAAGAAAAGGAGTGAACCCTATTAAAGACAGTCAATTGTGCCTGAATCAGGTCGCTCTTTAGGATGGTTCACTCTTTCTAGGAAAGCGCAAACTGACTCAGGCACAATTATCTGTCTTATAATAGAGTTCATTCGTTTTCTTAAAGAGTGGTATGATTCAACCACATTTGACCTAAGAGGATCACCACACTTATTGCTATTCTATAGAGTTAATGGCCAATTAATTGGTATGCTCTTGCTTTGGATTGTGTCATTTTGTACATGTTTCTAAGCACCCCTAAAGTTGCTTAAAGTTTGGTCTAACTTCTCTTTAAAAGAAATCTTTTTCTCTGGCTAAGAAGTCACCATTCCCATACCAATGACATTTGTACAACATCTATCCCTTTTGATAAACTTTCTCTTTGTAAATTATTGTTTGCAACCACACTCATATGATAAGAGACATGTCTATCTTCGAGCAAATTTCTCAAATTAGAGTCACTTTCTTTTCCATGTGATGATTCATTGTTATTCCTCAAATGACATTCAACTTTTATGGTACTTATGGAAACATGTGATGATTAAAAGAGAATATTAGCATTGGATCCTTTAGTTCCAAAACTACTCTCTTTCCCTTCCAATGTTCGAAGAGAACATCCACCGACAACTTGAGCTTGTTGCTTATGCTTCTTTCTACTTACTCCAGAGTCCTTATCACTTGTATTCTTAATCTTCACACTTTTTCTACCACTTTGTAAATGACGTTGTTCTCTATCAAATCCATTCTCTCTTGGAAGCAAATCAGTAACTTCAATTTTCATGGAACTTCTCATAGCATTTTGATTTTGACTAAACACCTTCAATCCTTTAGACATCTTACTATCTATGTTATTCATCCCTAACCTACAATCATCTTCTTGAGACATATTTTCTTTTAGAAAATCTTGATACCCTCATCCTTAGGTGCAACACCAACTGTATCTGGCTCAACAAGCATGGTGTCCACTAAACAATTTTCTACATTCACACTACTCCTCTTCAAATTAAGTACTTTTCCACTCAGAAATTCACTCATCAAGCGCAACTTTGGAGTTCTCCGACGCTTTATATTTTTGGCAATATCCTCATGCAAATCACATCGACTATTTTTTGTCTAATTTATGCCATCTCCCTTAGATGTTTGATTAGTGATTTTTCTCAATCCAGGAGAATGTAATCCATGAACCTTCACATTGCTCACATTAACATTATTTTCTTTGCTAGCAAGCCCGAGGACTCTTTCCATTTTGAGAGCCTTTTCCTTTCTCTAAATTAATTTCACTTTTCTTTTCTTTGAATTATTCCACTATCACTACCGTCTCCACATTGTCTTTCATGAGTAACTACCTTTTCATTTCCATCATTTAAAGGAATTGGCTCAGTATTTGTTCTGATGTTCAACAAATAACAACCATTTCTAAAAAGCAAAAGCAAAATATTAATTCTACCTGCTATATATAAACAAGTGCAAAATCTAAAGATTGTCTTGACAAATGATCTAAAATTTCCTAGGGTGTTTGTTTTTATTCCTTCAGTTGAGCATTGCTTAGATATTATCACCTCGATAGTTGCATTAGTAGAGCCAGTGTGCACAGACGCTTCACCAATTTGTCTCTTGCACTTTCATCAGCTATAACCTTACAAATGCAATTGTCACACCACCATCATTGATATTTTGGAACGTCTAGACGAGGAAGTTACTCCTCGGAGTTACTGCCTGATCCAAAAGGTGAACAAATAATCCTATCCTTCTTTCTAATCTCAACAATATATCGATTGTATCACAAATAAAAGACCAACAAATATATTATATTATTTCCCTGTCCGATCCAATGGAGGAGTTAATTTCTCAAGTGGTCGCTCAACTACTAGTTATTATCTCAGAATTAGTCACTTTATTTATTAAAAAATGAAATCATTAAGAAAAATGACTATGTTGGATGCATTTGGTGAAGGGCACTGTCAATTTCTAACAACTTGAATTTTATTATATCAAAGTAAGGACCTGCTTCGGTCTTACAATCTTGATCACTCACTTGTTGCTTGTTTCAACAACATTCTTTACTTGAACACTCACTCTTGTTTGCTATCTTGATTACTTTCTTTCTTGCTTTCTTACTTAGTTACAAATCAAATGGACCACCTCTATTTATAGGAGGTGATGGAAGAATCTAGAGAGAGATACATACTACTCTCTTCTAGAATTTTCTTAGCTATACTTTTCTAGAACTACATTTTCTAGAACATTTCTAGACTTTTTTCTCTAGAATACTCATTCTAGAGATCTTTCTTCAATTCTCTACAACTCCAGAATATTCTAGATTTTTCTTAAATTATCTAAAATAAATAATTAAGTTGGTGATGAATTCCTAACACTCCACCTCAACATCCAACTTAATGTTTTCTTTGCTTCCGTTGTGAGCTATTCCTAAAACTCTGCAAACATCATGACATCCATGCCCTTTGAGGATCTCCACCTTTGCTGGATTATTCCGATCCCTACTCTTTGAAGCTTCTTCAAAGGTAGTAGTCTCTTTAATATTGACCACCTCTTCTAATGTTGCATCAATATATTTGGCGTTTGAGCATCTCAATCATGTCATCCTTTTTAATAGAGGTTGCAGAGATTCTTGGACTCTTTCTTGCAACTGTTCTAGAGTGTCATGTACTCTAGTTTTCCATGGACTCCTATTTTCTTCTTTTGAAGATATCTTCTCTGCATGTGAATTATATTTTCCACATACCTCTTGTTCTAGTTCCGCCTCACTTCCTAGTCCTTCTTCTTCAAGTTTATATTGTAGCTTTTGCTCCAATTCTTTTGAATCAAGTAGGGAAATTTATTTGAACCACCATGTTGGTGCTTTATCAACTACCACATATGTTGTTAAGGATGGCATGACATAGATTGACTCTAATCTTCTTCCCTCTATGATTAGCGAGCTTGTTACTTTCAGGCTTTGATATACCTTTACGTTATCCTATCCGAACACAACATAGTTTCCTGAAGCTATTAGTTGTGACACATACAATAAGTGTTGTGACACAGAAAATAAGATATTTTCCATACTTGGAACATGGTAGATATTTTGAAGTTCCACTTGTGTTGAGCTCTGATGTGGCACGAACACCGTCTTGCTAATATGAGTTATTGGCATTTTTGAATTATTTGCGGTCACCACTACTTGATCGCTTTTATATTCGCTCATGTTGATGAAATTTTTCTCATCACCATTCATGTTCATAACCGACTAGTTTCTCACTTACAGTTGCAAGTGCAATCTCCTCTTCTTTGTTAGAGTGACAGGTGATAAGCTCATCCTGTTGATTGCTTTTTTCAACTGTATAAAGAGTTTCAAAGTCTAATTCTTCTTCTTCTTCTTCTTGGTTTTTGGAACAAGTAGCCACTTACCTTCATCTTTCTTGTACCAATAGTCTCTGGCATAGTGTCTTTTCTTTCCACAATTAATTGTAGCACTTCTCCATTTGCCGGTTGTTGAAGTCTTGGTTCATCTGCTTGTTTTGTTGTTGACTTCTTTGTAGTTGGTTCTTTTGGTCACCACCTGGTCATGAGCTTCTCTCCACTTCTATTTTTTGATAATCTTGTCTTTTGCTGAAGAGTGTATTATCTTCATCTTTATAGAGAGACAATTGATAATGGATTCTCCAAATCTTCTTCATTTGCCAATAGATTTTCTAACTCAGATAAATTTGGTTCGGTGACCCACTCTTGTGTGGCAGTAATTATGCCTTTATACTCAAGCCTTAGACCATGAGTAATTATTCTCCTCATTCTTGTCTCTGTAATAGAATTTTCAGGATCTAATTTTGATATTTCATCAGATAAAGATTTTACCTTTGAGAAGTATTGACTAATCGTCATATTCCGTTGTGAGATTGACAAAAGCTCATTTTCAAGCCTTTGTAATCCTGCGCCATTCTTCTTTGTGAAAATCATCACCAATATGTCCCAAACTTCTTTGGGTGTCTTGGCATTCTTAATTCATTGCAAGAACTCATCCTCAATCATTACAGTGAGAACAAACATGGCCTTTCTAGCTTTGACCTTCCACGTTTTTGCTGCTTCATTATCTGTTGGTGGTGTAGTGTCTGGTCCAACAATGATATCCCATAATTCCTGGTCAAGAAAATAATATTGCATTCTCGTGCTCCATGATTCGTAGTTGCTTGTGTTGAGACTCTCAGTGCTATTGAGAATGCTAGAAAAATCCACCATTGATTAGTGCCTGGTGAATTTGTAGCCTCCGACAGTAGCTTGTAGGATCTCCTTTCCTTTGAGTTGCTACCTTTCTTTATCCACAAGACTCTAATACCACTTGTTGTATATTGTTGCTTGAAGGTCACAATCGATTTCTCACAACTTATATTTTATTATTGTAAAGTAAGGATTCGCTTCGGTCTTACAATTGTTACACACAATATTTCTTGCACTCACACTCTATCAACTCTCTCTTATTTCTCACTCACGTGTTGTTTGCTATCTTGATTACTTGCTTTGAACACTTACTTTCTTACTTGGTTGCCAATAAAATGGACCACCTCTATTTGTAGGAGGTGATGGAAAAATCTAGAGAGAGATACATACTACTCTCTTCTAGAATATTCCTAGCTATGTTTTTCTATAACTACCTATTCTAGAACATTTCTAGACTTTTCTCTCTAGAATACTCATTCTAGAGATCTTCCTTCAATTCTCTACAACTCTGAAATATTCTTGATTTTTCTTGACTCATCTTAAATAAATAATTAAGTTGGTGATGAATTCTTATAGACTAGCTGAAATAATAACTATTAGTGTAGTTGAGTGATCGTCTGAGAAATCAACCCACTAATAGAGGAAAGCAAATTGAATCCTTTCACAGAACCCCTTATATTTTTATCTAGATATGAATAGTATTGTGGGAAAAAAGGGAACTTGCTCACTAGTATCATGACGAGAGCTCTAAAGCTAGCTTCAATACACAAGCCTAAGTAAACTTTCAAATCTAATGAATTTGAAAAAAGGAAATGCAAATGTAAAAGGAGGGATATGCAATGATCAGTTAATTCACAATAATTATAAGATCACCCAAAGATAGTCAATACATACATACACATCTAGGAATTAATACTATAAGTGAAACAACAAAAGGATAACTCACTCATACATATAATTAAGTCATAAGATTAATTTTAAATGAATTAATTAAGTGAACAAAAGGAAAAAAAAGGAAAAACTAATTCAGTGTACACAAGCTAACAAAAGAGACTAACCATATTGAAAAATGATGGCAGTTCTCATTCTCTATCAATGACAATGGAAGATTAAGATCAATATATAGATACAAGTACCTTGAGCTCTGATCCCGAGGACTTTGAATAACTTGCCTTATGACAAGCTCCTTCAACATGGTTGTCATCTTGTCCATCTATTTTAAACAACAACCTAAATTGAAATTTCAATAAGAAATTTGGAGATATTGTCACATGTATTTTCAAGATTAAAAAAATAATTGGTATACATACACGAATAAATATTATTTGTATCAATACTTGAACATATCATCAAAGATATAAATAAATTTAATTTGTATGCACCTATAAAATCAAAGTTATTTGATACAAAAGCTAATATATTTGATGCAATAGCAATGATATGATTAACACTCACTAATATATACACTCCATTTTAGTGAATTAAGTTTCAAAGCCTTTAATGGAACAAAATTTAGAACCCTAATTCTCAAATTAGTTCTCTTCATCAATCCAACATTAAATCAACAAGTGTTACAATCAAATAAATGTTTGAACAAGCTCAATGAACCAACCATATAACATATGACAATTGATTTCAAGCTACTTTAGGGTTTTCTAAGCGACTTCACTTGAATTGAAAAGGTAAAAATGGTAAAGTTTAAAAAAAAATCAAAATTCACTTAAAATAGTGATAATACAATCAAGCTTGCCAAATTCATATCAGATCTAAATAGAAGTCATTCAAAAAAATTCAAAAGCCAAATTAGGACTTTTGACGGCAGTGATGATTTTGATACATCCAAAGGATAAATTTCATAGATAAAATATCAAATATTTAACCAGAATCATAGTAAAATGATAAGTAAAACGAAACCCAAAAAAAGTACAAAAAAAAAAAAGAAACAACAACCAGAAAAAAAGAGAAACAAAAAATTAATAAATGACGTCACAAAAAGTGTTTCATTTCAAGAAAAGTCATTAAAACACTCATTAGTAAAGAAACCAACAAAAACGAAAAGGAATTTTAAAAAAACATCCAACTGGAAAAAAATCAGAAATAAAGAGAAAAGATGTACCTTTCACCTGAATTAAGATCTCAGATTAGCTAAAGAACAAGCTCGATCCAAAACTAAAGCAACATCGTTGATGACCCAAAGAATGAGTAAGCGAAGGTGCTGATTCATCCAAGGCGGGGAGCATTTCAGGTTATCAGGTGAAAGGAAAGGGGCGCTAAGTGGAGTGGCGGATTAGAAAACCCTAATCTAAAGGGAAATGTATATAGGGAGAAAATTGAGGGCTTGTCGGGGCTGGGCTGGCGTTTTACTTTGGTTTTATTTTATTTTTATTTTTTATTGGAATTGGATAATAGGCCCAAATGAGTGATGTACTAATTTCCTAATTTATTAAATAAAAGACTACTTTCACCAAAAAAACAAGAGTTCTCAGATTAGAACAACACCCACTTTTCAACACAAAATGAAAAACTAAAAACATCCAGACTAATTCAAATGGAATTCAAGGTTGGAATGAAGAGAAACCCCTAAAATTTATAGAGAGAGTGAGTGAAACGCTCAGACATATGAGAGAGAAAGTATGATAGGTGAGAAAATATTTTTAAGACAACATTTTTCCTACAAAAAAGCGAGTCATAAATGTTCTTAAAAATTTCTTTTAAGTATTAAATAATTAATGTAATCATTTATTATTATTATTATTATTATAATTTGCAATAAAAAGGAGTAAATAGATAATCATCAGTGAAAATGTGAAGAAAAATAACTATTAAAAGCTGGTTTTCTTTAAAAAATGTAAAATTTTAAAAGTTTGTTAATTATTACCTAAATTAACTATTTTGTCTTAAAACTAGCACATGTTGTCATGTCCCGAGCCTACACCCTGGGTGTGGCTAGCATTAAGAATCATTCTTTGGCCTGACTTACTACTATATTGAATATTATGACACTATGCGAAAGTTTTTAAAAGATGAGCATGCAATAAGTTTAGAAAACAAACTCTAAAACTTTATAGATGAAATAAAATCTTAATAATAAATATATTTGTAAAGCAATGACACAATTGACTCGTCTATGAAGCCTTTGACATGCTAAAGATAGGTTATAGGAATAAGACCTCAGGGTACCTAAATACTCTACTAATAAAATATACTAACTACTAATACTCAAGATAAACTAGATCCCTCCGAAGGCAAGGAGGTCTCATGAACGCTTGATGAAAGTGATCCTAATAATGCGCCTGATGACTATCCTGAATCTACATCATTAAATAATGCAACGCCAAATGATGTAAGTACATGGAACGTACGCTATGTGAAATATCCGAATGAAATAACTAGTTAAATCTGAGCATATTGAGCTAAATGAAGAACCTAATAGACTGGAAAAAAAAATCAACTAGATAGTAAAACATGCATGTGTACTTTTAACAACAAATCTGACTCGTGGTTGCCG
Source organism: Solanum appendiculatum (assembly GCA_018342035.1). Classification (NCBI taxonomy): domain Eukaryota; kingdom Viridiplantae; phylum Streptophyta; class Magnoliopsida; order Solanales; family Solanaceae; genus Solanum; species Solanum appendiculatum. Next base: position 308,171 of record JAGDQO010000320.1, read on the forward strand.
AGCATTTTTGGGACTCTCTGAAGTTTTCCACGTGTGATAGTATAGGTCGTACAATCAAAGTACGAGTTGTACTAATGATACCACAAGTCATACTCTGACTCTTAGTGCTTTGGACTGAAATTTTCAAATTGAAATGTCTCCCATAAAATGATCATAACTTTAATTTTTACTTGAGATTCGGGTTCAGGAACGGTTGTGGCGTTTGAAAGAAGTCTCAAAGACATTTAATTTGATAGGTAGAGGGACATATAACTCTTTATATTCAAAGAGATATGATCATTTGAATTTTACCCTTGCATTATCTTATGCATAAACTTAATCAGTAGAGAATATTTGAGCTCAAATTTGTGCTAGAGGTTCCTTATGACCTTTGTATGCGTCTAAAGTTTCGTTCCTGAAATATAGCAAACAGAAAAGGAAAACAGCAAGCAAACAATACTATTTGTATTTGAATTTGTGTGAAGGTTACAATCTTTAAGAAATCATTTAGAAAAGAGATGTAATCCCCTGATTCTTCTCTTCACAATTGTTCTTGACTAGATGAGATACTTGTGGCTCAACACTTGGAGCGAAGACTTCTTTGTATGCGGAAGACTTGTAGATCACCGGTGAAGAGCAAGGATTCTCTATGTATTTCTGTATGATGGTCTTATGAAGACCCCTTTATATAGGCATGAGCTAGGGTTTTAGGGGTATTTTGGTCCAAGTAATTCAGAGGACCTTGGGCTTGAAGAATGTGAGTTGGGGTCGTCTTGTCAACTTAATAGATTGGCCCAAATGTAATTTGGACTTTATTTAAGTCATATAATTTTAACTTCAAATATTAATTCGACTTTATTAACCAATAACTTAACTTCGTCAATGTATCATGAATTTAAGATTTAATCAAAATTTAATATGGATTTATCAATAAAACTCCGCTGCCTACAACCTTAATTTACATCCAATACACTTTACGAAATTAGGAATTGATCTTAACAGATCTTAACTTAGAAATTTTTGAAGTATTACACATGCATGTCTTGATAAAAGATATGTATCATAGAAAATATTATATGCTGAGAATAATAAAGGAAAAGATGCTCTTCATTCAATTAGATTTTGCTTACCAAGTAATTCAGAAGCCATTTTTCAAATCTAATAAATTCCCAATTTAATGCCATAACTGATCAGTTCAACAAAATATTTAATAAAAACCTGTGATACAATTTAAAGTATTTTCCACAAAGACATGATCACCATAAGGCATACATAAAGAGATGTAACAAACGAATATTTTATTGAAGGAAATTGGACCGAGTCACCCATGTGGATCAACCTGGATCCAACTAAACGAGCTTCACCTCCAACTCATTGCTCCTCAATTCTAAACGAGCTTCACCTCCAACTCATTGCTCCTCACTCTGCCCAACCTGAAGACACATAAAATCATCTCAGCACCATATCAAGAAACATTTCGACGTGTTATCCAACCTGAAAAAAAGTATTACTCACCATTGAGCTTTTTTCATCTATGTTGATCTCTATTGACAAATCCTTTATGGATGCAAGTTTAGTCAAAACATTTGTGATAGCATTTTGAATTATCCTGAAATATTACGCCACAGATTTGCATGGACGATGAAGGAAGATAAATGATAATTTAAGTCTACTTTTTTGTAATAAGGAAACCACAAACATACCCTAAAAGAGAATCGAATTATGTAAGAAATAGTTACAAAATCTGGTCAGAAGATTCATTTTTGAAAATTCAATTAACATGTTGTTCTTTTATCACTATTAGTTTACTACAAATAGTAAAGGCATAATACATAAACATGACCCTTAACTTGGCGTCAGCTGGCAACTACGACCTTTAACTTTGGGTGTGCACAAGTAGGCACTTTAACTTGTATAAAATTGAACAAATAGACACATTCGTCTTACATGGCACCTACATGGCAATTTTGTGTCCTACGTGTATTATGCCATGTAGGACATGTGTGTCTACTTGTTCAATTTTATACAAGTTAAAGTGTCTACTTGTGCACACCCAAAGTTAAAGGTCATAGTTGCCAGCTGACGCCAAGTTAAGGGTCATGTTTATGTATTATGCCAATAGTAGAAGGAGCAGAACAGTAGAATGTGCTATCATAAAAACATCCTTAAACAGATATATTAAAATCAATGAAAACCTTTTTAGTGGCGATATTCTGGGAATTTGTGGAGACTTTTGTCGCTGCTAAAGGTCCAGTCCTAGTTGCCACCACTTAGGTGGAGGGATTAGTCCCATGTGGCTTGCCACGTCACTAAAAATTTGGGTTGTTAACTCTTGAGGGTATTTGTGGTCTCTTGGGATAATGGCGGAGGCATTTTTTATCCCAAAATGTAATGGAGGGTATAAGTTGTCTATTTCGCATAGTTCACAGGCCATTTTGACCCTTTTCCGTACATTTTATAAATGAACTTCATCTAAAAATGTAAAACATTGATAATATCTTATTCAAATGGCTAAATAAGGTAAATGATCAAAGAAGTCACCTACTTTTGTTTTGACTTCTAGAAGTCATCCAAAAGGATAATAATGGAAAGTAGCATTTAATTTATTTTTTCCTTATATATTTTTCTAGAAGTAATCCAACTTTATCTAGTCAACGTCTATAGTCATTTTGTCTTGAATTAAAATTTCCAAAATCTTGGAGCCCACTATATATATGAAAGTCCAACCGACCAGAACCCTCAAAACTAGCAAACCATTTTGTTCAACGGAAGTGACAGCCATGGACGTCAAAAGATCATTTCGCAAAGGAAGTAGAATCTCTCATGTCACGAGGATTATGGATCTTCCATGGATGATTATGATGGAAATCCTTTCAAGATTGTCAATCAAGCCCATTTTTCGATGTAGAGCTGTTTGTAAACTCTGGTATAACTTTTTAACTTCCGATCCTTTATTTTTTAATATGTATCAAACAAGATCCCTTAATTTCCCCAGCATTTTTCTTTTGGATGGTCAGTACAATCCTTTGCTTCTAGAACTCAAAGTAGAGTATGACTATTATGTTCACCATTGTAACAAACCCATTCAGTTGACCCCTAAGTTTCACTTCCATCCATGGAGTGTGATTTTACTAGAGCATCGGAATTGGAGGTTTATACTCTTGCATCGGAATTGGAGGTTTATACTCTTGGAGTTTATGAGAAATGGAGAAATGTGGGTGAAATTCCGTGTCCCGTATGGTATGATTTTGGCAAGGCTAATGTCAATGGTGCTCTTCATTGGATGGATAGCGAAAAGAATGACAGCATTTACTCCTTTGATATTGAGACAGAAAAGATCAAGTCTCTGTCAGCTCCACCTGGTCTGAAAACTCCATCCTCGAACTTGAGGATTGCAGAGTTGGGGAATTGTCTGTGTTTGACTAATAATATCCACAAATGGAATGTTAATATTAATATATGGTGGATGAAAGAGTGTGGGATTGGTGAATCTTGGACTAAAAATAGCATTTTGGTGGATTCTATTCCGCGTGGTATGGTTAACTATAGTTTTGAACCAATATTTATTTGGAAAGATGGAGAAATCTTGTTTCAAAGTCGCTAAAAACTAGCTTGGTACAACCCTGAAATGAAAACGTTCAGGGTGATTAATGTTTACAGTGATGTCACTGCTGCGACTAGATACATTCCAAGCTTTTACTCGCTCAAGACTATCATGGGGAACGACTTTCAAGTCACAAATGTTTATCCGAAGACTGAGATAGTTTAGATTAGTTGTTTTATCTTATTTCCTCTAGGATATGATGTTTTGCTTTTGTACTAATTCTGATATAAACTTTTACTATTTTGTGGATGGTTTTGAATTCTCAATAGAGAAATATTAATAAGTAATTACTATTTTTTATTATGAATATTTGATGAAATTGATGGTTTTTGGAATCAGATGGTGTAAGTTTTTCTTCTATGTTGTTAATATTAAGGTAACTAGTATACGTACCCGAGCGATGCGCGAATAATATTTAAAACATTAATCATTTCACATTGTGGTCTGATTTGTCAGAGCACATTCAATTATATTGCATTAACTAAAATTTAACTGTCATCTTATTTCTAATTACAAAGTATATACCCAATAACACTTTGGAATAAACGTTACTCATGTCTAAGTAAGTGTGTTTGCACAGGCAAATGAACCATTTATTGAACCTGAACTCCATTAAAAAAATTAGACTCTTCCATTTTCTTTATAATTGGTAATAACAACTCTTAATTGATTTTCTACGTAAGTTGATTTTTGCGTAAATAATATATACATCGTCAATGTGTAGAACTTAATCTCTTTTTCCTTTTATTTTCTAGTGAACGAAAACAACTACGACATTTATGTTTTAAAGGTTATGGGGAAATTTATGTATCATCACTCAAAGAATCAACCTTTAAATACGAACAGGATTATAACTAAGGAAAAGAAATCCAAAAAAATCTCAGAAGTTCCTACAAATTTGATGTAATATTATATACAAAGACACTACATATTATGTAACACTCTCCTCAAATCGAACATAGATGTCGTTACTAATGTCCAACTTTATATAAAGATATTTCACTCACGCTTCATTTTCGACTTTCGTAAATATATACCAAGTTACTCTCTTGCCTTAATCTTCTCACGAAATCTTGGAACTCACAATATATATGAAAGTCCAGCGAACCAAAACCATCAGAACTAGCAAACCTTTTTGTTCAAAGGATCAGGTGACATCCATGGACATCAAAAGCTCATTTTGAGAAAGAAGAAGAATCTCTCATGTCACGGGGATTATGGATCTTCCATGGGTGATTATGATCGATATTCTTTAAAGATTGTCAATTAAGCCAATTTTTCCATGTAAGATTGTATGTAAACTCTGGTATAATCTTTTATCTTTCGACACTTTATTTGTTAACATGTATCAAACAGATTCCTTAATTTTCCTGCATTTTGCTATTGGATGGTCAATCCAATCCTTTGCTTCTAGAACTCAAAGCAGAGTATGATTATTATATTCGTCATTGTAACAGACCCATTCAGTTGACCCCTAAGTTTCATTTCCCACCAGGGAGCGTATTTTTTGTTGGTTCGTGTAAAGCACATCACAAAAGGGTACTACTTCAACGTCTATGACATGCTGGTAATATCATCTGTCTAGATTTAGACACCACATATGTGAAAAATATGACGTGTAGCAACCTTCTAAGACGACATATGATTGCTCTTCTAGAACTTTTGGTCCATGTATATGGTTGTAATTAGTCTAGAAAACTATTAATTGAAGAAAAGATATTGGCTTGGATAGACTATTATCTAGGATGTGTGATTTATACCTTGTCCTAAGTTGACAACCATTTTCTCTATATGTATTTAATAGATGACAATGGAATCTATAATTACTCAGCATAATTACCCGAAAAAATGCATAAATAAACGCAATCTACTGTGAAGCTTTGTTTTCAGTTGCTTCTACTCTATTCTGCTTATCCTTCGGATAATAACTTGTGTAAATTGAGAGTGAATGGAGTTGTGATGACTGATGAGGACTCAATTTTAAAATATGATGTTTATTAATTACATTGCTTCTGTGAAAATAAAACTTTCATTAATTTATTACTTCCCATCATTGCATTGAATATGTATGAGAAGAAATGTTCCATTTACCTATAATTATTTCAAGTGTAAATTTGCTTATTTATTACTCATAGTTATTTCAACATTTTTGACTTTTCATCTTCCATATCAATAGTAAATATTGCACAATTTTTTCCACATTCATTAGTAGAAGGAGGAGAAAAAAAATTAGTGCTGAAGAAGTAAGTGTAACACCTTTAATATAGATCAATAAGAGATTTAAGGGAGTAATTTCTACGAATGACCCAACTCTAGATCATCTTCTGGAATAGTATAGCTCTCAAAAGTGAGTGACTGTTACAGAACTGTTATTTTCCGTATATTCATAAGATAGGCTCGACAATGACTGATTCCTTCTGCCATTGAAGGAGAAAATCAATACTCATGATTGAAATCAAATTATTGATTTCTTCCGGAAGGGAATTTGTAAGAAATATTTTTGTCCTTCAACTTTTGACTTAACACCTTCCCACTTTTAGTATTTAGTATAATTTGATATTTTTACTATCTGGTATTTAATTAATTATCTGTTTAATGACATTTTAATTTTTCTTTTCTTAAGATCATGTAGCACAACCATAGCAAGACACCTTGAACCTTTCAAATATTGTATTGGATAGACTCTTATCTAGGATGTTGTAAGTAAAAAGGAAGTTGGCTCGCAAGTGAAAGAACTTTGTGAGCAGGCTAGAGAAGCATCTAGTAGTAAAGGTAGTCCTAAAAGATAACAAACGAACACACTGGTACCTTGCAAGGTCGATCCAAAGGAGTATCAACTGGAGCCTAGAGGACATACAGATTCTACCAACACTAGATCTGGCGGCACCAATAACAAAGACACCACCAAGTACTGTTCCATCAAGCACTATTCCATTGGTCACTATATCACCAGACTTTGGGAAAGCAAACAAGTGATTTGAAGGCAGAATCAGCTGGTAAGACAAAAGTTACTCCATGGGTTGGTGAGGCAAATCCAGGATTATGTTGATATAGTGGGGTTTGAACCCACAACACTAGTGTGGAAAGCATTTCCATGCCCCCTTCCTTATCGATGAGCCATCAATCAATTTTGTTAGGGAATTCACAAGTTAATGTGCATATATATTTATTTAATTTTCTAATACAAATATAGAGTCTACGGAAAAGCTACTAAAATTATCCGAACCCACGAATCCCCACTTATCTCCGCCTCCGGCTTGGTATATTTGCTGAAAATAGGATTGCTAGTAATGGGATGGCTTTGAATTATATTAATTACACCTGAAGTAATTAATCATAATCTAATAGTGAAACCGGATGAAAAGGAACAGGAAAAGGAAGAGGAGAAATGGAAACATTCTCTAATTCTTTATGTAACCAGAGAAATGTCTGGATACAATTATATGAAGAAATTTATCTCTCAAACCTGGACTATTGTGGCCAGTCCTAATTTGTTTTACCATGATGAGGGTTATTATGGGGTGTAATTTCAATATGAGTCAAATATGAAGGAGATATTGTTTACGAGGCCATACAGTATAAACAATGAGCCTATGATATTGAAATGGACTCCCTAACTTGATTTAAAGGAAGAATTTCTAGCTGAAATCCTAATTTGGGTTACCTTTCTAAAATTACCTCTAAATTATTGTTTGACAACCACATATGGATTTTGATATCCACTTACTATCATTGTACCCCTCTAGTAGAATAAAATATTTAATTTATTGGGTATTATATTTGTTGTACCTCTCATGTATCACCAACGACTTCTTTCCAAAATAATGCATCAAGAAGCTCTAGCAATCATTGTCAACAATAAGAACATGAGAACTATTATCAATTTTTAAATCTCAATAATAAGTTAGTTATTTTTTAAACTCTAATGTTGCATTCAATCACTTCACAACTGATTACCACAAATATGTATATGCAACATTTATCAGCATACAATCAAAATTTAGATCTTATTTTTCTTTTCTTAGATCATGTAGCACAACCTTAACAAGATACCTCGACACTTTCAAATAATTCATAATAGAGGTATAACTTTTCCACAGTTCATAAGATTTTTTGAATTAATACCATCTTTATCACGACCCAAAACCTCGAGTCATGATGCACCTACAATAACCCATCAGTAGGTAAGACAACCCAGATCCTGGAACGACAAGTAGCAGGCATATTGAGCTGAATCAACATCCAACGAGAAAATAAGAGCATTTAATGAAAATCAACGGACAGGAAATTACACAAGAAATACTACTACATTAGTAGGGGAAGGATAACGTCACAATTATACTGTTATATGTCTTTCATAAGTGTGCACATATGTCATGAATAGTAGAATATGGTTCACATTCACAGACAAGATCATCAATAGATCAATATTTTTCCACGCTTTATATAAATATCGACTATTTCCTATGTTGGAAAGTGTAACATTGTTTACATCTTACACAGAGCATCTTTCTCTTCCAATTATATCATATCTTATGGCTCCATATATCATAATTTTTGTTGTTTAATTTATCACCCTTATTCAAATCAGTAATCATACTTTTTGAAGTCAAATTAGTTGATCATCATGGAAGTAAGACTCATCATTTATGCATTTAATATTATTTATCCTCCAAATGATTTAACATCTGGCGTAGAATCGAAAGGTCTTTTAATTTTTTATTATCATTTATTCTCTAAATGATTGTACATCTAATGATTTAGTGAAGTGAATAACCCATATTTGTTGTTGAAGAAGAGATATAGTTTCACGTGAAAAGTAAATAAAAGAAATTTTAGTTCACCCGTTTATGAATGAACTACCTTAAAATATTTATGATGTATTTTGGAGTGAACAGATGCAGTTAACGTTCGTTTGTCATAGTTTGCCCATTTCGGTCTGTGTTTTTGTAATGACCCAATTGGTCATTTTTAGAATTTTTCATAAAATTATCATTTTACCCCTCCCGATATTGGCCCCGAGTCATCTTTGAATGTTTGGAATTGGTTTCAATTTTTGAGTTTAAAGTTGTGAATTTTGAGAATTTTTGGATTTTAAAGGCTAAAGTTGCTAAAAAGTAATTTTCAATGTCTTTTAGAGTTTCGAGAGTCAGAATGGAATTTTGTCAATTTTATTAGTTTTAGAGTGTGAAAATTGGTCTTAGAGAGTTGTCGGTTTAAGATTCGGGTCTTTTTGATGATTTGAGGTCCTAAGTTGGAAATTTGAGGAATTTAAGCCTTTGAATTGACTTTGATCAACATCTCGGGATTCAGATGCTCGGATTGGAACTCCGAGAGTTCTGTTGAATAAAGGGGATGATTTTAGGCCTAAGTGAGGTTTTTGTTGAATTTTTAGAGGTACCGAGCTTGATTTGACCTTTTTAGGCATTATATTCATTTCTTGTGACTTTCACGAGTTTCGAGTCAAGGAGATTGCAGATTCGTATTTCGATGGTTCCATGCCGTCCAAAACGATGAGTATAGTCAATTTGCATATATGGTTTGTGTGTACAAGGTTTTGAATGAATCCCGAGAGTCTTTTCGATGTTTTGAGTGTTTGATTGATTTTCTAGTGCCTGAGTTATGTACCCTTCGCTTTTGCGATACGCCTTCCACTTTAACGACCTTCACTTTAGCGAAGGTGTGATCGCTAAAGTGAAGGCTAGGCTTTCGTAGGGTTCACTTAAGTGAACCAGGTCCCGCTTTACCGATAGTCGCTTAAGCGAAGCCTGGTTCGCAAAAGCGAGACCCTCAGTTTTTGCGAGGTTCTCTTAAGCGACATCAGAGGGGGTTTATGCCTGCCATATTCGGGGTTTTAGCCATTTTCTCCCATTTTGAGCTTTGTAAAACCCTTGGAGGTGATTTTGAAGAGATTTCTTGTGCTAAATCATTTGGGTATGCTTTTGTGACCCTAAAAATTCATTTTCCTTTGATTATATTATTTATGGATTTTAACATTAAAATTTGGGATTTTGATTGGCAAATAGCAAGGTTTTTCAAGAACTTAAGTTCTTAACTAAACAGGTGAATGTGAACTGATATTACTTCCTTTTTCGAAATGGTTTTCACCAAAGTGTTCCAAATGCATTGGGTAATATTTTCAAGTAAAGATTTTCATATTCAAACCTCATTTTTAAAATTGGGTTTTTGAGTTGGTTGACCTATTTTTCAAAATGTACGAATTTGAGAGTTGTTATTTCAGGAATCTTATTGTGGTTACTTGATTGAAATAGATTGTGGGGCATTGGATATTATTCAAAAGGGGAAGACTCAAGTCTTGGAACGACTATTTGATTGAATTGAGGCAAGTGATTTGTTGATTCATGTATTTCCCTTCATTATGTGTGTTGGGGAGTAATGGGAATAAGGTGAAGGGCTCATTGTTCCTCTTGTCTAATCTTAATGATTAAAGAGGGGGTTAAATAAAAAGGAAATGTGTTGATCATGATACATGTGAATTTTCCTTGTTGTGAGCCCTAATATGTTGATTGATGAAATGCTTTGATGGCATAATTGTGGACTCAAATTGTTTGAGTTATTGTCTCTTTCTTGTGGTGTGAGATTGCTTATTTGCATTGATTTCTATGCATCGTGATGAGACATGTGATCGTTATTGATGTCGAGGTCATTTTCGGCAAGGTCTATTGATGTCGAGGTCATTTCCAGCGAGTGTTATTGATGCCGAGGTCATTTTCGGCCAGTGCTATTGATGCTGAGGTCATTTCTGACGTGTGTTATGGATGTCGCGGTCATTACCGGTGAGTGATACCGATGTTGCGGTCATTATCATCGAGTGATACCGATGTCGAGGTCATTACCGGCGAGTTCATGAACTATAGGAGGTTCTCATGAGTTCCAATTTATATTGTGCATGATAAATCTTGGTATTTTGTGTTTAGTGTACTTGATTAATTTGGTTCGATGAACTTGATATTTGTGACTGATCTAATTGACACTTACGATTGTTATATTTGATACTTGATGATTGTTGGACTCTGACTATAGGACTATGATTATGAGAACTTGTGAAATGTGTATTGTGAATTGTTAAGTTGGGCTAATTTCTATGCAGGTTGTAGTTAGAAGAGGTTCGGTTGGGATGAAAGGAGTACTCTTTTCTAGCTAGTTTTACCTTGTTTATTTGGTTACTTGTTGATTACCATGTTGTTTGATGCTCACTCATTGTTTTTATACTTGTGTAGGTTCCCAGCCCGATACGATGTGATTGCCCTTCTTCTTCTCCTATTTTACGAGGCTTCTCAAAGGACTTTAAGAGGTAGCTGCTTGTCATCCCAGCGGACCCTCTCTTGTTCTTATTTTATGCTTTGTTCTATTCTAAGATCAAAGACATTGAGACTTGTAATTGTCTTTCATTTCCGAACTTGTTGCTTTAGTGGCTTGTACACGTAACAACCAGGTTTTGGGGCTATTATAGAATGAATAAGTTTTCCGTCTTTTGTTGTTATTGTTTTAGTTTCCATATTTTCTTTCGTTTCGTTGGGTTGAGGCTGACTTGTCTTGGTAGGAAGAGACGAGTGTCATCACGTCCATTTTTAGATTGTGACAGTTTCGAGAGAGGGTCCGTTTTAGTATTTAAGCCCAAAAAGTGTCCATTTTGGAGATGAACTCGAGAAGTGTTGATGTAGACGATTCTAATTAGGTGATAAGAGAGATATATAAATAAAATAAAGTAAGAATATAACTTCTCACTTTTCTAAGGAAGGGTGTATTTCACTCTTTCTGTCACATCAACATTTATATGAGGATCTATTCCACTTTAAAATAATACAAGGAAGTCCTAGGATCCTCCCAAAATTAAAGTGTGTAACAATAATTTTGATCGAAGTTTAAGTGTGAAATTTACAAAATAATGCGATATTCCTATGTTATTATTTATAGATAATTAAAAAAAGAGTACTTGTGTGTAGAATAAATGAAAAGTGATCAGAATTTGACCCCTACAAAAAAGTGTGATATACTTATTTACTTTACAAATATGGTATATTATAAAATTATATAATGAAGGATTTAGTGCACAAAATATTTAAAGTATATTATTTATTTTCTTTCCTTTTTTGGATTGTATTTGACCATGAAATTTGATCAGATCTTCAAATATTTTCAAGTTCCTATGACTCAAATTCATTTTTAAGTTCATGGAAGGTCCTAAATATTTGGAATTCATACATATTTCAAATAAAGATAAATATAATAAGAATTTTATTTGAAATAAAAGTTTTAAATATTAAGAAAATAGTAAATGATAATTTTTTCTATTGTTGAGTTTTTTTTTAATGAAAGACAAAAAGTTTAATAAAAATTGTATGAATTTTCATGCTTTAATTATAATATACGCTTATTTGTATTTATCACTATAACTGGCAATATAATAAAATTTACAGTAGAAAAACATAATAATATGCTTATCTGTATTTATTACTATAACTAACCATATAGATTTCTAAAATCTTTTCCCCTTTGACTATTTAATCATATATAAAGTTTGGAACAAAAGTAACTGTTATATATTTTTATATATAAGAATTGTGACATGAATTCTTCTAACTTCATTGCTCCAATGGATTATTTTGAAAGTTTGTCAGAAAGTTACAGATTTGAAATAATTTCAAAAACAACTCCAGCAGATGCAGTAAGATCAATAATTTCATCAAAAGGATTCAAATTTGTTGCAGAATCAAATGAAATTTGGGGAAGATTTTTGCCTACGGATTATCAAGAAATAATCGATAGATCTGAGTTTCCTATTGTTTGCAACACCAAAAAGGAACTCTTTTTCAGTTTGTGTGATTTTCCCATTCTCTTTGATGAAGGCAGACTGGTAAAATCTCATTTTGATGTAGTTATCTTTGATGCTTTTAATTATTTTTTAATTTTAATATTGGCGGTATGTACATACCTTAATTATTTATAGGTACCTACTACCTCTCAAAAGAGGCAAAAATAGGATTTAAGCTTTATGAATTCAATTTTTAAGGTTCTTAACATTGAACTACTTATATTTTTAACGTTATATGAGTTCATATCTATTATTTATTGCATTTATCATGATTTTTTACACATAAACTCATACTCTGATATGAAAGTATTGGATTAAGATGAATATAATATTAATATATACATCTCACCAGCACATGTACCAAACAGTGACGGAGTTAAAAATTTATAACATGGAAATTAAAAAACGAGGTGTCACACAAGGGTTTAAACTCGTAAGCTAAAGTAATCTTTGAACAATCTTAATTACTAAACTAAAAATTTTCCTTATGTTAAGTGGATAAAACTTTTCACATATAATTTTAAAAAAAACCATTTAACCCTATTTACATTGCTCTAATTTAAAGCAAGGTGATTCAATTGAACTATTTTCCTTCCTCTAGCTCTTCTCCTTTGATAGCTCAAGTAGGTGAAAAGACATGATCACCTAGTATTTTTTTTATATTCACCGAAATTTAAAATGTAATCTCTTATAATTGTCTATCCAATTCATCGATAGCCACACTTATCACAGTTGATGTTTATTTTGTACTTTTATTTTGTTGGGGAGGGGGGAATACAGAGTGCCAATTTTTATTTTATTTCACTCTTCAAAGTTTAGGTTATTCAAAAAATTGAACAATGTGCCCTTTGGGTGCTTCTTATCTATTATATTCTATTCTATTGTATCATATTTTTATTTTAAATACATTATTTATATTGATTGTTACTTAAATTTTATTGTCTCGTATCATTAAATATATCATTATGAAAAGATGAAAGTCTATTTTCTGTAACGAACAATTTAATGTAGTTGTGTGTCATTACTGTATTTTCATTGTCTTTTTATTTTGTAATCCTATTTTGTCAAAGTCCATACCTTTTTTATATTATAACCCTACCACGTATGCTACTTTTCTTTATAATATTGTAGATTTAATCTTCAATTGTTGATTTGTGACATAACATAACGTGGAAAACAATCTATCCAAACATATATCATTAAAAGAATACAATATGATACATTATGAAACTATATTTGTGTAGTAACCATCCAAACAAGTGATTAGATGAAAAGGCTTGAAAATGAAAAAAATACTAGCAAGTGCTTTCTCTGATCTTACATGATGCGAATTTAGATTAATCGGATAAATTTTTTGTTTTTTTTCCTCAGAGTTTTTTTCTTGATAAGTATAGTGGGAAGAAGTGTTTTATGATAGCGCCAAGAATGCTTACAATTTCAGGGAGTGATAACGCATATTCTTGGCAATGGAATAAACACCCCAATTCCAGGTTATCCCTTTTCATTTTGTTAATTTGGTCTCTAACTCCATTGCTCTTTCTTCTAAATATTATACGCAATGCATTTTCTCTTTCTTTCTCTCTCTTTTGCCCCATTTGGTTCAAAGATTTTCTTGTTATTTGTTCAGTTAGTATTAAGATTGTCTCTTTGGTTGTATTGATAAAATTAAAGGAATCCATTTTATTAAAGCTTCTTTCTATAAAAGATGAAGATAATGCGCTCTTCATCAAAAGGCAAGGCTACCAAAAATAGGACACAGAGAGAAGATTATAGCTAGGAGGAGACTAGAAGAATCAGTATCAAAGAAGTCAGCGAGCCTACAAGAAGGCAAACACAGATTTCAACAACCGATGAAGGGATAGTTGCTACAATTTTGAAAAGAAAGGACACTATACACCACAAATTGTTGGTACAAAAAGTTGAAGGTAACATAGCAACTTATACTCGAAACTAGAAAGACAAAGAAAAGCTTGGGATTTCGACACCTCTTATGCAGTTGAAGAAAACAATCAACAAGAACAACTTGCCACCTCTCACTTCCAACTTAAGTGAGAAATCGGTCGATTATGCAAATAACTGGATCATTGATTTGAGATTCTCAAATCACATGAACCCATGATGTGAAAAATACTATCAACATGAGTGAGTATAAAGGCGATCGAGAAGTGATGACGGAAAATAATTATAGAATATCAATTACTCATATTGGCAAGATGGTGTTTGTGCCTCATCATAGCTCGAGACAAGTGCAGCTACTTCAAAATGTCTACCATATTTAGGATATGAAAATTAACTTATTATCTATGTTGCAACTAACATCCTCATGCAACTATGTCGTGTTTGGGATGAATGATATAATGGTATATGGAAACTTTAAACATAAAACATTTCCTATCATGGAGGGAAGATGATAAGATTCAATTTATGTTCTGTTGTCTGACACATCATATGTGAAGAAGAATCAAAGTAACGAAACAACTGATCTATGAAATACACGTCTTAGGCACCTGAGCTACAACAAATTAAAAATCATAATGCGACAGTCAAAATTAAATGTTTTTTCCTAGTTTAAAATTAGAGGAGATACTATATGCGTTGGATGTCAGTATAAAAAAGCACAACATTTTTTCTACGGAAAATCAAAGTATCTAGATGCGAAGCCACTAAATTGGTGCAGTCAGACGTGTTTGAACCATTAATGTAACCTTCTATTAGTGGTTACTAATACATGGTAATATTCATTGATAACTTGTCAATCTATGTGTGGATTTACTTCTTAAAGGAAAAGTCTGAGGTATTTGAGAAGCTTAAAGAGTTCCAGCATACTGTGGAGAATGATATTGAAAGAGGAATCAAATGTCCCTATATGTATAATGGGAGAGAATACACGTAACATGAGTTCAATGACTACCTTAAAGGAAGATGATAGGACGACAATTGACTTACCCAAATATTTCATAACAAAATGGAGTAGCTGAAAGAAAAAATAGACACATGATAGAGATATGAAGAAGTGTATTGAATATATGCATGTACAACCAAGGTTCTGAGCAAAATGTATGAAGATTGTTGTCTACATCACGAACAGTCTACCATAGTCCACAAGCACAATTTGGATTCATCTCCCTGTTTGAGAAACTCAAGAAGATGATATCTATTGAAAGTCTCATTTGATTATATGCATGTGTGTGATATATCTTCGTGCCAGACTAGGACTCTTGAACCTGATGCTCTGATACCAAGTTTGTCACGCCCCGAGGCTACCCCCTAGACATAACACAGGACCTAGGATCACAAGTGACCCCAAGCTAACCCTGAGTCTGGCATATCACAAGCATACTGAAATATAACAAATAAACGAAAGCACAACCATAAAGGGAGTCAAAACTAAAAGAACTCCAAACGAAAATATATCTGAATATCCATGGGAAACAACCCCAAAACACTAAACACTGACTCTATGTCTGAAAGCCTCTAAAACTGATGAGCTGCTAGGACAAATCCCCAGCTAACTCTAATAACACTGAAAGATTGATAATAGATTGACAAAACTAAAGCATAAAGAAATGTCCTCGGACTATGAGGACTCACCACTGAAGCTGCTGAGTATGAACTGAAAATCGAGCTAAGCGCGGTCTGGATGCTGAGCGCCTGAACCTACATCATGAAATGATGTAGCGCAAATGTATGCGTCAGTACTTTGAATGTACTGAGCATGCAGGATATAGATTCTAAGCTAAACAATATAAGTTGTACAATATAAACTAAATATGGAAGTAGGCTGTACTGAAATGTAACTGAAAACTGAGCTAGATGCAATGACCAAGTACTAATCATGAAGATAACATGTTGAACTGTATATTGAAGTAAATATTGATAACATGGTCAATGCATTAAGAGTATGACTGTGGGAGCTACTATTAACCGACATAAACCACGTGAGCTAAACGTGGAGTCCGATGTATACGCCTCATCGAGAGGACCCAATATACCTTGCCAGGGTATAAAGGCATAACTGTGGCGTGATCACTAAAATTGATGCCCAACAGAGGGGACTTCTGAACCTACGTTGGCACGTAGTTCTGGGACTTTGAGGGTACGCTGAACCCTAGTCCAACTCGGTGCTAAGTCTACTCCTAACTGAATATGCAAAACTAACAATGCAACTGATATACTGAGTAGCTCAAAATACTGACATGCTATCTGGGAATGCAACATAAATATGCTGAAAATATGGCATTCAAATACTGTAGCATGATTTTTCTAACTGATCTATCTGGCAAGTATAATTCATGAAATGATGATAATCAATACAAGCTAGGGTTCTGAGTTCTATACATCAGACTACATTAATTCTCCAAGAAAACAGGTAATCAGTGCAATGGAACTATAGCAGCTAACTTTCAATGGATTCCCAAGATTTGGGAACCCTAGGTCTAACAATTTATGGAGAACTTGAAGAAACTGAATGAATTCTAGGGACCTAATGGGAGAAAGAAACCCACTAGTGAAATCCCACATACCTGGTAACGAAAACTACGGAGAAATCCTTTGGATTTGGGGGCTAAACTTGAAGAACACCTCTGCTTGTTCTTGGGAGAAAACTATCGCTACTTTCTTCTATTTTCTTTCTAAGTTGGATGATTTTGGAGAATGAGGATTCTAGGTAGTTTCTGACTAGGTTATTAGGCTTAAACTGAGTAAAACAACGTAGTTTAGGCATCAAACGACATAGTTTAAGTGCCCAACGCATGGGGAAAAAGACCAATATGACCTTGACTTAAGAACTGACTAAATGACTTCAAGACACCCTTCACGAGTCGTGAGGCACTTCAAGGGTCGTCAAGCATCGCCTGCCCGACAGGGCTCCACTAAAATGGGCATAACGTTTTACTCCGAACTTCAAATGGAGCAAACTCGGTGGCGTTGGAAAGAGGATTCAAAGCTATTTAATTTGATAGTCATGAGCCACCTAATTCATTTTATGCTGAAAGATATGGTCGATTGAAATTGATGAAAAACTCCAAGTCTGACAAGCCTCTTTTATGAGCCACTTCACGGCTCATGTGAAGCTCCACGGGCCATTTAGGCGATCGTGGTCCTTCACAGTAGCCTTAGAGGTGAAACCTCACTTAAATTTGATGAAGTTTCCTTCAAGACAGGTTTCACAGGCCGTCTAGAGCACCATGGCCCGTCAAGTGGGTCGTGAAGACGCTCTGCCCGACAGGGCTTCACTAAAACGTGCATAACTTTTTACCCCAGGCTCGGAATTAGGCAAACTTGGTGGCGTTGGAAAGAGGACTCAAAGACCTTTAATTTGATAGGTCATGAGCCACCAAATTCATTTTGTGCTAAAAGATGTTATCACTTTAAGTTGCCCCAACACTCAAGATCTAACTTAGGTGCAACCTCCTTGACTGGGTGACTTGTACGGACCCCTAGATGGGCCATCAAGTCCTCCACGAGCCATCTGGGTCACCGTCAAGGTGACCCTTACATGGGGCAACTTCTGGAATGAGTTTATGGGGCCCTTAACGGGCCGTGGTCCCCTTCACGAACCGTCTAGGGTGCCGTGAAGGGTCCATGGTCTAATTCGGGGTTCATGAACCTTTCCCGCTTTTCCTTTTTAGCCTTTTTCAAATTTGAGATGTTATCGCTTTTGTGATCCACCGGAGTTAAGCACACTAAACTGCATTTTGCTTCTTTCAAACTGATGCAACTTTGTATTCCTTGCTAGTTGCTAAGCTTGATCAGCTTCTTCATTCTTACCTTCAGAATCTGCATTATCAGTTTGAACTACATCACCTTTGTTCAGAATTGTCTACCTAACCAGGTCCCTCATCAGGTTCATCATTTGCATCAGCTTCTTTGGGATTGTTGGATTCCTGAAGAGGATGTTCTTTAGCAAGTTCACCGTTTGGACTCCCTCTCTGAATCTGATCAGACATATGTTAGTCACATAGAAACATAGTCCACATGAACCTTGAGAAGTCATCCACGATCACAAAAATATGCTTCCTTCTTTCTCTGCTCTAAATCTTCAGATGACCATACAAAAATATGGTCCATTGCTTCTTCTTCTTGAATGATGTGCTGGTTTGCTTCCCTTAACATGAGTATCACAAACGTTGTCATCTGCAAATTTTATCTTTGGCAGACTACGAACCAGGTCCCTTGACAAAAGTTTGTTCAGTGGAGAAGCACTCACATGGCCAAGTTTTATTTCTTTACTGTCAAGATCACTTCCCTAGAAATCAAGTTTGTGACCACACACTTGTCAGCTAAGAATTTAACTTCATTCCCTTTATCACAAATCTGTGAAACACTTGAAATATTGCACTTCAACCATTGCCATAGTACACATCGTCAATGGAGTGTTTCACAGACTTCCCAATACTACCTACGCCAAGAATATACCCTTTTTGCCATTTCCAAATGAGACACCTCCACCTTGAAGTGTCTTGAGAGAGAGGAAGTTTTCAGTTTGCCTAGTCGCGTGCTTTGAGCATCCACTATCCACGAACAAACACTGACTGCTGCTACTTCCTCTCACCTACATAGCAAATCACTTGTAAAGGAGCGATAAGAGAATTCTTTGTCAAGTAGGGCAGCCTGATTTTCTTCAACTTAGGACTAGAAGCACGACCGGGTCCCTTCTTCTGCCTATTTTTCTGTTTAGAGTAGTTGGAAAAACTTTCTTCATGTCTTTTCCAAATAGGGCAGTCCCCTTTAAGATGGATATTTCTACAGCAATGCAAGCAAAGAAAATTGTAAGTAACAGAAACATGTTTGTTGTGGGGATTGTATGGGGGATCTATCTTCTCACAACCCAGCCCTCTTCTACTACTGTTACCTTGACTAGTTAAATTTGTAAGCATTTTAGAAGAAGTGGTCCATTTGAGAGATTTGTTTAATTCCTCTTTCACACGGACCAGGTCCCTCTCCAACACATCATTTCTTTCTAGAGCTAAATGCATCTTCATTTTACCAGTGTGCAACCTATTTTCAAGCTCAAGTTGCAAGTTGCTGGCCTCATTCTTTCCTTTAGAACCAACTGTAGTCACCCTTTTTATCTTTTCCTTCAGTTCTAGATTTTCAGCTTCTAGAGCAGTCATTTGTGACATTAAAGCAAGCTTTTCATTTTGGAAAAACTCTAGGGTCTCATGTAGAGCATTCTTTTCGGCAGTTAATTCATCAATAGAATCAATCTGCACAGCAGCAAGTTTCCTTAACCTTTTGATAGAATAAGTATCTAAATTGCTTTTAAGGTCAAGAAGTGTTACCTCTTTCTTGATATCTTCATCAAATGATTTTGCCATAAATGAGAAGACGGAGTTAAAGATGTCTTCATCATCTTTCACCACCAGCACAGATGCATCTTTGTGGTGTTCAGATTCCTCTGAGTCACTGGAGGAATTTCCCCAAGCAGCAAAAGCTTTCTTTACCACCTGATCAGCAGTAGCTTTCCTTCTTGCTTTGTCAGGGACCTGGTCCCTACACTTTTCTTTGTCTCCTCCAGATTTAACGTAGTCTTTGTATTCGAACTTGTGCATTGGACAGTCTCTCATGAAACATATCGGTTTTCCACACCTGTGACACAAGTCATTTGCATTTGTTGATCGACTGTAGTTTTCCTTTTTAAGAAAACCTTCGTGTTTCTTGACGATTTTCTGAAATCTTCTTGTCTAGTAGGCCATCTCTTCATCATCATCTGACAAGTTACTGGGTGATGCCTTGAGAGTTAAAGACTTATCTTTCTTTCCATCCCTCTTGAAGTGATCATGTTACTTGTTTAGTTTATAGGTCTGAAGATTCCCAATCAGCTCATCCATCGTAAGGGTCTTCAAGTCCCTTGCTTCAGTAATTGCATTGACTTTGCTTTCCCAACATTTGGGAAGAACGCGAAAAATATTCCGAACCTGCTTCCTTGGGTGAATAGGTTCACCAAGACAACGAAGCTCATTGGTAATAGAGGTGAATCTGGTATGTATTTCATGAATGGATTCACTTTCTTCCATGATGAAGTTCTCGTACTGGGTGGTTAACATGTCCACCTTGGACTCTTTCACTTGCTTAGTCCCTTTATAAGTTGTTTTCAAACAATCCCAGATCTCCTTTGCTGATTCACAAGCTGAGATTCGATTGTATTCCTCAGCTCCAATGCCGCAGACTAACATTTTCTTAGCCTTGTAGTTTTTTTCGATCTTCTTCCAGTCAGTCTCATTATATTGTTGTCGGGTTTCTGAAACAACTTTAGTGACCTCTCCTTCTTTCACATCCACGATAGGAATGTAAGGGCCATCAAGAACAATATCCCAAAGCTCACTATCCTCAGCCATGATGTAGCCGTGTATTCTAGTCTTCCACCATCCATAGTATTGTCCATTAAAGTGAGGAGGGCGTGTAGTTGATTTTCCTTCTTCCAAACTAAGTGGAGCAACCATTTTTATACAGAATACTCTCTTGGTGTTAACCAAATAGAGAGCCCAAGCTCTGATACCAATTGTTAGAATGTATGTGTCCACTAGTGATCACTGGACCTGGTCCCTCAACAGAATAAAAGTGCGGAAAATAAATAAATCAAAGTAGATCAGGCAGAAGGATTTTACGTGGAAACCCTCTTGCTCAAGGGTGGTGAAAACCACGACCTGTACTCACAGGATTTCAACCCAAACTCCATTTTACTCAAAACGGAGCAATGCTTCAGATTACAGACTCTTGAATCCCTTCCCCCTTACTGTAGCAACTCTACTACAAAGGTAACTAAGCAATAACTCTATTGCTCACTAAACCAACTAACTCTAGCTAATCTAGACTTCAAGACCCCAAGACCGCTAACTCTAGCCACCAACTTGGATCTTCGAAGATAACAGAGGAGACAAGTCGCAACTCTGATGCACCCACACGTCACCTAACTCTAGTTGACACTCCTAGGCAACTCTACCCAAGAGAGCATCAAAACAATGATGTAAAGAGGCTTGACTAAAACATAGATGATTCGACTAACTAACTCTAGATAATCCAACTCAAACTAAGACTTAGACAAGCAAATGATCTACTATCCTTTATAACTTAGGAGTAGATTTACAATGTAAGAACACAAAACACAAAGCTCAAAATACAACAAAACGCTTCAGCACTCTATCTGGTCCCTTGTTAAATATGAGCAATGTTCTTCCTTGAAAATGGCCTTTACTTTGTAAGCTTGTGAATTTTCTGAAATTCACACTTTGTTTACCAAATCTTGGTTGTATCTTTGGAGAGGAGACTATTATAGAATGGACAAAACCCTTGGGACACGCCATTGGCTGAGAGCCTGCTTTTTTGAAAAAGTCATGTACCAACTACAGTAGGCAGCAGCTTTTGACATCTTTTAGACAACTACCTTTTGACTTTTTCATGAAAGCAGTCTTTTCTCGACCTGGTCCCTTGTTAGATCCAGAAGTTTGTTAAATCATCAAAACTTCAAATCAGCTAAAGAATAACACAAACATATAGAAGTTGACAGCCATTATGTTCGAGACAAGCTCCTAGGTAGGCTATTGTTCAAGTTGGCTATGAAGGCCTCATATCCCACTTGAGAGGGGGTGTAATGAGAATTTATTTAAACTTATAGTTAGCTATGTTGAGTTATATGTTGTTGATTAGCTTAACTGTTAGCTTAGTCAGTTAATTGTGGTTGTTAACTAAGTTAATTATTAGTTTGTTAGAAGCCAACTGTACACTGATACAAATACACGTGTACATATACGTTTTCCTTTGAGAGGTTTTATTCAACAAAGATGGTAAATAGTCATCTGCAGTTTAGAAAAGATAGTTTACGCCCTTGAAAGGAGACGCCTTTAATAGGAACATCTTAACTACCCCCCGCCCCACCCTTCCCAACCAATAATGGTCTTTATATTGCGCAACCTCACATGGTGCGCAGGTTCTTGACAATATTTTGATCCTAAAAGTAAAAGTCTGCTATAACAAGTTAAATTTCATAAATAATACTATGTATAACTTAGTCTTTTTCCTATTTTTTTTTTAAGTTCAACCACTAGATACCCAAAGCCCACTAATTGAAATTCGCATTTGGTATACCTACTAAAGATCTAAAGCTCTATATATCATTAAAAAAATTATAAATTTTCCATACAAATGTTTCCTGTAATGCTTTTGCAGATTCTCTGAAGTGGCATATCTTGCCTCTGTATGTCGATTGGATATTCATGGAACAATAGGCACAGAAAAGTTGTCACCAAACACAGAATATGCTGCTTATTTGGTGTTCAAGTTGGCAAATCGGTGCAATGGACTTCAATCTGCTAAATCAAGTATTAGGTCTGTTAATTATGAGAGTGAAATTGATACTGAAATCAGGACAACACTGTGCACCTTCCAAGATTGCAAGGAAGTGGGGATATCCCAAAAATGAGAGGAGATGGATGGATGGAAGTAAAATTGGGATATTTTAATAGCAAGAAAGAAGCAAGATTGATTAAGAAGAAACGTATTTACAAAGGTGGACTAATTAGAAGGAATTGAGTTTCGTCCCAACTGAATCGAATACAAGTTACGAGAGGCGGATATGGGATTTTAAGTTTTACAAGTTTTGAACTAGAACTCTTTGAATTCTTATTCGGATTACCATTTCAATGTTTGCAATTTACTACATACAATTCATATACATTGAATATCCTTTAAAACTTTACTATATATTCCTTAATAATTGGGATGTCCTCTTTATACCTAAAGGTTACCTTCTGGCCAATTTTGTGGCCTATATATTTTGGCTTTTAACTTTTACAAGGTAGAAAAAGATGAAGAGAAATTCCTTCTTCCGATATTTATTATGTTGGATTTTCTTCTCTATTTAATCTATATTAGTGTTTATGCTTCTAGTTTTATACTAGAAGAGTTTGATGAATCCTAGGGGGATGGAGAAATATTTTTTGGCTCTTAACTTATCATTTGGATGTTTTTGTTCTCAAGTTTAAAAGTACTTCTCGAGGACAACAAGTGAAAAGCTTAACGCCCAAAGATTTCTGTTCTTTGGGTTATAATTCATCATTTTTATCTTCATCTTCTTTAGATGCTAAAGCTAATAAGCTATATGACAATTCTATATGTCTGTATTTTTAATGAATTTTTGTGTGGAAAATAGTTAAGCCATCATTCCCCTCAATGTAGTAGAATATTCAGAGAAATAATAATGTGTGAGATTGGGTGATAGACTGAGTACTAGGGATATTTGTGCCAACAAAATTAATTTTGTGTCTTACACCCAAGTTTATGAAGATGAAGAATTTGTTTGTATTTGGTGATTCAAGAACTACTTTTTTTCCCCTCCCTAGGAGCTCCCATTTTTTTTCTCCTTTGGTAAGTCGAACTCACAACCTTCAGGTTAGAAGTGAGGGGTGTTTACCATCTGAGCAACTCCCTCTCGTCTCAAGTTCTTGGAAAAGGAAAAAATCTTCTTAAAAGGAAAAAACATTGACATTAACTGAGATGGTACATATTCATAATATCTAAATAAATTTAATTAGTTTATTTGGAACTAATAGAATAGTTGTGTGAAGGTTTTACTTGAGATTGATAAGGTGCCAACGAAGATAATATTTCTATGGGCGATGAATATTATAGCCAGGATCCATTTGTGCCTAATATTTTTTTTGAAGATGAAAATGCTAGAACTTATATTTACTTGATTATTTTGTATGATTTACGATCACTTAGAGTTAGACATGTTAGCTTTTTCTTATATTAAGAAAATTCAGATTTAAGTTTATTTTCTTTTGTGAAAAAAAAATTGATATCTCAAAAATTCATGTCTAGATTTACTAGCTATTTTAAATTGTAGATGAGTTTCAATATGATAATTATTTCTTTAATTCTAAAATTACCTTGTGAACAGGAGCGGATCTAGAGGGAGCTAAGGGGGGGTGTTCATATGAACCCGCTCGACAAAAAATAATATTGTATATACAAGGAAAATATTTTATTTTTTATGTATATATATTAATTTTGAATTCCTTAAACACAAGATTAAAGGTTTGTGTTGTGGTTTAAGAAGTTCAAAATTCACCTTGAAGTTTCAAGTTCAAATCATAGGCACTCATTAGATTGAATAATGAGCTAAGTAAACCAAGTTAAAGAAAAATAAGTGTAAATTTGATAAATAGATGCTATGATCAGTAAATGAGATTTATAAAGAGCAAGAGCATGAATCTGAATGTATTGGAGCATATAAATGCATCTCTGAGAGATAGGAATGGATAAGAAACTATAGAGTTATTGTATTACTAGAATTAAGCATGTCTTCACAAATCACTGGAATAAATTATTTAAAGGTTACAATAGTGAGGCACTAGCTAATAGAAATTCCTCAACTAGGCTCTAAAGTACCAAGACCAATGAACGGAGGGCGCGTGGATGATTCCAGCTAATAATCTTACAGCCCTCAGGTTCGTACGAGCTCGTCTGCAGACCTGATTTTTCTAACATCTTGTCCTCCTTTGTCTCTTTGTCCACACCATAAGTGTCCGAACATGAGAATAAATGGCCACATAGTATAATGGAGGGTAAAACTAACTATTAAATGATAGTTGAAGGGTATGTTTTACCCTCCCAATTATATATTGAAGAAACAATAAATTCTTTAAGAATTCTCTTCTATTGCTCGTTCTCATGATAGGTTTATCATTATACCAGCTAAGGTTGAGATTATATCCCCTGAATTTTTTAAATTTATAAAAAGGTGAATGTGAATGTGTTTACCTTTCTATGGACCGTTTACCATTATATGATTTAATAGATGTATCTATGATATGGTGACATGTGTGTTTGATATCCACTTGCAATTTGGTTTTTGCAAGGTTATTTGCTCAAATTATTAAATTAAGAGCGTAGTTTCAACTATAAAACTATGTTGATGATGTTCATTTATAACCAAGTGGATTTAAATAGAAACTACATACCTTAAATTATAGCTAAATAATTGATTGTGAAAACAAAACTCCTAAAAGAAATTTGGTATAGGATGTGTTATTTAAAATGTAGCAGCACTTGTACGCATCAAGCCAACAATATCACAATAGGTTCAGGATTTGTAATGACCTCCGGGTTTTTCTTAAAAGGAAAAAACATTGACATTACATGAGATGGTATATATTCATAATATCTAAATCAATTTAATTTTTGTGGAACTAATAGAAATAGTTGTGTCAAGGTTTTACATGAGTTTGATAAGGTGTTAACGAAAATAATATTTCTATGGGCGATGAATATTGTAACCAAAATTTATTTGTGCCTAGTATTTTTTAAGATGAAAATGTTAAAACTTATATGTATTTGATTGTTTTGTATGATTTATGATGTCGTAGACTTGGACATGTTATTTTTTTCTTATATTAAGAAAATGCATATTTAAGTTTTTTTTCTTTTGTGAAAAAAAAAATTATATTTCAAAAATTCATGTATAGATTTACTAGTTATTTTAAATTGTAGATGAGTTTCAATATGATAATTATTTCTTTAGAATTCTAACCCTACCTTGTAAACGGGGGTGGATTTAGAGGGAGGTGAGGGTGTTCACCTGAACCCCCTCAACAAAAAATAATATTGTACATATAAGGTAATATTGTTGTTTATATATATATATATATATACACACACACTAGTTTTCGAGTACGTGTGTCGCACGTGTATCTCTTCCTAATTAGTTTACTAATATTTTAATATGATAGAAATAATATTGAAGTATGTATGTGATGAAAATCTTTTTATGAACACACAAGTATGAATTAATGAATGATTAGCTTATTGGACTGTTATTTATTGTAATCAAAAGCATTAACTTCTGAAAAATTGTTTTTGAATTATGAACGTGAGAATATCCTTTATTTTCTAGAGATGTAATCTGAATTAGGGGAGGAAAAAAGTTTTTTTAGTACCTTCTTTTAATATCATTGGAACAGAATAGTGAATAAGCAGAAACCACGTTTGAGTGACACTTGTTTCTCTTGCTAATTAGTATTACTATTTTTAAAATGATATAAATAATATTGAAGTACGTATGTGATGAAATTCCTTAGAGGAAAATACAACTACGAATTAACGAATGATTAGCTTATTGGATTGATACTTATTGTCATCGCAAAGCACTAACTTCTTAAAAATATTTTCGAATTACGAACGTGAGAATATTCTTTCTTTTCTAGAGATGAAATATGAATTTTGGGAGGAAAAGAGTTTCTTCTAGTACCTTCTTTTAACGGAGAAGGGTCAAAAATACCACTGAACTATAAGGAAAAGGTCTAAAAATACCCTTCATCCACCTTTTGGTCTAAAAATCCCCTTCTACTCATCTTTTTGGTCTAAAAATACTCTTCCATTCATCTTTTGGCTCACTTATACCCTTAAAACTAACAACTCTTTCTTTTCTTTTCTTTTTATAAAAATATTTATTATGTGTCATTTTCTTATTCGATGAAATAAAAATTCCACCTCAACTAATTTTTTTCCCATAATTTATTCAAGTCAATAATATACCTCTTCATAATTCTAATTATTATTTTTTTGTATTTGCTGTTGAATTTTTTTTTAATTTGTTTTGGGATTATGAACAAATTATGGGGAAAATCTAAAAAAGTCTTAAAAAAAACTACTATGTACGATTTTTATTTCCTTGGACTGATCGATTTCTCCTTCTCTATCTCCTATTCCTCCCTGTTAGTAATGCTTTCTACTAATTATATATGAACTATAAATGAGAGGAGCAGCAAGTTCTGCACGGGAAAGTTGGGCAGATCATACACAAACAAATAATATACCTCCATGATCCCAAAAACTTTTTAAAAAAAAAAGTTAACCAAATATAAAAAAAACTAGTAGTTTTCTAAAAGATTTTTTTTCATAATTTATCCAAGTCAAAATAATATTCTTCTTAATAATCTCAAAATATTTTTTCTTTAAAAAAAATAAAAAACTACAACAAATATAAAAAATTATTAGATGTTTAAAAATATTTTTGTGGGAGTCTTGAAGAGGTATATTATTTTGATTTGAATAAATTAAGGGGGGAAATCTAATAGAGCTGGGGTTTTTATTTCATTTAATAAAAAAATGACACATAATAAATATTTCAAATAAATAAAGAGAAAGAGAGAGTTAGTTTAAGGGTATAAATGAGCCAAAAAGGTAGATGGAAGGGTATTTTTTAGACCAAAAAGATGAGTAGAAGGGTATTTTTAGACCAAAAGGTGGATGAAGGATATTTTTAAACATTTTCCTATAGTTCAGGGTTGTTTTCGACCCTTTTCCGTTCTTTTAATATCATTAGATCAAAATAGTGAATAAGCAGAAAGAACATTTGAGTGACACGTATATCTCCTGCAAATTATTATTAATGTTTTAAAATGATATGAATAATATTGAAGTATATATGTGAGAAAAATCCTTAGAGGAAAATACAAGTATGAATTAATGAAAGATTAGCTTATTGGACTGATATTTATTGTCATTGCAAAGCACTAACTTCCAAAAATTATTTTCAAATTATGAACCTAAGAATATCTTTTATTTTCTGGAGATGAAATCTGAATGTGGGGAGGAAAAAAGTTTATTTTAGTGTCTTTTTTTAATATTATTGAATCAGAATAGTGAATAAGCATTTTAATAAGGATAGAAGTTGTTAAAGAATAAAATGTGTTTTATATAATTAAACAAAAAAATTTACAAATAAAAGTGTTAATGTTATAACCAGTCCATAAATTATGTAAAGATTACAGTTTGGAAAAGAAATTATTAGTATTCAATTGAAAAACATACCGAAAATTCGAGATAAAACAAACCTAACAACTTTCGAATACATGAAATTAAATAACACATCATCATCTGCACAATGCTAATCTTTGTAACAATGCTTGTAGCCTAGTGTGCTTAGAGATTATGATTATTACAATTTGTTCACTAAAACATACTTGTGTAACATCTCATTTTTTGTTAAAACTATAACTCACTCAATGACTGCAAATAAAACTTGAGGTTTTCTAGGAAGAATAAGAAGCGCAGAAAACTTAGAAAAAATTTTGTTTAAAAATTAGAGGAAATCCCTTTATTTATAACCATCAAATGGTAGTATGAACATGTGTTTATTGTGTCTTATTAGAAAAGCCACAACCTTTTAGAAAAGTCACAACTCTTTCGAAAAGTGACAATTCTTTGGAAAAGTCACAACCATTTGGAAAAGTCACAACCCTTCATAAAAGTCACAACTTATCGAAAAAGTCATAACCCTTCTGAATAGTCACAACTTATCAGAAAAGTCACAATCCTTAAATGTGAAAAAGTGTATCCTTTTAATATAATATAAAATTAAATAAATATAAATATACAATAGAAGATATACTAAATTGAGTATTTTTAGTTAGGGGTATTATAGTAATTTAACATTCAAGTTAGGGAGCTCATGCTTTTAAGGTAGTGTGTGTGTGTGTGTATTGATTTTGAATTCCCAAAACACAAGATTAAAGGTTGGTGTAGTGGTTAAGGGCATGCAAAACTCACCTTCAAGTTTAAATCATAGGCACGCATTAGATTGAACAATGAATTAAGTAAAGCAAGTTAAATAATAATAAGTATAAATTTGATAATTAGATGCTACAATGAGTAAATGAGATGAATAAAAAGTAAGAGTACGAATCTGAATGTTTTTGGGGCGTATAAATGCGTCTTTGAGAGATAGAACTGGATAAGAAAAAATAAAGGTCGATAGATGATTTTATAAATGCATAACACTATTCATGGATCAACACGAAAATCATCATATAGCTGTCATTACTAAACAGGTAAACAAATATAGCTCCAACATATAATAACAAAAACACAAGACGATCGATAATTTTATTCCCCATGAATTTGACATCCTCTCTATTTGAAGAGATCATGTTAGCTAGAGCCACAAGCAATGCATTTTGAAGATCTTGCTCGTCCTAACTTTTATGTGCATCCACATATTTTACATTTTCAAGAGTTCTTTGTTGAATTTGTTAGAAAATGAGATTTTTCAAGATATTTTTTAGTTTAATATTTCTCTTTTGAATAGTTTGTAAGAAAATGATAGTCTTTGTTTTATGAAATATGTCTTGTAAGAAAGTATAATGGTGGTTGGATAGGTACAGGGGCGGCTCTATACCTTACAAAATAAGTTATTTGTCTTAGACCCCTAAATTTAAGGAGGCTCATATTTTAGCAATAATAAATTTACTATAGGTATTTTTAAAAATAAAATATAATTGCATTGTTTGTTTCAATTTTTAGTTGAATATTGAAAAGTCTTTTAATTTTTTATTAAAATTAAAACTCCAAGTGAAATTAAAAGCAGACAAACTAATTGAAACGAATGGAGTACTATTTATAAAAAAAATAATTTTTTCATATAAAAAGATAGAAGCAATTGCATCTCAAAATAGTTTCTTCCAAAATATATTATTAATAACTTTGCATTTAAAAAAATATGAAGAATATACTTTAAATTAAAAAAAAAGTATCAAGTATTATTCAAAAGTTTAAGCCTCTGATTTATTTTTGGTTTTAGGCCACTAAAATACTTGAATCACCCCTGAATAGGTATGATTCTCTACTAACTTTTGAAAAACTTATGTAGATATATGTATATCTCTTTTGTAATATGTAACGTATAAAGAAAAGGTTCTGTTGAGCCTTATGTTTTCCTTTGAAGTTTCAAATACTAACAATGGTATCAGAGCCCTTCTTCTTGAGGGATCTATGAAGACAAAAACTATAAGGTTTCCTTTAGTTCCTCTATGGAGAGAGATCTAAGCAATAGTAACATGGCATCCAACAGCTTCTTGGGGGCAGACCCTCCTATATTTAGGGGAGAAAACTATCACATTTGGGTGATAAAAATGAAGATTATCTCAAAGATCTTAGTCTATGGGAAACAATTGAAAGTGAAGTTGGTTCTCCCTACTTGGACCAAATCCAATTGTTGCACAAATAAAGATTTATGAATATGTGAAGTAAAGAAAATCAGAGGATCTCACATACCTTCATTCAGCACTTTCAAATATGATTTTCACAAAAATAATGGCTTGTAAATCACCTAAAGAAGCATGGGAGAAGCTAAAAAAAGAGTTCGACGAAAGTGGCAGAGTAAAAGAAAATGGCCAAATGACCCCCCACCCAATCTATTAGTCAATTATCAACAACACACTTATATTTTACGAGGGTCCTATTACCCCCCTAGACATTTTAAAAGAGTAATATATTGCCCCTTAAAAGGTCACACCCAGATTTATGGTAAGTAGTAGGCCGCACGTGCGATGCCACGTCACATATATTGTACTTTTTTATATAAAAATATTATTATTCTTTTTCTTTATTCTATTTCCCTTTTATAGTTTTTTTTTTCTTTCAGTCCGTTTCTCCTTCTTTTTTTTTTCCTTTTTTCCCCTTTTCTTTGACTAAAAATTTTCTGCCATTGAAGTGGAAATTCTAAGTTCCATTTGTAGCCTCAAAAATTTTAGTTTCATAATCGTTTTTTGAATTATTTTCAGAGAAGTTCCAAATTTTCTTATACAACTATTTCAGTATGCAATATTTGAACCTTTTCCAGAATTAATTTGTGGGTCTC
Source organism: Solanum appendiculatum (assembly GCA_018342035.1). NCBI lineage: Eukaryota > Viridiplantae > Streptophyta > Magnoliopsida > Solanales > Solanaceae > Solanum > Solanum appendiculatum. The sequence goes on from JAGDQO010000320.1 coordinate 339,230, forward strand.
ATACCATCGAATATTTATCCGCTTCAAAAACTTCAATATCTTGATTTGGGGGAACAATTTTATCATAGATATCCACCGCCAACCGAAAATTTGACAAAGTTGTAGATCTTATGCATGTATATGAACTAATTTTTTCCGGTAAAAATTGATAAATTAGCCAATCTTGAATATCTAGGTTTGGTATTTAATGAATTTTCTCCGATGAGATTATTGTCGGAGTTTGGGAAACTAAAAAAATGAAGAATATTTGAATGAGATGTGAATTTGATTGGTGAAATTCTTGAAATTTTACGGATTTTCAAAGTCTCAAGCATATTGATTTGGCTTACGATAATCTAAAAGGAAAATTTTCATCTAGGTTGTTCATGTTAAAAAATTTGATATTGATATACTTGTATAGTAATCAACTTTCGGATCAGATCTGAATCTGAATTTCTTCAATTTTGTGCGTTGTTGTAGCTGAAGTAGTAAAAATTTAACTGTAAAAGATACTAATTTTGACCTTGATGCTTTGTCAGTTTTATTTACTCAACTGGGTTTCCTCTATATTTTCAATTTTGTGTTCTTATGCTTGGACTTATGAACACTTAACTATTGGAAAGTATTGGTTTTTAATTTCATCTTGTGTTCTTCTAATTTTTGCAATTAAAGGTTATTTCTTTTGAAAAAAAAAAAAAGAAGAAAGAAGATAGCGTTAGTAGTAACTATTATTAATAGTGAGGTTATTCAATACTTTTTTTCAGGTGACTTAAATCTGATGAGTGTTGAAGAAATAGAGAAAGAAGAGAAAGAAAGTAACATGGAAAAGATAAATAAAAGTAAAAGGTAGCATATATAAATTTAAACAATCAGAAAATTAATATGAAAAAGAAAAATAAGAAAGTTTGCCTCTCACTCTCTTTGAGAAAGTGAATTGCATTTTCTTTGCCAACTCAGCATTAGGGAGCAAATAATTCTACTATAAAATAGTTCAAGGGGACAATAGGACCCTCCTAAAATATAAGTGTGTAGTTGAGAATCGACTAATAGGTTAGGGGTCATTTGGCCATTTTCTCGGCAGAGTGAAGATTGTCAAACTCTTAACTCTCAAAAGAGAATTTGAGATGTTAACACTGAAAGACGAAGATACTGTGAAACAGTACTCTACCAAACTTGTGGAGACTATAAACAAAATAAGACTATTTGGGGGAAAAAATTCATAATTAAAGATGGTGGATAAGATGATGATGAGCTTATCAGAAGGTTTGAGTCTAAGATTTCAGTAATAGAGAAATTTTCTAATCTAAAGAGTTTATCTGTAAAAGAATTGATCAGTAAATTTTAAGTCCAAGAACAAAGACCATGTATAAGAGATGACGAAGCAGCAGAAGTAGCATTTCAGGCAAAGCATAAAGGCAAGCAGACTATCACGAAAAATAAAAGGATGGATAGAGAGAAAATAGCAAAGGGCAAAACATGAAAGAAATTTTCAAAAAAAAAGGAAACTTTCCAACTTTTAATTATTGTAAAAGAACCAATCATCCAAGTAAAGATTGTTGGTACAAAAAAACACATCAATTCAACGCATATTTTGTAAAAAAAAAATGGGTCATACAAGCAAAATCAACCACAACAACACCACATGTAGCAAGCAAATTTTATTAAAGAGTCAAAAAAGGAAGAAGAAAGCTTGTTTATGGCTTTTCATGAAGAAAACACAACCAACAAATCCTCATTGAGTCATATATCACATAATGAGCTCATGTTTCACACTTGGGAAGCTGAAGCAGATATGATGTCCAAGTATCCTTATCTTTTTCCTTTCAGTTCAATTTCAGCGTGAGGTAACAGTTCCTCTTTAGTACTCTTTCAAATTCATGGTTTTCAGTATTTTCATGTCTCAATATGCATCCATGTTCATGAAATCAGATCATTCTTCATGTTTTAAATCGGAGTCAGTCACTCCTTCAGTTTTCAGTGTTTAGCTTTCAGTATTGGGTTGTAGATCTTTCCCTACTCTTTTCATCCTAGTTAGACCCTATTCAAGGACGAATATTTTCAAGGAGGGAGATATTGTAACATCTCAAAATTTCCTAGCTTAGATCAGACCAAGAAAAGTGCAGAAAAATTTCAAGTCTACAGAAGTCTGAGTTTTACGAGCTCTATCCACGGGCGTAAAAGAAACTACATATCGTAAGTGGTAGTCGGAGATCAGCTTTAGAAATCAAGATATTGGGTCAGTGTTTACGAATCAAGTTACATATCGTGAAAATTTTTACGGGTCGTAGACAGGAGTCATAGAAACAACTTTTAAAACTTGAAAAAATTGACTTGAACAGGACGAGAAGGTTCTACGGGTCGTACATGGTTTTACAAATCATGGAAGGTTTCATAAACCAAAGTCCTGAAACCTCATAACTCGAACATATCTATGGTTCTACAAAGCCTATCTATGAGTCATAGTTGGATCTACGGTCCATAGAAAGGGTCTCATAGATACTACCTCAGAGACTATGTACTTCAGATTATTTTCTACGGACGAGTAGAACGGGTCGTAAACTGAACTGAACTACGGACCATAGAATGGCCACGTGGTTTGAAAGTTCAGAAACCCAGAATCTTCCTCTGATTTCTACTGACATGGTTCTACGGTCCATAGATGGCCCTCGTGAAACCTGTCGACGGCTTTTTAGTCAGGGTCATTGTGGTCTTTTTTTCATTCTTATAATCCCTATTCTATGTTGTCTTGGACAATTCTAAGTGGAATTAAGTAATTCCTAGTGACCCTAACCCCTTATTCACTCCTAACTCTCCCAAAATCAGTTTTTTCTCTCTCAAGTCTTCTCTTTCAAGCAAGGATTAGGATTCCAATCTTCAAGCCTCCAATTATATTCTAGGTAAGTATGTGGAATTTCATCAATGGGTATCCCTTCACCCATTGATTTTCAAAGAAACCTCAAAGTTTCAAGTTTATGATTCTTACTAAGCTAGGATTTCTATGATCTTCATGGGTTTTCAATGCAAATCAGTTTTCTTCATGATCAGTCTTTAATTGCATGTTTTACATATGAATTTCATGTTTTAAATGATTATTTCGTGAACCCTCAATATACAAGTATTTTCATGATTCAGAATTATGCTATTTCAAATGCATATCTTATATTATCATATTTTTTTCAGTTATCATGATTTATTAGCTACTCAGTTTTTATCAGTTATCAATATGATTTTGTATTATCAGATTATTACTGTTTTGAAATTATATGCATATTTTCGTTGGGAGTTATACTTAGCACTGAGTGGATTTGGGGATGAATAATTCTTATCAGCATCCGTGAACCTTTAGTAGCAATTCTTAAGTCTCAAAACTATGTGCCCCTGTAGGTTCAAGTATCCCTAGTTGTCTTATCAGATTAGTGGATCCACATTGTTATCAGGTCCCTTACCTTGTCAAGTATTGGACACCCGTTTTTTGGGTGTGGGGTACTTCACTGAACTACATGTAGTAGCTCACATGATTTATGTTGGTTTTTAGTATCTCCCACGGTCAGACTTTCAATTATTGCATGACCTTGTATATATGTATCTCAGTCCAGTTTATCTCAATTTCATGTTATTTTACTTGGTCATTAAATCAACATGTTTTACATATACATCATGTTTAGTTATCACGTTTATCATGCATTAACTTACATACTTAGTACATTCAAATTATTGACCACATACTTTCTGCTTATATTGTTTGATAATATATGTTCTGACATTCCATATTCAACTCGCAGTTAATACAATTTCAGTTAGCGACAGACCAGTTGGTGAGCCCTTATCTATCCGGGGACAACCTTTATGATTTTTTTTCAACCATTTACTTTCAGTTTCAAACATTTGAAGTTATCTAGGGGTTTGTCCTAGCAACTCACACTAGTAAAGGCTTTTCAGACAGTCAGTTTAGATTTCCACTTATGTGTACTCAGATCTCTTGTTTATTGGTGTTAGACTATTTCAGTTCAGTTCCGCATTCAGTTATCTTTTATTGTTATTTCATGTTAATCTTTTAATGTCATTCCATTTTATGCCATGAGGTTAGCTTGGGGTCACTTGTGGCTCTAAGCACTGTGTTGCGTCTAGGGAGTAGTCTTGGGGTGTGACAAACTTGGTGTAAGAGCATTAGATTCAAGTGTCTTAGGATGTCTGAAAGTCATATTAAGTAGAGTCTTATTTATGGGTGTGAAGCGCGTCATATCTATGGATGAGGGACTATGAAACGTTTTAAGAAATACTTCACTTCTTTCATACTCTTAGTCGTGCAATAGAGTAAAACTCTATAAAGTCTCTTTCTAACTCATGCTTTACACGTTTTCAGCATCATGCCTACTAGAAGAGCCTATGTCAAAAGGAACAAGAATAAGGAGCAACAAGCACCTTCAGCTCCCGCAAATCCTTTGGCTGAATAGGCTACTCATGTTGAGTTTAGGGCTGCTTTCCAAGTGCTAGCCCAAGCTATGACTGCTCAGGCCAACCGAGAGGTTGTTGCCTTTGTTAACCCAAATGTTAGTATGGTTGCAACTAGAGTCCAGGACTTCACTCAGATGAACCCTCCAGAGTTTCATAGTTCGAAGGTGGATGAGGATTTACAAGAGTTCATAGAGGGTGTTCACAAGGTTATTGAGAGTATGGGTGTCACTCCGCTTGAGAGTGTAGATTTGGCCGCTTATCATTTAAGAGAGTAGCTCAAATTTGGTACTAGCAATGGAAGAAGGAAAGCGTTGTTGATGTAGGCTCATTGGACTAGGAAAAGTTCAGGGCTGCTTTTCTAGACAGGTTCTTTCCGCTTGAGATGAGAGAGGTTAAGGTCCAAGAGTTCATAAATCTGAGACAGGGTAACATGTCAATGAAGGAGTATTCTTTGAAGTTTTTTCAACTCTTCAAATATGCTCTGACTATGGTGGCAGGACTCTAGGGCCCATATGAGAAAGTTTGTCTACGATATTTCTGAGATGATGGTGAAGGAGTGTAGGACTGCAATGTTGATTAAGGAGATGGATATCTCGAGGATAATGACACATGCTCAACAAATTGAGGAAGAAAAGCTCAAGAAGAGTGCTAGAGAGACTAAGAGAGATCAGACATATAGTGTGGACTACTCTCATCAGAAATTAGGAGATAGTAGTCGATATCAGTTTCGTCAAAAGTACTCAAGTCCAGCCCCATCTTCAGCTAGTACTCCGGGGCAGTGTTTCTAGTGGACGCACTTTCCCCACTTGTCAGAAGTGCGGTAAATATCATCCAGGAATGTGTATGGCCGGTACTGGTGGGTGCTTTGGATGTGGAAGACAGGTCACAAATTGAGGGATTACCCATCGACTGTACGCAAGGGCAAGGATGTTCATCAGCAGGCTCAGCCTAACACTTTAGCAAGTCGCCCCACTCAATAGGGTACCTCATCTAGCACTAGTGGCGGACAGCATCAGAACAGGTTTTATGCTCTTCAGACTCAATAGGATCAGGCTGATATAGTCATTGATATGTTATCTTTCAGTTTGATGTTTATGCATTGTAAGATTCAGGAGTCACAATACTTTTCAAGATGGGTTGGAAACTTGGAATGAATCAACCCAATTTCCTACATGACAACCATTTATTTTTTTATTGATTTTCATATAAACCACACGACATTATAAAATGTACAGAACTGCATTTTTGACTTTAGACATTTTAAATGGGTAGGACTACATTTGAGACTTTTGACATGCAACTCCATATGACAAGAGAGAGATAACCTACTAGGTAAAAAGGGCCCCTTGCCTGCTGGGATTGGAGATTGGGAGAATGATGTTTACCATATCAAAAGAAATATCATGCGGGCATACATGAGTTGCAATACAACAAATCCTCAGTTTCTTCATTTCAACATAAAGGGACCTTTAGTATCTAAAATAAATAATTAAAGTTGAATATTCTATGAATAACAACTAGAGGCAAACCCCCAAAATCCGAATTTTGAACTCATAGTAGGCTCTGTTTGGGAACGTTAGGATCATGATCAAACTAAACTAATCGAGTTTAGTTGATGCATTTTCAAATGGAGGCAATCCCCAATCGGCTGGGCTGAAATCAAGTAAAGAATTCAAAACCTGATCAGCGACTTGATGATACAGACTATCCAACCTTGCATCTGGAACCATAACCACTGACCTGCATGCAGTAACATAAAACCCAAGTCAGTAGATGATAGCGCAATCAGAGCTTTATACATTCCTTTGACAACTATATATCTGTACCTTCACTTTTCTCATAAGAACATTAATGCAATGAACAGGGGATAAAAGGGACCAAAATGCAACCAAGTGATCTTCTTATCAATGACAATGAAAATCATAATGCCACTTCCAAGACCCACTTGGCATACGTTGTTACATCGTTGAACAGAACTTTGAGGATTTTAGTAGCTAAAGCATGTTATTGGCATTTAATCATGTCTAATAGGACCCAAAAAAAAATGCAGTAATAATAGTAGCAGACAAAAATGAGCAAGTTCAGAATTCATGAAAACTGCTAACATTCCAGACCTGAAGAAATTAAATTAAGGAAAAAACATAGCCTCATAGTACAAAGCAGGAAAACTATTAGGAAAACACAAGAAACCCGAGCAAACACCAAAAAGGGACCATGTTACAAGGACTCTAATGATCACTACTAGAAAGAGATTTGGGTCTGCATATTGTAAGGACCCAAACAAGGAATATCATCTATCCATTACAGGCAAAACTAGGTGTTTGTGTGGGTGTCATAGAAAATTCCGGGTCCTGGTGAAGTAGCAAACTGAGGCCAGTTGAGGATGGAATAATAGTAATATGTGTCTTTAAGATTATCGAATGATCCCGAAGAAGATTATAAATCAGATAGAAAAATAGAACACCAGAAAGCACTTGCAATGTTGATAGGTTGAAAGAGATTCTTGAAAGTCAAGACAAAACCCCAAAATAGGAGGAAGAAAAAAGCAAGATCCTGAAGGAGTGCTCTGAATCCAAGAACCAGACCAAAATCATATTGTTTTCTCAATTACTAGATGTTATCTTCACCTATAAGTTAATCAACTACTTAGTGCCAAATTGCTGAGACATATATCTAGATGAAATATAAAAGGCAAACTATTTACATGTTGAAACCAATCGGTGTAACCTTTTGCATAGGATGTCAAGTACATAAGACTGCTGACGGAGAGCAAAATATTCATAGTAATAACAAAGACAAGAAACCATAGAGTGAAAAAAACAAAACAAAAGCTATGCAGTTGAGCAAGCATTTACTGGAAAGTACAAGGAGAGTTGGTATAAAATGAAGTGAAATTTCACTCAACCAAAGAGACACTTAGTTCGAAAGTAATCATGTAGTTCTCTCAAGTTATTCTACAAGAAGAAAATCAAAAAAATATCACCAGACATAAAAATTTTGGGCGATAGACTTACATTCCAGCATTCTTGGCTGCAAGGACACCGGAGGGCGCATCTTCAAATACAAGAATCCTCTGCGGATCTACTGGTCCACCCTGTCCATATTAAACATAAAGAATACAGTTCATAGGCATCAGTGATATTTCATAATTGACTACATATACTGACCATATTTCTACTTTTCCATTATCTGAAGGATCTCCATTCTAGTTTCACAAATTACACCTAACTTTCTCAGATTTGGTAACCAAAATAGTGTTAACTTACATCTTTTTTCCCTAAAGGCTTGTACATTCAGAAAAAGTAGTCTCTCACTGTACAATTTTGAGAACAGATTTTGCCTTTCTGTAGTAAAACATCCTAGAAATTTCAGATGTTATATATTCTCCGCTTCAAATCAAATGCCCATCTTCCAATTTTAGTTCATCCCAAAATAGTGTCCTTCCTAAAAAGAGAACTTCTTGAACATACTATACCATATAAAAATCACATGGGACTCGGTTTTTCTCTTTTAAATACACCGTCTATCCCAAAAAGTTTCCATGTAATGTTTTGAATAATCAAAATAATTTTTTTTTCAAACATAACTTCGGATAAACTTTTATATACATAAGGATATTGACAGTCCATGGAAGGAGGAAAAGACAAGTAATGCTCCCAGAAGAAGCCGGGAGCATCAAAGCTTGGGGTTGTTGAAATGATCAATGAAAGATTTCTTTTGGAATTTCCATCTGATATAAACGCTGCCAGGGTTAAGATTGGTGAATGGAGATGGAAGAGACAGAAAATTAATCTTGTGAACCGGACTTCGCTGACATCAATGTCCGGAAAATACAAGTTCCGGTGACTCAAGATGGGTTAGGCTTAACAGTTTTCCAACACAACTCCGTGTGCCTTGATGCTGACGCTCACTTAATTAGGTTATATTGGGGAATGGAGCAAGGAAGGGGTATCATACTCCCTATGTCCCAATTTATATGACTCACTTTCCATTTTAGTCGGTCCCAGAAAGAATGACAAATTTCTATATTCAATAACAATATAACTTTAAAATGCCCATTTTACCCTTAATGAAATGATTTATAGCCGCACAAATATATATTACTTATTTTAGACCACAAGTTTCAAAAGTTTTTTTTTCTTTCTTAAGCTCCGTATTAAGTCAAACTACATCACATAAATGTATATTTGTATATAGAACTTTTATATACTTTGTTTGCTGATACGTTATAATATCGTGCAACACCTTGATTAGTTGAAGTTGAAGATGGCAAGACAACTGTAGAACATGCAGAGGAGGAGGATTGGATTGATATGAGTGATCAGATTCATAAATTTAACTTCTGAGATGGCAAAACAATGCAACATTCTAACAAAAATCATTGACTTTACTTTTTCATTTGGAAGCTAACAATTAAAGATGACTAATGTGTTTGATCACTGCATCACCGTAAATAGCTCACAGAGCAAAATTTCTATTTCTAAAAAATAACATTATTTAAAGTTTGATACAAGAACCAAGCCAACAGAAACAGGCATATTTTGAAAAGTCTAGTAGGTAAATTATCAGTTAAACCATACCAAGGGAGGTCTATGTAATAGAAGACGAGAAGGATAAGCATCATAGCTACGAGATCTCTCAGGATATACACAATCTAGAGAAACAAAAATCAGAGAATTACCTCAAATCTGTTTGCAGCTGCAAGGAATATATCAGGTGATGGCTTCCCTTGTTTAACTTCTGGATCATCGCCACGAACGATATGATGCATTAGTGAAAAAAGTTCACTGTGTCTTTGAGTTTTCAAATCAAAGTGCCTTGTGTGAGTACTGAAAAATGCATTTATATTAGTTCACTTTTTGAATCTTACTTCTTAAACATCATCTTAGCATATGTTAATTCTTACACTTCTACTTGCTATACTAATTATGCCACCAATGGTAAACTTTCTGGTGAACAAAACTAAAAGAAGATGACATACCCCGTAGCAACACAAATTGGTATCCCATTTTCATGAAGGTGATGAATCAGGTGGCTGGCCCCTATAACAGGACAAAAACTTAAAATAAGCAAAGAAATTCGTGTATACTAATCCAATTTTGCATTAAATGAAATTAAAAGATTGAAATGAACAATATGTAGAATTTATATGCTAGTCTTCATACTTAATATCCACTCTACTTCAGAAACAACTATTCTAAACTAACATTACTGGATGCAAAGAACTTGAAAACATAATTAGTTTTTCAAGTTCTTTGCAACTGAGTTGCTCGGACTCTTCACTTTTGGTGCCGCACCCGTGTCGCCATGACATGGGTGTGGGTGTGGGTGTGGAATCCGTGTCCGAATTGGTCAACCAATTTTGGGTACTCTGACTAAAATCAATGGGGTAAGTCTGGACAGTTTTAATGATTTATGTAATCAATACAAAAGCTAAAGGTGAAATTGAAGAAAATGGAATACCTTTTAGGCTTTTACATAGAAATTTCTATGTCACTCCTTTTCCTTTAATCTTCTTCCAGGATTCTGCTCAAGTTCTCCACATAATATCTCATTATTTAGGTTTTCTAACTCTACTTTTTAGATATTTTAATTATTTTTAGGCGAATCCCCACACCCGTATCCCTATGGATCCATATCCCCAAATCTTAAAAATTAGACCATGAAGGATCCGACCTCTAGATCTGCACCCGTATCGGACACCCGCATCCGAGTCCAAGCAACTTAGCTTTGCATCTAGTAATGTTAGTATAGAATAGTTGTTTCTGAAGTAGAGTGGATATTAGTATGAAGATTAGCATATACATTCTACATATTGTTCATTTCAATCAGTACGCATAGTGACCTCTCGAATGGTGAAATTTTTGCAACGAGTTAAAAGATGCACAATACACATAATGAATGGTCAAACTAATCATTTACCAATGCGATGGTAGGAGCAAAAAGAAACCTCTGAAAATCATTTCTAATGTTCGCAGCAAAACGAGTTCCAACTCTGAATTGTATACCACAAGAAGGTAATGAAGGTGTTTTCCTTGTTATCTAGGAAATCATATGTACCAAGTCACTTAAAAATAAGCTTTTCTTTTCTCAAGTTTCAAGGTTTAAACTTTTTTTTATAACAACTCTGTTGAGGTTAGCTTGCAGTACACCTCGACTAAAATTCCTCTGGTACCTATTACCTCCCACTAGCACAGGTGCCGGATAACTCTACCGACCAAAACATAGACAAATTGGAAGTTTCAACTAGGGTTGCCTCCGATGAGATTTGAATATTAATTGATCAAGGTTGTTACTCCGGCTCTCAACTGCTAGGCCATCCCCAGGGACAGTTTCAAGGCTTTAATATGCAAAATATAGCATAAATGGTATGGAGGAACCTTTTATTATGCATCTAGAGAAGTAGAGATTACATGTCCCTGGTTATACTTTGGGTGAAGAAAGAAAACTGAGCTATTTCCATCAAGTAAAGCAAAGCCTCTCCAAAACTTTAAAACCCGTTAAAGTTATCCTCTATTGGTAGTTTTCATCAAATGCTATATAAGCTAGGCCCTATTAGGTGGCAAAGATGGAGATAAAGAGTAAGAATTGAAACCCCATTAGCAGCTTGTGTATGTTCGTGCAATATGGGTGTCTCATCCTTAAGAACTGGTTACTTTCTCAGCAAAATTTAGAATGTTGAAGGATAAGATCCTGCTTCAACAGAGATTCATGAGAACATATCTACCACCTCCACCGCTCTTTTCTTTTTCATAAATAGGAAGCTTAGAATCCAACTTGAATATTGAAAGGATTACCAGATATAACAGAAAAATGTTCCACCTGTCCCTGCATGTTTATTTAAGACTAGACAGAATTTCATCCAACATCTACTGGATCAATTAAACTTCCCACATTTATACTTCCCCGATGCTTTTTGCACAGGTTATGGAGGTAAAAGTATACCTGGGAGTTGAATGCTCCAATACAATAGGTAAAAAGTAGTATGATTGATCACAGATCTGTTCTGGACCTAAAATTCACCATACAACCAGAAAAATTGATCTTGTGGAGAAACTGATGTCTTACTTCATAACTTTGAGGAAACAATGGCCTGTTCAGTCCAATTTGGATGCCTATATAGGAGGTAACTACATAATTTATATAAATGTATATTATTTTATATAATATACATATACGTTACAATATCTACCCATGTATATAATATGCAAATCGGAACTCTCTTTTAAAGAGAAATCATATATAGTATGGTTACGTCTTCAATAAAGAAGGTTATATAGAAAGTGAAGAAATTGATTTGAATATTTGATCAAGATCCACAAATTTATGCCATTTTAAGACAAATAGTCAATTCCCTAAGTTTTACATCATGTGCAAATGTCTGCTCCTCTTATGAACAGAACTGAGGAAGGGTGAGAAAGCTTAAACTTGAGAAATGGATAAACAAAAATATTCTCTCTTGTGCTCATCAAAATTGTACCTGGCATGAGGTCGCTTGTGGGGAACATTTTCTGCAACATTTCCTCTCTCTCTACAAGAAAATCTTCAGCTGTAAGTGAATCACTTATTCCTGTCTCTTCAACAAAGACCCTGGCAGCCTCTATTGCCTTCTTCCCCATCATCTTTGCCTTGAGTGACCAATCAAAAGTCTTATTATACCTAGCAAGTATAATCTCCTGGACCTCTGTATAGAATTTCTCGGTGTCTGATACACAAAAGAAAAGGAACAAAGAAGCTAGTCAACCAAGATTTGTCTTCAAGTAGCATCTATTCGACCACACAAAGATTCACTTGTTTCTTTCCGATAGAATATAACAAACGTAAAGGCCTGGTAAATATCAATCTTCCCTTTGATCCCCTATGTTAACAATCTACCCTCACACCTTCTTCCCGTTACTTATTTGCCTCCATCCTTAGAAGCTCTTTTATTTTCTAAAACAGACTGTAGTGTCTTAATATATCAGGTGATGGGATAAGTTCATATCAAAAAATATGTTTTCTGTTCAAACTGCATAGGTATACAAAAAGGGGCATAACAAATTTGGCTGTGTGAATTTCTTTCGTGGTTATTTAAGTTACATTACTTGGGTAACAATAGAAAATCCAAATAACAATACACCTAGAGTCACAAAAATATCAAATGGACCAGTCCATGCATCCTTTCCTAAACTTTAAGATCCCCTATAATAAATCAACATTGATCTTACTGTTGCTTTGAGAGAACTAGATTTTTTTTCCTTTTGGTTGATAAAGAGGGAACTAGATTTCTCTTGAATACTACAAATCCTAAGGGAGCACAACAAGCAGTCTTAGGTATAAGAGTTGATTGTAGTTTTGTACATCTCCAAAAAGAAGAATTCGTAAAAGATAAGACAATGCACGGTGGAAGTAACTTTCACTGACGTCCTATTGCTAGCTTAGGTACACCAGTATAAGGTTTTTACTGACTAAAAATCATAACCGCGTACAGGCAGCGAGTAATATATAATTTACAAAAAGAATGCAACTCTCTGCTATAGTGACGTGCTTTAGAACCACCAATCCTACATAATTTATTGATTTTCTCAATTAGGGGAATATATAGTCAAAGAACTTATATTGTTTACAGAAAGAACGCAATTCTCTGCTATGGTGACATGTTTTCAGAACCACCAAACCTCTGTAATTTACTCTTCATTCCTCTTGATTAGGGAAAAAGATAATCAAAATACTAAGAAATGCATTGTGTTTTCTTTGATAGGTGAGAAATGTCTTAGTTCTTGAGTAACTTATGAGCTAGATATGTGATGTTACATCAGAAAGACATAGACATACAAACGTGTACAAATGCTTGAGGAACACACTTATCATACCGTCTCTACTGGAATGTGGAGTGGCATAGCAGGGACGGAGCCAGCATATTGTTAGGGGTTCATCCGAACCCCTTTCAGTGGAAAATATTTTTAGATAGTCGATGCCGAACCCCCTTCGACTAGTTCGTGTGTTTACTTCTTCAGATTTTGAACCCTCTTATTGAAAATCCTGGCTCCGCCACTGTGGCATAGTCTATCTATAAAGAAAAGCATAACAGACATCAAAATAGTCTTCCTCTAAATAAGAGATGGTCTAATGGTCACAGGGACTCACTTAAAGAGACTAGAATTATGGATTTGTTCACCTATCAACTATAATTGACAACTTTTGGTATCACTAGCAAAGGCAACTTCAAATTCCAAGTTAGATAATTCCTTCAAGCCTTTTGGGCACATTGCTATTTCACCCTTCAAAAAGATTTTCTAAATTTTCAAAATTCGTTGCATAATTACTTCAATAGACGTTGACTTTCGTAATATATGAGTTTCCCCACCCTATCTTTACAAATCCTAAATCTGCCACTTCTTTCAAGGTATAACATCAAAAGTTACAGTGCTCAACTCTTTATTTTCAAAATTATTACTTCACTGGCATATTCATTCATCTCCTCTGAAGATAGAACACATCACACTCAAATTTTGAATTTCACTCCCAAATGATAAGAAATTATATGACATGCAAAGAACAATTTTAGCAAAACCATTGCATACCAAAATTACATACTTATAGGCAATTTACACAAGCACATTACAAAGGAGGGTGGCATTGCAATCTCAGTTCATTCAGATTTGTGAAATAAACTAAAGCAAAGGAAAGAGAGTAGGAGAGCAAAATCCAAGTGAGATGCTATACATATTGATACCTAGAAGAAGGCCGTCCATGTCAAAGATTACATGAGTGATTGAGCCTTTTCTTGCGGACAAAGTGTCTTGATTCGCCATATTTGAACAACTTTTAGCTTCTCTGGCGCATTAAGATTGCGGGAGATCTGAAAGCTTATTTTTGTTAGCCACTGCCTTAAAATGTGAAAGTTCCCTTTTCTTTTCCCTTTTTTTGGGGTTTTAATCGAGATTTAGCATCTTTCCTTCGTTATAATCTCGTGCCCTTTTTTCTCTTCTACATTTTCTAGAATCTAAGCGTGGAATTTTTTTTATATATTTTATTTTCATAGATTTTAAAAAATATTGTAATTGATTATAATTTATAATTAATTTTTCTTTTTCAAAATATTGTAATTGATTATAATTTAATAATTAATTTTTCTTTTTCAATTGACAGTATAATATTTCTTGTAATATTTTGTAAGATAAAAATAAACACATATAATTTATTGTACGTTATATAAAAAAACATAAATGTTTAAATCTATTTTATTGATTATCATTTTGAAAACTTTTTCAATTGAATCAATTGTTACATAAACTATCAAAATTATTCTAAAAGTGTTTAAAAATAAAATTAAAACTTCAATTCATTGAATAAACCCATTAGAGTATCAATTTTTTACTTATATAATACTCTTTCCGTTCATTTTTACTTGTCACTTTTTGACTTGACACACCCATTAAGAAAATAATTAAAAGATATAGGTATTTTACCAAAATATCCCTATTAAATGATGTTTAGTATTAAGTCTTGGAAATGAAGAAAGAGTATTTAATGTTGAGGGTAAACATGGAAAAATATAATTGTCTTTTCTTGATATGTCAAAAGTGACAAAATAAATTGAAAATCTATTTTAGAAAAAAGTGACAAGTAAAAGTGAACGGAGGGAATATTTCGTAATACTTGGAGCGTAGGACTCTTAATAAAAAGTTGAGAAAAGTATTGAAAGCATCCCTAAATTAAACTTGGCAAGACTTTAGGAGTGTAATTCACTCATGTTGCAAGATTAGGAGTGTATTTAAGTTTAATTAGTCAAGTAAATGATGTTTTTAAAGCTATTAATAATTTAGTAATGAAACTAATAATTGATATCAAATCTAGAGGTATTTACAATATTTCTGTAATCATTTAATGAGTATAGAATAGTCACCTGATTTTGAAGGCAATAAATAATCGTAATAAATTGATAATGAAAAGTCATAGCATGAAGTCCACACAAATACTTAATTCCTTCAAAAAAAATTCCACATTTTCCTTTATCTGTTCTGTTTTTTTTTTTTTCCAAATTCCAGTTTTCTTAGTTCTGCTCTTTCTTATTTTCTTGATTTTAGGTAAATTTTGTGTTTTAGATATGTATCTGAGACCTTTCCCAATTAGAAATACTTAAAATTGTAATATCAGTTGTTACTACTCTTTCCTGTTTTTATTTCGTATTTTATTGATTTTAGATTTATTTATTTTTTTGCAGGTTGGTCGTGCATGAATTCATTAATCAGATTTAAGTTATTTTATTTTGAAGATATCCTCAATTTTTTGTTGTAGGTGAATTGACCTTGATCTGGAGATGATATTGTTTGCATCTGTTATATTAAGTGTTTGTGTTCGTGCAAATGTTAATTACGTATTATTTTTTATATTTTTCGTGAAATTTTAGTAAAATTAAGCTCAGTATATATGTGTGAGAGAGAGAATATTGATTTGGATATATAGATGTAAGAATTGAATGAAAGATGTATATGTGATTGAAAGCCTATTTGCATGCTAAAAATTGCTTATTTTCAGAAAAGTGTTTTTGAAAAAAAACAATTTGTTTTTGAGTTACTCTTGTAATATTTTTGTTAACCCAATATATATGTGTAAGAGAGTATGAATTTTTTTAATCTTAATGCTTTCTAATTGAGAGTATATTATACATTTTTATTAATTTTTAATGGCTTGGCAGTTTTTATTATCTTATTAATCTTCTTTTTTTTCTATAATATTTCTATTGTTTTTTATATATTTTTTCCTGTAGGAATATATTTTTAAAATGGGCCTGATTAAGGATTTTGGAAAAGGAAAAAAAATAATCTAAATCAGAGTTGAAATCAATAGCTACTCTTTGAGATATGGTGATTTTATATGATTTGGTTTTAAATAGTTTAAGTTTTATAAAATACATCAAAAAAACTAAAATTATACTTTTTGCTTTCAGTATTTTAAAAGTGATACTTTCAAAATTTCTCTCATTTTCCTTTTTCTTTTTACCCTTTTGGAAATCCAAAAATTCTATATAAAAGAAGATAAAAGGAATGAATGAAAGACAATATCAAGAATGAAAAATAACAAAAAAGGGTTATAATTAAACCTTGTGTTGATTTTCTTATTTTTATTCTTGAAATTAACATTATCAGTCAAGAAGATTACAACATTACATAAAAAAATTATATATTGTACTATTTTTAATTTCAATATCTTTATACAAGAAGATTATAACAATACTTTTTGAAATAATAATTACTATTTGATTGATCATATGGAAAATCAACTCTACAAAAAAGGAGAACTTGAACTCACTGTCAACTCTCACCTTTAGTTTAAAATGGTACTACTATTTTCCTATCAATTATGCAGACATTCTACTATTTTCCTCAATCTCTTTGAGGTTTCTTGTAATTGATTTAATAATTTACTTTTGGAAATTAAATTTTGTTCAAGATATTGGGCATGGATTCAGATAAATGCAATAGCTTTTTCCTTAGATTCTGTATTTGTAATCCTTAAATATAGTATATACATTTCTAATTGCAAATCTTATAACTAAAGTTTATCAAAAAGATCATATAACCAAAAGGAGAATTCGGAATTCTTTTAACTTCAAATCTTTGATTCGTCTTAAAAACTAACCTATTTTTTTTTTGGCTTAAAAATATTTAAAGATGGAAAGAGGTAGAAGAGATAAGGCAATAATATTACTGGTTGTGGCTCTTTCAACATGTTTCTCTGCTTATGGACAAGAAATGATCACTGATCCAAAAGAAGGTAATTTAATTATTTCCTCCTCTTGTGATTTTCGAGCTACTTAGTGATATTTGTGGGGTTGTCCATTATTTGGTATATTGTATATAAATAATGTTAAATAGAGTAATGTTTGCATTATTAATGCTTGCATTATTTATAGATAGATTATGTTTATGCATTATTTGATTTGGTGCATTAAAAAACCATTCCAATACATGCATTAACACCATTGCATTACTAATACCTAAAAATCTACGATTATTAGTAATATACACATTAATACACAATAGAGTGTATAAGTAATGCTTGGCTTAGTTATACATAGATTGGAAAAGAGTACCAAACAAAGTATTAGTAATACACAAAGCTAATGCATGCATTATTTTTCCTAATACATTCTACCAAACGACCCCTTAGACTAGCAAAATGAAAATTATTTAAGAAGTGGGTACTATCATCTAGAAGCTCCCTAATGGGCAGTGTGGGGTAATTGATGGTGGGCGATGGGGATAGCAATGAATGGATGAAATTGGTTATTGATATTTTTGTAGAAATTTTTGAACAAATATTTTAATAATATTAAATTTTTGTTACATATCTTAATCATCAAATCTATTCATATCCAGTAAGTGTGATAGCATCCATGTCGGCCTACTTGTACTAAAGTTGACGGGCTTCAATAAAAAATCAAGAATATGTTTATCACGAAAGAAGTGTCCAAATTCAAGCTCAAAAGGAAGAAGATTGGGCCACGCGAAGCCCAACAAAAGAGCCCAAAAAACTGAATGTTTAAAGTCAAAGTTTCCTAATTTTAAAAGTTCTTTATTTTAAAGCTTCCTAGTTAAAAGTTTTCCTAGTTTAAAAGTTTCCTAGTTTAAATTTTCCTAGTTATTATTTCAATAAAAGTAGGATTTAAATCCCATTCTATTTGTGATAGGTTTCCCTATATATATATAGGGGTTGATTTTATTATTTCAGAAATGACATGATTAATATTATTTGAGAGGTTTCTCTTCTTTACACCTTTGTGTGTGCTGGCTATGGATTTATCTTACAACCTTATAAGAACGATTCTTTAAGAGGTAAGATTAATTCTTAATTTGATATCTTTGATTTCTATTCCTAAATTAAAGAAGGTGATTAGTCTTATACTAGTTGTTGTCTCTAATTTCTTCGAAATAGGGGTCTAGATCACTTTTGATCTAAGTTCTTGAATTGACTCTATTAGTATCATAATTAATTTTAATTCGCTAATTTTGAATACTATGATCAATTAGGGTTCTTAGCACTTTATCTTGAAATTTGGGGATCTTATTCTTGAATTTCACATATCTTTCAATTTTTGTCTTTAATCTATATAATTTCGCTTCCGCATTATTTTCGTGTTTATTCTGGTAACCCAATTCTTCTCAAGTGGTATCAGAGCGGTTCTATCAAGGTTCCGTTCTTGATAATCTTGGGAGTTTCACAAAACCAAAAAAAATCCTTTTGTAGTTGCTTGAAGGTTAAGCTACAAAGGAAAAAAAAAAAAGGAAAAACAAAAACAAAAGGAAAAAAAAAATCAATTACTTGAGTATTAAGGTATTTCAAGAAACTCTGAATTTGTTTTTATTCTTGATTTTCTATCTCAAAGAGGAAAATCAAGAAGAGGGGAAATTGAAGTTTTTTTTGTTTCTTGTTTTTCTTGTTTCACAAGGTGGTCCTTTTTTCTTGTTTCATCAATCCCAATTTATCTGGGAGTTGATAAATTCTTTTCTTTCTACATCTTACTTCTAAAAGGATTGTTACTAGTAGGGTTTATATATAAATCCTAAAGGAACCAGCCAAAGGTTGTTATTTGAGTGGAAAAAAGGCAAGAAAGGGTGAGATCAGTAGAGAGAGAAAAAAGAAGTCAAATCGGGAGATAATTGTTTCTTTGAATTTTTTTTTGAGATGTCTTTAACAGGAAAGAATGATGACACTGGGACTCAAAACGATGAATTAATAAAGGTGCTCCAAATGATTACGGTCCGACTTGATGCGTTAGAGGTTGCACAAAACTCACATAATCCAGTGAACATGGCCGATGTGAGGAGAATCTATCAAAACCTGATGCCTCAAGTTAGGAGACAAGCTTTCCGAGCTCCTCAAGACCATCAAACTGAGTATCAATTTGGTGATTATGAAGACGAATTTGAAGAAGCTTATCAACCTAGAAACGAAAGGAGGGCGCCACGAGTTAGGGTTGAGGATGACATTCTTAGTAGCATTAAGATGAAGATTCTTACTTTCAAGGGGACATGAGATCCAGACTTGTACCTTGATTGGGAGAGGAAAGTGGAGGTCTTTGGCTATCATAACTACTCTGAAGGTAAGAAGGTTAAACTTGTTATGGTTGAATTTTCTGACTATACTGCTAGTTGGTGGAGGAAATTTTGCAGAGACAGAATAGACAGTGGAGAACCGCCCGTTGCGACATGGGACGAGATGAAGAGGGTTATGAGAAAACGTTTTGTACCATCACACTTCCAAAGAGATCTGCAAAAACACCTTCAAACTCTGAGGCAAGGCTCTACGTCTGTGGATGATTATTTCAAGGCTATGGATATGGCTATGATCCAAGCAAATTGTAATGAGGACGAGGAGGCCACTATGGCAAGATTTCTTTATGGTTTAAATGGAGAAATAGTTGATGTAGTAGAATTGCAACAATATGTGAATTTAGATGAATTGGCTGAGTTGGCTGTAAAAGTAGAAAAACAAAATAAAAGAAATCAACAAGTTGGTTCATGGAAGAATCGATCTACTACAACTACAAGTAGGCCATGGCCAACACATGAGGAGAAATTTATGCCTAAATTACAAGATGACAAAGGAAAAGGTAAATGGGAGGCCAAATATGGAGGTAAGACTTTTAACATAAAAACTTCTACTCCTTCTACCCCTTCTAGTGTTATACAATGTCACAAGTGTCAAGGGAGGGGACATAAGGCGTTTGAATGTCCAAATAGAAGAGTTGTCTTAATTAAGGATAATGAGGAATATGAGAGTGAAAAAAGTAAGAGAGTGCATGCTGATGAGAACGATAAAGGTAACGAAAATTATTTTATGTCTGTCCAAGATAAAACTCATGGCAAAAAGTTCAACAAGGCAATTGTGAATCTAACACCAATGAATAAGGAAAAACGGGGTAATGTAATTCCTTTGCTACATAGGACCAAGTATGGCATGTATAATTGGTTTATTCACATTCTTAGTATTCATAAAACACCTAAAGTCTTCTTGGAGGTGATGAACTACACTCTTAATTCTTATGTTGGTGACTTAATTGAATTTGAGGATGATGATATTTTGCTATATAATAAGTCACTAACTTCAATCGCCAAGTTCAATAAGAGTAATTGGAGCTCTTTCAAAATTGAGCATGACAGAGTTGATTGTGGATTTCCACTTGTTGAAAAAAGGCATGATGTTTGTGTGAGGAAGATTGTGAATGGGTTAGTTGATTCTTCTATTGTTCTAGTGTTGAATCGATCTTTGTGTGATAACTTGTTGGAATATGATTCTTAACTAGTGATGATGAGGTACATGATTATGTACACTTCAATGCTTATTTGAATACATCGTATATAGAAGAATGGGTGAATAGTTTTTATGTGGAAGAATCTTTGGGAGGTATAATTGAAGATGCTTGGCTATATCATAAAAGTGTTCAATTTGATAGGGATTTTGGATTGTCTTTGTCATACCCATTGGAGTACTTTATTGATGGAACTAAATTAGAGCTGCATATATCATTCGCAATGGCATCTAGACGAGAATTTTGTTGTGATTATATAAGTAGGAGAATTTTCTATTGGGATGATAATGTTAACATGCTTTATAAAGGTGTATTTATGCATGCTAGGATTAATTGGGTTAAGTGGACGCATGGTCACTATCTTGTTTTGTTCCTACCATTGTTGATTTCGATTAATGGGTGTTGTTTGCTGATGCATGTCTTCTTGATTTTCCGAGATTCAAATTCGAGGACGAATTGTTTTCAAGAAGAGGGGAATGATAGCATCCATGTCGGCCTACTTGTACTAAAGTTGACGGGTTTCAATGAAAAATCTAGAATATGTTTATCACCAAAGAAGTGTCCAAATTCAAGCCCAAAAAGAAGAAGATGGGCCACACGAAACCCAGCAAAAGAGCCCAAAAAGTTGAATGCTTAAAGTCAGAGTTTCTTAAATTTAAAAGTTCCTTATTTTAAAGTTTCCTAGTTAAAAGTTTTCCTAGTTTAAAAGTTTTCCTAGTTTAAAAGTTTCCTAGTTTAAAGTTTTCCTAGTTTAAAGTTTCCTTGTTTAAAAGTTACCTAGTTTAAATTTTGGCATAATACATAAATATGACCCTTAACTTGGCTTCAGTGGACAACTATGCCCTCCAACTTTGAGTGTGCACAAGTAGACACTTAAACTTGTATAAAATTGAACAAGTAGGCACACGCGTCCTACATGGCATAATACACGTAGGACGCCATGTAGGACACAAAATTGCCATGTAGGGTGCCATGTAGGACAAATGTGTCTATTTGTTCAATTTTATACAAGTTTAAGTGTCTATTTGTGCACACCCAAAGTTAAAGGTCATAGTTGCCAGCTAGCGCCAAGTTAAGGGTCATGTTTATGTATTATGCCATAAATTTTCCTAGTTATTATTTTCATAAAAGTAGGATTTAAACCCCATTCTATTTGGGATAGGTTTTCCCTATATAAGGGTTGATTTTATTATTTCAGAACAGACATGATTAATATTATTTGAGAGGTTTCTCTTCTTTACACCTTTGAGTGTGCTGACTATGGATTTATCTTACAACCTTATAAGAACGATTCTTTAAGAGATAAGATTAATTCTTAATTTGATATCTTTGATTTCTATTCCTAAATTAAAGGAGGTGATTAGTCTTATACTAATTGTTGTCTCTAATTTCTTCGAAATAGGGGTCTAGATCACTTTTGATCTAAGTTCTTGAATTGACTCTATTAGTATCATAATTAATTTTAATTCGCTAATTTTGAATACTATGATCAATTAGGGTTCTTAGCACTTTATCTTGAAATTTGGGGATTTTATTCTTGAATTTCACATAACTTTCAATATTTTTCTTTAATTAATATAATTTCGCTTCCGCATTATTTTCGTGTTTATTCTGGTAACCCGATTCTTATCAAAGTGGTTGTACCATTTTTTTATAAAAGAAAAAAGAAAAAAAAAGCACACTTTAATAGCTAATCTAAATGAATAATTAAGATTTAGGTATTAAAAATAAATAATTTAATGACTGAAATCAAAATGATTAAAATGTTATACATTAATTACAAAGAAATGAGCCTTTAATGAATTCGAATAGATTTAAATAATTAAGATATATAACAAATTCTTATTATCATTAAGATTTTGTCCATTCAACTATTTCAATAAAGAAACTAAGCAATACTCATGCACTTTAATAGTTAATTTCTGCTATACCCATCATTATCAATTGCTATACCACAATCACCGTCTTCAACCACAATCATTATTATAGTCGATTACCACAACAAGCCATTACCATTAACTACTAGCCACAAATAACCACCAAAACAATTGACCACCACCCTTAATTGTTACTACCAACCACAATTACCATCATTCACCATTCAAAACTATCTACCTCAATCACAATTACCATTTCTGTCAATCAACATAATGAACTGATAAGTTGTATTGTATTTGAATTTTGATGATTGACAAACATTTATATAAGAATCAGATCCTCAATAAGTCTGAATAAGAAATTTGTAGTGTTTATATGATTGACAAGCAACTACAAAATAACTAGGTCCTTGGCATATTTATCGAAAAAATTGAATTGTAGAAATTCCATGCACAAAGCAAAAGAATTAGGTCCTTCGCAAAAGATTGGTGATGATTGATAATTAGTAGGTATGAGAAATTTTTTTATCATATTTGCCTAAAAGGAAAGAGTTTTGGAATTAAGAGAAAAATATATAAAGGTCAAAACAAATCAAGAAACTAAGTCCAACAAGGATTGAATTTCTTGATCGAGTTTCGATGAACTTGGAGCAAGAAGACAAGATGATTTCAATCATCACCTCTCTTATATTAATTTGAAAGGAACACCCCCTATATAGGGGTTTGTGTGAAAAGTCATCCTGGTAAATGAATTTAGTGTAATTAGGTGTAATGACACTGTCTGGCATGTTTGGTTGGTGATGCAATTATTTGGTCAGCAACTAATTGAGTGTAATTGACAGGGGTAATTACACTCTCTCATTCTCAAGGAGGGACTGTAAATTGATGGTAATTACATGGTGTAATTACAACTTGATTACTTTTTAATTTCTTATTTTTATTTTCTGTTTTCATTTATTTTTAGTTCTGTTTGTCACGCCCCGAGCCTATATCCTGGACGTGGCCAGCACTAAAAAATCATTGGTGGTCCCCAAGCGAATCTTTGATCTGGTTGACTCTTTAGTGGAAGACTTACTCAAGCAATGTGCGGCTTAAAACAAAATTCGATCATTTAAACTCAAAGGCAATACTCAACTCAAACGACTGAAAATACTCAATTTAATAAACATAATAGTTGTAAAATAATTTAACAAGAACTCTGAGAACATCTCAAATCTAACTATTTATGAAGCCTCTAATAGTAAGATAGGTGCCAGGACAAGACCCACGACATCTCAAGGCTACTAAACTGAAAGTAAATGTGAAGTCCTCTGGAAAGCAAGGAGGCTCACCAAAAGCTATAAGAAGTGCAAAGTGATCTCAACGAAGCGCATGTTGATGATCCTGAACACCTGTATATGCATTATAGAAAGATGCAGGTCGAATGACATCAGTACATGAAATGTACGAATATGTAATATAGCCGAAGCGAAATAACCGAAAGAAGGGACTGCAACAGATAAAATATACTCAAGCTGAATATAAAGCAATAAAAGAGTTAAATCACTTATAACTTTACAAATACTTACTCATCTCTGAACTCAACATAATAGGTGATATACGAAAATACTTTAACTCTAATTGGGAGATTCTCTAATCGATAACTATCACTATGAGCTATGTGATGAAACAACGTCTCGCCCACGCTGCCAGAACTGTCCTATACCTTGTCCGTATATAGAACCTCTCAACTAAGTGGATCCACTAAGCAATAAGGAATCATCTAAAAAGTATGACCTTTTTTACCCACGTTGGCGACATGGTTTATGGGGATGTTGAGTTGTCTGAACTCGTCCCCATATCGGTGCTCAATACTAATCCCAATAGTATATACTCATGCTCAAATGTATAAAATATACTCTTTCTCTGGTTTTGAGGTAATTGCTCAAAATATCCTCTTAAAGATGTAATGCTCTGAAGTATCTCTAAACTCATTACTCATTTAGAAAACAAGGTTTCTCTTTTCTCAATGTAAAAGGTGTTGCATTTGGGAATACTTAGAGCCCGTTTGGATGGGATTATAAATTGGTCAAACTAACTTTTAAATCAATTTTTGACTTATTAGAGTGTTTGGCAATTAAAGAATAACTTAAAATAAGTCAAAAGTAACTTAAAATAAGTTAAAAGTAGGGTACCCCCTACTTATTTTTTTTAACATATAAATCATTCTACTTTGACCAAGTATATTACTTTTTTACCCTTTATTCTTTTATAATGTTAACAACTTTAAGGGTATTTCAGACATTTTGATTAAAAAAAAGTGACTTTCAACACTTTTTTGCCAAACACATCAAAAACACATAACTACTTATTTTTAAAATAACTTTAAATTAATTTTTTAAAAGTTATTTATTTTAAGCCAATCCAAACGGGCTCTTAGTTCCCTTATACTCTTACTCAAATTATGTTAAAAATTCTTTCTCAAAACTTCTCTTTGCTTTCTTAGAAAATCAATTTAAAACTGTTATGTTTGTTTGAAAGATCCTCAATAAGAACTCAATGAATACTCAGGTATATGGTTCATGCTGAAAAATAGACATGGACAATCAACTCAACAATCTCAATGTAGAATATACAACGACTCAATAATTAGGAATAGAAACTCAAAATCATAAATTTAAGAACTCAGAACTCAACATTAGACTCATCTCAAGAATACTCAAAAATAAGAATAGAACCCTAGATTACTCTTTTACTGATAGAAAGTAGATGTAGAGTGTGAGGACGAATTAGTACAACACTATGATAGCCTTACTTACCTGAAAGAACAAAGTTCTTGGCAAAATCGACAAAGTTCAAAGAATGCTCGAAATCCTAGCTTTTTCTCCTCTTGGAACCTTGCTGTAAAGACTTGAAGTGTTAATGAACGTAAAAGAACTGATTAACACTTTCTAGACCCTTAACTAGGTGTAAAAAGATCAGGGTTTAGGCTTAGAAGAGGTGGGAACATACTAAACTACCCCTCTTAAAAACTGTCGAAAAATGTCTACGGGTTCATCTACGGTTCGTGGTTTGTTCTACGGACCGTAGATCCTATCTTTGGAATTTATATTGAATTTTAAGGCTCAAAATTTTATTCTACGGGTCCAATCTACTACCCGTAGAAGTTTCTACGAACCGTAGATCCAATCCGTAGACTTTACACAATTTTCAGGTTCAAAAGTCCATTCTATGGGTCCAAACTATGGCCTGTAGAAGTTCCTACGGTCCGTAGAATGGATCCGTAGGAATTGGACCCTAAAAATCAGACACTCTGAAGTTTTTGACGACTTGATAGTACGGGTCGTCGAAAGTTTGACGACCCATAGAAACAAGTCGTAGGAACTAACTTCAGGCAACTCTAATATGACAATCTCTGGTAATACGATCATAACTTTTTACCCCAAACTCAAAATGAGGCAAACTTAGTGGCGTTGAAAAGAGGACTCAAAGACCTCCAATTTGGTAGGTCATGGGCCACCTAATTCATTATGTGTTGAAAGATGTGATCGTATGAAGTTGACCTAAGTAAAAATCTTACATCAAAACTTACTCGGTAAGGAAACTTTCAATTCAACTTTGTGCTAGGGGATTCTAGTGACCTTAATTCATATCCAAATTCATTTTCACACTAAAGAATTGACCTTTACATATATGAGCAATTCAAGAATCACCCAATACGACCTTACACGCAAATGAAGAATGGTTCGGCCATTAGCTTAGAAATTTTTGGGTGTTATACTGTTATTTTGATTTTTTTATTTTTATTATTCTAAAAATATATTTTTTATTTTTTAATTATTTATATTTCATTTCCTTCTCATTCTCAACCTTTGCTTCTTGTGATTTCATGCGATTTTTTGTATTATTTATTTTATTTATTTATTATATGTTTATTTTTCATTAGCATAATTTTGTTAGTATTCTAATTTTTAAATTGAAGGAAAATTTATTGTTAAATAAGGTTATAGATTTACGTTTTTTTTCTTTTTTTGAATCACATTTATGTACGTTATGTTGAACTTTGACATGAGAGTATTACATTAAATCTCTTTATGAATTTAGAACTTATGTTATATTTTCAATTTCATTTGTTTTAGTAGTATTGACTTGATATTTCACATTGCAAGTTATTTATTTTTTAGTTAGACTTGATAGATTATCTTTTTGTCAAATATTTCCATAATTTATGACATTATATTTATAATATTAATCTTTTTGTAAATATGTATTTTATGATGTTCATAGAAATCTTGTACTTTTAGTTTTTATTATTAATTTAATTAATATATACTAATTTGAAAAATCACAAATCATTTTTTTTTCATTTTATTAGTTTAGAATATATGTTTGTTGATTAATATATTTTCAAAAGATTTTATATATATATATAAAATATTTAATTCAATATTATTTATAAAGTCTTTTAGTTGTCCAATAAAAATTTTTAATTTTAGATTATTAACTTTTATTCTTAAAATGTAATATAACATTATGATTGTGCAACCAAACAGTACATTTATAATTATACTGTGACATATAAATAGGTCAACGTAATTACTAGGTTGTATAATTACTAATAATTACACCAATTCCAATTAGCGGGTGACTTTTCAAACAGACTTTAGGAAGTGGATATTGGTTCTTTGAGCTGAATGATTGTGACTTTTATTTTAATAAAAATTAAAATTAAAATATTTAAAATGATTTTTTTTCGAAACACAGAGATATAAATTAGCCAATTTTTAAAACAGAGGATATAACTTGTATTCTTGTGCTGAAATCACAAGTGTGACCTAAATGATGAAACGAAGTGTGTAGTAGTAGTAATTAATTACTGCCGGAATGTTCAGTGACGGCGCTAGAGGCCATTCATGCGAGACTCGAAGATCCACTGGGCTATTTGAGAAATTGGGTAAAGGAGAAAGACCCATGCACTCATTGGTTTTTTGTGCACTGCATTCAAAACCAAACGGAAGGGTATCAACATGTTCAAGAATTGTACGTAACCCTACTGGGTTTCCCTTTTGTTCTCTTAGCTATTGAGTTTATATATAATCTATGTTGTAGCTTACAATTTTTTTGTGTGGAGTTGCAGGCGTCTGATGAATTTGTCCCTATCTGGTACACTATCTCCTGAGCTTGGCCAACTTAAACATATGGAAATTTTGTGAGTCCCTATAACACTAATTTGATAGTTGTTAAAGTGGGTTAAAGTCTCAGTTTGTTGGGGATAGACCGGTGGTTTGCTTATACGAAGTTGAGTTAGGCTTAGGTGTATATCTTTTTATATGGTATCAAAGCCAGGCTTATTCCTGTTTGGGTTCCCAATCCATGCTTCAGTTGGGCCTGGGTGTGAAGGGAGTGTTAGGGTGAGTTAAAGTCCCACATTGGTTGGGGATTAACAGGTGGTCTGCTTATATGGACTTGGACAATCCTCTCCTCATGAGCTAGCTTTTGGGATTGAGTTAGGCCCATGTGTCATATCTTTATAATATTTATTCAACTGTAATTTTTGGTGATTATGATTCATTTTTGTTTTTTCAAGGAATTTCATGTGGAACAACATTAGCGGCAGCATACCTAAGGAGATAGGCAGCATTACTGCTCTGAGCCTACTGTATGTCTCTCTTCAATGCTCAATTTCATTCTAATCATTGTCAACAGAACCCCTTTTTGTTTGAGATGATGACCTGAAAAGAATCAATAGTTTGGACAAACCTATTGCCTTTCATAAACTCATTTTCGCTTACTTTCTATTGTAATGAATTTTGTTATAAGTGATCGGGAAATGAATAAAAAAATACAGAAAACATAAAATGACAGTGTTAATTGAAGAAATATTAAAATAATGGTTAAAAAGGTTAGTTTGATAGAGGTTATAAGAAAGTCCCTCCCTCCATTTCAATTTATGTGTCTTAGTTTGACTTGGCACAAGGTTTTAAAAAAGCAAAGAAGACTTCTGAATCTTGTGATCTTAAACTAAAAATGCGTCTTATGTACCAAAATGTTCTTTGATCTTGTGGTCTTAAATATGCCACATAGGATATTTGATTTAAAGAGTTTCTAAATATAGGAAGTGACATTCTTTTTAAAAATAGACTAAAAGGAAAGTAAGACACAAAAATTGAAACAGAGGGAGTTGTTTGGTAGAAAAAACAATGGGGAATGTTATCAAACATTATGTGACGTCGCAACATGGGGAGAGTGTCATATAAGTTGAAGGAGGGAGTACTCTGCATTTGTGAAAATTAGAAGGAGACACTTCTAATTTTTGGCAGTCAAAATAGAACCTTTCATTGTCATTCAATTGCTAATCAATCTGTAGAAGGCAGAAAGGAGTGATAGTAAATAGTTTTTGTTCCATGTAAGACTAATAGTGATGATTCTCAGCCACTTCAGGTACTGTCTGGCGTCTACTGTGTACTCTTGAAAGATAAAGTGATGGTTCGGAGTTCATGTTTTATTTACTGTCAGGAGTTTCTGGTATAATATCTACAGAACTAAGTATACTAACTACTTGAACTCATCTGATGGAAGTTCTAAATATCATACACAATACTAGTGACAGCTACAAGGATTGACTGATATTCCATTTAAATTCTCTTGATTGAGAAATGAAGCTCTCATATGGCCATTATCCCAGCTAGAAGTCTTACCTTTATCATGAATGTCACATATACATATATTGGAATTTCACTTCTCCATATAAGCCTCAATCAACATTTCTGAATCCCTGCTTCAATTGAAGCCCGAATATGCATATTCCTCACTGTTGACAATCAGTACTATTGCTTCCAGATGTTTTAGCTGAAGATAAGTAATAAATAACTTGCATATTGTCTGCATATATGGATTGTGCACATTTACGAGAAACTCCAGTCCAACTGCCATTCTTCTGTTTTTGCAGGCTTTTGAGTGGAAATCACATATCAGGTCCTTTACCAGAAGAGCTCGGTTATCTTCCTAACTTGGCTAACCTTCAGTTGGATTTAAATGATATATCAGGACCAATACCAAAATCGTTTGCAAACTTGCCAAAAGTTGCGCATTTGTGAGTTCTCCACTAGAATCCAAAGATACTATACTGGTTGTGGTGGTATGGAGATGTTTAGTTTCTGTTTTAATCATTCTTGTTCTGGATGCAGCCATATGAATAACAATTCAATAAGCGGTCAAATTCCTCCAGAGCTGTCTGTTTTACCTCTTCGACACTTGTAAGAATCACTTTATCCCACAATATATAAATACTAGTAAGTTTCATGTTTGGATTTACTTGGATGTGCATTATTTCAGCCTTCTGGACAACAACAACTTATCGGGTCACCTTCCACCAGAGCTTGCACGGATGCCGAGCTTAAAGATTCTGTATAACCTGCCTTTGAAATCTTAAGCTTTTGCTGTTTCAATTGGTCTAGATTCTCAACAATTTAATGTCATTTCAGAATTAATAAACAAACCCCAACACCTCCCTCTCCCCCACAATATCAACTTTTGCAGTCAACTTGACAACAATAACTTTGAAGGCTCTGTGGTTCCGGCTTCTTACAGCAATATGTCCAAACTCTTGAAGTTGTAAGTTACTAATTTCTCGGGTTTTGTTGGTTTATGTCCCCTTTCCTGTCTGCTGATAAACAAGTCCATTTTCACCAAGCGAGAATATAGAATTCTTAAGGATGTTTGCCATCACTCAAGGTTAAAGACCGTATTTATCCCAAACTTTGATCAGAAAACAAGTCCCCAGTGAATAGTCAGAAATAAATATATTCTCCCTTGTGATGTGACCTTTTCAGGCGCTAGAATAACAAAAGAGGATTAACAAAAAGTTTTCTCCATATTACATCAATGTACTCCCAATAACGGTTTCCCATCCCCTCTCCTCACAATAAATGAGAGGCTACAGTAGTATTTTCATTCTTAGGCTACAGCAGTATTTTCATTCTTTGGCAGTGACCTTTTGACATAACATGGAGTAACAATCTAAGAATGATGGAGGAACTCGATACTATATTATGAAGCTTATTGTGGTCATTCTATGATTATATTCACCATGCTTTAATGAATATTATGCATATTATTTCATCAAACCTGCAGGAGTCTTAGGAACTGCAATTTGCAAGGAACAGTTCCTGACCTGAGCACAATACCAGGCCTTCTGTACTTGTAAGCATACTTCATTGAGAAATTCCTCTGTCCAATTAAACCACATTTTGAAGCTTATGTTCTGGTTGTTATGACCTCTTATAATGTTGATATCTGCTAAATTCTGCTTAATAGTTCTTATATACCAGATGAAGTTGAACTCGTCTGCCATTCAAGTTGCTTTGAAAACTTGAAAGATAGAAAGTTAAATTTATAACCAATGACAATGCATCTGATATCTATTTCTCAACGTCAGGGACCTTAGCCGAAACCAGCTCACAGGAAATATACCTTCCAATAAGCTGTCTGATAATATCACAACCATGTAAGATTCTGGTAAAATATTAAACTGCTCAAATCTTTACTGGTTGATACAGCCAACTTTAATCTCACTCCCTTCTTCTTCTCCCCTCCCCCTCCTCCACTCTCTATCAATATCTGTGGGTAGGTGGTCTAATGGAATTACTGTGTTAACATATACTCTTTTCTTTTTGATGTTTGAGTAACTCAGTCTTGGTAATATCAGACTCTCGATAGTGAACTAACTACTTTGATGATGATTGCAGCATTCTGTCAGGAAACATGCTTAATGGTTCTATTCCTTCGAACTTTTCTGTTCTTCCAAGTATGCAAAGGCTGTAAGGAGCTTCATTTGCTCAATCTTTGTTTCTTGATCCTCAGGTTATTTCAAATTTCATTTCGATACTATAATAGCTGCAGTATTGACATTTCCTTTCCTAAAATTATTTTTTTTGTAGGTCACTCAACAATAATAGGTTAAGTGGCTTTGTACCAACTACCATTTGGGAGAATAAGACATTTTCCCCAGATGCACAACTTAGATTGTAAGAGTATCATTTGTTCATTTTCCTCTTAACAGTACTTTATTTTTCATTTTTGTGCTGTATACCGCCCCACAATCGATTGGCTATATAAAGTTGTTAACCATAAGATACAGATAGAAGCATTTTTGTAGAGAATCAATCAAAATTTAGGTGTCAATTTCAGTTTGATAGCTATTCAGTGCACAAGGGATAATGTGTCTATTGGCAACAAGTTTTTTCTATCTGTACACAGTTAAAATACAACAAGGGATAATGTGTCTGGTGTTTTGTTTTGCTAGAGGTAATAAAGCATGTATTCTTTCCTCTTACTAAACCATGCCATGTCAGACTAGAGGTGGCCCTCATATGTTAAAGTGGCCCTCATATGTTAACACCTCAGATTTCTAGGCTGATCCAGTTGATCTCCTTTGTGCAGGAACCTTCAACGTAATTTACTCTCAGATATTTCGGGGATTCTTGATCCTCCTCCAAATGTCGATATTATGTAAGACCATATTTCTGCTAGTCTTGAACATACATATTTGTGTTACTTTCAGTTCTCATCTCTTATATTTACTAGTTCTTGGACACATACAATGCATGTGTATTCCATACTAATTAATACAAATGAAAAGAAAACTCTAAATAGAAAATGAAAGTTCGAGGGAGAAAAAATATACCATGCAATAGGCTCTGTTCCTCATTCTCATTTGTTACACTTCAGTGTTCTATTTTGAATATAGGTAATTATTTTTATATATAAAGTTGGGTGTCATTATATCTTGAATAATGAAATTGAAGTAGTTCTGGAAATGATAAGAGAGAAAATTCATTTGAAAAGGAAAGAGAAAAGCAAACCCACAGTATAAACAATCTTATATCCAGTTATTGCAAGCATAAGTTGCAAAAACTTTTCTACTATAGATCATCCAATTGCCATAAGTACAAATATCTAATCCAAATACCACAATGTTTGTTTATTCATAATATTTGAAAAGAAAAATGAGTTGCCCAGTCTTTGAAAGCAAAGCAGAAAATGAGACGACAAAATGCATGGCAACCAAAATTAAATTCATACAAGTGCATATGAATTAAATTTCACGTGACACTAAAATTCATGGCTGATTTTGTTTAAAAATGTCAAGACCCTAAAATCCCAAGCCGCGATGGCACCTACCCGAACCCCGTAGGTGATTCAATTACAATACTAGATCCATTTTAGCAATTTAAACCACGGAATTAAAAGGAAAACCGGTAAATAAGGCAAAAGCAAGCGTTGCAGGAAATACATGATACGCCACCCAAAACCTAGTGTCACAAGTACAAGAGCTTCTAAAGTAGGATTACAATTCTCAATAAGTACTACGACTGTCCAAAAAGGAAAGATAGAAATAAATAAAAGGAATGGAGTCAGGTGTTGCGGAATAACCAAGCAGCTCACCCCGAATACTTCAATCTATTACCAAATAGACGCAAGATAACCTATCACTCATACTCGGAACAAAATCTGCACTCAAATGGTGCAAAAAACAAGGGTGAGTACGAGAAACATGTGTACTCAGCAGCATCGTCAATCGACCCTAAGAAGCAATAACGAGGGTTGGTTATACCATGCTTACCTTCACACTTCTCAATAACCATATCAATAACAAGTGTAAAGAATCCAAACAGTTAAATGAACAAGGTAGTTACAATTATCAGAATTAATCGGAACTCATCAAGTCAGGCAAGTAAGCTTCAGATAATGTCAACCAAACAGGTAAGAATCAATATGAAGTTTGATAACCAATGCAATGCAAGTGATGTGAGATGAGATGCAATGCAATGGCCAATGCACCTGTCTGTACACACACTCCTGCGGTAGGTAGTCGGGACTCGTGGAGGACTCGCGAGGTCCATGTACTGCCCCCACAATCCAGTCCATAGACCCATTGGGTAAAATAGTATCATCACTCCATCCAGAATCCGGTCTCTTAGACCCATCTGATAATCACTGTATCATCCTTTCGTCCGGAATCCGGTCTTTTAAACCCATCAGACTAACCATATGATTCATCAAGTATATAATGCATGAGACATCATATGAAAGCATGATAGAATGCTAGAGATATGGAATACATGACCAGATAAAATGCCTTTCAACAAGTTCATACTTCAATTTACAAATAATAGTGAGTTATGAATATCAGATGGTCATACAGGCCATGCATCAACTAAAAGCTCAATTAGTCATGTTCTTACCCACTGTTATCATAATTTTTTTTTGTTGGGTAAAAGATTTTATTAGTATGGTACAAGATAGCACAGGACCTAGTACAAATCTACAACATCTCCACAATCATACTACATATTCCCCCCAAAAGATCTAAAAAATCTAAATATTGGTCCATCCTATCTAAAGTACTACTATAACACCAAAAAAACAAATTTTTAATACATTTATTTTTTACTCTAGCAATCTACAGTCTTTTTCCCTCAAAGCATGTCTTGTTCCTTTCCAACCAAACAGTCCAAAATATGCAAATAGGAATGGTCCTCCATATCTGTTTCTCTCTTCCCTTAACTCTTTGAGCTTGCCAAACTTCCAACAGACTATTGATCCTGTGGTAAAACCAGAGACACACCCATAATGTTCAGAAACAATTTCCAGCATTGTCTTAAGAAACTGCAATTTAGGAACAAATGCTCAACTATTTCCTGCTCCCTGTTACAAAAAAACATCTGTTGCACATGGAATAGCCTCTCCTTTGTAGGTTATTTTGGTTTAAACAAGCTTCCCTGGCTGCTAACCAACCAAAGCAGGCTGCTTTCAAAGGTGCCTTGGTTCTCCAGATCATTTTCCAGGGCCAGTAAGGAATACCCTGATTATTCTGCTGTAGAAACATTTTAGAAGAACTTTTGATTGGAAATAATTTATCCCTGCTATGGGCCAAACTAACACGTCTGTTTTGTCTCGATCAATTAAGCATGTGTTCAGTTGTTGCATCAGTTGACAGAAACTTTCTACTTCCCAAACATTCAAGTTTCTCCTGATAGTAATATGCCAGCCTGAGTTTTGATAGAAATTTAACAGGTTACATAATGAAGAATCAGCAAGTTTTCCATTATGATGGAGCCCATGCCCAAGTGACACCTTCCAAGCCTAGTATACATTTGCTTTTATGATTGATTCTAAAAACAAATTGCTCAACTTCTATCTCGGTTAAATGTGTTCTATCTTCATCTGCTAGCTTATGCATGTTTGTGTGCAGCTGTGTGTGCCATATTTGCTGGTTGCACAAATTACATTAATAATGTGTTGGGGTTAACCCATTTACTGATATTTAAACTTGCAAATATTTTCAATGGCATAAAGTTCCTGCTCTTCTTATCACTCTTTGAAATTTCTGATTAAGCATTCATCAAATGATGACACTGAATAATAACTTTCAGGCTTTATGGAAATCCTGTTTGTGGAAATGCAAATGAGCGTCAGATTACTCAGTTTTGTAAATCAAAAGATGGAGATGAAGAGTATGGAATCTTTAACAATTCCATTCCAAGTTGTGCAGCCCAGCAGCCTTGCAACAATTATTTCGAACATGTCCCAACATTAGCAGATGGCTGCTTTTGTGCAGCACCTTTTGGAGTTGGTTTTCGTTTAAGAAGCCCTAGCATTTCAGACTTTCCACCACATTATAGTGACTTTGAGCAGTGGATAAACGACAGTGTTAACTTGAATATTTATCAAATATACATTCATTCTGTTGCATGGCAAAGCGGTCCTAGGCTTAGGATGTTTTTGAAATTTTTCCCTCCACATACAAATGATTCCAATGATTTTGCCAAATTTAATGACAGTGAGATAGTACGGATTGCAAACATATTTGCCACCTTTAATCTTACTGGAAGTGATATCTTTGGCCCATATGACCTGCTCAATTTCACTGCCATGGGATATAGTTCTGGTATGTCTCCAAACCCACTGTGTTTTTGCATAAGTAGGATATAATCTTTAATGTTATTCACAGATCAGATTGATTAAAATGTGGACATTTTCAGTTGTAGTTGTGTAATGATTTCCTGAGGAATTTAAAGTAAAACCAAATTGAATCAAGAAAAAAAAAACTATGTGAATCTCGTGTGCCCGTATGATTTTTTCTTTTATTCTTGCTGATTCTTGAATACAATTATTATGATTATTATTAATGTCGTTTATCTCTATTGGTCATGCTCAGATAAAAACTCTCTTTCCCGTTGTGCTCCATTTTGTTTCTGAAAATGTCTATTTATATCATCTATCTTGTTATGGAACACAGTTTCTTCCTGTTGTCGTTGAAGTATGTGAGTATGAAAATTCAATGAAATGGTTTCGAGACCCATGCATTATTGAAGCATAACATCCTCATAGACATGCTAACCTGACAGAGATGCCAGTGATGTCTTAGAAACTTTTGACTACATTACTATAAGTTCTAAATTAAGTTAAAATCTACAGACCCATTCAGAAACTCAAGAGGAATTGCCTACTATTGTTTTATTTTTGAAGTAAAAAAGAATTTGTTTGTTAATGATACAATGTTTAAAGAAACATTATAGAATCTTTGTAAGCAGAACAAAGATCTACTTTTTTTTTTATATTCTGAAAAGATATCTCACAAACCTTTTGTCCTGAATATATATATCATTGCTACCTTTCTCAAAAAAATATGCTATCATATAAGAGAGCCAATAACTTGCTCTGTTCTTGTCCTTCTTCCTGCTTTCTCAAGATCAAATTCTGAATATTTTCCTTCTTGCAGCCCTTTTTCCCCCGTTGGGAGGAGGGGGAAGCAGAATAAACAGAGGCACCGTGGTTGGAATTGTCTTTGGGTCCATATGTGCTGCAGCTGTGCTACTTATGGCCATAATATTCGTGTGGCTTAAAATGCGTCGAAGGTTACATGTTTCAAAAGATCAACCATGTGAGTTAGTCTTCAGTTATCATATGTGACTTTGCCTCAGCTATGGGGAGTTTCTTCTCCATTTCTTTCACTCAGCCCCATTAGGAGTTAGGACCTGCTGGTTAAGTAGTCAATAGACTTAACTTTACTTGGATATTCTTATGAATCACCAGAAATGAGGCCCTGAAAACCACATTTTTTGAGTGGTTCAAGCATATAACGCAAACTTCGCACCTTATAATTTCCAATTTCCAGCTTCTGTAGAACAAAAAGATGCCAATAACCATTCTTTTTCTTCCTTACTGTGATTTTCTTGTTTAAATTGTCTATTTAATCAAGAAATAACACAGAATTGCCAGTGTCAACCATATTTTTGTATGTGGCAAATTATCTTTCTTAGTACGTTTGTTTGTAATTTAACTATGATACTGCTTGATGTTTACTTTAAGTTTCTTTTTAGGAGAGATATGATGCTTTAATTGCTCACATGGCCAGAGAATTTTACGGTTTTTATGGAAAGTTTGGGCATATTTACATTTTACAATAAGCTCTCCGCCAATGCCCCATCACCGCTAAACCAAAAAAGTGGAAAAGAAATAAATAGAAAGTGTGCTTTGCATGTATTGCTAAGTAAAACTCTTGTTGTAATGCGTCTGTTATTTGTACATTAATTAGACTACAATTTATGTTCTTTTATTAGTCAGGGCTAATTGATATTCTTAAACAACATTATACCCGGTGTAATACCAGAAATTAGGGTCTGAGGAGGGTAGAGTGTACCCAGACCTTACCCCTACCTCAAAGGTAGAGAGGTTTTCTCTGATAGATCCTCAACTCAAGAAAAACAGCCCAAAGCAGTCCAGAAAAAGAAATAATGGAAGTATAAGAAATAACAGATAGTAACAAAACAGTATTACACAAAACAATATGATAGTCGAAGTACACGGAACAATAGATAGTAACAGAAATTAATTGATATTCTTAAAGTGAACAAAATTAGTTGAAGCCAACTATTGTATCAAAGGTTCATTTGCATTGAAGTCATTGTTGAAAATTGCTTTTGTTGCTGCAGATTTACCAGGAATAACAAGTAGTTTAGCTGTAGGAGTCGTCTTCCGTTAAATTAAAATTTAAATCTAGTTGGATATATTTAGCTGAGATAATTTAGGATTTTGAATTTTATTTTGCAGAATTTCTGTTTTCAAGTTACTATTTAAAGCCCTCTTTACTTAGCAAAATTATTAGAAGACATTTTTTAGTTACTTCCAAAAATATTTGGTGGCACCTTCTTTTAAAAAAACCAACAGTGGTGTCGAAGCTTTCTTTGATCTTATTGAACCTGTGAGTTCATTGAAGAAGAAGTACTTTCAACCACTTTTAAATTTAACCCATATATATTTTCAACCCATTTTTAATCCGTGCTTATTTATAACGTGCATGGCTATTTCAACCAATGCCAATTTCAACTAAATTTTAATTCATGCTATTTTAAAACCCATTTTTCAACCATGACAAGGAATTGTCTCTCTTTGAAGTGCCCCACAAATTTTCACTAGTGAGAACTATCAAACTTGGTGAGTGAAGTTCAAGTCTTCCTATGAAACGTATAATTCATGGGATGTTTGTGTTGGAAGAGAAGTTTTTACAACACTTTTTGCAAATTTTATAATTGTCCAAATTAAAGCACTTTCAAAAGATATTTCAGATAAAAAATGTTATTGACGTGCTTCTTATGCACAAAACAAAAAGAAGAAGAAAGATTCATGTTACAAAGTATGCAAAGTTGGAGACACTCAAAACAATCCTCAAGCACAAACAACAAAAATAGAAATTGAGGAATAACTTTTTTAAATTGCAGCAACTGAAGCAAAGGAGTGTTTGGAAATAGTTTTTGTTATTGCAGATTTGTAGAATAACAAGTAGTGTAGTTGCAGGAGGAGTATCTGTTTGAATTTAAATTTAAGTTTTGTTGAGATAGTTTAGGATTTTGAATTTTATTTTGCAGATTTTCTGTTTTCAAGTTGGCTATTTAAAGCGCTCTATGCTTGATAAAATTATTCAGAGACATTTTAAAATTGTTCTTCCAATCTTTTTTGATGCACCGTCTTTAAAAAAAACATCAGTCATGCTATCATCACCTAAGCCTTTTCCTTTCATTCTTAACTTTTCATGCTAATGTTTTCAATGAATATCTAATTTTGAGTAATTGAATCTTCTATGTCATTAATCTCTTTCTTGCTTAAACAAACTTACCCAAGACCACGTGGGACTCATACTAATATTCCTTTCATTTCTTTTGTAGTGCCAAAATTTCCAATGCGAATAGAAGGTGTTAAGGCATTGGGTTTTAAGGAATTAGAGGCAGCAACTAACAGTTTTAGTAGTACAACTGTAATTGGCCAAGGAGGCTATGGAAAGGTCTACAAAGGCATTTTGGCAGAGGGCACAATAGTGGCAATAAAACGTGCACAGCAAGGCTCATTACAGGGGGAAAAAGAGTTCTATACTGAGATAGAATTACTGTCACGTTTGCATCACCGAAATCTGGTTTCTTTGGTGGGATACTGTAATGAAGGAATTGAACAAGTAAGATTCTCCAAACTGGAAAAATAATACACAATATATATATATATATATATATTTATTTATTTCTTATGGTGATTGTCTCAGTTCAGTAGTCGAATTCTGATTGCCCAGTTCTGGTTGAACACCTAGGCCAAAATTGAAATTTGTGCCTTGTTGATCATTTTGAATGCCCGCTACCAGTGTGCAGAAGCAATCAAGCATAACGTCAATCACCTTCTACAACTTAGAGAAATCTATATGATATAAATCCAGATGCTAATGAAATGACAAGCATCACATAAATGATAGTTAAATTGCAGCGCAATGTTCATAGACTTAGCTGATTCTTCTGTTAAAGTAAACTCAAGCAAAAGTCTTCTGAGATAGTATTTTCATCATATATCTTTTTTGTCACCAATTTTTATCACACGTTAAGTGATTCAATTTGTGAGCAAATCCAGTCTACAGTACTTAGATCACTAAATATAAAGTTCAACCAGCATTCCCATCTATGAGCCACTCATCAGTTACATCCCTCATACTTGTGTACATACTCTGGTTGCATTAGTGAAATGCATGTCTTCTGAAAAATTAATCAAATTAAGAAACAAGGAAGGATAAGAAAGGATATTATGTTTTGTAGTTTTCTATTCTACTTTTGTAATAGTTGGTTTCATGTGCATGTAGATGTTGGTGTATGAGTTCATGCCAAATGGTTCCTTACGTGATCTTCTCTCTGGTATGTGATGTATCCTTCCTTTTCCTATGGTGTCATTTGATTTCCTTTTGTTAGAATCAAGCACATTTGTTCTCCTCTTTTCACTTTTTCTTTCTGGTGTTCTATTTTTTATCCAAAAAAGAGGGTGAAAGATGTCCCTCTAGTAAAGAATGCTTAGTATACATGAAAGTAAATCTAATTCCTCGGAGATCATTTTTTTTTCTGAAGTTTTTACTTCATTTTGACTCCTGAACTCCGATGGTCAGTTTCCTAATTTCTTCACTTGTGTGGTGAGGTCATCAACATGTTTATCACGTGGAACCTTATATTCTTAATTGTAATCATGTATTAGTTCCAATATGAATATCAAACTGGTATCTCCAAAATAAGATTATTAAAGATCGATCTTATTTTTACAGCTAGATATGAGGAACGTCTGAGTCTTGGAACAAGGTTATACATTGCTTTAGGTGCTGCCAGGGGCATCCTCTACCTGCATACTGAAGCTGATCCTCCAATAATCCATCGTGATATCAAGGCAAATAACATACTGTTGGACTCCAAGTTCACCGCAAAAGTCTCTGATTTTGGAATCTCAAGGCTTGCACCATTACCTGATGCTGAAA
This sequence comes from Solanum appendiculatum, assembly GCA_018342035.1. Taxonomy (NCBI): domain Eukaryota; kingdom Viridiplantae; phylum Streptophyta; class Magnoliopsida; order Solanales; family Solanaceae; genus Solanum; species Solanum appendiculatum. The sequence continues at coordinate 379,653 of JAGDQO010000320.1, forward strand.
CGAGTGGAAATGTATCAACTGTTGTGAAAGGAACCCCTGTAAGGCTTTACTCGTCTTATATGTTGAAGCTTGCAATAGAAAATCGCATTGCAATAAGACCTGCAACTTGAGCAATCTAGGTAGCATGACCACAGACCAGGACATGATATTCTTCAAAATCAATGATAAAAACGGCTGAGAATAGGGAGAACTTCTCTATATTCATTCTAACATAAGCATGAAAAATTGTCTCATTAAATGGATCAAATCTCCTATCAAAATAATTAATCAATAGTGTGATATATTCATCTTCTTAAGCACTTCAATAATGGATGGTTGACCTTCTTCCACCCTGTCGTGTGTTCCCCATCTCCATCGATCATTGCAGAATTTAAACTTGAGTCTACATCTCACAGTAAAAATCAATGGACAAAACAATTGTCTTAAAAAAATGTTGTTCAGTGACATGCTTAAGACACATTTTAAAGGTAGTTACTGTTGAGTCCCACATTGATCGGTGGGAGGCAAATTTGTCTCCATATATTGTCTTGGACAATCTTCCACTCATGAGTTAGCTTTTGGGGTTGAGCTAGGCCCAAAATATATTTCTTTATCATGGTATCAGAGCTAAGCCAAGTTCACAAGTTAACACACAAGGCTCTTAAGAGTGGTGCCTTGAGTGTTCAATCGGCATAGATGTCTTTATCATTCCCACAGATAGCTGGCAGGGTATAATCGATCCATACATCGAGCCTCCAACACTCGTTGGGCGCCTAAATCTCGCCTTGAAGATGTGTGCCGCCCATAGAGTTTCCTAACTCGTATGGATACCTTACAGATGCCTAGGCAGGCCCTTGAGGATCCTCCTCAAGGTTGCTCACTTGGTACGGCTTGATTCCAGCACGCACGGGGGAAGTTGGCTGAGCATGCAACACATCTGCCCCCTTTTTTATGCTTTAAAGAAATAAGTGACACTAGATGAGATGTTTTGGTCAGAGAATCATAATGGGTGTTTCTTATTGATCCGAACTCCAAAGGACATCGTTTAGTCCTAAAGACTTGTCTTGACGTCCTTCACACCTCCATGAAGTTTCATCCAATTTTCGTACTCGTGGGAAGAGAGATATGGCCTTTAGAAGCTTTAGCTAATTACAACAATGCCACTACTCCTTGGTTAAGTCAAACCCATAGGTGAACAATCTTGAAATGGAACCAGACTTTGTAAGCATATTCAATAACATCCTAGAAATAGAGCTTTCACTCGAAATACCAAGATTCCAACTATTGCTCGAGAATGTGCGGTACTGACACACACGAAGTCGTCGCACATAGGCTAGACCCTTGGGCTCACCCTAAGTGTTTAAACTCTGTAAGTTTTGGTTCCAACATTGTATAATTTTATTCATCCATAGAGATAAAATTCATAATATAGAAAAATAAACTAGCCAGCAATCAGATCCCTTGATTCTAGGAGATTTGAGAATCAAGGGATGATTCTAATATCCTAACCTATTTAATAACATATCAGATATGATATCAATTTAAATCCTACAAAATCATATCTAATCACTCTTAGATATTTACAAATCAACAAACTCCTTTGGCACACCTAGGTAGGGGTGGAAAACAAGCAGGTCGAGTCGCATATGGGCGGGTTGAAAATGAGGAAGGTAAAAATGAATAAAATATCCGATTCGACCATATTTGACATGGATAAAAAATGGGTAACCCAGTGGATAATATGGATATCGATATTATCCATTTTCTTATTATGTAAAGAAATAAGTACTCCCAAATTGCAAGTATTTTTTCTTCTTCTTTTTCCCCTTTTAGAGGTGTGGTTGGTATGAAGGAAAATATTTTCGTATTTTTATAGAAAATATTTTTCTGAAAAATTAGTGGTCTTGAGTCGCACTACTAAAAAACTTTCTAAAACAGACCTAAAATAAACAGACCTTAAAAGAGGTCGAGGTCAAGGTTGGTTTTTTAAAAATTACTTTAAATGAAACCGGCCTTAGGAGGTTGAATTTTTAGGTCTCGGTTCAGTGTTAGGATTTGGGTCTCAAATTGGGGTCGAGAGTCGAGGTTGAGTTTGAGAATCGGGTCCCAGGTCGAGGTTGTAGTCGACTCTCCAGTGAGAGTAGGAAGTCGGGACCCGTTTCGGGACGGTGAGGCTTAAGGAAAGTTTTGAAAACTATTTTCCTTGCTCTGTGTAGGGAAGTTATTTTCCTTAAATTATAGGAAAATAAGTCCATTTGAAAAATATTTTTTAAAACATTTAAGTCAACCCCATATGAGATAATTAAAAAAGTATTTTTCAAAAATATTTTTCTTTATACCAAACACATCCTTAATAAGTGTACTTTTTAGAGGTTCCTTTACACTTACATACTTTAAAGGGAGTGCAATTAATGGATTCCCATGGGTTATCCATATTTGATCCACTTTTAAATGTTTGATACCCAACTCATTTTAAACCATTTAAAATGGGTTGGGTCAAGCAGATAACAATAAATTTTACCAATTTTGCCACAACAACTAGGACATAAAACACAACACTTCTACATGGTTGTTGCCTCCCGCACTGCCGTTCTGCCAGATTCTCCTTATGAAGACCAATGTCAGCACACGATGCCTACACGGCTGACACTCGTGTAGGCCGCTCGGGGGGCGCTGCGTGCCATGGGCCGACTCCTTCTTAGCGCCAGCGGCACATTAACAGCCCGTGCGGCGCCCGTAGTCCATTTGACTACAAACCAACAATATGTCTGTGCCAAGATTCATGGCTTAACCTTGTACCTATGGCGAAGCTTTGCCTTTGGCGGTGCCGTCTGTTCGGTGTCATGGCCTTAGCCTTGACTTGTTGACATACTCATGTAGCACATCTCATATGTTCGGTCTTGTCAGCGCACCCGGGTTGGCTATGGACATATTAGTTTCTCCCCTGGCACTCTGCGCGCACCGTCCAATCCTCAAGCTTGACACTTGCCTAGTGCTATTGCACAAGGCTTGTGTTTTGCCTGAGTAGGGCAACTCTTATGTTCTTGGCCTTTGCCATGTGCGTCTTACATAATATGCCCATGGTTGACTTATGTCATTGCCAAACATAGCCCTCGAGACATACTTCCATCCTGCATCGTGCAACATTGTCCCACAACTGCACGTCTAGGCCAACAGGCTCTCAAGGCTGAACCCAAGCCAACCTCACAAGTCAACACAAGAGGCTCTTAACAGTGGTGCATGGAGTGCTCATTCAGCACATAGGTCTTTATCATTCCCACAGATAGCCCGCAGGGCATAATCTGTCCATACATCGAGCCTCCAGCACTCATTGGGCGTCAACGCTAGCTCTGAGGTTGTGCATCGCCCATAGAGTTTCCTAACTCGTATGGGTACCTTGGACACTCCTTAGAGATGCCTAGGCAGGCCTTTGAGATCCCGTTTTATCATGGTATCAGAGCCAACCCACCCAATGCTTATTCACCCGATGTTGGGTCCTCACCTTACAGTGTCCATGCTCCAGATGTCCAATCCTGGTAATGTGTGTATGTGGGGGGGGGGGGGGAGTGTGAGTTTCACATTGGTTGGTGGGAGGAAAACTTGTCTCCTTATAAGGTTTTCGGAAATCCTCCCCTCATGAGATAGCTTATTGGGGTTAAGCCCAAGATACAATTCTTCAGCAGTTACATACATGTTTCTGATGGTCTGTCAACTTTATCATGTGAGACACAACACTGAAAAAATTCCCTCTCTAAAAGTGCTTGTGCTGTATGGTAACAATCTAAAATCATGTTTCTCAAATCTGGCGATTAAATCTTAGTTTTTCCCAAAACAAATATTTGCCATGGTTAAGACTTGTTGTTTACTGTCAGTAGTAAATTTGAATCTTTACTCCAGCTGAATACTTCATGGAATGAAACCCATATGCGTTTGACAGGGAAAATATTGAAATTGTGAAACGGTTTGCAAACTCAGAATATCACGCCTCATTGACTTTAGAGTCAAACATCAGTCACTGTTATTTGTGATTAACAATGAGTGAATTATGATTTTCAGATATCTACCAGTTTATTCCTAACTAATCAAAGTTTGATTCAGTCATCAAGTTACCCTAATGAATCTAATATATAGGAAAAAGTATAATCTGGGGATGATCTTTTTCAAAATCTCTCTCTATCTATCTCTCTCTCACACACACACTTGCTTGATTGTGTTTGCCTTCTTGCCTTCCCTCTTGAGAATTCATTCTCTGAAGTTTGATCATGAATACACAAACTATGATCCCCTAGTATTTCAATATTGTTTTTTACCTTCTCAATTATTTCTCTTTGCTTCTCCAAAGATAGCTGACAGTTGCCAAAATTTGACACTTGTGTAGGGCTACCTTGATCCTGAGTACTTCTTTACTCACAAGTTGACAGAGAAAAGTGATGTTTATAGCCTTGGTATTGTATTTCTGGAGCTTTTAACAGGGATGCGACCTATTTCTCATGGAAGGAACATCGTTCGGGAGGTACTTGCTTCTTTGTTCCCCCCTTAAGTTATCTTAGCATTGCACTTTGTTCATGAAGATGGAAATCTTCAAGGGAACATTAGATAGCTCTTCTAGATATATTCGGTGTCTGCTAATGGATCTGAACTAAAGCAGTAGAGGGCATTTGCTTTCATGAGTTTCAGTTCTTTTGTCTCTTTAATAAGAATCTCAATAAATTCCAATGTGATCTATTTTATGAAATTGAGATACAGCATACGAATCAATATAGTTGCGGGGTCCTTAAAACTTTTTTTTTGAAACTGGTAACATTTGAATTGATATTAGTACTTAGGTAGTACCAGAAGAACCATATTTACAACAGAGTAAGGCAAAAAGAAACTGATCCTGACTCTAAATGGACTCTAAAACATCTAGAATTGACTGAGTCTCATTAGAGAACATTTGTACACTTCAGAACAACAAAATACATTTATCTTTAATCTCCTGCACATTGTTGCTCCTGTTTTCAAAACATCTGTCATTCCTCTCTCTCTCTCTCCATATAGTACACCAAATGTAGATAGGAATAATCCTCCATCTGTCTCTGTTTCTAGCTCCAAATCCTGTTTCCTTCCAACTGGAAAGAGTATCATCAATCTTACTAGGCATTATCCATGAGATGCCTCTGAGATTGATGAAAATCTGCTACAGTTGGTCAGTGACTTTACAGTGTAGGAAGATATGTCTAACTGTCTCAACATCCTTTCCACATTAAGGACATATATTGCACAGTGGAATTCCCCTCTTTGCCACATTGTCAAGAGTCAAAACAGCCTCATTAGCTAAAAGCAAAGTGAAACATGCCACTTTGTGTGGCACTTTGGCTTTCCAAATGTGCTTCCAGGGCCACTTAATAATCTGAGCTCTAGTTCGGTTTGTCAGCTTGTATCCCTCTTTCACCTTATATATGCCTTTGCTATGCCCATTCCACCATAAGCAATCCTCTCCTCTTTGTAGTCCTTGAAAGTTCTCCAAAAACTTGTACAATTCAGTCACTCTTGAAATTTCTCAATCATTTAAATGTCTTCTGAGGAAAAATCCCAGCCTTGTGGTGTCCACATTTCAGCCTATGTTGCTCAGACTCTTCAAAAATGTCAATGGGTGCGTGTCGGATTCTCCAAAAGTAGTGTATTTTTGGAGAATCCGACACGGGTGCAGCATCGAAAGTGAAGAGTCCGCGCAACTTAGATTTCAGCAACTGTCTAGTGTTGATGTTGAGCCAAAGCAAAGATGTCAGGAAATAAGCTGCTTTGTAAACTATCAGAACCCATCCATTTGTCTAACCAAAAAAGAGTCTTGTTGCCATTATGTACCTTGATAGTAGATTGACTTTTAAGGAATGGCCAGAAGAGCCTGATGGATCTCCAAAGACTAACACCATAAGGGATAGTGACTTCTTTAGTTACCCAATTGTTCAGTTCCCCAAACTTGTTCTTGATGACTTTACACCATAAAGCTTTAGTCTCCTGTGGGTATCTCGATAGCCATTTCACCTTAAGAGCTTTGGTCTGGTTCTTGATGCCTAATCCACCCTGTATTTTGCTTCTGATAATATTCTTTCATTTGACGAGGTGGTAACCTTTCTTCTCCTTATTACCTTGCCACAGAAAATTTCTCCTGATTTTATCCAACCATCGAACCACTGTATGAGGTATATGAAATAGGGACAACATGTAAGTTGGTAGAGCATCTAGGACAGAGTTTATCAAAGTTAGTCTACCTCCTAGTGACAAATAATGTGATCTCCATCTGGACAATCTCTTCTTATATTTCTCCAAAATTGGGTTCCAGATATCTATGGATCGTGACTTTACTCCCGAAGGCATGCCAAGATATATTGATGGCAATATGCCTACCACTCCTCCCAGAATTTTTGATAGGTGCTCTACTCCGTATTGGGGACCAAATTAATTGGAAAAAGGTTAGTAATGAAGTAGAGAAAGCTGTTATAGCCCAACCCTTATTTCTTACTGTAGAATGCTTAGGGATGAGTTCTCAAAGTTGGATGCGTTGACATAAAATGTTATGACAGCTAGAAATTGAGATCATCATTAATAACATGGCCATTGTCTTAGGAGTATCCAGTTAGTGTTTGACCTAAATGAAAATGTGAAGTCCTCAATGTTTAAGCTGATCCACAACTAGTACTAGCTCGCCAGCCTAGAAGACGAGAAATGGCAGAAAATCAGAGTTCGAGATCAACACATATGTGAATCAGACATTTTTGAATGAAAGCTCACACTGGTTAGAAGTTCGAGGAAAAACTACAGTCAAAGAAAAAACTGTTGGACTCTCCGAATAGCTAAAGTGTCATTCTTTTTGGGAGCGGAGGAAGTAAGAAAAGTTACTTTTGTACTAATGACAGGTGAATGCAGCATGCCAATCAGGGATGATGTCTTCTATAATAGACAAGAGTATAGGTCCATATTCCTCAGATTGTGTGAAGAAATTCCTGAATTTGGCCATCAGGTGTTCACTGGATGAACAAAAGGACAGACCGTTTATGCTGGAGGTGGTAAGAGAGTTAGAGAACATAACTTACATGCTTCCAGCAATTGACAATAATAATATTGCACCCGATTTAGATGTTTCCACATCACCAACTTCAGCTTATTCCAGACACACTACAACCTACACGACAATGGAAGGAATTGAGCTTGTGAGCGGTGTCATTCCCTCCATCAGGCCACGTTGATGTGTTTAAGGACTTGCTATATGCCCTTCATTTATCAACATGTTTATGGTCAAAGTTCTGAAGTACTAGAAGTTCAGTATTAATAAGTCTTGAGGTATGTAAATATATAAGCAGGTTGAATTAATTCTGAGAGGATAAAAAGACTTGTATATATTATCATGATGTTGTTCAGCTGTTGTTGTTCCATTCAGAAGAGAAGTGATTTTATCATTTCATTTAAGAATTTTTTAAATGAATGTAGAAACAAATTGTTGTAGTAATCAAGTACTGAAAATATTACCAAAAGAACGTGTTCTAAAATTTCATGTTATTGAACTGTTTTATTCATTATTTTTTTAATTTTTTGTTTTGTTTTGTTTTAGAGATATGATAGATTTAACGTCTAATTATTCATTACACAACAATAACATACCTGGTTTAATTATTTATTACACATAATATGAAAAATGATAAGGTCCTTCTATATTTTTAGGGAGAACTCATATAAGTACAACTCATACACATACATTGCAATAAAATGACCAATTTAACTTTGCAAATCTATAGCTCAAAAACAATAGGCCTAGGTTCGGAAAAAAGAGCATTTTCTGTTGTTTTTCTTTGTTGCAGATATTCAAAAGTTGGATGATTTTCCATTTTTCTCCTCCATGTTCGTATATGTTCTTATTCTAGCTATAAAAAAACACCATAAAGAATACTGAAAATCTTCTTCTAAAAAAATCTTCTCCAAGTTTCAAATAGTATATATCAAAAATAAAAATTAAAAAATTTGTTGCAACTTCGTGATTTGGCAGAGAAATCAACAAGGAAAGTCTATTAATACATAGATTGTTAGAGAAAAAGTAAGAAAAGATACCCAAAAAAACTAGTTTTTAACTTCACATGTGGAGTAGCAGAGTACATGTATAACTTCGTATAAACTTGTATATGAAATGTATAAATAATATATACAGAAAAATTTATCGTATAAGTATACAGAGTTATACCCGTATTATAATTTTGTATAATTATGTATAATGTTGTATACGGAAACTGGATTTCATCTTCAACTTTATTTTTCAACAAGTATGATCTTCAAGACCAACTTTTGTCAAACGTTCAAATTTAATCAACCTAGCATTCTAGATTCAAGTAACTGCAAGTTTTTTCAACTTATTTTTAATTTCATTCAATCTTATTAGAGTAATATTTTCTATATCTCATTCATGTAGTTACTCATGAAGAACTGATTCTGTTAGATTTGGAAATAGTACTTCTATTTCTCTTTTTTGTCTGGTGCCATTTAAACTCTAACCACTTGATACTCCTGCTTTCAAGTTCAATCATCCTCTTGAAGAATATGGTATTATAGTCATTGTCATTTGAAAAGCTCATGAAGACATCGAACTTATCATAGACTCCAATCTTCACACTTCCTTTTAGAGAATTTTCCAGAATCTGCCAACAACTGTTCTTTTACACTGACATGCTTGTACTAAAAAATTTACACAAGCATACCAAGTTATTGCAGAGGGGAAAACATGTTGAAAATGACTAAGGCAGCAGAAAGATTGTATCAACATCCCAAATTTTGAAATATTGCCATAGCAAACATTGAATATGTGGCGAGCTACTTAAATCTGAACAAATGAACAAGCTTGAAAGAAAATGAATACAATTGTTAACCTATCTACCAAGTTGTGAATATTACAGCGGTTTGACATTGTGGTTGATTCCTATTCAAGCTTCTTAAAAGAATACTGTCAACATCTGGGCACCCGTGCTCATTTAAAAATTCAGCAACAAATGTCTTCTGCTATGTCTTAGGTATATAACCGTAGCACTGCAAGACCAACAGCCGAGATAGAGACAAGAGTACCTATACAGTATTTAATCACTTCATATTTTGCAGCTTCAATTTGCGCCCTCAATGCATGAATTTCCTATACATGGATCAAGCGAGAGAAAAAGAAAAGATATTTACAAGATGCACTGAGTTTAAAGAACATTCACGCTCAAAATATACAAGAGCCAACACTTACCCGATCAAGCTTATTTGTAAGATTTGTAGTTTCTGCATTTTGGTTGGCAAGCTCATCACGGATGCGTCTACACAATTTAGAATGACCATAATCAATCATTAGGGAGTTGAAAAATGAACAACCTAATCATTCACTAACATCTAAAACTCTTCAAGCCTTACCCTCTTTCAAGATTTAAATCCAACCGTTGGCCGGCAGTAAGCTTGTCAACCTCATACCTGCACATGAACAAATAATATTGGTTAATGAAACTGGCACTCAAAAGTCGAATCATTTATTCGACAATTCAACTGTACCTTAGTTCACTGCGCATTTTTTCAATGTCATTCCGAAGCTTTTCAAGTTCACGTTGCAGCAGAGAAAAATGATGTTCCTGCAACAAAAAAAATTTAATCAGTATGAATTCCATACATCAAACTCAAACCAATGCTCATTCAGAGGTAGAACAAAAACATATATCATGAACATATATTAGCACAACCATAATGCGATAATTATCGGTCCAACACACTAAGTTTGAAGTAAATTTTCCTCCTTGAGCACTCAATGTTAAGAGAATTTCGGGAAGGGTTAGATCCATGCAAGAACGAATTCAAATTGAAATGTGTTCTCCCATCTGCCTCACACTGTGTTGAACACAATATTGTCATATAGACAAGGTTGAAATTTCGCCCAAGCCATCATAATTGCCATATATGCCATCAGTAACACTCATCTCACATTGTCTATCAGAAGGAAAATTAGTCTTGTGTTGATGATTTCCAACATCCTGGATTATTCAAAGTAAATAAGCTGATTGCTCCTAAAAGATGATTCCTGGTAAACGAAACAAAAAAGAACTGCTGTGATATCTTTGAAAAAGTTGTCTCAAATCAGGCAATCAATTTGACTCACTGACCACAAATCAAAATTCTAAATACTTATGTCATCCTTACCCGGGTGGCCAACTAGCTTTTTAGGCTGTAACCCTTTTGATCCCTCAAAACATTGAGGCTGCAACTCCTTCCTAAACTATATGCAGCTATCAGAGGCTGAGCCAAAGCTCCCTTCACAACCAACTAGTTTTACTTTTCATACTTGGTTGATATAGTAATTTTCTTTATGACCGTGGTGTCAGGGCTTAGCTTTTGCACACCTCGACTAATTCCTCTGGATATTTGTCACCTCCCACCAGCAACAAGTACTAGGTAACTCTGTCCACCAAGGCTAGGACAGAAGGGAAGAATCACCTAGTGTTTTTTTCTCCGCTGGGATTTGAACCTGAGACTTCATGGCTCTCAACCACTTCATTGACAACTAGGCCACACCCTTGGGTGCGGTTGATATAGTACTGATTACTAGAGAGATCCAGCTGAACTAACTTGTTCATTTGATTTGACAATTTTACTTCATCTATTTTTCTGTTAGTCATTGCTTCTTTATACAACCAGGTTAGGATCATATCATGTCTTAAAGTAAAGAATAACCATTGTTGATGTGTATTACAGGTCATCTTTTATTTTTGTTGTTGAATATATGAGAGATATGATTAGATTAAATCTGATCAGCCAAGGTGATGAGGTACTCCAAAATCCAAGTGATAACTAAGCCTCCTCCCTGAGCAATGCTAGTTCTTACAAATTAATCATCTTCCAGATGCTGTTACAAGTGTCAAAGGCAGTCAGCTTTGATGGATCAAACTCAAAATTTTCAACCACCTTCTCGTCTCTCTCCACAGAATGGCCTGATATTTTTGATTGATCATCCTAGTCCAGGATGATACTTGTAATAGGGGCATACAATGATAGCTTCATCTCTGTTCGAAGCCGATCTTGCTCAAGTTTCTTGAGCAATTGACTTTGCTCCTCAATAGAGGCTCCTTGACGATCTAAATCATTGATCTCAACAGTTATAACTCTTAAGTTCTTCTCTCTAGATATCCTGTTCTAACTCTTTCTGCAACTTATCTATTTCAGCATTTGCAGCAGCTTCAGATTGTGCTTCTGTTGTTCTCTGCTAGAACTCTGAAGGGCGTGGTACTCAGAGTGGAACTGTGATTGAAGGGCATTAGATTGCTCTATATACACTGTTTCAAGAAGCTGACATCTTTATCATCTTCCAAGAACTGAACAACATCGTTACTGAAGGAGATCAGCTTCTCCACATCCATGTTACTGGACCCATCCACCATTTTCTGTTGAGAGAAATGAGTCTGTATACAGTTCTACTTAAACGGCAGTATAGCCAAATAAAACGCTCTTCATCTGCAATATGGTATCACTGATTTGGTGTCTCCATTTCCAAGCACCCATCGTTGTATCTTGAATGAACGGGAATAACCTCCTCCATTGATTGAAGGAATGATCTCTGATGATAGAGTTTATGCTCTTTTTAAGCAAACAGTGGCAAAATTGTAGGATGTTATGGAGTGTTACACGCTAAATCTTCTTCCGTAAATCATCGAAAAACAGACTTGAAAGAATCTATATTTAATTACAGAGTCTCTTACTCCTTATGGGAGTTTACTTGTGGAAGAAACAAACGTTTGTATGATCCACGCCTAGCTTGTGAAAATGAGAAATGTGTCCATTTTCAATCAACTTCTAGCACAACCTTATTCCTAACAGGAATTTGGTTCATACTGTAATGAATAATTTTTATCCAACACAAGGTGCTGATGGCTCAATTCAATTGCCTTTTGAAATTGTAATATTTCAGCCTACATATGTAAAATTTGGAAGAAACCCTCATTCACTCTGACCAGAAGGGCATTTGAAAATATTCAAGCAATTAATCGTACTATTTCACTAAGCTTTAACAATTTCAGCATCAGCTGATTTGAATTATTATGGCCTAATAACGGAGACCAAGAAATGCACCAGCATGTGAGTTAACGAAAATGTTCTTTTTTATTTGGATCATTGGGTCAATGAGCTGCCTTATTTAGGTGGGCAAATGAAAGTAAAAAATCATCATGAACCATAATTTCTGCAAGAAATGATAAGAGAACCATAATCCAGCCAAGCCGCAACTATACTAGTAATACTTAATCCATAAATCAATGGTGCAGCAATTTAGATTGGTCTGTCAAACCAACCATCAAACCACCCCCACCCACCCAACCCCCCAAAGGAAAGAGAACCCACAAAGAAGCTAGGAAGAGATGTAAAGGACTAGAGTAAAACCAATTAGGTGAATTTACTTTAGAAGCCAAGGCCGATCAAACTCAATATCATAACATAGAATCTCCCCTTACATCCTGATGTAGGAGGTAGAAGAATTAACCACTATACTTGTCATATGCAGTGTTGTCAAAGGCATGCAAAAGCCCTGAAGTGAGGCACAAAACATGTTGAGCACTTCGCCTCACTTTATGGGTGCTTCAATGTTGTCATCAAGGCTCCAAGACATACTTTTCCTTGCCAATGAGTGCAATCCTTAACATTTGACACTAAAACAATCGATATCTCACTTAATCATAATTTTTTTCAATTTCTTTGTCCATATATTTGTTACTCATGCTTATGATTATTAATCTAGGACTACACTGACGACACATACATATTTGTGGTTTTTCTCCATTTGCGCCTTTTTTTCATTAAAGCTCACACTTTATTTGCGCTTAAACCCCAAAGGACCTTAGAGCTTTTTTGCACTTTTCGCTTTTGATAACACTGGTCATATGATGACAATAGAGATACATAGCTTATCCTCTTCGCCTCTATGCCACGTTTTTTGCACCATGTGCTGACCTCAATTTCGTATTCTGTTTCGTTTCTTTTCTTTTCTTTTTTTTTTCAGAAGTAATTAATTCCATTCATGGAATCTAGAAGATGCAAGGTAGTTCTCTTTTTTGTTTTTTGATAATTAACTGTCATGAATCTGGAAAATCCAATCAATCTCTAGGATGCTTTCAACAACAGTTTCATATTCTTTCACAACTCACAACAAACTAAAGCTTTTCCTACTGAAGTTATCCACCTCACAGTTAACATCACTGAAGAAAAACATCACTGGTATGCATTATCATGCCTCCATCTACAAACTCATTAATAAAAAATCAAAGCACCATAGGATGGCTACGCGTTAAAGGTCTTAACAACATCTAGAATATGCTTTTTTTTTCATTATGTAGAAAAAATAACTAGGAACAACAGCTTGAATATGTTCCGGGACTACATACAACAACAGTGTACAAAGCTAGCTTACTCGTCTAGCTAGGCAGAGAAAATCATGTATAGCAGATGTGACTAAGGGCAAGCTAATATTCTACAAGCAGAAGAAATTCACTACCCCTCCCCTAGCACAAGACAAAGAGAATAACTAGACGCACAGCTGAAGACTTTTTAGAATACTGATATGCACAACTAACAGAGCTTCATGACAATTTTGTACCTGAGAACTTTGTACTTCAGACTTAAACTTGGAAAGGTTGGCTTCTTGAATCATCTCAGACTACACAGGCAAAAATGCACAAAATAATTATTCAGCAAAGTGGAAATTGGCACATTGTTTACAACATAAGATCTTGAGTAAAGTCTTACTTTCTGCATTTCAGCTCGCGAAACAAAAGAATGAGCTACATTTTCCAAACTGTCATTCAAAACTTCAGTGATAGCAGATGTTATTGCTTCTGCCTGTTCTGATGGTACACCTCGTGCTTCTAATCTCCTAACCTGCCAGCAAACAAGATCTCTAAATATCCATAGTTCATATCAATAATAACAAATCAGGAGAGACTCTAGCCTTGAAAAGTACCCTAGTTTACGACGAAATGGATAGAAGCAAATACACAAACTCAAAAAGAACCACAAGTTTAGTGGCTTTTTTATTTGTTTTTAAGCTTTATTTTGAAGGTATTAGTTTATGGACTGATAAAGAACTACTTTAATTATGATTAAAAGGAACAACATCAAACAGATCAAGATCCAAACTCAAGTCATCTTTGGCGGAAAGATGAAGCATTCCTCTTTTGGAAAGAAAAGGCTGAAACTTAGTCAATTGAAAAACTGTTGATTTTTTGAACAGGTCACCCTGAAAATCCCCTGATCCCACTTATAAAAAAAGTCCACAGTCCTCAGTCTATCATACCAAGACTTAATTGCTTTATGAGGCTTGACGAGCATCACATAGCCCTTCGATCTGCAATATTTCAGTAGACCTAGGTACCAATGCAAGGTTAAAGTCCGACATGGAGGTAAGTTGTGAGTTTATATAATTAAACGAATATAAAATAGGTTTTTGAAATGAAAACAACTTCTTTTCACTGGTTTTAGGTTCCCCAAGACCAACGCAATTTGGTTTCACCTTATTTTTAAAACTAAAGACAACTAACTACAGACCAAAAAGAAAAACTCATCTACTTGCATTCCTCCGTAATTAGGGAAACAAAGCTTTTTTCCATCTCCTTTCTGATTTCACAAACACCAACACAACAGATTATCAATATAAATACTCAACATGCTTCATCCATAAATTAGTTAGGTTCATTTCATTCCAGTACAACAAATAATAAATAAGTAAATAAAAAGGACAATGAAGAAATAATAATTACCAGAGCTTATAAATATGAATAAATACTCAACTGTGTTCATTTCTAAATTAGTTGGGATCATTCCACACAAATACAACAAAATCATATAAGAACAAATCAATAAAGAGGACGATGAATAAATAATAATTACCAGAGCTAATGTATCAACGAGAAACGCACGCTTGCCATTAGGTTTAGCGAGCTGTGAGATTTGCCTATAATCAAACTTGTTAGCAGCAGACGATTTATCAGGCTCAGAACTGTAAAAATTAACTGAACCAGCGTTGATTTGTGATCTATCAATCAACAAAGCAGCAGAAACTTTAGATGCATTAATCCCTTGAGATTTGTAAAATCTAATCCCACAATTAGCACCTAATTGAACCACACGTCTCGCAACAGCCATTAATTTCTCAAAATCTACAAGAAGAAGACCAAAAACCGTTCGATTTTTTCAACAAAAAACTGGACTAAGCCGCATCGATTTCAACGAAGATTTTGAACAAAGTATAAAAGGTCAAACTTTCAGAAATGGCGGCGAAAAGAGAGATTGAGGGGTAGTTGATTGTTAATGGCGGACGATGGGGATTTTCCCTTTTTACGGTTTTTATATCGTTCGGGTTGCTTGCCAAAGGAGAATATATTGTATGCTTTGTTGGTAGAGTAATTGGTATTGGTCTTTACGCACGAGATGAGAGGATATGCTATTTAGGTTTCCAATGGGAAATGACAACTTGGTTTCCTTTTCTTTCATTTCTTTATAAAAAAAAATTGTTTTCTCCCTTTTACTTTTCATTTGACGCAATAATGTTGCGCTTAAATTGGCTTGAGAACTAAACCAAGCATACAAAAAAAGAATATACAAATCATGGAGCCTATCCATAGTATTTTAATTGTTTGAAAAGCGATTGTCAAATGCTTATCTGAGGAACAAATTGACTGACATGTGAAAACCTTTTGAGCCCCTCATCTTGATTGATTTAGTCTGTGATTATCATATTGCAAAGTTTCACTAAGTGAAAAATATACATAAGGATCTTCACGAAGGATCGTGGTTTGTAGCAGGAAATTTCCTTTTCGTAAAGAAATGGGAATAAAATTTCGTCTTTGAAGCGTCCATGTTAACCCGCATTGCAATTTGGATTCGGCTACCACAACAAAAATTTATGATAAACAAATACTAGAAAAAATTGGAAAGAAGTTGGGAGCACTATTAAAAATAGATACTTGCACTTTGATCACACTAAGAGGTAGTTATACACTGATCTATATTCAAGTATCACTCAAGGTGATGGTCAAAATGAAGGTCACAATTGGTTGCCACAAACAAAAGGTGGTCTATAAATGAGATGAAATCATGTGCCCTGGTAGTGCGACACTATGTCATATGCACGACATATGCAGGAAAGGCTAGATTGGTGGTCAAAAAATACACACAAGAGTATTGAGTCGAATTCCTTTCCTTCGACTGCCTTGTATCAGGTGAAGAGCAGGGGTGGTAGGCTTAGTAGGGCTCGAACCTACAATATCACTAGCGGTACGTTTCAACCACAAAAATCTCTCACAATGATCATATGCCTTCAACATCAAAAGTGGAAGTACCAATAGACACTTGACAGGTAGTATCTTTTTCCAAGAAGAAGAAAATGCCTAGGCCCAATGGTCACTTGCCAAAGGCGAACAAAATGCACAAAGAACACACCCAAGCATAGGAAAAAGAAAATGATCCACTTAATTGTATTCACAATGGAACCACTACCTCTAAACCACACACTAACCTCGTGGTTGAAGTAGGCAATGCAAGATAATGCCACACTCTACAGCTCAACATCTATGTCCAGCTAATGATTATAATCCTTTAAGACCTTGTGTTTCTAAAAAGGGACAGGATCATGCAATAGAGGGCCGATACTTTATATTTGGCTAGAAACTTTGCGGCACACTTAACTAGTTGTGCACCTCAACAAAATGTTCATGGAAAAGCTCAATGTCCTAATGGGACATACTTTCCAGAGTTCCCAGCCTTCCCCTATTTGTCCACCTCATAAAGCAAATTCTTTGTCTTATGAATACCTCAGAAATACCAAAGCCTAGACCAAACCCAACCACCAAATATAGGGGCAGAAAACCCAAAAAAAACTGAAAACTTTCACTTCTTGAAACATTGAGAAATAACAATTAGGAACTAGAACATATTTTGACAGTTTTTGGGGAGCAAAGCACTAAAGTCTTTGTTCATAGAGCCTATCAATACAACTATTATAATCTAGAGTACCATGCAAATGACTATGTGCACCATGAACATAAAGAATGAGAGGGAAGCAGTCCCAAAAATTGTGGCCTCAACCTAGAGAGAGAATCGAAAAAGCCAATCCATGTGGGGAAAGAGAAAGACTTGCATGACCAACCACTAACTCAAATGAATATGATGAATTTCATCATTTGGGTGTGGGGGAAGCCAATAACGCCAGCTTCCAACGCCAATGTGATGCCATGATCAAGATATACGAGCCCTTAAAATAATTGAGTATAAATTGATTATTATCCAACGCCAGTCTAGGTGATAAAGTGATTAAAACATATTAGCTTTTGACAAATGGTGAAATGTGGTGACCATAAATTCAGCTATTAAGCTATTGATCAAGGACAAAGGGCCTAAATGCGCAAACTTAATTGATAAATGATCGATGATAAATACGCAATTTAATTGTTAGAAAAAGCTAAACCTCATGAGTTTATCAGATAAGCAAGGAGAAATGATTAAGATAAAGAAATACAGAAAGAATATTGATGGATTTATACTCGGAGATTTATGCGGAATTATACATACCTTCTTGTATAGGATCGAGTGCTATCACCACTAATTGCTTAAGCAATTTCTTACAAGATCACTATGGAGTCTTGTATTGTTTTTCACAACAACTACACTCTTTATCTCAGGAAATCTCTTCTTGTGTTTTTTTGTGTTTTTCTTTGGATGACCCCAAGTCCTCCCTTTTATAGGACAAGGTTAAGACTTGTAACTCTTATTCTTTCAAGAGTTACATCACCTTATCCCATAACTCCCACTCCATTCAAGAATACATAACTCTTCCTCTTTTACTATAGGGAGTTATTTAGTGGAGTTGTAACTTACTTCATGAATGAAGCAAGTTACTAGTCAACCCATCAATGGGTGTATCTATTTCCAACATCTCCCACTCACACATGATGGGATGAAACACATAGAGCTTTGAAAAGTAAATTTCCTTTAGACATTCATACCGAGTGTGTTGTCGTGACCGCTCAGACACTAAGTTTGGGAGCTCTTACACTAGAAATCTTTTTCTAGATTAGCATAAGAGACTACAACCCTTTTATGCTCATTTATGATATCTTATCATGTCATATAAAGTGCCTTAGATGCCTCAGACATGTCTATATACACATATGGCTTCTTTTAACCCTCTTTCCATTTTCAATTTTCATATGCCTTGTGTCCACACTTATGATGCCAACTAAAATAGGCTTCATAATGGACCGGTCTCAGACACAAGCATAATGTGTATATATTTGGCATGACTTCCTTTCGCCCACATATCACTAAGATCAAGATTAATTGCTTTCCTAGCATTACTCCTTCAGGTCGCATTTTCATAACCTTTAGATTCATACTAAAGTAGGATACACTAACCCATCACCTCATGATATTGTCAAAGTCATAAGGGCACTACTGAAAGAAAAAAAATTAATAATTTTTTCTTTTCAAGATCTAACATAGAAGTGAAGTAGGATCTATTCACTTACCTTTCTATTTGCGGTAATGAAGCACATGCAGTATGAAATGCATGTTACAATGTGCCTCTGATTTCATCAGAGTGTATGTCGGTTTCATTTCTCTACACCATACAGATCTTGGTCCAAGTAAATCATTTACTTGACATGAGTTCTACCACTCTACTGAAATGTTAGAGGAGATCTCATATATGGCTACAAGTATTATGGGTAGTGGGAATCCATAATTTTGATCCTTTTTGACATTTCTTTTGGATCTCATCCTACTCTTTTACTAGGGCGACATTAAATAATATGTTCTTAATCGAAGGTGACACATTTATTAGCTATCCTTTTAAGCGCTAAGAAACACAAATGTCTCATCTTGGCTCGCTTTCCATAAGCGCCCAAGGCGGTTGCTCATGTGAGAAAGCCAACCTTATCAACTTGTACGACATACTCTAATATTGTGAATGTGCTAATCAATAATAATGTATGAAATAATTATAAAAAAACATCAAAAAAATATCCATACATCATGATCAAGATGTTCAAATAAGGAAATATATCATTTTACATCCCGCACAAGCCTAGAGATTTCACATGTTTAACAAAGACATCTCTAGGTATTGGCTTTGTTAAGGGATCTACTACCATCTCGTGCGTAGAAATACACTGTAAAGTTATTTCCTTACGTGCTATGATGTCTCTAACAAAATTATACTTTGTATCTATGTGCTTAGTCTTACTATGATACTTAGGGTCTTTAGTATATGCCATTGCTGCTTGGCTATCACAAAAGATTTGCACTGCATCCATTGGCCTGCCAATGATCCCTAAGTGTTCCATGAACCTTTTTAGCCTCACTGCTTCTTGTACTGCTGCAGAGCATGCAATGAACTCTGCTTCCATAATTGATAAAGCTATACATGTTTGTTTCTTGCTACTCCATGAAATGGTACCATTGTTAAGCAAAAAAACATAACCAGAAGTGGACTTTCTTTCATCCAAGTCTCCACCCCAGTCTGCATCAGAGTAGCCCACCAACTGGAAGTCACTTCCTTGATAACATAATTTGTAATCAACAGTGCCCCTTAAGTATCTCAAGATTCTCTTAACAACTTTCCAATGTGTTTGTCCTGAATTGGACTGATAACGACTAACAAGACCCACTGTATAACAAATATCAGGACGTATACACAATATTGCATACATTAAACTCCCAATTGCACTTGAATATGGGACCCTCTTCATGGCATCTTTTTCACTTTGAGTTTTGGGACATGTTTCAAGGCTTAAATTTTCACCTTTAGCTACAGGGTTGTCTATTGATTTACAGTCTTTCATCCTGAATCGTTCAAGAATTCTTTCAATGATTGATTCTTGTGATAAAGCTATTAAATTTTTAGAACGATCTCTATGAATTTTAACTCCAAGGATGAATTCTACTTCTCCCATGTCCTTAATTTCAAAATTTAGGGACAAACAACTTTTTATAGCCTTTACAAAAGTAAGACTATTCCCAGCTAATAGTATATCATCCACATAAAGGGACAATGTCACAAAATCAGTTTTAGACCACTTCATATACACATAATGGTCTTCATCGATCATATTAAAGTCATAAGATGTAATGGCACGATGAAATCGTAAGTACCATTCCCTAGATGATTGTTTAAGTCCATAAATAGACCTTTTGAGCTTGCAAACTTTGATCTCTTGACCATTTTGGATAAAACCTAATGGTTGTTCCATATAAATTTCTTCATCTAGTTCCCCATTAAGAAATGCAGTCTTTACATCCATTTGATGTAACTCCAAGTTCATACTTGCAACTATAGCTAGAATCAGTCTAATAGAGCTAAATCTCACAACTGGAGAGAAAGTATTTTCATGATCAATACCCTCTTGTTGTGTGTACCCTTTTGCCACCAAACGAGCTTTGTAGCGTTCAATTAAACCATCCGCCTTTCTTTTAATTTTGAGAACCCATTTATTTCCAATTGTCTTTCGACTTGGCGGAAGATCAACCAAATCCCAAACATGATTTGTCCTCATGGACTCCATTTCCTCTTTCATTGCTTCTATCCACTTATCCTTAGTAGGGCCTGAAAGAGCCTCTTGAACTGAATTAGGCTCTTCATCATCTTGCGGAGTAACTATTAATGCTTCCCCTTAGATATGAAATCGTCGTTGGAGAATAATTCCCCGGGTACTCTTCCGCACATGTGTCTCTTGTGGAATATTCTCTAAATGAGTAATTCTCTCACTTGGATCAGCAAGAGAAGGTACAACTTCTTGTTCCTCACTTCCTTGGTCTTGAAGATTTTCTTGATGATCCACAACTTCATAAAATGACACAGTTCTATCAATATCACCCTTACTAGGAAATTCAGTCTCTAAAAATGTGGCATCTCATGACTCAGGCTCTGTTATACTTCCATCTTCATTTTCTCCTATGAACATGTAACCCTTTGATTTCTTTGAATAGCCAATGAAGATGCATTTCTTGCCCCTAGGGCCTAACTTCCCATATTTATGAGAAGAATCATGCACGTATGCTGCAGACCCCCAGGGTCGCAATATATTTAAGTTAGATTTTCTACCCGTCTATAATTCATAGGGTGTGGAAGCAACAGACTTAGAGGGCACACGGTTAAGCACAAAAGCTGCACACATCAATGCATCTCCCCAAAAGAAAATTGGTAAGTTAGCCTGCGCCATCATAGACGTAACCATTTCAAGCAAAGTTCTATTTCTTCACTCAGCTACTCCATTTTGTTGAGGAGTGTATGAAATTGTTAACTGTCTTACAGTTCCTTTTTCATCACATAGATCCTTAAATTGATCTGATAGATACTCTCGCCCACGATCAGTTCTTAAAGCTTTTATTCTTAAGTTTAATTGATTCTCCACCAAATTCATAAATTGTCCAAAGCATTCCAATGCTTCTGACTTATGGGAGATCAAATAAACATGACTGTGACGAGTATAATCATCTATAAATGTGATGAAATATGAGGCTCCATGCCTCGCCCTCACACTCATAGGATCACATATATCCGAATGAATGAGTTGCAATGGAAATTCAGCCCTAGTTTCCTTTCCAAATGGTTTTCTAGTCGTTTTTCCTGCTAGACAATGTTCACATATTGACATTTCAATTTTAGTTAAAAACCCCAACAATCCTTCTTTTGCCAATCTATTCATCCTTTCAAAGCCGATATGTCCAAGTCTAGCATGCCAAATATTTATATCTAAAATTGGAGTTGTTGTTAAAGCAAAACAACCATGATTATTAGATATATAATTAAAACCACAAATTGTGTCCAACACAATAAAACCATCAAAAAGGTAACCAGAACCATAATATTCAATGCCATAAATAATGTCAACAGAATTATTGTAAAAATTCACACTGAAATTTAATTTAAGAAGAGAAATAACTGAAACTAAATTTCGTCGAATGTCTGTAACATATAAGACATCATGTAGGAGGAGGGTTCGTCCACCTTGCAACTCTAGTTTACATGTTCAGATCCCTTTCACTTCAATTGATGCATTGTTTCCTACATAAAGCCATCTGCTCTTGGAAGGTAGTCGGTGGTATTCGAGAAATGATCCTCTGTCCTCTGTCAGGAGTCAACAGTCCACAAAGTATTAGCATCTGCCATTAATGCAGTACTAGAGACATAAGCAAAATGAGGAGTTTTGGTGCATGATGTTACCTTATTATGCTCCGGGCAATCCCGCGCAAAATGACCCATCTTGTGACAAGAATAACACTCCACTTTGGCCATATAAATCTTTTTAACACCACGTTTTCCTCTCTTCTTAAATTGAGATTTATCCTTCTGGTTTGACTTATCGAACCCCTTTTTCTTCCATGTTTACTTTTTCTTGTTCTTTTGCTTAGGATTAGAAGTCCCAACAGATTCAGCTAGAAAAGCTTGATCAGTTGCTTTAGACGCATCGCGACGCTCATCTTCAAGAACAAGATGGTGCTCAATGTCTTCAAAAAACTTGATGCGTGCTTTCATTGTGGGTCATATGAATTTTCATATATTCCCAACAAGCAGGAAGTGATCTTATAACAACTTGCACTTGTTGTTCATCAGAAAGATTATGACCAGCTGATTTTAGTTCTCGTATCATGTTTGATATCTCTCTTAAATGCTGCCTTATCGATGAATTAGGGTGCAGTCTATACGTGTCAAACTTAATGGTCAACCTCCTAAGTTTTGTAGTAGAAGTGCCACCAAACTTATCTTTCAGTGCTATCCACATGGCTTGGGCCGTTGGATAAGATTCGAATTCACACATGAGATCATCAGCCATACTACTCAGCAAAGTTATGCGAGCAATACTATTTTTTTTCTTCAAGACTTGAAAAGTCTCAAGATTTCTCTCATGTTGTTGGGTGTCTTCACCCGCCGGCTCAACCATCACATGGTTTAGGGTCTCCAAAACCTCTTGCTCTTCAAGAATGTATTGAATTTTACGGTGCCAAATGTCATAATTATCACCATTTAGTTTTTCTCCCTTATTCAATTCAGCAATGATAGTCTTTGAAGCCATTTTATAAATTATCTACGCGCATAGAAGGCATAGCACAAATAAGCACAAAAGACAATATTTTTATTTGTTGTAAAATTGCATCTAAATTAATATTGTTTAGCTAGAAGCCCATGTTCGAAAGTCTACGTTTGTCTTACTTTCATCACATGTAACCTTAAGCATACCGATATTATTTTTTAAATCAATTGTGCGCTAATAAATTATGATAGTTCTAAATAAGAAAAATTGTCTATCAATAAGAACTCCCACTCAATATATATATAAATATATAAATATATCTGTAAATCGTTCAATATACATATGTCTCAAACAAATGACATAAACCATAATCATGGATTACTATTTTTTTATATTGAAATTTGCCAAGAAAACTTTTAGAATTTAAAAAACTTCCCGATTATATTTTCAAGCAGCGAACTTTCAGCATTCATGTCTCCTTTATTCGATGCCAAAAAATTTTACAAATAATATATCGTTGTGAAGGTTTTGAAAATATCTTTCCAGTGATATATGTCTTACACACATTGGAAACATGAAGAGGGAGAAAATGAGCTTGAAAGTTGGGCAATCTTGCTGAAATTTCCAGATTTTTTTCTTCTTTGGCAACCAACTTTCAACACTCATATCTCCTTCATCCGATATCGAAATTCTACAAATAATATATCGATGGAAAGCTATTGAAAATATCTTTCCATTAATATATGGCTTGTTTAGTTTGTCAGTCCACACTAGGAGATAACTTAGCTGAAAGTCAGTACGTTTATAAAAAAAAATGAAAAGCTGTTTCGAAATGTAACAAAATCGAAAATCCACTTATTACTAAATTTTAATGATGCAATAGTGAAAAGATAATCACATTTAACAAACCTTGCTCTGATACTAATGATGGATTTATACTCGGAGATTTATACGGAATTATACATACCTTCTTGTGTAGGATCGAGTGCTATCACCACTAATTGCCTAAGCGGTTTCTTACAAGATCGCTATGGAGTCTTGTATTGTTTTTCACAACAACTATACTTTTTATCTAAGGAAATCTCTTGTGTTTTTTTTTTTTTTTTTTGTTTTTCTTTGGATGTGTAACACCTCATATTTTGAAAGAAGAAAAGTTGCAGGTTCTGGTGCCAGTGACGATGGAGGCCACCTACGGACTGTAGATCAACTGACGGACCGTAGGTCGGAACCATAGCAAGGCCACTAAATGTCTTTAAAATGTCAAGCTTCAGAACTCTTTTTACGATTTGGTAGGACGGTTCGTCATTTCTTCCACGGATCGTAGGCGTGTCTCGTAGATTTCTTTCAGACTTAGTGGAATTTTGAAGGTCAAAGTTGGAATCAACGGTTGGTATGTACGGTCCGTAAGTGGACCAACGAACCGTACATGGCAACCGTCGTTGGAGGTCTAAAACTTAAAGTTTCTAATTCTTTCTACGGTAGACCAGGACGGTCCGTAGTTGGACCTACGGTAGACCAGGTATTTTCTCATGTGAAGTAAAGATATTTGGCTTGCATTGATCATGGTTTATAACTTGTGATTTCTAACCTTTTTCTCATGTTTTAGCTTAATCATTGCATGATATGAAAATGTCCCTTTTTGCATGTTTAGATGTTTTAATGTATGGTTATCATACTTGGTACATTTTTATACTAACGCATACTCTTGCCTACATGTTCTTATAAGTGTAGGGTCCGGCATATTGCCATCTTCTCATGGCTAGTTCGTGATATTAGAAACTTTGAAGAATTTGGTGAGTCCTCATATGTTCGAGGACGTAGCCACATTTATTTTTATGTCATTTACCTTCTTTTAAAGACTTTGTATGGGTTACGTCCCAACATTCTTTCATTTTCTATGTTAGGTGGCTTTTGAGACTATATATAGACTTCCGCTATTGCTTAAACTCTTTGATAATGAATTGTCTTTTTGAACTTTGCTTGCTAAGTGGCTTGTATGAGGCCTCTCGGGGTCTTGTACGCCATGTCACGTCTAGGGTGTACCTTGGGTCGTGACAGGATGACCCCAAGTCCTCCCTTTTATAGGACAAGGTTAAAACTTGTAACTCTTATTCTTTCAAGAGTTACATCACCCCTTATCCCATAACTCCCACTCCATTGAAGAATACATAACTCTTCCTCTTTTACTATAGGGAGTTATTTAGTAGAGTTGTAACTTACTTCATGAATGAAGCAGGTTACTAGTCAACCCATCAATGGGTGTATCTATTTCCAACAAATATAAACATCGCATAATCTAAATTAAACTACCACATAAGATAAACATTGAGTAAAACGAAAAAGCCTGGTCACTAGGAAGTAATCGCTCAATTCCGTGCAAAGTCCCAAGAGAACTTTTAACCGAAAGCGTAAGTATATCATATAGATCACTCCCTAATGAGGAAAAGAACAAATATAGAGGAGATGCTGTTTTTTTAATACTTATGAGATCACCCCATGCAACTAAACTAACATTTTGCAACTGATTAGAGGTTGCTAGCGAGAACAGACTATCATTTTTCATTACTCACCTAAGTTGATTGAAATAGAAAAGACTAATCATCCTAAGCATGTATACCAGTCCCAACTTAATGTTCAAGAGGCATTAAACTTTCCAGTTGAATAGGAATGTAGACAAAATAAAAAAATTAAGATTATTAATTAGACACAAAATTAGCGTCATACAAAACAATAAAGACTTTGAGACAAATAGCAAGTAATAATTTCATGTAAAAAATAGTCAACATGGTTAACCATGTTTGATCCCACGAGCATGATATCTAAATACGAAGTAGGTGTGATTTCTTTTAAAGCAATAAGGCATGTCTTTTTTGCAAAACAAATCATGAAATATGGTGTTTGATATGATTTGCACTGGATCAGAATATGACGTGAAATTTATAGGTAAGATTTTTATTTATAGGGCGAATAAAATATGCTGCAGATGAAACTAAAGCATGGATAAATCAAGAATAATATTTGTCCCTCCCCTATAGTGATAGTCCCCATTTTTTCATTATACATTAGTGTTGAACACGAATTATTACATAGTAAAGAGAAATAAATGGAGATGAAATTTAGATAAACTTCAAATGAACAAATCCATTCAATTTTTTTCAAACCTGGCAGATTCCTCGTGTCTCGAGCTCAAGTCTAAGTTCCTTTAAAGCACAGAGAAACATACGTTGATATACCCTAAGTATAAAATGTGCACTTGACGTTCATATCTACAAAAGTGAAAGTTAATTAAACATGCAAATGGTAATTAAAAGGGATATAATTCAATAATATTAATGAAATTCTATAGACAGGGCTACACTAACGCTGTTCTTACTCATCTATAATGTAAAATTTAGTGTCAAATGTGACATATGGGGCAAACATAGCAATAGTACTAAGTTTAAGTACATAACGCAAGCGAAAGGTAAAATACTTATAAGTTGAAGTTCAAATCAAACTTAAGAGAACTCCTAGTATACTAGAATGAAACTATAAATCACATCAATACCGGATATATATATAGAGAGATTCAAACAAGTTTAGGAAAGATCAAACAACACAGACAAGAGTGGAAAAATAGTTGACTGACCTGTGTTTATGTTAAAAAAACATAGGAAGGAAAACACATAAACATAAATTAGAATTTAACTATATGAATTTGCACACACAAATTGGAGTCACTTTGATAGAGACTAGCCTGATAGTAACAAATATGCAATAAGAGATCTTGGAAATCAATAACCACAATACAAAAAGTTTAGTAATAATATTTAAAGTGTATGACCATCTCATTTAATAGCTTAAGCTGTTAAAGAGAGCACACTTTTATTATTTAATTATATTCTCAACAAGTACCTCGTCTTTAACACGTCAAGATTATGAGAATTTCAAAAAATTTCAACAGTGTTCATGCCAAAGGGTATGAGAAAGCCAAATCTATCTTGACTTGCAACCAACCGATAGAATTTTAGAAAGCAAAAAGGCAATTACTATTTAGCAAGTATGAAAGGAAGGAGAAATCACATAACAATATTCAAAAACCTATCTCTACAATGAAGAAAAGATCCTGATTATATAGTAGGAGAATTTTTCAATTAAAAAAAAAGTAAAAGAGGAAGGAAAACATATTTAGAAAAATCAATTAGGTAATTTTTTTCCACATAGCATGATCGAGTCAATTAAGTGTAGACCACCAAAGTTTAGTAAAAATAATCAAGTATTAAAGCTATTTCGATCTATTAAAAGAAAGAAAATCAATTACAAAATTGCATAATCGGTTAAAGAAATAAAAGAAAATTAAAAAAGTAAGAGAAAATACAAATCATGCTTTCCCTTATACTAATTGATCAACAAGTTTTACATATAATGAGTCAGATTTTCACCAAGAATAACAAAGTCTTGAAGCTATCACACGATTTAAGGCCAATTAGACAAACATGGGGATCTCATATTACACTTGCTGCATCATTGTGATCCAACTCCTAGCATCAACATGTCTTATTAATTTTCGCTCCGAAATGATACTTCTTCGGGAGCTTGAGTGAGCTACTTGGGGTTCAAGGCGAGTCAGACTCCCTCTATTTTCTCTATTTCAGACATAATTCTAATTTCTGAGATAGGTGTATTCAATTAGATACTCTTATACTGGTGACACTGAGTCTTGTGTATATTTGATTATATTCACACTTCTATTCTATTTATGAAAAATTGAATTTTGAAGCTTACTTCTGCTATTTTTAATTACTTTGGAGTATTGACTTGAAATTTTGTTTGGGGTGAAAGTTTAACTTACCCACATGTTAGTGAAGGTGTCATCATAACCTTGAATTTAAGAGTATGACATGCACTATTTCTTTTTGTATGTTTTCTCTACGATTTTCCTTATTTTGTAGTTTATATGAGTTTCTGATTGTAGTAAGTTCATAATTTTTTCAATTCAAAATAGTAACTTATTACCCAAGGGTGTGACCTAGTAGTCAATAAAGTGGTTGAGAACCCTGAGGTTTCAAGTTCAAAACTTAGTGAAGACAAAAAATACTAGGTGATTCGTCTCATTTGTCCTATCCTTGGTGGACAGAGTTACATGAAACATGCTGGTGGTGGGAGCCAAAGCCTGCTCGGACACCAACTATCCATATGTTTTCCCTTTATGAAGATTATTAATATCTTATACTTTTTTTTTATAATAGTGCGAATTACAAACAAATTCACTAGTAAATTTATATTTTTAATAACATAATATTTCATAAATTCAATCCAACCATAACTTCAATAGAGATAAGTTCAATTATCAAAAAAGTAAAAGTTTCAACAACCTATATAAAAGACAATTAATTAAAGATAAGCTCATTTAAAAGGTGTATTAAATTGATATTCTTGGCCAACCGCTTGACAACTTTGTATATGGCCCAAAAAAAGATATGAGTCGGTAGCCCAAGCAAAACTGGACACCTAAATGTGACAAAAGAAAAAGGAAAAGGGTAATATTGGAAAAAAAAGAAAAGAAAAAGCTTTACGGTAGCCCTTCTCTGAAAGAGGTAGCTATTTCCTTCTTCTCGCCTTATCTATCTATTGCCTTCTACTTGTTCCTTTATTTTTTCTCTCTGTGTGTTGCAGTATCCCAAAATCTAACCCTTAAAGCGCCGGATCTAGAACGCTGTTTCAGGTTCATTCTATCTCTTGCTGTTTTTCTATTTGTATCGTTAACTTTTGTGGTTTGTTTTTCACTTTTTAATGTATTTTCCCTGCTTTTTCTATTTCAATCACGCGGAATTTGAAATGAAATGCTCAAAAGAGTGGAATTGATATGAGGATTCAGATAGAGGAAGATCAACTAGTTCGGGATTTAAGATTAGTGACTTGATTGGTTTAGGTTTCATTCGTGGGTTGTAGCTGGAGTGGTGTTGTTCTTAGCTTAGCGAATCTGGATTGGAATATCTTTTTACATAATTATTTGTCATATTTCTTCTGATATTTGTTAGTATAGTTTTCTGTGTTTGTGGGATTTTAGTGATTGGTCATGGGTTGTGTTTTTGTGTACTAAATTTTATGGGAAAGAAGAAGTGAAATATCTAACGACTGTTGTTATAAATTGGGGAGGAAGCTGAATGGTGTGTACAAAGTGCTTTCTTTGTTGCTTTTTTGAATAGGTAGAAAGTAGTAAAGGTTGATGAGAATGGGAGGAGCTGAGAGAATTTTGTGTTCTAATGTGTGGATCATAGCTCCCTGTATCCTAAGGGTTGGTGGGTGGTGATGAGTTGTTTTACGATTCTGTTAATGGATTCCAATTGATTTCTTGGTGAATGAAATTGAAGATATCTGAACGTTTTTTAGCTTTTTATCCATCCCTTCACAACTCAAAAAAAAAAAGAAAAGAAGAGAACTTTTGCAGCTAAAGGTGGTTGAAGGCTGAAATAGAATATAAAATCCCATTTAACTTTTCTGACCTGGTGTACTGGAAAGGCAAAAACATTGTTTTTCTCTGTTCTTCATTTTCTGGGGGAAGGGTGTCGGAATGAAATTGCAGAGTATATGTTTTGGTCAGTGGGTTATGGTGATCTTACACCTTGTCGGTCATTGGTTGCAATTGGTGTGAGTATTCTGATAGATTATATTGTAAGGAGGAATGGTGATACGAGGATTGAAGATGATAATTAGAAACAATTTAAACTTTAAAATTCCCTTTTTACCCTTAATGAAATGATTTACAACCACAAAGGATTGTTTTAGACCACAAGTTTCAAAAGTCTTTCTTTTTTCTTAAACACCATGCCAAGTCAAACGGTGCCGCATAAAATGGGACGTAGGGAGTACGTATTTACTCTGTAATACGTTGGACATTTCTTGCCGTCCAACAAATTCATTTCTTGCTTAAAAGTTTTTAAATACATTTTTTTATGACCATTGTGTCCAGGCCAAGTTTTCGTGCACCTCGACTAATTCCACGAGATACCTCCCACCTCCCACCAGCACGAATAATTCCACGGTATACCTCCCACCTCTCACCCAGGTAACTCTGTTCACCAAGGCTAGGACAGATGGGAATAATCACCTAGTGTTTTTTTTTTGTCTCCATTGAGTTTTGAACCTGAGACCTCAGTGTTCTCAACCAATTCATTGACCACTAGGCCACACCCTTCGGTGCTAAATACATATTATTATTTGTTTAATAAACTTGACATGCAAAACTTTGTAGTTTTTATCGTATTTTTTCGCGTATGTCTAATATTATAACTTCTATTTTTTGGAGGCGAATTATTTGCTGCCAATCACACCACTGATAATTAACCATTGGAAAGTGAACGGGGCTTTGAATGAGATAGAGAGAGTAACTTTTTTCTTTGTAAACAAAATGAAAAAGTAGTGGGAAATAATTAATTTGGTACTTACCAGAAACAGAAAGGGAACTCTTCAAACTGGTTTAAGATTGATGTAATGGACCCATTCTGTATCTCATTTAAAAAAAGGAAAAAAGAAGAGCAATGAGCCCATTCAGATAGCCTTTCAAGTTAAGAGATGATAGAGTTGTGAAGAGCTTTTGTATTGAAGAATGTATACCGATAGTAGCAGAAGAGCTTTGGTGCCTTATACTACCATCAACCATTATACCTTATGCACTTATACTGGTTAAGTCAAGGTGTCATCTGATGTCTCTTTGAAGTCAGATGGGGTAGGGTGTATGGAAGATTTATAAGACTATGGTAACCTTTGTTTATCATCAACAGAAGAAAATTATTAGGGTGAGAATGGTACTGTTGTTGATTTATAAGCTTTTATATGTTAAGATGTAGATCTGTTTACTTCTGCGAGGCCTATATGGTGAAGTGCGCGGAGTGTTTTGATGCCTGCTTTTAGCAGTGGTTTCATTTTCTTTCTATCATTAGCTCTCCGTGAATGATATAAGCTTAACTTGGGCTGATATTTTTAAAATTTAATACTAGGTGAGAAAGGCGAACACCAGCAGATCTTTTATCTGAAAAATTTCAGGCAAAACCTAGTAGATAAAAACTAATATCCTCTTGTTTCAATTTTGTGCCTTGCTTTCTTTTTTAGTCTGTATAAAAAAGATGGCCTCCTTCCTATATTTCGTAACTTTTTAATTTCAACATTCCCATTTTACCCTTAATCCCTAATAGGAATGGCATGGCAAGTTTAATACCATTAGATTCAAAAGATATCTTTTGTATGTTATACACACGTTTAGTTTAAGACTACAAGATTGAAAAGTCTTTTACATTCTTAAACTTCTTACTATCAAGTAAAAGATTTCATTGATAATAACAAGGCCATCTTGGCAATATACAAGAGATGCACCGAAAAAGGAGAAACCTACAAAATATGGTTCTCTCCGAAGGCCACCCAATCCTCTATACAAATAGGAACTACATGGTTACAATCCAAAAAAAATGAACGATCGAAGGGCTATATAGAAAATAAAGGAATTTCAGGAGCTATTCATTTGGGACTAGGTTTTGGATTGACACCGAATCTCTTGATATTATCACCAATCTAAGGGGCCATATATGGAAAAATATGCTTCTGTTTTAATTTTTGCAAGACACATGTTGTTGCTTGTCTTAATTGCAGCTGGAACAGAGGGAAGATGACATTTAATTTATTAAAGGACAAGGAAAATGACATTTGATTCAGAAAATAAAAATCTGGTTTCATAACTCTGATTTCCACAATATATTATGAATTTAACTTGTTTATACTTCAAAATTAGTTGCTATTTCATGTAAAAGATTTTGCTTCTGTCAACAGTTATTTGCGCTTTCTGTCAGTTAGGGAAACCATCTCCATATGTCTTTGAGCTTTGAAGTTGGGACTCAATAGTCAGATGTTGTAGATAACTAGTGGTTACTGATCATGTGCTGGTGCTGCCATGTGTTTGTCACAGTAGATATACAGTAAACTTAGGAGGATGTAGCTGGAGACGATGTTTCCTGAATCAACAAGCTTTTGGTGCTTGTATATTGAATAATATCTCTGTAGTGGTGTTTGGATTTGGTATTTAAAATCAAAGGAGTACAGTAAAAAGGTTTATTTGGACTGATGTGGTCTTGGATGTGTGGTTGTGGTGGACAGGGAGGAGGCAGCAGCTGGGTGGTGGTGTGGTGATATTTTAGCTGGTCGTTTTTGGTGGTTTATTTGTGGTTGGTTGAATATGAAATCTGGCAGCAGAAGCCGAAGCAGGAGCAGAAGCAGAAGCAGGAGCCCAATGGATCGCAAAATCCGCACACAGCGGTTCTCCTACCGTGATGCACCATATAGACGGGAGCCACGTCGGGGTTTCAGGTTCTCTGGTTTTAGTCATTTCTATGTTTAGCTATTCTCATTCTAGCACCTGTTGGCTGGAAGCAAAGAGATATGGATCTGTTTGACTTGGAATGGAGGCTAATTACTATAATACATGGATGGGTGTTTCGATATGCATGTTTGGAGTGTTGAACTGAATTTACACCTCTGTTCAAAGATATTTTCCTGTGATTGCACTGCTACCTTCTCCTACAAAGGGGAAGGTGGTAATGCTGTTCCGTAATTGTTAGACTAATAATTAGTCTACACTTGGCGTGGCTGTTTGGAAGCTGATTTGGCAGTCCAATTTAGACTTCCGCAAGACCCAAATGCACAAGTGTGAAGTTGGGACAATCAGTAACCCTAGACTGATTAGTGCTTTTTTGTTATTATACCCTGACTGATTGTGCTCAATTTTTTTACCTTGTATATTTTTTTTGATCAGCTAAAGTTGATTTTGTTCAATAATGGGGTTTCTCAGTTTAAAAAGTATGTCCTTTTTATAGTATAACTTTTTCTTGGTTTTGCTAGTGAAGCTAGGGTCTTATGTAGCTAGAGTCTAAACAAATTTAGCCTTTTGACCTCATACCTCAAGTTCCATTTGGGCTCCTCCCATGAGTTCGAAAGAAACGTGGAAACAAAATAAATTATAATAAGCCGATTTCTTGGAGTGTACTATTTTACCTGCTCTTTGACTCTCTCTAACATCCGGAATTATACAATTTTTGGCTCTTTGGTGGACATATTTCTTCTTTTTCTCATGGTTTCTATCATTACTTTTTTATTTTTTTTAGCAGTCAGAGTCAGAGCAGTCTCTGCAAGAACTGCAAAAGGCCTGGCCATTTTGCTCGGGAATGCCCTAATGTTGCCATATGTCACAATTGTGGTCTCCCAGGGTAAGTATTGGAATACTCTGTGTTAATTAACTACTTGTTACCCTGATGTTACCTTTATCAAAAAAAAAGAACTACTTGTTACCCTTGAAAGCTTAAGAATTACTATTGCATTTACTTAATGTACTCTGGAGAAATTGTTGTTAAACAGATTAAAATTGAACCATAAAGGCTGCTACTGATGATGTTATATTGCCTTTCTGTATTGCTTGCTCATCATCCCATTTGTTTGCATCACTTTCTGCCAGTATACAGCTGTCGGATTTTGACATCTGATACTGGTAACTAAGGGACAAGATATACCCTGATAATCGTTTAAGGGGGCAGCACACTGTATAGTCTTAGATTACAGGTAACCAAGGGTAAAAGATATCCTGAAATTGAAGTTGAAAACTTGAGACATTCACATCATAAGGAAGCAACATGTAGAAATGAGATAATACTATGTAATTTGTAGTACTTAGCTATTAAAATACCCAAACAATATCAAATTTAACAATTATTTAAGAACTGCCAGTACATACTAGTTGCTTAGCACTAATATAACATGGAACACCAAGCAAACACAAGATTGTTTACATAATAACCAACGATATCCAAACTTGAGCTTGGGTGTTGTCTTAAAGGGAATGGGGACACATACTGCTGATATTTACAAGTTGCTTGAGAAAATGAAAGGGAATGGGGACGCATACTGCTGATATTTACGAGTTGCTTGATAAAATGACTTCTTTCTTTGGCTTTCTTAATGCATGTATTACTTATTCATTCATTCACCTTTTTTTCGAGGTGTATTGTTTTATTTTATCATTGCTCTCAGCCATGCTTGTTCCTGAGAATGGGATCTGTAAGGTTGTTAAAACAAGTGATATTTGTTGCTCCTTTAATTTTGGTTTTGCCTCCAATATTGAACAGGCATATTGCCTCGGAGTGTACCACAAAATCTCTTTGTTGGAATTGCCGAGAACCTGGCCATATGGCTGGCAACTGTCCAAATGAAGGAATCTGTCACACCTGTGGTAAGGCAGGACATCGTGCTAGAGACTGCATGGCTCCTCCACTTCCTCCTGGTGACCTGAAGCTGTGCAATAACTGCTTCAAGCAAGGCCACATTGCAGTCGACTGCACCAATGACAAGGCGTGCAAAAATTGTAGGAAGACTGGTCACCTGGCACGTGATTGTCAAAATGATCCTGTGTGCAATTTATGTAATATATCCGGTCATCTGGCTAGAGATTGCCCCAAGGCTGGTGCTCTTGAAGAGAGGGGTGGTGGATTCCGTCCTTTGGGTGGAGGTGGAGGTGGAGGATATCGGGACATTGTATGCCGAACCTGCCAGCAAGTAGGCCATATGAGTCGAGATTGCATGGCACTGATGATCTGTCACAACTGCGGAGGAAGAGGACACCAAGCATATGAGTGTCCCTCTGGAAGGTTTATGGACCGCTTTCCCAGGAGGTACTGACAGATGAAAGTCATGCCATATTAATAGGGTGACTATTGATGAGATGTTCTGCTTATCTCTTTGAAGATTGACATTGTTTTTTTTTAGAAAATATCGGAATTTGGAACTAGTTGCTTTAGTGTGCGTATTTACATCGTTTGAATGGATATGATGAGACTGTTATTTAAGAACATGGATTAATGTGACTATTGTGAGGTATTTGCATTTTTATTTGGTGATTTTCCAGCTGATGGGAAGGAAGACGGCATCCATATAATGGTTTGTCTTGGTATTTGTGCTGTTGATTTTTACGTCTTGACAGCCCTGGATTTAGGCTCTTGCTGGTTAAGTATTTGGTGATAACAGTTATTCTTTGAGTGATTTGCTAGTGACCTTGTTTGAGGTTACTGCATATTCACCTAGGAGTGCTCTCTGCGTCACGGTAGAATCTCTTCTGGCAATTTCTCATAAGTAGCTGCTTGTTGATAATATAAGTCTAGTCCCATTGAATTTACTTTTATTTGCTGTGCTGGGGACAGAAATTGGCGCGATTTTACCTCAGTATTCTTCTGATTATCTAACACTCTTTGTTTCAGTTGGTCATCCCCACCTATTTGACCAACTCTTAAAAGCAAGCTAATATAATTTTCTTGCCCTATAAAACAATAAGATGTTATTGGGTCTAACATATAGTGAAGTTTAGTGGTGGATCTAGAATTTATTGACACATGACTTAGTTAAGGAAATGAGTTCTAAAATGTGTATCTTTCTCTAGCTATACTTGTTTTAGCATAAATACAAAATTTAAACTTGAAAAACTAGATTTTATCGAACCCGTAATTAAACTAGCCATGGCTTAATGTTTGAAACAGAATGAGAACCATGACCATTCATTACTGCCAACATAGAGCAGAGCGTGGCCTAATGGTCAATGGACTCCTAATCCGAGCCTCACGTTTGGGCATGGTGCTGATTTGAGCAAACAAAAGTTAACTGTAATCTAGTATATCATGAATTGTTATGTCAGTTTCAACTGTCAAATAACTCCAAATAAAGCAAGCAAAAAAGAAAATCAGGTCTAAAAAATTGCAACACTACTAAAAATAATGAAAAAACCAACGGACAGAAAACCGATGGATAGAATGGATCCAAAAAAATCGAGGGAAGACCGACCCTGTCCGTCCGTCCTCGTTCTTTCATGCAAAAATTATAATTTTTTAAACTTATCTTTTTTTAAAAAAAGAAAATTGATGCAGTCCCTCGGTTATTAATCATACTAGTATATATAACCGTGCATTGTGCAGTCAGTTGGTAATGTAATTGTAAATACTCATTTATTGACAATTTTAAAATTCAACCTACTATAAAATGATATTATAAAGTTTACATTAGAGAATTTTAGCATTTAGCACCTTGACATGTTATAATAGAATATTTATGAAAATAAATCAATACATAAACTTATTTCATTATCTAAATTTAATAATAATAATTTTTAGCATTATTTATTATTTTTTTTAAATTATTCAAAATCATAAATACTATCACACAGTCCATATTATCTTCTTATTAGAATAATATAGATATAAGAAAATTTAATCTTTAGATTAAAATAAAATGTAATTAAAAAAAGTCCTACGATTATGATAATGCCAAGTATAAAACTAATAAATTTTAATCACTTGAATGTCAAATTGAAGACATTGTTATTCAAAATTTTAAATTTTGTCTTTTATTTTTTCTAGAAATCATATATCAATTATATGATATTTTAAAATAATCATATATCAATTATATGATATTTTAAAATAATCATATAATTATATGATATTTTCGTACTATATAATTCTTATAATTGAATGATATTTTTATAAACTTATTTTCTATTAATAATTTCATCAAAGCCAAATTCATCGGTGGCCCCCTAAAGTTGACACCAACTTTCACTTAGACACCTCAACTAACATTTCATTTCCTAGCACTTTTTCCTCTTCGATCACAAATCTTGGAGCTCCAACACAATGGGTGGGGTGGGGTGGGGGAGGGATGGAGAAGACGATGTGGGTGGGAAGGGGTTAGGGTTAGGGTGGGTAGGGATAGAGAAGACGTTAGATGGGGTGGGGGAGGAGTGTAGAAGACGCTAGGTGGGGTGGGGGAGGGGTGGAGAAGAAGATCTGGGTGGGAGGCGGAGGGGTTAGGGTGGGTGAGAGTGGAGAAGATGATGTGGTGTTGGGTTAATTTTACTTTTTAAATTTTTTGGGCAAAAAATTCCACATGTCATTTAGTCATTGGCCATTTTTTTTCTACTAAAAAAAATCATTATATGAGAATTATTTTTGGTATATATGCCACATTTCTTAATTTAATCTGTCACTTTGACACGTTATCGGCGAGTGTGTTACACACACCTTACATATTTGACTGATAGTCAAAAAAGTGTCAAAATGACATAGTGAGACATGACATGAGGTGTCTAAAATGAACGAAGTTTAGTTGAGGTGTCTAAGTGAAAGTTGGTGCCAACTTTATGGGGTCACCGATGGGTTTGGCCTTTCATCAACCTATGATCAACATAAATAACAACAATGATTCTTCATGTTTCTTTCTCTACACAATCCAATAGCTTTCTCTATTAAACATATTATCAATTTTTATTTTAAATGTATATTTAAAATTTATGGAAATTCTTAATACATAAATCTTAGCAGTTTGAAAATGATTTTTTCCTTAAAACGTGGCTGAAAGAGTTGAAATTCTTATTTTAAATGTATATTTAAAATTTATAGAAATTCTTAATTCATAAATCTTAGCAATTTGGTTTGAAGTTATATATATATACATATATATATATAAAAGTTGAAAATAATTAACAATAATTTAAAATATAAGTAGATGTAAATAAATATATATTTAATAACACGAGTTTATCTCTTAGGCATATTTTGTGGAAATACAATTTAAAAAAAATATAGAATCTGAAGCTTTTAAGAAGTGTATAACTTCCTTTTAAAACTGAAACTGTTATGAGATTTTGAATTGTAAAATATTTTTTATTTACTTATTTCTTGGTTATTTGAAATTTTGATTTTATTCTATAAATATTAAAATGGTGCACGTATGTGTTTGTGAGTAGGGCTGTTCGTTGTTCGATTTGGATCGGTTATTGATTAAAACCAAAACCAAACCAATCTAGTCGGTTTTTAAATTTCTAAAACCAAACGAAAACAATAACCGTCGGTTTGGTTATTGTCGGATTGGTTCGGTTTTTCTGGTTTTTTCGGTTTGAAAGTAATATTTTTTTTGAGGACATATGTATCTCGATAGGCACAGCCACACAGACACCTAGGACATGAACAATCCACATGAAAGATATTGTCGGTTCAATTAAGCAATACTAGAGTTATTATTACACGAACAAAGCGATTCAATTAAGAGAAAGTGTGACTATCTTATGTGAGGTAGGGTAGGTAACTACCAAATTAATTAATTTTGATGGACTTGGACTTAGGGTTGTAATAGTTGGGCTAAAATTTATGTGTTGGGCTTGAAAAATTGTAAAGTTAAAGACTTAAGTTAATTAAAAGTAAACAAAATATTTATATTTTATTTATGAATAATATATAAATAATTATAAAATTTATATATATAATTTATCGGTTCGGTTTGGTTATTTTTGCGGTTGTTTTTTAGTAAAACCAAAACCAAATCAAATAGTATCGGTTTTCAAAATTTAAAACCAAACCTAACCAAACCAAATATCGGTTTTTTTACTCGATTTGGTTCGGATTGCGGTTCGATTTGGTTTTTTAAACATAACCATGAACAACCCTATTTGTGAGTAGTGGGGATATGGGGGCAAGGGACGTGCCTTTAGACTAGTTATTTTTTCCTTTTTTTTTTTCTTTTTTCTTTCTCTTCTTCTTTTATTCTTTTTTTAAAAAAATAATATAAATGTATACTTTTTGTTTTAACCTAAATATGTACTTAATATTTTAATTTAATTAAACTAATCTAATTATATTTTATGTTTTAATTTAAATTCAATCTTTTAACATTACCGTGGTTAGGTTTACGAAATTTGATATTTTAAATATTCAATATTAATCTTTGTTTCTTTCCAAAATTCTTTTAATATTATCCTAGAAATTATTAGAATTTAACTATAAATTTTAGAAATAAATAGTAAATAATCTTGTCAATTGACAATTTTTGTATGTGATTATGGCAGTGCATTATCTCATCAGTTCAAGAAAACCAACAGAAGCAGAAGCTGCATGCAGAGCAAGGATAACTATGATTGTACATGTAATTATACATTGTTGAGAAGAATGTCTAGTCCTCTCCTCCCCTTTCTCTGAGTCTAAGCTTCTCATCTTCGTTCTAGTTATCTTCTTCAATAGTTTCTTTGTTTTACTAGTTCATTATTGTTGTGCGATTTCCTTGTTAGTTTCATTTTCCGTTGTAACTTTGAGTTTAGCAATTATAATATTTGAATGTTTCTATTGTGAAATTGGAGTTGTTACATTGGTGCTTTCATTGAGAGTAGCATCTACCATGGTGGACCTATCTCAAGCCCCCGTCATGGGTCGTTTCAGAGGTGACAATCCTCTAGATTGGGTGATTCAGACAGAGAAGTATTTCATCTTCTATGACATTTTATTGGAGCATAAACTGTCATGGGCGTCATTCTATTTGGATGGCGAGGCTTTGGAATGGTATTGTTGGCTCTTCCAAAACAAGCAACTTGCGGGTTGGGACCATTTCTTAGAAAGGCTTAGGATTGGTTCTAAATTTTCTAGTTTCGGTTACCCTGTCATGTTAAATATGCAACATGGACTTGGGATAGCCCGATGCTCAGAGGAGGTGTCTGGAATGTTTTCAACTTGCAGGCATAATCAACTTATAAACAGAGGTATAATTGATCACTTTAGTAGACTTGGTCATGCTTCACTTATCTTAACTTTTCATCTGTTTCCACCTGATCAATGAGGATTAGCGTTTCCATTTGATTCTGGCTCACGTTTACTTATTATTATGTTTCTTAGAGTTACAAGAAACTCTGTATTTTGTGTTGCTTCGGACGACTTGGATCATGATAAGTTAATTATGTCACCCTTGTGGAATTCTTGCATTTGGGTTGACACCGGACAAGAACAAAATCTTCTTGGTTTCTTGTTGTATAAATCGAGAGAGCTTGGTAGAGAGGAGAAACTACAAGGATTGATTGAGGCATTTGCTGCACGATATACGGAGCAGTAATCCAATATTCTGGTCAACAAAGATGATGTGCTCTTGTTTGCTATGTTTGGTGTAGTTCATATATCAAATCCAACTTTGTCGTATCTCATCTTTGATCATGGACCTTATCTTGATTATGATATATCTGCTATGTTACCTAGTAAGGCAGTGGCCGTATTTTGCCAACAGTTATATTTTGATGAAGAACTTGTACCGCAGAGAACTGACAAACAGCTTGCCTCCCCTCACTAGACTCCTCAAATCCAGCATTGTTACATTGATATCATCTTTGTTGAGAGTAATTTCTTGCACGCAAGGTCCATATTGCAGCTTGTTTGGGTCCTACTGATTGCAGAGCACAAGCTTACATATGCTACACAATTTATGAGTGCTAAAGTGTACACTACAGTTGTGTTTGGAAAGAGCTTGTTTGCACTTGAGGGTTTTGGTAATGAACAGACCATGTTTTATGTTGTTTCCAGATTGGTGGTTGTTGCAAGAATTATACAAGATCACATACTATGTTTTGCCAGCATTGCACAGTTTCTCTCGGCTACAATTGGTGGGGAGTGCGCTACTAACACTGTTCTTGACTCGAACCTTGAGGACAAGGTTCTTATTGAGGACGGGAGTATTGTTATGAACCACCCTCGGCCCAATGTCGATACCTATATGGATGCCACACAACTAGTTATTGGGCCGAAAAGAAGCACCAAAATTAAAAGGCCTTCACAAAGGTTGATTTGGGACCCAAACCCAATTAACAACTAGTTAAAAGGATGACGGATGAGAAAGAACGGTTTATGCAAATTGTTGAGAAAAATGTCTAGTCCACTCATCCTCTTTCTCTGAGTCTAAGCTTCTCATCTTCCTTCTAGTTATCTTCTACAATAGTTTCTTTGTTTTACTAGTTCATTGTTCTGCGATTTCCTTGCTAGTTCCATTTTCCATTGTAATTTTGAGCTTAGCGATTATAATATTTGAATGTTTCTATTGTGAAATTGTAGTTGTTACAATATGCTGACTCCAGATCAGTTTCTGTTGCTTGGGATAGAACTGTGAGTAGAGGAAATGGAGGAGCCAAGGTGGAAGAAGATAGTGGGCTTTCTGAGGCATAAAGTAATGGGCTCGCCGGGGTACTTGAACTTGATTTCCCTATGATCACAATGGGCTTCAAAAGTATAGCTTTTATTCCTGTAGAGGAATAAATTCGGTGGTGAGGTTTCCGATTTAATGGGGGAAGGTGACCCGATGTATTACAGTGGTGTACTGGTGTTGGAGGGTGAGGAAGCTTAAAATGGTGGGGATTTTGCCTTCTTTTTCTTCAAAAAATGTAAAATGATGTGGCAAATTTTATCTCAATTTACTTTTTTGATTCAGAACTCTTAGTCGAACTGATAGAGAGATGGATCTTTTGTCCTCTCTTCATGAAGAAGGAGAGGAACCACCGCCCAATGGTGCTTTTAAGAAAGTATGGCAGCGTGATTGAGAGGAGTGGTCGACAAATCAGAATAAAGTAGGAGGATCTTTTAGTCATTCCGCTTTTGTTGTTTATAAATTATTGTCTTCCTTCTAGTGGGCCACAAACAACTAGCAATAGAAGGCTTGTGAAAAAACTTTGAAGACTGGTGCAGAGGAACAAGACTTTGTGAAGGAGCAAACACAACAATGGCCGATCCTGTAATTGGTGCTACAGTTCAAGTTTTGCTTGAAAAGCTGCTTTCTCTCACTATTGAGGAACTCAGTAGCTCAAGGGACTGCAAGAAAGATCTGGAAATGCTTACACAAAATGTATCCTTGATCCAAGCTTTCATTCATGATGCTCAAAGACGACAAGTTGACGATCAGGCTGTGAAACTATGGCTCAAGATGCTTGAGAGAGCTGCTGAAAATGCTGAAAATGTGTTTGACGAATTCAGGTATGAATCTATCAAAAGACAACTGAAGATCCGAAACAAACCAATGAAGAAGGTCAGTGATTTCATTTCTCATACAAAGCAAAATGTCACGAAAAATCAACAATATCAATGAAGGGTTGAGGGCTATCAATAAGTTGGCCAAAGACCTCGGTCTCCAATCACTCATGGTTCCTCCTTGGCAAATACTACCAATTCGTGAAACAGAATCCGTAGTAGTTGCTTCGGAGGTTGTTGGTAGAGACAACGATGTTGCAGAAATAAAGAGGAAGATGTTGAACATCAGAGAGGATGTTGTTCTGTGCACCATTCCCATAGTGGGTATGGGGGGTTTAGGGAAAACAACTATGGCTAAGAGAATTTTCAATGATGAACAGATCTTGAAACACTTTGAAAAGAGAGTTTGGTTGTGTCTACCTGAAATGTCAGAAACTAAGAGCTTTCTTGAACTGATCCTTGAATCCTTGACAAAGAGGAAAGTTCAGTCCCAAAGCAGAGATATCATAGTCAAGACGCTACAAGATGAATTGGCAGGAAGAAAGTACTTGATTGTCCTGGATGATTTGTGGCGTGTTGACTCTACATTGTGGGATGAGTTTGTGGACACCTTGCGAGGAATAAATACATCCCGAGGAAACTTCATTCTCGTGACTACTCGTATGGAACAGGTGGCGTCCACAGTAGCAGCAGTAGGTCCTCATAGGTTGGAAAAATTAGCAAAAGACCATTGTTGGTCCATTTTCAAACAAAGAGCATTTGTTGATGGGGAAGTTCCAAAGGAAATAGTGATCATGGAGAACATGATTGTTGAAATGTGTCAAGGTCTACCATTGGCTGCAAGTGTGTTGGGAGGCCTCTTATCCAACAAGGAAAAACATGAATGGCAGGCAATTCTTGATGGAAACCCCCTTGTTGCAGGTGAAGATAATAACGGGGAAAATAGCATAAAGAAAATTCTAAAACTCAGCTATGATTATCTACCATCTCCACATCTGAAAAAATGCTTTGCTTACTTTGCAATGTTTCCAAAAGATTTTGAGTTTAAAAAGGATCAATTAATCCAACTCTGGATGGCAGAAGGCTTTCTTCATCCATGTCAAGAGATCACCGTAATGGAAGACATCGGGAACAAGTTCTTTCAACTCTTGTTGCGAAATTCCTTGCTACAAGATGTTAAGTTAGATGAGCAGAACAGTATAACACACTGTAAGATGCACGATCTTGTGCATGATTTGGCTGGAGATATCTTAAAATCTAAACTATTTGATCCGAAGGGCAATGGTGGAGAAAATCTTTCTCAAGTGCGATACTTT
Organism: Solanum appendiculatum; assembly: GCA_018342035.1. Taxonomy (NCBI): domain Eukaryota; kingdom Viridiplantae; phylum Streptophyta; class Magnoliopsida; order Solanales; family Solanaceae; genus Solanum; species Solanum appendiculatum. The sequence continues at coordinate 422,823 of JAGDQO010000320.1, forward strand.
GGATGGGACTCACCAAGTGATCAAATAGATAAGATAAATGAGGCAGGACGTTTGTTCACACTGTTTTGGAAAAGCAATTATATATCAGAAGATATGCTGTTGAGTTTTAAGTTCTTGAGAGTTTTAAATTTGTCCAGTTCAGGAATCAAGGAGTTGTCAGCCAAAATCGGGAAGCTAATATACTTGAGATATCTTGTTCTCTCAGACACTAACATCACAACCTTGCCCCACTCCATTTGTGAGCTCTATAATTTGCAAACATTTAGAGTCAATGGCTGCTATTCACTCGGTGAACTTCCATTTGAGATGGGAAATATGATAAGTTTGAGACACATATATTGCCATTCTCGGTCTCAGATGCCACTTAACATGGGACAATTGACTTGTCTTCAGACCCTACAATATTTCAATGTGGGTTTAGAGAAAGGTCGTGGAATAGAAGAATTAGGTCGTTTGAAGAACCTTAGAGGTGAATTGACAATCAATGAGCTGGAATCAGTCCATAGTAGAGAAGAAGCTCGAACAGCATATTTACAAGAGAAATCGAATATTCACAAGCTGGCATATGTGTGGTTCCATGATGAACCAGAATTCTGTGAAACCATTGATGAGCATGTGCTGGATGGTCTTCAACCGCATCGTAACTTGAAAACCTTAGAAGTGAAGAGCTATTTGGGTACTAGATTTCCTTTATGGTTCAGAGAAGAATCGCTACCAAATTTGGTCAACTTGAAATTAAGTGGTTGCAAAAGATGCAAAGAAATTCCATCGCTTGGCCAACTGAAATTCCTTCAGCATCTTGAGCTGTTAGGGTTACATAAGGTGGAATGCATCAAGCCTACCTTTTATGGTATTGATGGTAACAATATTGGATCAAGCAGCAATATCCAAGTGTTCCCATCATTGAAAGAACTAGTATTGGAGGATATGCGTAGCCTTATTGAGTGGAAGGGAGATGAAGTTGGAGTAAGAATGTTTCCTAGACTTGAGAACTTGAGGATTAGTAACTGTCCATTGTTAAAAAGTACTCCAAGTCAATTAGAAATCCTCCGTGAATTAACAATTGAAGAAGTTGACAGTGAAATGCCATTGTTGAACTTGTGCAGCAACTTGACATCTCTTGTAACGCTTAGTGTCTATGCTGTGAAAGAGCTCACTTATTTTCCAGATGAGATGCTACGCAACAATGTTTCACTTCAACACCTATGGGTCTCAGACTGCGGAGAGTTTCATGAATTGCCACAAAGCTTGTACAATCTCCATTCTGTTAAGAGCTTAAGGATTAACCTCTGCACCAATTTCAGTGCCTTTCCTGTTCCCACTGGAGAGAATTATTTGACTTCCCTCCAAAGTTTTCGGTTATGGAATTGTGATGGATTGACCAGTTTACCAAGTGGGATGCTAGAGCATTGTTGGTCTCTGAAATCTTTGAAGGTCTTCAACTGTAACAACTTAGTTTCCTTCCCTTTACATTTTGGGGAAATGCCTTCACTTTCATATTTGAATATATCACAATGTCCCAAATTGATTCGTGTACCCGCAGGGGTCCTTCACTGTCTCATTGGGTTACTGAATTTGGAAATTGGTCCTTTCTCAGAGATGGTGGATTTTGAGGCATTCCAATATATTTTTAATGGAATTCAGCAGCTATTGTCCCTTCGTAGGTTGTGTGTGTTCGGACATTTGCACTGGGATTCTCTTCCCTATCAGCTTATGCAACTCTCTGACCTAAGACGGATCCATATATATGATTTCGGAATCGAGGCTCTTCCTCATAGACTTGAGAACCTTACTTCTCTTGAAACATTAGAGCTAAGGAGGTGCAAACGGCTACAACATCTGGACTTCTCAGATGCCATGCCCAAATTACAGCATCTCCGGATCCAGGATTGTCCATTGTTAGAAGCTCTGTTGGATGGGCTCGGCAACCTTGTTTCTTCGCAAGAGTTAGTTTTATGGATATGCGAGAAACTAGAGCATCTGCTATCTAGAGATGCCATGCAACGCCTCACCAAATTACGGAACTTGAAAATTAAAGGCTGCCCAAAGTTAGAAGAAAGTTGCACAAATCGGAGTGGCCCAAACTCCCAATGGTCCAACATTTCCCATATTCCAATAATTGAAGTAGGTGGAAGCATAATTCAGGACTAGCGTAAGTTTCTGTTTCTCTTACAGTTTGAGAGTCATTTTTAGTTTTTATTTTCCATGAGTTACTCTCCTCCATTATCCTTTTATAGTTTTCCAAACATTTTTTTGTTCCACTTGAAACAAAATTTATGAATATCTGTATTACTTCTAAGATATGGTTTAATCATCAATATTTATGTGTGTTTTTTCTTCCATCCAGAGATGCCATGCGAGATCTCACCAAATTACAGAACTTGGAAATTTAAGGCTGCCGAAAGTTAGAAGAAAGTTGCACCTATCGGAGTAGCTCAAACTCCGTGTGGTCCAACATTTCCCATATTCCAAATATTAACGTGGGGATCACGACAATTCAGGACTTGCGTAAGTCTCTGTTTCTCTTCTAATTATTTCTTAAAAAAACCAGACGGACAAGGGTTTTTGTAGTGGCAAAATTGCAGTTAAAGAGTATAAATAAAAACGACAAATATTTCATTAAAGAGAATGTGTAGTCGAGTGGTAGAATTCTCTAAAGTCATAGAGTTTGATTCCAAGTAGCTATATTTTTATGTATATCTCTGAAAAACTGACCCGTAGACATTGTTCAGAGCATAACAACCTCAAATGAGATATCTTTAATTTGACACAGTTTGAGAAATAATTCGTTTGTGGCAAGTATAGACTTGTAGAGAACACTGCGATCTTTAATTTGACACAGCTTGAGAAATAATTTGTTTGTGGCATGTATAGACTTGTAGAGAACACTGAGATCTTTAATTTGACACAGCTTGAGAAATAATTTGTTTGTGGCAAGTATAAACTTGTAGAGGACACTGAGATAATTAAGGTACTTGTAGTCAGTAAGAGTACTCTTCCTTTGAGGAGAAAATAACAAAAAAGACCAAAGAAAATGGCCTCAACATCTCTGTTAAAGTCATCTCCAGTTGATGACAAGTCTGAATTCATTAAGGGGCAAAGTCTTTGCCAATCTTCTGCCTCAGTAATCAGCTGCTACCCTATATCCGCCCCTTCTCTCAAAATTCGTGCAAATTCTTCCTATGCTGATGAGCTCGTTAAGACCACTGTACTTAAGTTTCATTGCGCTCATAATGAGTTCAACTTTTGTACACTGACATGGCAATATACAATTTTGTTGCCAAGTTAATGCCGGACCACATAATGTGTAACCGTCAATAGTAATTCTGATTTGGTTACCTAAAGATGTTAATAAGTTGCTAATAAGACGTAAAAAACATTGATGAAGAAGTAATTTTCACATTGTTAGTGAATACTCTCTCAGTCTCAAATGAGCTGTCGTGATTCTCTTTTACACGTCCCTTAAGAAATATTAATTAGGAGTTTTTTTTTTGGTTAACTAGTTTACCCTTCATTGGTATTTGGACAATCATAACATCACAGCATAATTTAGGTATTTGTAGTCATCAAGAACAATTAAGTCGAGCAAGACGTGAAATGTGTCAGAATTAATTAACTGAAGGACTAATGTAATATTCCTAATTAACAACTGTGTATGGTAATGTGCAGAAAACAATTGCATCACCAGGGCGTGGAATATTGGCGATGGATGAGTCAAATGCTACCTGCGGAAAGCGTCTGGCATCCATTGGGCTAGAGAACACTGAGGCTAATCGCCAAGCTTACAGAACACTGCTTGTGACAGCTCCAGGTCTAGGACAGTACATCTCTGGTGCCATTCTCTTTGAAGAGACCCTCTACCAATCCACAACTGATGGCCACAAAATGGTTGATGTCCTTGTTGAACAAAACATTGTTCCTGGTATCAAAGTTGACAAGGTATATTTGTCTAATTTAACCAAGTAAAAGCTCGGATGATACTAGTTTGGCTTGAAACTCCATTTTCGAATAAAAGAGGAAGGTTAAGGTTGATAGCTAGCATCAATCTTTTAAATGTAATAAATTCTCTGAATAATTGATTCATGACCAATCTAACTAGTTTCATAATGAGGCATAGTAGATCGATTGGTACCAGGCAGCCAGCTGAGCATGACTAGGAGTTATGTCCCATGTCGGTACTACTATGTGCTGAGGTGGGGTTTATATTGTGAAAAATTAAAGTTGATTTTTTGGAGGTACAAAAAATATCTTAGATATTTAGTAGAACTTTCTAGAATTTTGTATAGTAAATATCTTTGATATTTATACTTAAGAAAAATCTAGATGTTCTAGATAATTAGATACTCATAGTAAAGTATAGAAACATCTAGATTTTTGTTACATAGTTAGAAGATAAGGATATCTAAATATTTCTTGTAGATGTATCTAGAATAATTTCTAGAAGCATCCCTGTACAAGTATAAATAGGGGTGACATTAGGCATTTGTAATGAACCCAAGAACAACCCAAATAAAAGAGTCTTCTTCTATAACAAAGTTCTCTTGTCCAAAATGCACATTCTCCTTTCTAGCTTCCTCTTCTTTAGTTGAATCTTCCAATCTTAGTTAACGATCTTGGGCTAGCAGAAGGTTCTCCAATTATACTTTTCTTCTGCTATTCTCTACATATATAGCATTGGGCTCTCCCACCTCAATAGCTAGCTTTTGAAGTGTCGTTCTCCCTGGATTATAACAATGGTATTAGAGCCACCCATCACCCGTCATGTCTGTCGTGCATTGGGCTCTCCTACCTCAATAGCTAGCTTTTATAACTATAGATTTGGTTTTTCTGTAACCAACAGGTCGAGTTGCTTAGAACAGAATTGCATTTGACTACACGTTTCAAGCATGGTTTAATAAGCAAAAAAGTTCGTTCTCATCTAAATTTATATGAAATTGATCTCCTAATAATCTTATGATTTGATTAAAACAGGGTTTGGTTCCCCATGCTGGTTCAAACGATAAGTCATGGTGCCAAGGTCTCGATGGCCTTGCCTCACGCACTGCTGCTTACTAGCAACAAGGAGCTCGCTTTGCCAAATGGTAACAACTTTTAGAAAATCATGAGTTATTTTCTATATGCTTTTATCTTATGACTACTGACTATGATCATATGCTTAACATTTTTGATAATTTTAGGCATACCGTAGTGAGCATTCCCAACGGACCATCTGCATTGGCAGTGAAGGAAGCAGCCTGGGGTTTGGCTCGCTATGCAGCCATTTCTCAAGATAGTGGTTTGGTCCCAACAGTGGAGCCAGAAATATTGCTGGATGCTGACCATGGCATTGACATGACTTTTAAGGTTGGCCGAGGTCTTTTTTACCTAGCTGAGAACAATGTCATGTTTGAGGGTATCCTCCTCAAGCCAAGTATGGTCACTCCTGGTGTTGAATGCAAAGACAGAGCTACACCAGAGCAAGTTGCTGATTATACTCTTAAGCTCCTCCAAAGAAGAATTCCCCCCAGCTGTCCCTGGAATCATGGCAAGTTTCCTCCTCATTTTTATGCTATTACTAAATTGTTTTAACTTCTATATATGGTTATTTTGAAGAATTTTACACTGTCAAATCACTTAAAAGATGTAACGATCCGTGATAAGGGGAACAAGTTACCAGGATAATAAGGCAGACTACCTGCTGGCTGCTACAATAGGTAGGAGATTGTTACCTTAACTCATGCTAACAAGATTAATGCATTTGAACAGTTCTTATCTGGTGGACAATCAGAAGTTGAGGCTACCTTCAACTTGAATGCCATGAATCAATCTCCAAACCCGTGGCATGTGTCCTTCTCCTACGCTAGGGCGCTTCAAAACACTTGCTTGAAGAATGGGGAGGACTACCTGAGATTTGAGAACGTGAAGGCTGCTCAGGACGCGTTGCTAATCAGGGCTAAGGCTAACTCTCTTGCTCAGCTTGGCAAATACACTGGTGAGGGTGAATCAGATGAAGCTAAACAAGGAATGTTTGTTAAGGGCTATGTGTACTAAGGACATCGATCAAAGTCTTGAACACGAAGAACTGATTTTATTTTATTTTGAAAATAAGTTGGATGATTATAGTGTAGCAGAGGAATGCAAAATTGTGATCTATGGAGAATAGTATTTTTGTGATATCGACTATTTGCACTTATTAACCACTTTAATATATATACATTTTCTTGCTGATTGAAACTAGTAGTTGTAACATTTCATATACAGGGCCATTGTGTTGCAAGAGGATTTCATTTACAATGTTTTTGTAACCATTTGGTAATGTGCTTTGGTTTATCATCTCATAGAATTGTTAATCAAGAACAATGACGGGATGTGTATGCCATATATGATTCCATGTTTTCGACAAGACACTTATATATAGCTTCTATTTATTTAATAGACATACAGAATAAATATCATCTATCACATTACGTGGTTATTCAGATATTCTGTTTATACCATCTTCTTCATTGTAATGAGTCTTAGAATTTCTACGAATATGATTACAGAACAAGTCAAGCTTTAACACATGCATAAGTATGTGTTAGCATCTCAAATGCTGAAGTGTTCAAAGTATCCATTAAGGGCTTCAAAATGGGGATGAGACAAACAAATCGAGCAACATGTTGTTGCATTAACATGTTTGCTAGCTAATTCCAGATGTACAACATGAAGTTTCAGACCGTCAAGACTATGATGTTGTTCCTCTCTCACCGAAAGAGCATCAAAAGAGTTGGGACAAATAATATCCGTTGAGGAATTTGATTGAACGAATTTCTTGTTCATAACACTCGGCTCATTGGGAGAACTCTCAATGAATTGGTTTCCAGGAGTCTAGGTGAAAGTAGATGGGGACTGCGGAGAATTAAAAAACCTCCTTATTGGAATTGGTTTCCTTGTATAAAATGCAAATGAAATGACTTACTATCCACAGTATATACCTACTTTCTTACTACTAATTAAAGAAGGAAAATTTCGGTTTCCTTTGCTGTTCCAACAGAGGCTTCCTCGATAGAAGAAGGCCTTGGTAAATTGATCACATATGATCGTCTTGTCATTGAAAATTCTATAGCTCAGTATGGTGGCCTTGTTTACCCAGATCAGTCACAAAATATATATCAGATGAGCCATGTGCATGCTAGCTAGTTCCTTCTCGAATAATCAGCTACTTTAGCATCGGTCTCGTTAACTATATATCAGATTTTTGTTGTAAACTTAAAAACATTATACCTTTGAAAAACTTTACACGATTTTTTTTTAATCTAAAAGCAGAATAGAATTGATAAGATATACCAAATAGACTATTTATAACAACCATATGATTTTATTTAAACTTGATTCAATGGTATATCTTCAAGTAAAATCAGTTGGTATTTTCCCTTGGCTGACTGCTAAGGCCTATGACTAGAAACCTTATGCTAAAATTATCAAGAATCAGCCTTCTCTTCCGATCTCTTATACTCCGGCTTCAGCTCATAAGTGCCTTGATGAGCACCCTTATTATTGTAAATACAGAGAAGTTTGAGCATGTCTTTCATAAATTGCTCGGGCTGGTCCGTCTCATGGACGAGCTGTTTCAGAGTCCAATTTGATTGCCTCTCAAAGAGTTTGAACATGATTTCTTCCATTTCGTCACGGTCCCTTCTCGTTCTTTTCATTTCTAATCCTTTACTAGGCACCTTCTTCTTATCTGCAGCAGATCCAGAAGCCTTAGTTGCGAAAAATCCAGGCATAGGCCTCATATGTTTAGCATTATCATTATCAATAACCTGAATTTGTCTACTTTTCGTCATATACTTATTCGTCCTTTCACGACATAGTTTTCCATAATTCTCAATGTTTTCATGATGAGGCTTCATGTCAAATTTGTGATATATTTTTCCTTCTACGGAAAGCCTTCCCTGACCAGATTCAGAAAATATAGACATCGGAATAAAATCGGTTGACATGTCCATGGAATAGTGAGTAGGCATGTTTCCAGATGAAGCTCCGGCTAAATCCATGGTAAATTGAGTTGAATCATTGGCGATGAGAGGATCAACGACGACGGTGACTTTGGCAACAGGTCCCGGAGGATTAAAAGAGAGGTCATTTTCACCGGAAGAAGAGTGTTGATGCTGATCGAAAAATCGAGAGACGACAGAAGGGCATTTCATCAACCATACACGTCGGTCTGCATTTCTCGTATCCAAATGGTTGTTCATTGTAACACCGTGCACGGTGGTTTTAGGGGTTGTTCCGGTGATTTTCTCCGCCATGTATGTGTGGTTGGATTCCTCTCTTAAAATGTGAGGGCAACCATATTTTGTGACTATTTAAAAGAATTGCGGCCTCCTATTAGAATTTAGTTTTATTGAACCACATAAATGTGATATCATTTACAAATTCAATGAATTAGAGATAATTTTTTCTTTTTTTTCCATCCGGGGTTTTTGCCGTTCATGTTGAAGCATGAACTAAATTCAGAGATAAAAAATGCATTGTTCAGTCACAATTGTAGGAGAAAAAAATGGGCTAAATAATTTTTCCCAGGATAGACGAATCTACAATTAGTTTTTAGTCCTAAATTTTATAATAACAATATCACCTTTATTTTTACTATTTTTAGGTCGATTACGTCTCTGTTTGTTCTTAAATTTTATAATAACAATCTTAGTTTGGTTTTTTGCTATTCTGTTGTCCGACTCTATCTCCAATTTTTTTCTCTAATAAATTAGTGTTGTTTGATCTTTTATATATTGCATTCAACTTTTACTGATCTCAATATCTCATCTTATGGTAAATTAATATAATTTAGTGTAAATAAATATTTAATAAGTTCAACATATAAAAGATTAGACTTCATAGATAAAACACATTTTTGGATCACAATTGTAGGAGAAAAATCCGGTAAAAGAATTTTCAAAACAGATAAATTCATAAATAACTTTTAGTTCCTAAATCTTTTAACAATATAAAAATTTTATCCCCTCCGTTCCTATTTATATATCATTCTTATTAAAAATAAATGGTCTTTAATATTTGATATTTCACTAAATCAATGCATAAATGATACTATTCTTTCTATTTTACCCTTAAGAGCTATTAGCCTTGAAAATATATTTGACCAACATAGAAAAGACTAAGTAAATAATTCATGTGCATTGGTCAAATTAATTAATCAAAATAAATTAATTCATGTTCATTGATTGAAAACTTGACTTTAATAGAAAACTAAATAGGGGTACAATAGTAAACTTATCTGATTTCTTAAAAAACGTGAAATCTAAAATGGTGACATATAAATAGGAAGAGATGGAGTACTATTCTTCTAGTTGACTATATCTATGTTGTTCCTAATTTTTTTAATAACAATCTTAGTCTTATTTTGTGCTGTTCTATTGGTTGACTAATACCGGAGTAGGGGCTTCATGAAGTGGATCAAAATCCAACACCCACTTCATTCATCTGCTAATACGAGAAATTGAGAATGTATTGATTTTTTTTCCGGTATCATTGGAAAATACAAATGGTTTGGACACATCTTTAATAGCAATAAAATTAAACATTTTGTTAAAACTAGTCTTGATGATACAAGTTTGACTATGTACAACTACGTACATCATTGGTACCTATGACACAAAAAAAGTGAAGTACATTTCCGACGATATAATGATCGATAGATGACATGGATTGAGACTAGATTATGGTAATTTTTATACATCAAAAACTGTTTATGATCCCGACAAGAATTGAAGGATTTTGTGGGAATGGGCCAACGAATCAGACGCTCCAACAGATGCCATCAACAAAGGATGGTCTGAAATTCAGGCTATTCCTCGTAAATTATGGATTGATCCTTGTGGCAAACATTTAGTTCAATGGCCTATTGAAGAATTAGAAATCTTGAGAAAGAAAAAAGTCAAACTAAGATATTACAAATTGAATAAGGGAGAAAATGTGGAAGTTCAAGGAATCACACCTGCACGGGTTTGATTTTTTTAATTTTGTTTACAAAATAAATATATCTTGTTTTTGAAATTATTGTGACCTAGTTACATGTTCGAATCGTGGAAATAACCACTAAAATTTATGTTATAACATCCTACATCATTTTGCTTGTCATGTGACCCTTTCTCGAATTTGCAATAATGCAAGATGTTTTATGATCTGAATTGATCTTTTGAATGAAATCATTGTGACAAGACAAATTTAAAGCTAACTTGTGAGTGTTAATATAACGATAGACTGATGTTGAAGTTACATTTTCCTTTACAAGTTAGAAAAATTCTTCAGTGTTTAAGTTCCAAGATAAACACAAGGTTCTCATGTGCTCTGATGCCTCAAGGTTTGTCTTATGATCACTCTTTCCTTATCAACAAGTCTCTCTCCCCTTAAACTAGAGAAATATCGAGTTTAAACTTTCAGAATGAAAAAAATACTTATAGGAAGCGCTCATCCTATTCAATGGGTCTTATGAGATGCGAATTCAAGTTAGTTGGACTAATTACTTGTTCTTGATATCGATTAAATATAAACATAAAAAGTATTGTTATCTTATGCTTTGGCAATTGGCTAACCTTGACATTCCTTTATTTTTTTGTAACAGGTGTCAAGTGCTAGAAGTCATAAAAAAATGTTTAAACCCTCATTTGTTGGATTCGTTGAAGTAGATTTAATCGACAAAACATTGTCGCTATGGAGTTTGCTAAGCTTTTTTTAATACTTTTCTCCTATAAATGCATATAAAACTCATTTTTCTTGTGTCTGTTGATAGTTAGTTGATTTTTTTTGCTAGATTGATTACTCTGTAGTAGAGAGCTTTGGTGCTGGTGGAAAAACATGCATTACATCATGAAGGGTTTATCCCGCATTAGCCATCTATGGCGACAATCATTTGTTTGCTTTCAATAATGGTCTGAGACTGTCAAAATTGAGACTCTTGATGCATGGAGCATGGGTAAGTTCGAAAAATAGAAATAAAATGTTGGGACAGAAAAAGAAAACATAGTTGCCTTCAATTTTCCTTTCTCTGTTCATGTTGACCTTTTTTTTTTATGAGAACTTGGTACAGATTTGTTGATTCCAGTAAATCTTTTTTTCTATTAAACTGAATTGATGTTTGATATAAAATTCAATTATCTTTCTACTGAGTTCTTATTTCATAACAATAAACAAATGTTTACTTATTCCTTGTGTATATATATTAGCCATAGAAAAATAAAAGACTTACATACTTGTAAGTCAGTATAATAGCTTATAAGTGTTATGTGATATTTATTCATACTCCAATATTTATTCATACTCCAATATAATTACAATCCCTATGGTTAACGAAAACTAAACTAAACTAGACCAATATGTAAACATTCAAATCCAATAATTGTTTGTATAATTGATATTTTATTTATAACAAAACCATAAATATCTTATAGACAAGAAAGTGAATTTCATCCTTGACCAAAATAATCTTCTAGTTTACCTATTCATAAGCCCATCCTATTAACGATATCTGTTGGTTACTGGTTGCAGTAACTAATAGTAGTTATTTTATTTACCTCTTGTTACTAGTTTAAAAAAGTCTCTTACTATGTGGAGCACATTTAGGAGTAGTTATAGTTCCTATTATGTAGCATTGATTAGTTGTAGATCATGTGCAGGTGGTGGATATCTTTCGACTTTCTCATCTTAATCTTTATATGGTATCAGAGCGTTCATAAGCTCCACCGAGTTAGATTCATTTCATTCTTCTTAAGCTCTCTCCTATGGCTCCAGTCACTGATGCTACTGCTGCCAGCAGTTCTGCAGTTTCTGCCACCACTCATGTGGTACAATTTAACCATGTTGCTCAGTTACTTATTAAACTACAAGGTACTCTCAATTTTTCAACATGAAAAGCACAACTTGTGATGTTATTAAATGGACATCAACTCATGGGACATCTTGATGGAATCAAAACTGCTCCATCACCTACTATTACCCAAAATAATCTTACTATACTAAATCCCAATTATCAGATCTGGTTCTCTCAGGATCAATTGATCCAACAAGCAATGATGGCATCAGTCGATCTTAAAATTGCTCCAACTATTGCAACAGCACCATCTGCTACCAAAGCGTGGGCACTCATTCACACAGCTTATGCCAACAAAAGTCATACTCGCATCTTTAGCTTGCGTGATCAATTGCAGAATACCAAAAAGGCTCACAAAACCATTGCAGAATACTTACAGGAGGTTCGTTTTCTCTCTAATGCTCTCAATGTTGTTGGTTCACCTATCAATGACGATGAACTTATTGTCAAAATTCTTAGTGGACTTGGCCCAGAGTATAGAGAACTCTCTGCTGCAATACGCACACGAGACTCTTCTTTGAGCTTTGAAGAATTATTTCATAAGCTCACAGAACATGAAATTTTCCTAAAACTTCAAGATCTGGACAAACCATCCTCTATGATCACAGTTGCTGTCGCCAGAAGTCCAACACGCCTCCGCAATTCAACAGGAACAATCCTCGCTTCAGCAATCAGCCATGGAAACCATCTCAATCTCGACAATGGAATTCCAACAATCAGCAAAATAGGAGACAATATAAGCAATCTATCAAATGTCAATTGTGCCAAAATTTTGGTCACACGGCAGATGTTTGTCGCTCCAAGTCGCACAATCATTTTGAAGCTAAGGCTAACTTTGCATCGGGCTTGCAATCATTTGGAAACTCTCGGGTTCTAGACTCTGGAGCAAATCACCATGTCACTACCGAACCCCACAACCTTGAAGAGTATACAGGAACTGAAGAAATTTCTATGGGTGACGGTAAAACCATTTCCATCACTCATATTGGTTCAACTTTGATTCAGGCATCTAATACTGCTTTTAAGCTTTCTGACACACTTTGTGCTCCTTTAATAAAGAAGAATCTCATATTTGTTGCTAAGTTTTGTCAAGATAACCTCACATCTATTGAATTCTTTCCTTTTACTTTTATTGTGAAGGACTTGCATACGCTGAAGCAGTTGGTACAAGGCCAGAACAATAATGGACTGTATGAGTGGCCACATCTGCAATCCAGGACACCATCCATTCACCTTGCCTCCACAAAAGCTTCACTTCAACTCTGGCATTGTCGATTGGGTAATCCACACTCTAGATTTTTGCATTTTTTTCTGAAGAAATTTTCTTTACCTATTGTTGCTGGAACAGATAAGTTTGAACCTTGTAATTCTTGTTCTTCTAATAAAGCACATCGTTTACCATTCCAACGACTCACTTTGTCCAGTAATATTCCTCTTCAGATTGTTTTTAGTGATTTATGGGGACCATCACTATTTTATCACTCAATAAAAAATTGTATTATTGCATTTTTGTTGACCAATACACCAAATATACTTGGTTGTATACGCTCAAAAACAAAAGTGAGGCTGCATCAATATTCCCAAAGTTTCATCATTTAGTAGAAAATTTCTTCAAAACTAAAATTTCTTCAATTTATACCGACGGATGGGGTGAGTTCATCGGTCTTCAGCCCTATCTTCATAAAAATGGCATTGAACACTTGATTTCACCTCCCTACACACCTCAACGTGTTGCCATAGCTGAACGTAGACATCGTCATATTCCTGAAACTACTAAAACTCTTCTTCATGAAGCATCCTTACCATCTGATTTTGGTCTTTTGCCTGTCATTATACTGTCTACCTTATTAACAGACTTGCCACTCCCATCCTGAATAATGAGTCGCCCTACCAAAAATCATTTGGTCGATCTCCTGATTATACCACACTAAGAGTGTTACCTGTGGCTTAAAGCTTATACCAAAAATAAACTTGAGCCAGGGTCCACCCCGTGTGTGTATTTAGGTATCTCTCAGACTCACCATGCTCATATCTGCTTTGACCCAGTTCAGCCAAAATTTTTCTTAAGTCGTGATGTCCAATTTTTTGGAAATGAATTTCCTTTTAAAAAAATGTTCATTCATTTGCGGAAATATACTTCCCAATTAAGTTGGGAAGTTGTTGAATCCAAAGAGGAGACTCCAACAACAATTCCAACTCCTCCTCTCTTTATCCCACCACTTATTCCAATCCCTGTAGAGTCCAACTCTCCCAATACAACCTCTTCCCCAAGCGATGCTCACTCCAATAGCCACGGCCAAGTATCGGTAGCTGCAGAGACATCAGGTAATACACAACTTACTGCTCCTTCTTCTTCTCAACTTCCTACCCCTTCTTTTTTGCCTGATCCTGCCACACACAAGCCTTTACTCACTTACCTGAGACGCAAAACTACTGGTCAAATCATACAATCACAACAACCATCCCCTCTGAAACAAAATTAAACAAGAAAGAATTACTCTCTCTAATATTAGTCAAAAGTAATGACCATATAATACAACTTTAGGTGCTTGACCTAAAAGACCAATGGTGTAACACCTCTCAAGATTCTATGCTAAAGATCTGAATCATTCGTCGTAAGTGTATCATCTTGGATTGGGTGATGTACTACTTGATCATGTGTGTTAAGATCCATTCCCAAATGTTGAAAGTGTATCGGATGTGGTATAAAGTCAAAATAGACCTCTAGCACTAAGTCGAGTTCAAAACCTTCCTACCGATTAAGTTTTTCCATGAGATCATGCAAGGGTAAACTTCGAATGATCATATTTATCATAATATGCAGAGTTAGGTGGCTCATAGCCTATCAATTTAAAGATATATGAGTTTCCATTACAACGCCACCAACTGTTTGTCAATCCAACTTTGGAGTAAAGAGTTATGACTGATTTACCAGAGACGCTCCAAGATGTCAGCGAGTGACAGCCAAATGATGGAGCATCACTCGAGTGATGGCTAGTATGATGGCCTGTCACTCAAGTGACGGACCTTGAGAGCGGGGCATCACAATTGACCAGTAAGCTCAAAATTTGGGCAATAACAACGGTATGAGTGACAGTCCGTTACCCAGACGACGGTAAAACGGGAAATTTCACCAATTTTTTGTTAAATTAGCTTGAGTATTTTAGTCCTAAAAATCTTGGGGATCTATCTAAATAACCTTAACACATCTTACGAGGATTAGACAATCAATTTGCATCGTTCAAGACTCTCTCACAGCTTGGCAGAACAAAAAGCCTATAAAGTAGAATGTTAAAGTAAAAGTAAGTAATCTTTTTGGTCATATACTGTTTTAGCAATGACATAAACCACAACTAGTTGATCAAAATAAAAAAATCCTTTTGCCTTACAGCTTGTGTGATAATAAAACATCAAAGATAAAAATTAAAAAAAAATTATTTTTCTTTGATGAAGAAAGTCTCAATGCCAATGCTCCGTCCGCGACAACTTCTCCTCAATTGTCCGATACTGAAACTACTAGTAACAATTCTATCGTCTGGCTCCTTTCCAAATGATGAAAAAAAAATGTATCAACCAACAACCATATCCTAACATGATTTGTGGTGAAATAATTGAGATTCCACCATTGTTAAGCAAGTCTCAGGTTCAAGCCCTGAGAATGAAAAAAATATGTTAAGAGCACCGTCTCGAAAATAAGTCTTGCAAAACCTAAATTTAATTGGGCTCCAATACAAATACTGAATGAAAAATTGAGGAAAAAAATCACTTGTGCCCTTTAGATCATAATTCCATCTCCACTTTTCTTAGAAAGAAAGAAATTTATGTTTACAATGTATTTAAAGAGGAAGGAATGTGGAAAACTTATATAAAAATGAAAAAAGAACTGAACAATTACTCATTAAAAGGGGTTAAAAAACGTTTAAAATTAATGAATAAAAGCCAAAAAATAGATAAATATATTTCCCCAAGCAATAAAGAGGCGTGTTAATAGAGATCATGACTTTAAATATCAATAAAGAGGTCTGAAAGAGCTTACAAAACGAAAATAATATTTTCAAAATATTGATAGCGTTAAAGAAATAGAATACAAATTTTTTTTAGGAAAAGAGAGACTATATTATTATTGGATTATAAATGATCAGTAAATCATTAAATTCATGATAATGACTTTTGGATTATTTAAACTGAAAATAAATGGATAATTAAGAGATAATTTTTTTAATTTTCTAGTAAATTATACAAATAGAAAAAATTAAGATAAATGTCAAAAGTTTGAGAAAGATAAATGTCATTTTTGCCTTTAGAGGCATGACACATCATCACTCCTAACTATAGCTTTATTATTATATATATAAATATAGAATTTAACTAATCCAAATATCATATTTTTTTTCAATTGTAGAGGATTTACCATCTAATTTATATTAATTAAATTATGCATATATAACTCCAATTTTTTTTATTTATAAAATGTAGATAATTATCAAAAATTACTATAAAACCTAATTACCTTTTTCTCCCTCTTTTGATTTTTTCTCTTTATTTCCTATTTATCATATAGTTAGAATGACTATCCTAATAATTGTCTTATTAATTTTATCTTTATAGAAGCTTAATTCCATCTTTTGTTTTTTTGGTGACTTCAACGTAACTTACAATCTATAGGTTGAAGGTAGATGATGCTTGCTATTAAAGCAATTTCTCTTGTCAAAGAGAAGAAAACTTTGTCAAAACTAAAAGACTTATAGAAAATGTGAGGAGGTTGAACGATTTTTTTTAAGATTTCCTTTTTATTCATATCAATCAATTCTTTTGAGATGATATATATATATATATATATGTCACTTATTTTGGGAGCATTTAGAAATCATACAAAGAGAGATTGTGTGTGTATATATTATTCTTAAAATTTAAAATAGATCATTTATTCGGAAAAGATAAAATTGATACATTTATGCTTACACTATAACTATATACAAGCTCTTGCAACAAATAAATATAAATAAAGTTTGATATATCGCTACTGATTGTGTATTCTTCAAGCTTCAATCTGATGAATACTTTTCACAAATTAGATCATCTACATGTCGCTCTCTCCAACCTCCTAACAAATAAAAGTAGGCATCAAAATCTATTTATAAAATTAGTAATTGTGGCAAAAACATCAATAATGGAAAAAATAAAGAAAAAGAAAAAAATAAATAAGAATAAGCAAAATAAGAAGAATTGCGAAGGAAGTTATGAAATGGAAAAAACATAATGTTATGAAGTAGAGAACTTTTGTTTTAGACCAAAGGATTTAGTTACACAATATGAAAAGAAAGAAAACGTATATGGAGTAATTATAATTGAATGAGTATTACATGTTTTCCTTTATTGTACTTGATTGAATTTTATTACAAAAAGATTTTAATTTATCATAAAGGGGATGCTATTACATCGGTTGGTTCGATTTAATTGGGTTTTAATGCATTTGATTTCTACATTTAATTGACCTTTAATTGATAAATCATTTGTAGCAAAAATTAATTTAAAAAAAAAGAGAAAAAGATAAATACAAATGGAGATGAGGTGGTACATCACCTTTTGTGTGTATATAGATTCATTTTCTTGTCAGATTCAGAATTGGGTGATTAGTCTTCATGGCTAATTAATGAGATTTAACATTTTCTTCTCATTATTGTCATTAATTTGAATATATGCACTGGAACTTGCTAGCCCATGGCTGATGAGATGATTCTCATCTATATAAAGTCCTATCTCTTTCTTTTAGAGAAGATAGAAAAAGAGATTAAGTAAAATTCTCCCTTCTATATTGCTTTGATATTCCACTATGATGGGTTTCGTTTTGTAGATTTTAGTTAGTTTCTGGCTCCAAATCTTATACTAGAAGAGCTTGTTGAATGCTGAGATATATATCTTTACTGGGTGGAATAATTAAGAATAGTGTCTTTTGACACGCCTCAACTATGAGAATTCTCTGCAAGTGTTCGTTATGAAGTATTTTCAGTAAGATCTCCAATAATCTTAATAATAATTTTTTTTACTACATTCTTATGGAAAATTAATTCATCTCCATCTTGCTTTTGTCAATACTGCAGAAACACTTGGAAGATTAGGGGACAAGATATGGGAGCAAAAGACCTGTCATCTCAGGAAATTACAAAAGTTGATGAAGGTAAAATAAATTACTATGGAAGTCAATATAATTTTGCATAGGATAACTGAATTTTTGTGCTCGTGCTAATAAGGTATGTGATGTTGCAATATATTTATATTTTAATTAATGTATTCGTGTGTGGCAAATTGAGAAACATATGTAACTCTCAACGTAGAGAAGATTCAGAGAAATGATAATTCCGCTAAAGAAAAAATAAATTTGAGTTAGCGAATGATATATAAATTATTGAGGAAATTTCTTAAGCGAATCTTGTTGCTAATATATGAAAGTGAGAGATTTGGTGTCAGACTTTCGTGTTGTTGAGCATACTGTACTAACTAAAATTATTTTGTGTTCTATACCCAAATTGAAGAAGAAGAAAAATTTATATATGTTGGTGATTCTAGAACTATAATGAAAAGATTCTTCTTAAACTCATATATGAAAATTATTGACATTATCTGAGGTGATACATAATATTAATATTCGAGCAAGTTAATTCTTATGTAATTATGAGAAAAGATTGAATAAATGTTCTATTTGAGCTTGATAATGTGTTAACAGCTATTGTTATGGACAATGAGTATTAAGCATGGTTTATTTGTGACTAAACATTTTTCTAGATGAAAATGCTAATGCTTATATTCACTTGATTGATTCATTTGATTTGTGATATGTTAGGCTTATAAACTACTTAGTTTGTTTTATATTAAGAAAATGCAAGGTCTTAATTTTAATATTAATTTTTCAGGCATTTTCAAGTGCTAAATTTTTGTTTAATTGATTGGCTTATGTAATATTGAATGTTGTACTTTATGATGTTCAAATTTCATACATAAAAAGATTTGTTGTAGGGTTAAGGAAATTTTTAATTATTGTTGTAGCCTTTTCTATATTTTTTCTTTATATGTATATTCATTTTCTTGGTGATTAGTCTTCATATAGATTAATGAGATTTAATATTTACTTCTTATTATTGTCATTAAATTGAATATATCCATTGGAACTTGCTAGCCCATGACTGATGAGATGATTCACATCTATATACAGTCCTTTCTCCTTCGGTAGATAGAAAAAGAGATCATGAGAAATTTTCCCTTTTATATTGTTTTTATATTTTAGTATGCTATTTTTTTTTTTGTGAATCTTTGTTAGTTTTTAACTTTTAGCTTTACTATAAGAACTTGTTGAATCCTGGAAATATACCTATATTGGATGAAATATTCTTAAGGACAATGTCTTTTGACACGCCTCAAGCTGTATTTTTCATAAGATTTCCATCAATTTCTACACCAAAAATCTTGCCAAACAACTCCACTCTTCAAAATAAATTATTTTTACAAACAAACAAAAAAGAATAGAAAAGTTTGACCTTTCAAAAGCTTGACCAAGTATGCTTTAAGCACAAGTGTTGACTTAAATGAGAGAATGTAAACAAGCACAGATTAGACTAGCACATGTTCACTGCTTGTGATTCTCAAGTACATTAGTAAATATCTTTTATGCTTCTCATAAGAAATGGAGGTGAATTATGTAGTTGGATACTGACAGATATTAAATGTACATTTTAAAGCTGATTTTCAATTTCACTTTTATTTATTTATTAAAATATATAGAAAACAAAAATGAAAATAACATACATGATCGATCACATGTCCAACAATAGAGTCATTTAGACAATAAATATTTTGATACAAATAATCAATGGTAAATCATGCATATACAATCTTGGCGAAAGGTTAAAGAAATCAAGAGTTATAAAAAATCTCGAAACAATTTGCCCCTACTATGAGGAAATAAGAACTTATTTCTAAAGAGAAAAAACTCTAAGGTACAAGGTATGTGGTAGGGCTTGCTCATATACAACCATTGATGGTCATAAATCTATTGTGGCTCCACTGAAAAGGTGTGGAGGCAAACCATTAAAAAAGATTTTGTCATCACCATATTCTTAAGTGTAGTAGACCACCTCACTTTACATTTATTTGTTTGGTAAGAGTTGCAGCCACCAAATAGCCCGGAGATATTTGGATTAGAGTTGATATTTGTGTTTTGATAAGTGGCCCACAATTCATTGTTGAGGACAATTCAGATTCGCAAATTAATAAAGTTGCAAGTGGAGTGTTAGATCGTTTACACTATGAAAATAACCCGTATGTAAAATATGAGAAGCGATGACTTTTGTGGACCTATTTATATGCAAATCATGAATTCTTCCCTTAGGACCATTCATCTCCCTTTTCACCTTCTTCCCAAATAGTACTAGAACAAACAAACAAGTCCTTCAAACACTAGCTTCTTCTTTTTTGGAAAAAAGAAAGGAACCTCAAGAATCTGGAGTGACTCTTACCCTTTTGTTCTTCTTCCTCCTGCTTCAAAGTTTTAATTTTTATTAGAGTTACTTAATTCATTCTGTACCCATATTGTAATTTACTTATTCTTGTGTACCACTTATGTAATACTTATGTAATATTGGTCAATATATAATATTCTTTACCTCCACATTGGGGGTTAGGTTTTCCACTCTAACATGGTATCAGCCTAATCTATCCTATTTCTCCTCTCTTCCGCCGCCGCCTCCTCTCTCCAGCAGCCGCCTCCTCTCCTCTTCTTCTTCTTCCTTCGCTTCTCCTCTCTCCCGTCCCACTTGATCATGGATGCCTCCTCCACCAGCGACGCCACCCTTCCTATTGCCACTGTTTTGCACATGCTCACGATTAAGCTCTCCTCCACCAATTATCTCTATTGGAAAAATCAGATGCTGCCCCTACTTTCTTATCAACGCTTATTGGATCATGTTGATGGCTCTTCCATAGCTCCTCCATCGTTCCTTCTTACGGATGGCAAAGAGGTTTTGAATCCTCTTTATGCTGCCTGGCTTGCTTCTGATCAACGGGCTGTCATCATCCTTAATTCTTCACTCACGGAAGAGGCGGTCTCTGAAATTTTGGGTCTAACAACAGCCCGCCAAATCTGGGTTGCGCTTGAATCTGCCTATAGCAATTCTTCCGTTGAACGCGTTCATAATCTGCGCGATCAACTTCGTCAATTGGTCAAAGGTTCCTTATCTGTTGCTGACTTTGGCCGCAAATTTAAATCCATTTGTGATCAGTTGGCTGCCATTGGGCAGCCTGTTGATGATATCGATAAACTTCATTGGTTTTTATGCGGCTTAGGAGCCTCCTTTGAGACTTTCTCAACTGCCATTCGTGCCACCAAACCGGCGCCTACCTTTCGCGACTTACTCTCACAGGCTGAGAGTCATGAACTTTTTCTCAAGTCCCTTCATGGTGCATCATCCTCACCGCCTGCTGCCTTCACTGCCCAGTCGCATCGGCAGTCCCCTCCCGTCGGTGGCCGTGGTCGCTCTAACAGAGGCGGTGGTTCAAGTGCTCGCGGTCGTGGCCGCAGGCCACCTCACTGCCAATTATGTCGTACAGATGGCCACTATGCAAGTGCTTGTCCTAATCTTGCTACCTTTGCCACTCAAGCTGCCTCCCATGACGCCAACTTGGCTCAAGCGTTTAATGCCCAATGTCATGTCACTACTTCTGCCCCTGATTGGTATGTTGATTCCGGGGCCACTGATCACATGACTTCGTCTTCACCAAGTGTTCCTCATGCTTCTCCATACTCCGGCAATGCTAACGTGACATTTGGAAATGGTACTTCTCTTCCTATCACTCATACGGGTTCATCTACTGTTTCTAATAATCTGCACCTGCGTGATGTTCTGGTTGTTCCACATCTTGCCAAGAATCTTTTGTCCATTAGTAAACTAACTCATGATAATCCGGTGGATGTTCTGTTCTCTCAATCGTTTTTTCAGATTCAGGACAGAAAAACGAAACAGGTTCTAACTCGAGGCAAATGTGAGAATGGGCTATATGTTTTGCATAATGAGCATCAAGCTTTGGCGGCTACTACAAATTCAAGTTTGAAGGCATCTTATGAACTTTGGCATAGTCGGTTAGGGCATGTTGCCTTTGATACTGTTTTACTTTTGCATAAGTTAGGTTGTTTGTCTGTTACTTCCATTTTACCCAAACCGGTTATTTGCTCTTCTTGTCAACTCTCTAAAGGACACCGTTTGTCATTTGTTTTAAATAATAAACGATCTTTGCATCCTTTGGACTTGATACATTGTGATTTGTGGGGCCCTGCGCCTATTACATCTACTGATAACTATAGGTATTATGTGGCCTTTGTTGATGACTACTCTCGCTTCACTTGGTTTTATCCTCTCCAAACCAAGTCTGGATTTGCCGCTGTTTTGTCTGTTTTCATGAAGTTTGTGCAAACTCAGTTCTCTCGGAAAATTAAGGTTTTTCAAAGTGATGGAGGCACAGAGTTTGTTAATCACACTGTTCGTCGACTATTTGACGAAAATGGCACCTTTCACAAGTTATCTTGTCCGTATACGCTGCAAAATGGCAGAGTTGAGAGAAAACACCGTCATATCGTGGAAACTGGTTTGGCCATGCTTTTTAATGCAAATGCTCCTACCTCTTATTGGGTAGATGCGTTCAGCTCTGCTGTTTACATCATCAATCGTCTACCTTCAAAGGTTTTGAACAACAAGTCTCCTTTTGAACTCTTGTTTTCTGAGAAGCCCAATTATCATACCTTCAAGGTCTATGGCTGCCGAGTATTTCCATATCTTCGGGACTATACAAATCACAAGTTATCTCCAAGAAGTCTTCCGTGCATCTTTATTGGTTATTGCTCTCAATACAAAGGTTATCGGTGTCTTGATCCGGCAACGTCTCGCATCTATGTCACTCGCCATGCTCGCTTTGATGAACACTCTTTACCCTTTTCGGGCGTTACTTCATCAAAGGACTTAAACTCCTTGCAACTCTCAACCTTTTTGGAGTCCTTTTCCATGCCGGCAGAATCATCCGCGGTCATTGGTCCTTCGTCTCCGCCAGCCTCACCGCCTTTGCCTTCTCTGTGTCCTCCTTGTTTGGATGGCTTTCACAGTGATACTCCAGCAGTATTCGAACCATTACATGCTGCTCCGTCTGATGTTTCACCCACTGCAGTGCCGCCAGTCATTGTTCCTTCCACACCGTCTCGGGTCGGCATTCCCTCGCAACTACCTGCTGCCTCATCTCCGCCGCCTATGTCTGCCGATTTGGGTGATTCTTTGGCTCCACCTCAGCTTCCTGCATCAGTGATCACTCCAGCAGTTCACCCCATGGTAACTCGGTCCAAGGCGGGCATTTTTAAACCTTCCACTTGTCATCAAGCCAACTTAGCTCATCTTGAAACTCATCGCCTCTTTACCACTTTATTTGCTTCTTCTGAACCAAAAGGGTTCAAGTCGGCTGCTAAGAACCCACAGTGGATGGCTGCAATGCATGAGGAGATGTCAGCTCTAACTCAAAATGCTACGTGGACCTTGGTGCCTCGTCCAAAATCCAGTAATGTTGTTGGTTCCAAATGGGTTTTTCGCACTAAGTACAACTCAGACGGGTCTATTGAACGTTTAAAAGCGTGACTGGTGGCTCAAGGCTTCACTCAAATCCCTGGCTTAGATTATTCCCACACTTTCAGTCCGGTGGTTAAGGCTTCTACGGTACGAATTGTCTTATCTCTTGCCGTCATTAACAATTGGAAGCTTCATCAGCTTGATGTCAAAAATGCCTTCTTGCATGGTCATCTAAATGAAGTTGTTCATATGGAACAACCACCTGGCTTTGCAGACTCTCGGTTTCCTGATCATGTGTGTCGCTTGAACAAAGCATTGTACGGCCTCAAGCAGGCTCCGCGTGCTTGGTTTCAGCGCTTAAGTTCCTTCCTTCTCAACAATGGCTTTACGTGCAGTCGATCTGATACATCTCTGTTTGTTTTCAAACGTTCCTCCTGCATTATGTACCTGCTCGTCTATGTTGATGATTTAATCCTAACTGGAAACCAAACTGACATCATGGTTGCGTTTATCTCTCGTCTCAACCAGGAATTTGCAATTAAAGATCTTGGAGCTCTAAATTACTTTCTTGGTCTTGAAGTGACCTACACTGATAATGGGTTATTTCTCAGCCAATCCAAGTATGCTCGTGATATCCTTGAACGTGCTGCCTTACTTGATTCTAAGCCTGTGCACACTCCCTTAGCTCCTCATGAGTCCTTCATCACTGCTGGTGATCCTTTTCAAGATCCAACACATTATCGGTCTCTAGTAGGTGCATTGCAGTACCTCACAATTACTCGTCCGGATCTGTCATATGCAGTGAATCAGGTCAGTCAGTTCTTACAGACACCGACTGTTTTTCATTTCCAATGTGTCAAGCGAATACTTCGGTATGTCAAAGGCACACTTGCTTATGGTCTATTGTTCACCAAGCCGCATGATGTTTCCATTCTTGGATACTCGGATGCTGATTGGGCCAGATGTCTCGAAACTCGCCGATCTACTTATGGCTACTCTATTTTCCTTGGTGGAAACTTAGTATCCTGGAGTGCCAAGAAACAACCAACTGTCTCCCGCTCCAGTTGTGAATCGGAGTATCGAGCCATGGCAAATACTGCGGCTGAAATTGTCTGGATAACTCACTTGCTTCGGGAGCTCCATGCCTTGCCTCCTGATCGCCCCACGCTGTTATGTGACAATCGGAGTGCGCTCTTTCTCACACAGAATCCTGTGTCTCATAAGAGGGCAAAACACATTGATCTGGACTATCACTTCATTCGGGAACTTGTGTCGTCTGGTAAACTCTACACTAAATTTGTCCCGACCACACTTCAGGTGGCTGACATTTTCACCAAAAGTCTTCCTAGGCCTCAGTTTGAATATTTCCGCGCAATGCTTGGTCTTCGTCCGCCACCGTTTCGCTTGAAGGGGGGTATTAGAGTTACTTAATTCATTCTGTACCCATATTGTAATTTACTTATTCTTGTGTACCACTTATGTAATACTTATGTAATATTGGTCAATATATAATATTCTTTACCTCCACATTGGGGGTTAGGTTTTCCACTCTAACAATTTTTCTACCATGGTTGCAACATTGAGGCTCTGCTCAAGCAAAATTATAGTCATGGCTCTCTTTCCATTGTTTCTCCATCACATCTTTGACTATAGAGTCAGCTTGTGGGCAACATTCTGAATAAAAATTTGGCCTCAATATTGCAGCCATGACATAAAATTTTAAAATTTGTAGCAAGAGGAAGAAGAACAAAAGGGTATGAGCCATTCTTGATTCGTGGGGTTCTTTTCTTTTTCCAAAAAAAATAAATATGAAGAAGCTAGTGCTTGGAGAACTTGTTTGTTTGTTCTAGTACTATTTGGGAGGAAGGTAAAAAAGAGAGATGAATAGTCCTAAAGAAAAAATTCAAAATCTACATATAAATATATAGGTCCACAGAAGTCATCACTTCTCATATTTAACATACAAATTGTTTTCATAGTGCAAACTACCAACATTCCACTGGTAACTTTGTTAACTTACGAATTAGAAGTATTCTCAATAATGAACTGTGAGCCCCTTATCAAAACACAAATATCAACTCTAATTCAAACATCTCCAAGCAATCTAGCAGCTGCATCTCTTACCAAACAAAAGATAGTAAATAAGGTGGTGTATTGCTCTTAAGAATATGGTGATGACGAATCTTTTTAATGGTTTGCCTCTATACCTTTTCAGCGGAGCAACAACAGATTTCTGACCATCATCGTTTGTATTGAGAAAGTCCTATCAAGTACTTTGTACCTTAGAGTTTCTTCTCTATGGAAATAGGCTTTTATTTCCTCGCAGCAGTGGTGAATCATTTCAAGAGTACTCTTCGTAGATCTTGATTCAATTAACCTTTCACCAAGATTGAATGTGCATGATCTATCTTTTGCCATTTGTATCAAAATCTTTGCTAAACGAATGACTCTCTTATCTGGCATGTCATCATATGTGTTTTTGTCATCTCTGTTTCTATATGTCCCTACAAATAAATAAATTAAAGTGAAGTTGAAAATCATCTTAAGAAAATATATTTGCAATGTCTATCAATGCCCAACAACACAAGCACCTCCATTTGTTAGCAAAAACATAAAATATCTATTAATGTAGTACTTGAGAAGCACAAGCAGTGAACAGGTCTTTGCAGTCTAACATATATTGTTTACTTTCTCTCCTTTCAGTTAAATCTTGTGTTTAACTTGTTTGATCAAGCTTCTCAAAGCTCAAATTTTTCCTTATTTAAAAAAAACACATTTATTTTAAAGAGTGAAGGTGTTTGACTTCTTCTTTTTTCTGTATAGAAACAAGTGTTTTTAAGTATTAGGAGAAATTGTTTTCAATTTTTAAGTGGAATAAAAAAAGTAGCTTCTCCAAAAAAAAGTGTTTTTGATTTTTTTTCAAGACTATATTACCAAAAATCCATGCTTCCCAAATTAAATTACCATTAACTTCTTTTCCTATGTCTTGCTACATAAAAACTTCTTGAAATTATTAGTCAAACACATGCTACTAACTTTTTTGGCTGTAGGGTTGGGGTGGCTTGTTGGGTGAGACTGATAGAAAGAAAGGACGGGGGGCAACCATGCATGGTACTTCTCGACCATGTTTTCGAGGAACAGTTGAACTAGCGAACCATGAATGTTGTCATTCTTCTGAAATAATTTAGTCAAATATAAATTGCTACTCTTCCTAAGCATCGGAGAATCAGAAAGAGCAAAACTTTGCCCATGTCTCTGACACCTCGCGACGTGAGGTAGTGGCCTTCACTTTGTCTCTCACACCGTAAACCCCTTTTATTTACCTTGGTTTGCCTTATGCAGGGTGTAACACTTCATAAGGGGGTGAAATCTGACCCCCACCCTTCGCTTTGGATTGCTCGGCGGCTACTGGAGCTTCGCTTTGCAAGGTTTCTCTCTTTTTGATCCATACTTTGTCAAATTTTTGGGTATTTCACCTATAATGTACAAAACACACTACATAATCTCTAAAATATCGAAGTGATCATAACTCAAGAGTATTAAACTGTGGGGTTCCAATCCCATTTCTCATTGGTAAAGTCCCCACTTTGCTGCAAATTGGTGCAAATCTCTACACCCATAAGATCACCATTGTTTTTCAAACTAAATATCACCAAGAAACCTACCAAAGTTTGAAATAATGGTTCTTTCATGATGTCACTGATGACATCGTAGGTGCACTTTTTTTTTATAAATAGAGCAGCCTTGCTCATTTGTAAGACACACCAAGATAGAGAGAAAAATTATTTTGAGAGCAAAGTGAGATATATCATAGATTATACAAGAAAATAGTTAGTGAAGAAAAATAGAGTGTGAGTGATACTTTTAGTAATGTGGTAAATCAAAAGAGTGTTATTCCTTTTGAGTGTGTAGTAGTCACTTTGAGTATTGTACTCGTAACTACACAGTGTAAAACTTTCTTGATATAGTAATATCAATTGCTCCTCTTGTGCCGTGGTTTTTTTTCTTATTTAGAAGGGTTTCCATGTAAAATTCTTGGTGTCATTATTTTTCCCATTTTATTTCCATTGTTTTGATCATATATATTTTTATGTCAGTCTGTATTTTTTCAACAAACTGGTATCAGAGCTAAGGTTTTATCTGAGTATGCTCTGTGGTTGCAGCACAACCTGAATTTTCACATCAGAAAAGATTTACTTTGATTTGCAATAGTTATATTTTTTGGGAAAAAACAATAGAAGCGAACACAAATAGGATCTTTGAATGACGTTAATTATGCCATTTGGAAAAGGAAAAATGGAAGATTTGCTTTATGTTAAGAATTTTTATCAAGCAGTCTTTTCCACTATAAAGCCTGAAAATAAAATAGATGAAGAGTGAAATTTGTTGCTCTTTGTGAATTCATTAGGGAATGAGTTGACAATAACATGTTAAACCATATTTCTAGGAGAGACATGCTCGAACCCTATGGGAACATCTTGAAAGTTTGTATGCTCGGAAAAATAGAAACAATAAAATGTTCTTAATAAAGCAGATGTTGAGTTTAAAGTATCATGATGGTTCATCGATGACAGATCACCTGAGTAATTTTCAGGGGATCATTAACCAAGTATTTGCTATGGGCATCAAGTTTGATGAAGAAATTCAGGACTTGCTTCTACTTGGTTCCTTACCAAACTCTTGGGAAGCATTTAGAACTTCATTGTCAAATTTTGCTCCGGATGGTGTGATCGCTATGGATTCCGCCAAGAGTAGTGTCTTGAACAAAGAGATGAGAAGAAAATCTCAATGTTCTTCTTCGTCAGATGTCTTAGTAATTGGCCTTAGGGGGATAAACAAAACTCGTGGTTCTCATAATAGAGAACATAATAGGAGCAAATCCAGAGGCAAACTTAAGGATATTGAGTGCTTTCTTGTGGCATGAAAGGGCCCACAAAGAAGTTTTGCTGAAAGTTTAAGAAGAAAAACAAAGACAAAGAGGTACTAAAGAAGATGGCAATGAAAATTTCCTAGCCACCGTCTCCACCAAAGATCTTGTTACCGTCCTTGATGTGGATCTGATAAATATTGCTTGTGATGAGTCAAGCTGGGTTGTGGACACTAGTGCCGCATGTGACATCAAGGAAAGATTTTTTCTCTTTCTATTCTCTTGGTGATTTTGAAACCTTGAGTATGGGTAATGAGACTGTATCAAAGGTGGTTGGTATTGGTACAATTTGTTTGGAAACTAGTGTTGGAACTAAATTTGTTTTGAACAATGTGAAACATGCACCTGATGTTCATCTGCACCTAATTTATGTTGGTGTTTTTGATGATAAAGGATATGCTAGTACTAACAGTGATGGAAAGTGGAAACTCATTAAGGGTTCCTTGGTTGTGGCTCGTGGTAACAAACGTCGTGGTCTATACTGTACTACGGCTTCTACTTGTGTTGATATGGTAAATGCAGTTGATAGAGACAACTCTTCAGCGTTATGGCATAAAAGGCTTAGACACATAAGTGAGAAAGGACTTAATGTTCTAGCCAAGAAGAAATTATTGTCAGATTTCCAAAGTGCTAAATTAGAAAAGTGTGAGCACTGCTTGGCTGGAAAACAAAATAAAGTTTTCTTTTAAGTTTAACCCTCCTTCAAGAAAGATAGAGTTTCTTGAGTTGGTGCACTCTAATTTATGTGGCCCAATGAGGACAAAGACATTAGGTGGTGCACTTTACTTTGTAACCTTTATTGATGACTGCTCAAGAAAACTTTGGGTCTATATCTTAAAGACTAAAGACCAAGTGTTAGGTATCTTCAAGGAGTTTCAGGCTTCCGTTGAAAGAGAAACTGGAAAGAAACTGAAATGTATTCGTATTGATAATGGTGGTGAATATTGTGTTCTATTTGATGAATACTGCAAGCATCAAGGTATTAGACACCAGAAGACTCCTCGTAAAATTCCTTAGCTGAATGGTTTGGCTGAGGGAATGAACAGGACCTTGATGGAAAGAAATAGATGTTTGCTTTCTGAAGCAAAGTTGCCGAACTCCTTTTGGGGTGAGGCTTTATTGATCATTGCACATGTTATTAATCTGTTTCCTACTGTTGCTTTGCAAAATGATGTTCCAAATAGAGTTTGGTACGGAAAGGATATTTCCTATGACCATTTGAGAGTATTTGGTTGCAAAGCTTTTGTACATATGCTGAAAGATGAGAGGTCAAAGTTAGATGTTAAGACAAGGCAGTGCATCTTCATTGGATATGACCTTGATGAATTTGGTTATAGGCTATGTGATCCAATTGAGAAGAAACTTGCGAGAAGCCGTGATATTATTTTCATGGACAATCAAACCATTAAAGATATTGACAAAGCAGAGAAATTAGAATCTTCAAGTTTTGATGACATAGTTCATCTTGATGAAGTTCCTCACATAAGTGTGAATGATGTTGGTGGGCTTGATGATCATGGTGATGCCCAAAATAATGTGTCGGATCAACATTTTGATGTTGATAATAACAGTGATGTTGTTATTGATGATCCTCATGCTCATGAAGTTGTGGACGAATCAAATATCTCGCTTAGGAGGTCCACAAGACAGTGAGTTCCTTCCTCTCGTTATTCACCCAATGAGTATGTATTACTGATTGACGGGGGAGAACCTAAATGTTATGATGAGGCTATGGTAGATGAGCAAAAGGATCAATGGATTGAATCCATGCAAGATGAGATGAAGTCTCGAGAACCATACTTATGAGTTGGTGAAATTGCCCAAGGGCATGAGAGCTTTGAAGAACAAGTAGGTGTTCAAACTTAAAGTTGAAGAACACAACTTGAATCCTAGATACAAAGCTAGATTGGTTGTTAAGGGATTTGGTCAAAGAAAGGGTATTGACTTTGACGAAATATTTTTTTTTTGTCGTGAAAATGCCCTCCATACGTACAGTTCTAGGTTTGGCTTCTAGTCTTAATTTGGACATTGAGCAGATGGATGTGAAGACGACTTTCCTTCATGGTGACCTAGAATAAGAGATTTATATGGAACAACCTGAGGGATTCAAAGTAAATTGTAAAAAAACATTTGTGTGCAAACTCAGGAAGAGTTTTTATGGCCTAAAGCAAGATCCTAGAAGTGGTACAAGAAGTTTGAATCTGTTATGGGGGAGCAAGGCTATAAGACGACTTACCAACATGGGTTGTGGTGTACTGGTGAGAGTGTTTCACCCTTAATCAGAGGTCTCGGGTTCGAGCCCTGGGTATGGAGAAAATCCTGTTGGGAGCGCCACCCCGAATGGGCCCTAAAGTGCGTGATCCAAATTTAGTCGGAGCTCCAATGTGGGCTTCGAACACCGGGTGGAAAATTAAAAAAAAGGCTATAAGACGACTTCCTTAGATCATTGTGTATTTGTACAAAAATTTTCTAACGATGATTTCATCATCCTCTTGTTGTATGTAGATAATATGTTAATTGTGGGTAGGAATACTTCTAAGATTAACGAGTTGAAGAAAGAATTGTGTAAGTCTTTTGCTATGAAAGACTTGGGTCATGCCAAACAAATTTTAGGCATGAGAATTACTCGTCTTAGAGATGAAAGGAAGATTCACTTGTCACAGAAGAAGTACATTCAACGTGTACTG
Source organism: Solanum appendiculatum (assembly GCA_018342035.1). Lineage (NCBI taxonomy): Eukaryota > Viridiplantae > Streptophyta > Magnoliopsida > Solanales > Solanaceae > Solanum > Solanum appendiculatum. Next base: position 453,879 of record JAGDQO010000320.1, read on the forward strand.
GAGCACTTCAATAAGAAGAGTGCTAAGCCTGTTAGTACACCTCATGCTGGTCATATGAAGTTGAGCAAGAAGATATGTCCTACAGCTAGGGAGGAAAAATAGAGCATGTCCAAAGTTCCATATCCCTCCATTGTCGGAAGCTTAATATATGAAATGGTATGCACTAGACCTTATATTGATCACGCAGTTGGTGTTGTCAGTAGGTTTCTCGATAATCCTGGAAAAGAGCATTGGGAAGCTGTGAAGTGGATACTCAGGTATCTTAGAGGAAGTTCAGATGATTGCTTGTGTTTTGGAGCATCAAATCCAATCTTGAAGAGCTATACAGATGTTGATATGGCATGTGACCTTGATAACAAAAAATACTGGATATTTGTTTACTTTTTCAGGGGGAGCTATATTATGGCGGTCGAAGTTGCAAAAGTATGTTGCACTATCTACAACTGAAGCTGAGTATATTGCGGCTACTGAAGCCGGCAAGGAGATGATATGGCTCAAGCGATTTCTTCAAGAACTTGGATTGATGCAAATGGATTTTGTTGTCTATTGTGATAGTCTGAGTGCAATAGACTTAAGCAAGAGCTCCATGTACTATGCAAGGACAAAATGCATCGACGTCAGATATCATTGGATTCGTGAGCAAGTGGAGAGTGAATCACTTCATGTTAAAAAGATTCATACAAGTGAAAATCCTGCGGATATGTTGACCAAAGTGATACCGAAAGACAAGTTTGAGTTATGCAAAGAACTTGTGGGTATGAGATTTCTCTAAAGAAGATGAAGATACCTCCTTCCGGTGAATGGGTTTGGAAGAGGAGATTTGTGGGGTTCCAGCCCCATTTCCTATTGGTAAAGTCCCACTTTGCTGCAAATTGGTGCAAATCTCTACAACCATAAGATCACCATTTTTTTTCAAACTAAATCTCACCAAGAAACCTACCAAAGTTTGAAATAATGGTTCTTTCATGATGTCACTGATGACATCGAAGGTGCAAAGTTTTTCTATAAATAAAGCAGCCTTGCTCATTTGTAAGACACACCAAGATAGAGAGAAAAACCATTTTGAGAGCAAAGTGAGGTGCACTATAGACTATACAAGAAAATAGTCTGTGAAGAAAAATAGAGTGTGAGCAATATTTTTAGTAAGGTGGCAAATCAAAAGAGTGTTATTCCTTTTGAGTGTACAATAGTCACTTTGAGTATTGTACTCGTGACTACACAGTGTAGAAATTTCTTGTTATAGTAATATCAGTTATTCCTCTTGGCCCAAGCGTTTCCATGTAAAATTATTGGTATCATTATTTTCCCATTTATTTCCATTATTTTGATCATATATATTTTTGTGTCATTCCGTGTTTTCCCAACATAAACTATATTATCATTAAAATAAAGTTTAAATATGGAAAAGTACTACTAAAATAGTGTTAATACGCTTTACATCATCACCCCCACACTTTAACATTTGTTTGTCCTCGAACAACTATCTAGACACTCAAAACATAACACCCACCTCACTATGCAAATCAACGAGGTTAATTCCTACCTAGATCACCAAGACACTTTAAACAAGGAGGCGACTCTCAATACGAAGTATGTTCAGGAATTCAAAACAAGACAATTCATCAAGACAGTGTGGACTCTCGAACCAACTCTCAACATAATAAATAGGGAAGATACAATTATATTATCACGCACATAAATTGAATAGTTCACCACGTTTTCACCATCTATGTGTCCTCAATTTTCAAGAGAGATGTCCCTTCATACATTCATACGATGCCATAATTTTTGGGACATTTAAATAGAACAATATCGCTCACTCTCAAACATGCATATCAGATATGCCATAGGCTTGACCTTAGTGTAAAACTATATTAACAAAAGCAATAAAAACATAACATCAAAAGGACTTTATGGGTTGTAATATCAGCTAAGTGATGAGTAGGAATTATTTGGTCAAAATAGTGACTATCGTCCCTATGCACTTCAGGACACTTACTTTAACATTTGTAAATTATTCCCTTATGTCTCCCAAATTTCAATTTTCCCCTGATAGATTATGCACAATGAAAGCATGATAACAAATCACAAATCTCACATAATTTCAGATAACATAAACATAAAGTAATTTAGGAATCACTTACCTCTTGAAGATATTGCAAAGTTTGTCCAAAGCATCAAAAGCTATGCAATTCAGGCTGCAGACTTCTATTAAAACTTGACAAATTTCATTCAGAAAAAGTGTAGAAACACCAGTGAAAATAATTCCTTATGTCCACGTTCTTCGCAACTAAAGTTGCAAACGTGAAGAAGCTTTTTTCTCCAAAAAAGTCTCCCCACAATGAATTGTGAGTCCCTTACCAAAACACAGATATCAGCTATGGTTCCAACACGTCCGGGGAATAGAAAGCCCCCACCCCACACATAAGGGGCAGCGGTTCATTTCCTTTCGGCTTACTTGTGTTCTGCAGCAAAATATAGTTACCTACTTCACCAATTACTAAACATCAACATATAAGGCAATTCAATTTGACTTCAAGGACTTGGTCAAAAAAAATCATGGTGAACACTTATGATCCAAAGAGTTTGCTCTTTAATCTTCAAATTACAAAATCATGGCAACTGAAGCAACTGTTTTGCTTTCCTTATGCTAAAACAGAATTGACGGTATATACACTCATTTATCATGTCTTTTGTAACTATAATTGTACTAGTTTTTGGGAACGTGCGTTGTGTTGCGGAAGCCGAATATATAGAGTGATGGAATCACAACTGCTATATCTAAAGGTAGCTAATAAATAGTAAATGAGACAACAATAAAAAGAACACCAGAAATTTACGAGGTTCGGCAATATTTTGTTTTCTTTTGCCTACTCCTCGGACACAATCAGCCAATATTTATTTTACTCCAAAAAAGTACAAGTGAAATACAACAAGAGAGAAAGAAGATCAAATGCCTTTGAAGATGAGAAGGCAAGTGAGAGGTATGTCTTACAAATGAATAAGAGTTACCAACTTATAGGAGTAAATTGTTCATATTGATGTCATCCATGACATCACTATGTGTCAAAATGTCAAGGTTTAACTTGTGAAACCATTTTATGGTTTACCTAAATTTCACCTACAAAGTTGATATCTTGACTTTTGTACCAATGAAGAATTTATTCATCTTGAATCTTGTCAAATTTAACAAATCTCCACCTTGGCAAGATTCTCCAATTTCAACTTTCTCTCAACAACAATTTTGATTGTGTCTTCAACCTCAATCTTCAATGATCAACAATGTTGATCAAGCTCAAATAATGTTGAAACTTGACCGCAGTCACCACTTTTGTCAGCATATCGGCAGGGTTATCTGCAATATGAATTTTCTGCACTATGACTCCACCTTCTTCTATGATGTCTCGTACAAAATGATATCGGACGTCAATGTGCTTCGTCCTTACATGATAAACTTGGTTCTTTGCTAATTGAATAACACTTTGACTATCACAAAATATTGTGATTCTTTCTTTTCCAATACCAAGCTCTCTAAGCGATCCCTGAAGCCAAATTGCCTCTTTCGCAGCCTCTGTAATTGCCATGTACTCTGCCTCAGTGGTAGACAAAGCAACTGTTGACTGCAAAGTAGACTTCCAACTAACTGGCGCATTTGCAATAGTGAAAACATAACCAGTGGTTGATCTTCGTTTGTCCAAATCACCTGCATAATCTGAGTCACAATATCCAAAAATAATGGACCATCTTCCTGCTCGAAAACCAAATCAACATCTACAGTATTATGAATATACCGTAGAATCCATTTTACAGCTTGCCAATGATCCTTTCCAGGATTATGTATGTACCTACTAACAACTCCTACGGCATGTGAAATATCTGGTCATGTGCAAACCATTGCATACATCAAGCTACCAACAACATTCGCATATGGTACTTTTGACATATATTCTCGTTCAGCTTCATTCTTTGGTGACATAGCATCACTAAGCTTACAATGAGGAGCAAGTGGAGTGCCAACCGATTTCGTTTTCTCATTCATACCAAATCAGTTTAGTACCCTTTTCAAGTATTCTTTCTGAGATAAATAGAGTTTCTTTGAATGTCTATCTCTTTTTATCTCCATGCCAAGAATCTTCTTTGCCTCTCTCAAATCCTTCATCTCAAACTCCTTTCTTAGTTGAGTCTTCAGCTTCTCAATTTCTTCTTTACTTTTAGAAGCTATCAACATATAGGAGAAGATATATAAAGGATTTGTTTTCAAGCTTGCGCAAATACACACAGGGATCGTATTTGCTTCTTATGTACCTTTGCTGCAACATAAACTTGTCAAATCGTTTGTACCATTGTCTAGAAGATTGTTTCAATCCATACAACGATTTTTCAAGTTTGCATACCATATTTTCTTTTCCAACAACTTTGAATCTGGCTGAGTCATGTAGATTTCCTCTTCCAAGTCTCCATGTAAAAATGCAGTTTTTACATCCAACTGAACTAGTTCCAAATTCAACTGTGCTACCAAAACCAACAAAACTCTAATAGAGGAGTGTTTCACAACTGGAGAAAACACCTCGTCATAATCAATTCCCTCCTTTTGAGCATATCCTTTGGCTACTAATCTTGCTTTTTAGCGAACATCTTCTTGGTTAGGAAATCCTTCTTTCTTTGCAAATACCCATTTGCACCCAATTTCTTTCTTGCCCTTCGGGAGATTGGCCAATTTCCCTGTATGATTCTGATGAAGGGACTGCATTTCTTCATCCATGGCAATCCTCCACTTATCTTTTTCTGAACTTTGGACTGCGTTTTTATAAGTAGTAGGAATGTTATCAGCTGCTATTGAGATTGCACAAGCCACCATATCTATGAGTCGAGCAGGTTTTCTTATTGTTCTTTTTGGCTTGCTGGTTGCTATTGATTCAAGTTGTGGTTTAGGTATCTTCTTTTGTTTCCTCATTTGCTCCCTGTGTTGGGAAAATTATTTTTCCCTCAAACTCCACCTGCTTTGAAGCACCATCAGTTTGTTTGACATCTTTAATTGTTACCTTATTTGTCAAGGCAAATTCATCAAAGGTAACATCCCTGCTGAAAATAATTTTTCTTGTCTCTTGACACCATAAACGGTATCCTTTGACTCCAGAAGTAATCCCCATAAATAAAGCTTTCTTTGCTCTTGAGTCCAATTTTGACTCTCTTACATGATAATATGCAATTGAGTCAAATACATGTAAAGAGCCATAATCTTCAACAAATTTTCTATACCATTTTTCTAATGGTGTCTTGCAACCAATAGTAGCAGATGGTAGATGATTAATGAGGTGGCTTGCATATGTTATTGCCTCAGCCCAAAATTCTTTGCCCAAGCCAGCATTGGACAACATACACCGAACCTTCTCCAGCAAAGTTCGGTTCATGCGTTCTGCCACTCCATTCTGTTGTGGTGTATTTCTGACGGTGAAATGTTTGACGATGCCATTGTCTTCACAAACTTTCTGAAAAAGATCATTTTTGTATTCTCCACCATTGTCTGTACGAAGACACTTGATCTTTCTGCCACTTTGAGTCTCTATCATCGCCTTCCATTTGAGAAAAATTCCTAATACTTCATCTTTAGTTTTCATCGTATACACCCACAATCTTCCGGAGAAGTCGTCAACAAAGGTTAAAAAATAGTGTTTCCCACCTAATGAAGGTGTTTTGGAAGCACCCCAAACATCAGAGTGAACATAATCCAAAATACCTTTACTATTATGGATAGTTGTTCCAAATTTAACCTTTGTCTGCTTTCCCTTGACACAATGTTCACAAAACTCCAAGTTGCAAGTTTTTACTCCTTTTAGCAATCCTTGATCTGATAAAGTTTTCAAGAATTTTCCTCCAGCATGTCCCAAGCGCATATGCCATAGCCTGGTCATTTCTGCCTCCTTGTCGTCACTGGATATTGTTGCCGCTGTCTTAATAACTGTACTACCTTGATAGTGATACATGCTATTATTTCTTCGAATTACCTTCATTACCACCAGTGCACCGGAGCATATTCTCATTACCCCATTATCTGTAATGACTTTGAACCCTTTTGACTCTAGGGTTCCTACAAAAATGAGATTTTTCTTCAAATCCGGTACATATCGAACATCTATTAATGTTCTGCTCAATTCATCGTGGCTCCTTAATCGGATTTAACCAACACCATATGCGGTAAGATGATTATTGTTTGCGGTGTGAATAACTCCACATTCTCCTTCTTGTAAATCAACAAACCAATCCCGATTAGGACACATATGATAGCTACAAGCTGAGTCCATCAACCATACATCAGATGATTTGGATGGCTCTGTTGTAACTAGTGAGTAATCAGAGTCATCACAATCAGCCACATTTGAATCCATGACAGCCTTCCCATTATTTGGTTTGGCCTTGCTTTTCAACTTTGGACAGTCTTTCTTCCAGTGCCATTTTTTCTCGGCAAAAGGCACATTCATCTTTGCTGAGTCTGGATCTTGACTTGGATCTTCCTTTCTTCGTTCTCAACTAATTTTGAGAACGACCTCTCACGATCAGTGCTTCTTCTTCTCCACCTTTTTGTTTTTTTCTCTTTCTTTGTTCATAACTATACAAGGCAGAACAAACTTCTTTGAGAGATACTTCATCATTCCCATGAAGTAGAATAGTTTCAAGGTGCTCGAATTCATCGGGATGTGAACTTAACAACATTAAGGCCATATCTCCATTCGTAAAAGTAACGTCCATATTCTGCAAATCTGTCGCCAACTTATTAAAGCTGGTGATATGATCATTCATTGTGCTACCGGGAATATAAGTGAAGCGTAACAGTCTCTTTTTCATGTAATGTTTATTTTGACTGTTTTTCTTCAAGAATCTCTCCTCCAATGCACTCCATAATTTATTTGCAGAAGTTTCCTTTGTGTATGGATACTTTTGTTCTCTTGCGAGGTAAGATCGGATGGTACCGCAAGCAACACGGTTGATAATCTTCCATTCTTCTTCTCCTACACTGTCTGGTTCTTTTCTTCAATGGCAATATCTAGCCCTTATTGAAAAAGAACATCAAGGACCTCGCCTTTCCACATTCCAAAATGTCCTGACCCGTCAAAAATTTCAACTACAAATTTCGCATTTGACACAATTCTTGTCATAAGCGAAGATGCCAACAATGACGTATTACTGACATTCGATGTGGATTCATCATTTTTATTGTCTTTCGTTTTTGCTACAAATACTATTTATTAGCTAACAATTTAAAAGACCAAAGTAAATCTTTTCTAATGTGGAAGTTCAGACTGTGCTGCAACCACAGAGCATACTCAGATAAAACATTGGCTCTGATACCAATTATTGTGGAAGCCGAATATATAGAGAGTGATGGAATCACAACTACTATATCTAAAGGTAGCTAATAAATAATAAATGAGACAATAATAAAAAGAACACCAGAAATTTACGAGGTTCGGCAATATTTTGTTTTCTTTTGCCTACTCGGACACAATCAGCCAATATTTATTTTACTTCAAAAAAGTACAAGTGAAATACTACAAGAGAGAAAGAAGATCAAATGCCTTTGAAGATGAGAAGGCAAGTGAGAGGTATGTCTTACAAATGAATAAGAGCTACCTATTTATAGGAGTAAATTCTTCATATTGATGTCATCCATGACATCACTATGTGTCAAAATGTCAAGGTTTAACTTGTGAAACCATTTTATGGTTTACCTAAATTTCACCTACAAAGTTGATATCTTGACTTTTGTACCAATGAAGAATTTATTCATCTTGAATCTTGTCAAATTTAACACGTTGCACGTTTATCCCAAATATAATAACAACAATATATCCAGTGAAATCCAAAATACATAATATAAATTTTGTATTACAAATGATAAAATTCTAAATGATACATATATTATTAGATTTTATTTGTGCTATAATATTCCCCATTCCTTGTTTCGTTGGAAATTATAAATTTGTAACTTTAAAAATTCATATGCTTTTCTCAGTTTATCATATTTTTATTTTTAATAATCTAAAAGTACTTTCACTTTCTACAAAATGTGTTTGTATATAGTATCTTTATGTATGTGTCTTATTATGTAGTAATATATTTTCTTGTACAATTTGAATTTGTATAAATCTATTTCCTTTTTTTTGTTTGTTTGTAAGTTTTCCTTTATTTTAAAAAATAATTAAGGTAAAAAAAAGACTCAAAGGTAAATAAAGTAACTAAAAGCTCCTATTTCGGGGGAGCATACATATATATGGTAACAAACTAAATGAAATATTAAGGTGGAATCTTTGATTTCCTTTCTTCTTTGATATTTTTCTCTTTACCTTCAACTCATGGTTTGTTTTCATTCTTCTACGTACTTAGTTACTCTAAATATGGATTATTCCCCATTTATGCTTTTGTTTAATCTCTTCTTGATATTATGCAAAATTATAAATATTCGTTTTAAACCAAAAAACTCTCATCATTTTCTCCTGTAGTGGAAAAGAAGGGAGAGGATATGGAAAAAAAAGATTACATTCAAACAAAATTCATGTAGCAATATATCAAGTTTGTTGTTTGACCCTTACTTCTTTTTCTTCTTCTGTTTCACCCCTACTTGAAGTTTTGATCTTCTTAATGAAAGTCTGACTCCTTTGACGGGTGTTGAATGACTTGAATAGTGAGTGAAGAGACGAAGAGTTATTAATTCAAATAATATATAATATAGAGCTGATCCAACATAAGCGCAAGATAGTAATAGTACTATTGATGCATTTTGATTGAAATTATAAAATAACCTTGTTTGTTAATGCCTCGTCTGCTGCCTTCTTCTGTTTTCCTGAATTCCTCTTTCCATCTGACCTATTTTTGTTATTACACACTACATATGGTTTGGATTTGAATTGACATTACTCCAAAAGGTGAAATTTATTCATTTCCCAATAGAGGAGGGTTCGATCTTTCTTGCTTGTTGAGCTTCTTTTTGTAGATTTCATAATTCAGGCTTCTCTCTTTCCATTGGGGAAGTGAAGCTAACAAGATAATCTTTACCTGCTTTGACTCTTCACTATATAAACAACATTTTTAAGGTAAATTATTTCTCTTCTTATGAATGATTTTCTGGAGTTTGATTTGTACGAGTAGTGTGACGTCATATTCAGATCTCACCTCCTATATTGTGGTACCTGTGTCCAACCAATTGGATGAACTTTGCGCATTTCTCATTTAGGAACTTAGTATTAGTGGATTTTAAGTGTTAAGTAGACTAAACCGAATGCACTTTTGGATGTGTTTATTTTCCCTGTGGGTCAAAATCATAGAGTACATGTTTTTATGTCTTTCAGCTACTCTATATATATCTATACATGTTTTACTCAGAGGATAGGACACAAGAATTAATCAGGTATTGTGGAAATTATTTATTAGAATTTAGTAAATAACTACTTATAAATTACCTCCCCTCCATCTGCTTATAGGTGAAAATGTTGTGAGAGTTTTCGCAGAGTTAGCTCCAGTGGACCATTTGTATCTATGCGGTCCGTTCTAGTTCAATGTGCTCATCAGCGTCTAACCCAGGATCATCCAAGGCACATTAGTATGGCGTACTCCATCCTGGTTCCCTTTGGATATTCTTCAATTATATTTGGCGTTGCATTTACACAGTTGATGAATACCACCACGCTAGGACGATTATTTCACTTTATGTTATTTTGGTACTAGGTGATTTTAGGTGTTTGTTTTTACTTTGTCTCAATTGTCAGACGATATCTTCTGATTAATGTAAATTTCCTTTCAAATAAGCTTTTGCTTCTATGGTGATTGGAAGTTTCATCACTTCCACTGCATATGTTTGGGTATGCAAAGGAATCTGTGCAGCTGTGCTTGGTTTTTCCCTATAAACATGGGTACATTTGATATGACATTTCATATGGTCGAGTTGTTAAGGTATCATTATCTTAATCCTATTACATAGGCGGATCCAGAATTTAAATTCTTCGAGGTCAATTGTTAAGGTTTTTAGCATTGAACACATTATATTTTGAAGTTGTAGGTTCATCATAACTACTATCTATTGCAATTTTTATGAATTTTTACACATAAATTTATGTTTCGCGTTGAAATTAAGTACCGGGTTCATATAAACCCGGTACAATACATTAGGTCCACCTCATGCATTGAGGATTCAAGTTTGTGCTTTTGTCACATATAGATATTTTATGACATGGTAAACTTGTGGAAATTTTGCAAGAACAACTAGAAAAATTATCAATGTGGGCACCTCTCTATTCAAGATATAGCCAAATATAGCCCCACATATGAAGCACAGCCCATTTGGTTTTGGAAAGAGACATAAAAGCCCATTTGAAACTTGGCAGGAAAGGTCATCCTCTCATTTAATTTGCATCTTATCCTATTGAACAAGAAAAAATGATGGGAAAAAAAGTGATTGTATTAGGAGAAAAAATAAACATGCAAAGATATAGTGATTCTTGTCCACAAAAATGGCAGCTACTTCACTCTCGTTGAGTCTTGGGCTTCCATCAGCAGCAGCCAACAATTTGAATAGGCATGGCTTACACAACATTATCACATGCTCGGCATCAGAAAACACGTCCCCGAATCAACAGAGTAAGAAAATCTCATATTTATCAATTATAAAGTCATGTTTGCATTTATGCCATTTTCTTCGCGATAAAATTCTACTAGTATCTCAGTTTCAGGATGTTTGATGAGGAGGCCATTTCTATTGGGAGCAGGGGCTCTTTCGTTTAGTTTATTATTACCCGCTACTCCCCTTCTAGCTCAAGGTACTCTGTGGCTATAAGTTTTATTCTCTAATCTTGTTACTTTATAATCAAATGGCGTGTCTGCAGGAGTACCGGAGAACTATGAAATCTTTGTTGATAAACAAGATGGCTATTCATATTATTATCCATCAGATTGGAGGGTATGTCGCGTTTTTTAAGAATTGAATTTTTTGAAATTAGTAACTCTTATTTAACTTTGAAGTACGTACTTACGTACACTTGTTTGTTATAACAGGAATTTGATTTCAGAGGTCATGATTCTGCATTTAAAGATAGATATCTACAACTGCAAAATGTGCGACTTAGTTTTATACCAACTGATAAATCAGATATCCATGATTTGGGGCCAATGGAAGAGGTAAGTCGCGGTACTATTCATCTATGTAGACGTATTTTAGCTATCGAGGAGGAGAAAAAAATAAAAAAGACGTGTATTTTCTTCGTCATACCAACTTATTTTCTACTTTCCTAAAGGTTGTGCCCGATCTGGTAAAACATGTTTACTCTGCACCAAATCAGGTGGCAAATATAATGGAAATGAAGGAGGTATGATCTTTCTCATGCTCGCGATTGTTCAGATACAAACCTCCTTTTCGATTAGTCACGTTATTTTTTTCAAAATTATGTAGAGAACTACGGATGGGAAAAACTATTTCACATTTGAATATGTATTGACATCTCCAAATTTTTCGCGGGCAGCATTTGCTACTATAGCAATTGCAAATGGTAAGCGATCTGGTTCGTCTCCTATAGCTTTACATTATAGTTTTCTTCATTCGTATTAAGACATTTTGTACAGGGAGACACTACACACTAATCGTGGGAGCAAATGAAAGGCGATGGAGAAAATTTCGTAACAAACTTAAAGTGGTGGCTGATTCATTTCAGGTGCTGGACATTTAGAATTGCTCAAAGGCTGGCAATCACAGTCTTGTTCCATGAAACAGGATTGTCTATATATCCTCTTGCAATTTGTAATCGAACTAAATTACAAAGAATGTTTCTGCCTATACCATAAGTAAATGAAATCTCCTTGTAGTTGAAGCGGTAAGTGTCTGCAACAAAGTTCAAAGTGATGGAAAATAAACTTCAATCACAAATAAAATATGATGGAACTGAGATCTTTTTTTATTGATTGATGAATATTTGAGAGTGTAGTTTTGTTCCTCTCTTGATTCTTCTCTCTGAATTTACTTTGTGATTCAAGGATGCTTAGTAGCATATTTCTCGAATATAGGATGATTTTAACCTCCTTGAGATATATTTGATTTGCGGGACAGACTTTGAGAAAGACAGTATTTGATGTCATGACCTCTTTGTGAATATTTCACGAGTTTATGAAATATTCAAGATACCTCTTCAAGGCAATGTGTAATTGTTTATTTAGGCGTGAGTTAGGATTTATGATAAAGTAGCCTCTAAGAACTCTAACAAAGATTGAGCTCGTCTTGTAGAATCATACAAAATTTGAATTTGCGCTTTTTGATCCTAGTTAGACGATTGGGTGCAATACTTGTGAGAACCAAATCCATAATAAGCATTCTTTGCACGCAATAGCCATCCATATATGCTGAAATTAACTAACCTCCATATATACAAAGTATATTACGACATATATATAGTTGTAACAAATAACAAATCAAATATATCATTAGGAGACACGGCATAATAATCCCAATTTACTTCCCTCCTCCAAAAGAATATGTTTCCCTTCCTATCTGAATGCAACAAACTCCATTCCTCAACCAATTTGCGGATTCTCAGAATAGTTATTGTTGGAAATAAATTTCAAAGTTGAAGTAGGAATCCTAAGTTGTTTAAGATTTGTTATTTATGATATTTAGTATTACTTATTTATGTTTAATTAGGATTTGGTAGTTAGAGTGATTCGTAGTCCTAGTTTAATTTGGTTGTTACTACTATAAATAGGGATGTTACTAGATAGTTTTCAATATACAAAATCGATAGAACTTGAAGTAAGATTCAAGAACTTTTGAGTTTATAAATAAAATATTTTCCTTGGGTTATTATCTCAGAAAGTCACCTTTCTTTGTTGAAGCCAAGAAGAAAAGTGATTTTTTGAGATGATAATTACTAGTCGAGTGACGATATGACAAATCAACCTTCAATTTGCAATGCATCAGTCTAATTATCAGTTTCACTGCCTGAACCCCGTCCAAACATATGATCCATATCTTTATCATTCCTTGGTGCTTAAATCATTTTCAAGTTGCGGAGCAACAATCTGGAGGGAATCTATCACAATCCATTTTGCCTAAGTTGCGATGGCACGTAACCCCAACTCATTAGGCAGACTCAAATGCATACAAATTTTCAACTCGATTGTCAGTTTAAATTCAAGAAATAATAAGATGAAAGCAGTGGTGAGGATTGGAACGAAAACACTCATGTACAATAAATAGAATATATTGACAAAAAATATTGTGCACTCCAGATGAAATGCATGCTCACGAGTCATGAATCAAATAAGTGTGATAACTGATAAAGACTCCAACTTTACTCAACACCAGCACTTCAGATGTCGAAATCTTTGTTTACACACTGCCCGAGGTGCTCGAGTTATACAGTAATTCATGAGGGACAAATCCTCACTACTACAAAAAATGTTCTAAAACAGGATATCTCAGTTTAGCTAGATGAGCACTGCTCTATTGCATGACGGAATGATCTTTTCCTCTTATGAAAGCCGGTATCTAACTTTTGTAACAGAGTCTCGACTTGGCTGTGTGCACGTAGCACCATAGTTGGGCTAAAAATGTTCAAAGCACCACCTTTATCAGTTATCTTGATATGTCGAAAGGGTAGAGGACAAGGTCTTACTTAAAAGTGAAAAAAATGGGGGAAGTTTCCTGCCTTAATTTCATTTCCTTGACCGGCTACTACAGTGCAATATACCCTTGCTTGTTGAGTAGTTAATTAATCAATTTTAGAAAGAGGCGGATATATAGATTTCGACCATACTTTGAGTCGTCAGCTATTAAAATGCTACTTCTAATTCACTCGATATATCTCTAGTTGGCTCTGGTACCGATGGATCAAGATATGTTTCATTGTATTTCTTGTATGCTCCCTAGGCAGCAAGGTATTTAGATAAAAACTCTCAAACTATTTACTACTGCAAAGAACTATGAAATCCTTCTAACATTAAAAATAACCATTTTTATCATGGTGTGCCTCGACTTTAGAAGACTAAAGCAGGACAAATGTAGGTGTAGATGAATGAAGTTCCTACATAACCTCATTTGTGAATAAGCTGCAAGTAAAAGCCATTAGTGTTTGATTTTACAACTTCTGCGCTAAGAACGCATTATGCGCAAGACCCCCAAAATTCTCTTCATGAGAGAAGATAAAAGCCTCAAGTCGTGTAGTAATTGTAATAAATTGATGTATGTCCAAAAATTTGTGGAAGATGAATTTTTTCTTACCAAAGTTGGTGAGTTTGTTTCTTGATTTGTTCTTTAACTATGATTAAGAGGCTTGTTAAATTAAATTTAATCTAGACCTTTAAATTTTAAATATGACAAGTGTCACTCATCTAAATATACACTTGAGGAAATGAAAAGAAAGTGTAATGGAGATGAGCCAAATACCAAAATTAGTTAACGGAAGAGACTCTTATTAATCACCATCAATTACAATCTATACCATATATAGCTCTAATTATAGTTGATTGAGTAGTGTTAATGTCATGATCCGAGACTATCCCTAGTCGTAACATGGTGCTTAGAGCCACAAGTGACCTCAAGCTAACTCATGGTCTGGCATGACACTAAGATTCATTTAAACAATAACTAAAGATAAATGATGCGGAAGCTAAACTGAGATAAATTCAAAACAACTGAATAGTCAAAATAGAATTCGTTTGAACAAACCATAAAGCTGAAATTGTTGTCTGACGGTTTGAAAGTCATTACTAAAATGAGTTGTTGGGACAACTGTCTCATGAAACTGAAAGATTAAAATAAATAAATAAATAACAATAGCTCTTGTCCTCGAAAGATGAGGACTCACCAAGCTCTGTTCCTGAGATGATACGAAATTGTACTAACCGCGAGCTGGATATTGAGCGTCTGAATCTATATTATAAAATTAGTTTCTGAACACATACATTGCACGTGTATCCCAAACTAATCGGCACACTTAATTTAAAATGAAATACATAAAATTAGAATGTGTATACCATGAGTTACACGAAATTGTAGAGAAAAATTAAAGAAAATAGTGCTTAGAGATGCACTTATTCATCAATAAAATACAAAGAGATCCGGATGGTTTGGTACAATTGAAGCATTACTCTGATGCTAACATCCTCAAATGTATTAAAAGAAAAATGCCAAGACATGAAAACTGAAAAAAGAAGGGAAAATTTTACTTCCATACGTTCATAGAAGAGGAAAAAAGAATGAAAAATCAAGCGATTATCAAATGTTTACCAAGAGTGGCTAATAAGAATTTACAAAAAGAAATAGAGGAAACAACTCGTTAAAAGTCATATAACTCACACTCACACACACAATCTTGTTCTAGCAATATGTAAAGATAGATAAAAAATATTAAATTTCATAAGATATTGTAAGGTAAAGAAACCAACAAATATTATGAACGAAAAATGATTATGTGATAGATATTTGACTTTTGCATTTTGATTTACATGTCTACTGATGATATGAAAATAGATCAATAAAGACGTAATTACAAATTACATTAATTGAGAATGAGAAAAGATACAAGAAACTTGGGCAAATATGAGAGACATTAAGCGAGGTGCAATGAAAACTAATACCGTCGTCATCTCAACTTCTCTTTCCAAGAAAATCACCAAAATCTCTCTTTTGTAACTAAAGAAATATGTTATTTTCTTGTAATGATCAATCTTAAATAGGAAAAACATAATTAATTAAATTAGAAATATGTATCTTAAACTTTATATAAGAATTTAAAGTAATTTGAATGGATTCGTAAAAGAAAGAATATGAATTGAAGCTTGCAAGAAACTAAGGCACTGCGAAATTTGGGTTAAAAAAAGAGATATATTTGTAGAATTAATTGGCTCCTATATGTACTATATGACTCTTCATTACCCTTCTCCTATGTTACAACTCTTTGTTACCGGAGTCTACAATTGTTCAGCTAATTTCCAGTTGGAAGATGAAAGCATCTACCAAGCAATGAATAGACATTAATTGTTAATGTCAAAAAATGTTAATAGATTACACTAAATGCTTGGCAGATAAAGGGAATTCAGCCAACTATAATGAGAGAGAGTGTATTGTATAGGGGTATAATGGTAATATGTAACACCCCAGAAAATTTCTAAGTTAAGACCGAATCATTCTTGAATTGCGTATAAGGTCGAACTGAGTGATTCTTAATTGTTCTTAGATTCTAAGGTCAATTCATTAGTGTGGAAATGATTTTGGATATCAATTTAGGTCACTAGAATCCCCTAGCAAAAAGTTGAGTTGGAAGCCTCCCTATCGAGTAAGTTTTGACCTAAGAATTCTACTTAAGTCAACTTCAAATAATCATATCTCTCAGTACATAAAGAATTAGGTGGCCCATGAGCTATCAAATCGAAGGTCTTTGAGTTATCTTTCCAACGCCACCAAGTTTGCTAAATTTCGAGCTTAGAGAAAAAAGTTATGCCCATTTGAGTGAAGTCTCTCTATTTAAGGAATTTCATTCGTTTTAGAAAAAGGGTATTTTGGTTTTTTCCTTTTTCCCACTAGGTTTAGCACGTTTTTCCTCACCCAATTAAGGGTCTAATCAGATTCTAAATCACCTGTTCACATTCCAAAATACTTAGGGTTTTAGGGCGAGGTTTCAAGAGGAGAAAAAGGACTAAGTTCAAGCGTTCTTCAAGATTTGTGGAATTAGCCAAGAACATTGTTCTTTCCAGGTATGTGAGGCTTCTCACAATGATGTATCTGTTGGTCCTCACACCATACATCAAATTAATCCATGAATTTACCTATGAAATCATTATATTAAGAAATTTTTGAGTAGTTGTTGAGTTTTAAGCTTCATTCTTTAACAATGGAGGTTTTGAGTTCTTGATGAGGGTTTTGAGAATGAGTGGTGTTTCTTGATAGAATTAGAGTGGGATTTCGATAATTTCATGTTGGTTTTATGAATCAAAGAGAGTTTGGAAGAAACCAATCGATTCTAGATGAGTAGGACCTGAAATTGAGCAAGAAATTCATTGGATTTCTGGGTTCGGTGTTGGGGCAATGCACCACCATAGAGCCAGGAGGGCTGGCGCGGCGCGCCAGGGTCACCAGACCCTTTTCTTCTCCATTCTTCGTCTCGTATGCGTTCTTTCAAATTGTGTCTTCACTCTCTTCTTAATATAAACTCTTAAAGTCTTCATTAATCCTTGAGAGATCCTATATGTCCTAATCATATGTCTTAATTTATATTTAAAATTAAAGTGAGTTTAAGAGAGAAGTTCAAGAGCTTTTATTGAGTTGATTTTGAGTTCTTGAGTTCCTGATCCTTGTTGAAACTCTATTCCTAATTATTGAATAGCTATATGTTATACATTGAGGTTGTTGAGTTGATTCGTTCATGTCTATATTTCAGCATGAACCCTATGTTGAGCTATAAGTCTTGAAAATCTTTTCAAGCCAATAATTGTGTTTTAAACTGAGTTTTGAGGAAAGCTTAAAGAGACATTTTTTTAGTAAAGTTTAATTGAACTAAGTATTCCCAAATGTATTACTTTTACATTGAGAAAGAAACTTTGATTTCTAAATAAGTTATGAGTACAGAGATACTTCATAGAAGTTACCTCTTTTAAGAGGATCTTTTGAGTAATTACCTCAAATTGAGAAAATAGAATGTTTTTAAACATTGAGCATGAGTATCTATATTTATTGGGATTAGTATTGAACACCGATATGGGGGAGAGTTCAGACAACTCACAGCCCCCATAAACCATGTATACCAACATGGGTAAAGGATTCATACTTTTTAGATGATTTCCTTATGCCTTCGGGTAGAGCTTAGTGGATCCACTTAGTTGAGGTGTTCTATACCCGGCAAGGTATAGGACAGTTCTGGCAACGTGGGCGAGACGATGTATCATAATGTAGCTCATAGTGATGGTTGTCGGTTAGAGAAACTCCTAAATAGAGTAAAGAGTACTTTCATTGTATTTTCACATACAATTTACTTTGAGTTATTATATTATACTTTGTGCAATTTTAAATGATATTATCCCTATTTATGCTTTACATTGAGTTGAGTTGAATTGAGTTAAACATTTCTTTCAGTCTGGTCAGTTCAGTATATGTTATTATTGCATTCTGTTGGTAAGAGTTCACTCCATCCGCTTTACATATTCTGTTGGTAAGAGTTCACTTCATCCGCTTGTCAGCTTTTGAATAAGGCCTCCTCGGTTCCAGAGGACTCCAGTTTTATAAGTTGTTAGTAGCAGTTCTGTTGAGGAGTCGTGGGTCTTGTCCCGGCACTCGTCTATATATAGTAGAGGCTTCATAGATAGACAGAGTCGAGGTTTCTTTCAGTATTTACTCTCTTTGAGTTGCTTTCAAAAATATACGTATTGTTATTAAGTATTTTCCAGATTTTATGAGATGAGTATTTGAGTTTAACTGATTTAATTCTGTTTTGAGCCAATCATTGCTCAAGTATGTCTTCCGCTAAGTAGTCAGCCAGGCCAAGGGTTCGCTTGGGGACTAGAGATGGTTCTCGAGTGCCAGCCACGTCCAGGGTGTAGGCTTGGGGCATGACAAACTTTGTATTAGAGCATAGAGTTCAAGTGTCTTAGGGTGTCTATGAAGCCATGTCAGTAGGATCTTATTTATGGTTGTGAGGACCCCATTTCTATAAATAAGGGGCTACAGACATTTAAGAAAAGTGTCCCTTCTTTCATACTCGAAATCATGCAATAGTACTATGTCATAAGGTACTTATTCAGACTCGTGCATTTCTCAAATCCATTCGACTACCCCTCATACTCAAGGTGTTTGAAAAGTAAAGTCCAGATCCTTGTTGATGAGTTACTCCGAGCAAAAGTCTTCAGAAAGTCATGAGACTGCAAAAGGACTTGAGAGAAGCCCATGAGTGAGCTTAAGTGTTGAGATTCAAAAGAATGCACTCTTAATTCATATGAATCATGCGTTCGAGCTTAAGGCGAGATGTACTCCTAGACTCTCTTCTCTAAATCTCATTTCAGTTGAGACCCTTATGAGGAAGTATGTTTTAGATCTTGGATAGTATTTTTCACCCGAAAGATAGTAAGAGTTGCGAAGTTAGAAGCCAGTAAGTAGAAGAAGTGCCCAGAGTTAGAAGTATACATTTAGAAGTGTAGTAACCTAAGGGATGTGGATAGTTATTGAGTAAAGTGTGTAGTTGTAGCCATGCTCCAATAAGTTATTAATGAGGAGTTTTCCCTTATGAGTAGACAAGGAGTGATGAGTTTGTGTAGATTTCATGATAGAAGGCAGAGGAATAATTACTAGTCCGGATGAGTTAGAGTATACTTTAACCAGAAAGAAGTTTATGATAAGGTGTCAATGCATTAGTATCGACCAAGTATAAGTATTGAATATAAGAGCCGAGTATTCATGAGGTGATAGATCTAAGCTAGGCTTATAATTTTTGAAAGGAGAGCCCCACGATATTTAGAGGGTTATAGAACTAATTAGGCAATGATGTATAGTGAGTGGGTAAGTGGTACTAAGGTTGTGAAAATGAATGCGATAGTAATCTTTAAATAGGTAGACTGAGAGATAAAGACTAACTACTTGTCATGAGATCTTAGTGAGTGAGTGTTTCTTAAGTTTATCTAGTAGTTTTAAGTTAATATAGTAAATGAGAAATTATATTGATATCCGTGTTTAGTAATAGACACTAAACTTGAATTTGAGATGAGTGTTGTGATCAAAAGGATGGCAACATGAGGGTGATGATGTTAGTTTTGAGATTTGATCTAGTAGATTTGACATAGAGTAGGTGAGGAATTAAGGTGTTAGTTGCTATGAATATAAGTGGTACAAGTGTGGTATTCTGACCTTTAGATGAGAGCAATAAAGTGTGGCTAAGTCATTAGAGTAACAAGATCATTAAGAGGTGTACCCGAGATCGTATGTAGTCAGACGAGGTTCCAATTAAGTTTATGATTTTCTATGAGTGCCTAGATAGTATATTTGAATTATCAATTTGGAGTAGGCTGATGTAAGCATTATTTATTACACTTAAGAGTTTGGTCGAAGAGATCATATATAGTCAATGATGAGCCTTTCAAATATAGTTCAAGTTTCCTCCAATTAGGTTGATATAAACTTAGAAGGACGATATTAGTGAGCTAAGAAGGAGGAGTCAGACTATTAAGAGTTAGACTAAGCGTCTTTATAAACCATTTAGAAGAGGTTAAGAGATGCATTTGAGAAAGAGATCTTAGAAGGAACCCTAGTACTTGCACATAGAGAGTTCAATAGCCATGAGTAAGCCTTTCCTGAGTATTAGAGTAAATTTTAATGTAGACCAGTTTAGAGATGATGGAATAGATCCATAGCTTTTAAGTGTCGGCTTCAAACCTGAGGGGGAGATGATAAGATGAGAAACTAAGTCAAGTATTGAGAATCAGATAGAATGTGTTCAGAAAGAGTTAAAGTGATATATCGATCCATTCATACTCTAGCATATTCCTCAGAGTTCAATCGTAAAACATCATGCTGATTTCTCATATATCAGAATTGTGTCCATGGTTTATGCTCATACGCTTCAGACAGATTCACATCTATATGCTCAGTATGGCAAACTCATGATTTGATCTCAATGTCTAGCAACATAATATTATGTCATGCATATTCTTATATCAGATATCTCAAATGAATCACGCTTATGATCTTTCTCCCTAAAGTTCTTTCAATAATCCTTTTCAGTTTTGATAGCGATGTCGTCTATAGTAGTTGAGTAATGATAGAAGGAGAGGGTTGATGTTTCTTATTGTGGTAGTGGTGGTGTTCTTATTCCATCTAAGGTTATAATGTGGAGGAGGAATAGGATGAGGTTTCACTATGAGTAATAGTTAAATGAGAGAAAGTAGCGGTTCCTGATAGTAGTGCGTGAAATTTCAGTTCATAGAGATGATGAGAGAATGAGAAATTCTTAGAAGGTCAGTTAGTAGGATTCCATGGAGTGGTTATGGTACTAGGCTTGAATGTGGTGTTGTTAACATGTGGATAAATGCATAATGCATTAGGTGTTTCTTGATATGGGCTCAAGGTTGGTTGAATGCAGTTATAAGGAGAATTATTCTTGGGATGAGATTCCCTATAGAGGTATAGAATTTGAATCTTGTGGTTTAGATAAGTATAACCATCTCATGGTTTGCACCTTGTGAATTAGAGATTAGACTTGAACACAGTAAGAGCAAGCAGTTTGACTTAGACGTTTGTAAGAGTGGTCATATACTCTAGTGGGAGCTATAAGTTGCAGCTTATAAAGTGTAGTAATCAAAAAGGAAAGTATAGTTGAGAAGTGTTGCTAAGCTTAAAAGCTACCAGTTATATCACTCGAGGCATAGTAGTCATATTCTTACTTCGTGCCCGGATACCCTTGTTTCATGTCATGGCCTGTGATCTTGAAAACCTTATGCGAGCTTCGTGCTAAGTGTGCTCGAGCCTAGTTTCAAAACTCTCAGTATGAATCACTTTCGCCTATATTAGTAGGGAAGCTCAGAAGTCAATAGAGGTAGTGAAAGTAACACTTTTCCCTCCATTCTCAGTTTAACCATCATTCGAGGACGAATGATCCCAAGGGGGAGATATTGTAACACCCCAGAAAATTTCTAAGTTAAGACCAAACCATTCTTGAATTGCGTATAAACTCGAACCGAGTGATTCTTAATTATTTTTAGATTCTAAGGTCAATTCATTAGTGTGAAAATGATTTTGGATATCAATTTAGGCCACTAGAATCCCTTAGCACAAAGTTGATTTGGAAGCCTCCCTACCGAGTAAGTTTTGACCTAAGAATTCTACTTAAGTCAACTTCAAATGATCATATCTCTCAGTACATAAAGCATTAGGTGGCCTATAAGCTATCAAATCGAAGGTCTTTGAGTTATCTTTCCAACGCCACCAAGTTTGCTAAATTTCGAGCTTAGAGAAAAAAGTTATGCCCATTTGAGTGAAGTCTCTCTATTTAAGAAATCTCATTCGTTTTAGAAAAGGGTATTTTGGTCTTTTCCTTTTTCCCAATACGTTTAGCACGTTTTTCCTCACCCAATTAAGGGTCTAATCAGATTCTAAATCACCTGTTCACAATCCTAAATACTTAGGGTTTTAGAGCGAGGTTTCAAGAGGAGAAAAAGTGCTAAGTTCAAGCGTTCTTCAAGATTCGTGGAATTTGCTGAGAACATTGTTCTTTCCAGGTATGTAAGGCTTCTCACAGTGATTGATTTGTTCTTCCTCACGCCAAACGTCTAATTCTTCCATGAATTTGTCCATGAAATCTTTATATTAAGAGATTCCTGAGTAGTTGTTGAGTTTTAAGCTTCATTCTTTAACAATGGATGTCTTGAATTCTTGAGGTGAGGGTTTTGCGAATGAGTGGTGTTTCTTGATAGACTTTGAGTGGGATTTTGATAATTTCGTGTTGGGTTTGTGAATCAAAGAGAGTTTGGAAGAAACCAATCGATTCTAGATAAGTTAGGACTCGAAATTGAGCAAGAAAATTCATCGGATTTCTGGGTTCGGTGCTGGGGCAATGCGCCACCATAGCGCCAGGAGGGCTGGCACCCTGCGCCTGTAGTGCACCCCAAAGCAGCCCGAGTACTTTTAGGGCTGGCGCAGCGCGCCACTGCTACGCCAGGGTTGCCAGGCCCTTTTCTTATCCGTTCTTTGTCTCGTATGCGCTCTTTAAAATCGTGTCTTCACTCTCTTCTTAATATAAACTCTTAAAGTCTTCATTAATCCTTGAGAGATCCTACATGTCCTAATCGTATGTCTTAATTTACATTTAAAATTAAAGTGAGTTTAAGAGAGAAGTTCAAGAGCTTTTATTGAGTTGATTTTGAGTTCTTGAGTTCCTGATCCTTGTTGAAACTCTATTCCTAATTATTGAATAGCTATATGTTATACATTGAGGTTGTTGAGTCGATTCGTTCATGTCTATATTTCAGCATGAACCCTATGTTGAGTTATAAGTCTTGAAAATCTTTTAAAGCCAATAATTGTGTTTTAAACTGAGTTTTGAGGAAAGCTTAAAGAGACATTTTTTAAGTAAAGTTTAAGGGAACTAAGTATTCTCAAATGTATTACTTTTACATTGAGAAAGAAACTTTGATTTCTAAATGAGTTATGAGTACAGAGATACTTTAGAGCAGTTACCTCTTTTAAGAGGATCTTTTGAGTAATTACCTCAAATTGAGAAAAGAGAATGTTTTTAAACATTGAGCAGGAGTATATATATTTATTGGGAGTAGTATTGAGAACCGATATGGGGGAGAGTTTAGACAACTCACAGGCCGCATAAACCATGTATGCCAACATGGGTAAAGGATGCATACTTTTTAGATGATTTCATTATGCCTTCGGGTATAGCTTAGTGGATCCACTTAGTTGAGGTGTTCTATACCCCGGCAAGGTATAGGAAAGTTCTAGCATCATGGGCGAGATGTTGTATCATCACGTAACTCATAGTGATGGTTGTCGGTTTGAGAAACTCCCAAATAGAGTAAAGAGTACTTTCATTGTATTTTCACATACAATTTTCTTTGAGTTATTATATTATACTTTGTGCAATTTTAAATGATATTATCCTTACTTATGCTTTATATTGAATTGAGTTGAGTTGAGCATTTCTTTCAGTTTGGTTAGTTCAGTATATGCTATTATTGCATTCTGTTGGTAAGAGTTTAAATGATTTTTTCATCATGATTTATATTATATTTCAGCGAGTTTCAGTTCAGTTATTTGTTATTCAGCTATATTACATACTCGTACATTCCACGTACTGATGTCATTCGACCTGCATCTTTTTATGATGCAGATACAGATACTTAGGATTCTCAACAGGAGTTCCGTTGAGATCACTTCATCCTCTTGTCAGCTTTTGAGTAAGGCCTCCTTGGTTTCGGAGGACTCCAATTTTATAAGTTGTTAGTAGCAGTTATGTTGAGGAGTCGTGGGTCTTGTCCCGACACTCGTCTATATATAGTAGAGGCTTCATAGATAGACATATTCGAGGTGTCTTTCAGTATTTACTCTCTTTGAGTTGTTTTCAAAACTATAAGTATTGTTATTAAGTATTTTTCAGATTTTATGAGATGAGTATTTGAGTTTAACTGATTTAATTTTGTTTTGAGCCTGCCATTGCTCAAGTAAGTCTTTCGCTAAGTAGTCAGCCAGGCCAAGGGTTCGCTTTGGGACCAAAGATGGTTCTCGAGTGACGGGCACGTCCATGGTGTAGGCTCAAGGCGTGACATAATCCAACTTTGAACTTAGAACCTTCCTATTTTTAATATAATATGATAATATAGCACAAAATAATATGCGATCAGTACTTTGAATATACTGAGTGTGTGAGATAAATACAATAATCGAACATGCTAAATTGAATATAAAACTGAAATAAATGAGTTGATGCAATGACCAAGTAATAAGCATGTAACTGATCAACACTGTACTGAATAAATTAAAATACAAGGTCATCAAAATATCTTAGATTGAATTGTGGGAGATACTGTTAACCGACATACTCCATTTGAGATAAACAAAGTCCAATTTGTACCCTAGCTAGAAGGGCGCTATGTACTTTGCAAGGTACGAACACTGTCTAACATGGATTCACTAATAAGCTGGTGTCCAAAAGGCACTAAGGTGTCCAGATCTGACGAGTGACCCTTAAAACCTACGTTGACATGTAGTTTTGAAACTTAGAAATTGCTACTAAAGGTCTCAGTCCTAACTGATGGGTGAACCTTCAACCCCTGTGTCTGTTCGATGCTAAGAAATACTCCCAACTGAATTATACGGGTAAACTACATAATACTGATATATTGGATAACTCAATAATACTGAAATTCGACTTTAAGTAGTGAATAATGTCATTTTTCGGCATTTTGAGATCGTTTAGATCGTTTTCACGCAGTTTATTGGATTAAAATTTGATTTTATTATGAAAAAATTCATTCTTTATGTCAGTTATGCTTATTTAAATATGGAACATGATCACACATGATGATTTAACATGAATTGCTATGTGATAAGAATGCAAGTCATATTACTTACTTTCCAAAGATGGTTAAATTACTTGAATCTGAATAGTCACTTTGGTGAAATTACCTAGTAATATCACTTTTGTTTATTTTAGAACTACAATATCACTCAACTATTTCTATTTACCTCAAAATATATTTGACACAATAAAAACATTCTTCTCTTTGATAATGAAATAACATGTCACATTATTTCCTCTCTTTTTTTTAACAATAAATTTTTTGAACTCTTTTAAACCACTAATATCTTACACTCGGTACAATTTTTTTTAAAAATTATTGTGACATGGCATCCCACTAAAAAGAGAAGGATGTTTTATTGTGTTAAGTATATTTTGAGAAAAACAGGAATAATTGGATTATATTATAATCCTAAAAGAAACAAAAGTTTCAAACATAAATGACTATTCAGGAAATTTACTCAATAAAATATAAATTTAATGTCAATTAACTCATCAAATTTGTTGTTATTTTATCTCACTTTCTAAGTAAAATAATTAATCAAAAAAATACATTTTTAAAATTATAATTTCAAAATAACTTAATCCGTGAATCAAACTATCTCTCACTTATTTAGGTCTAGTTGAGATCCCAAGTTGCAAAAACTCAAAAATGACAAATAAGGAGCTGCCCCTTAGCAGGTTCTAAAAGCAAACTTCCTAGTCCCTTTCCTCAGGAGAGCTGGCAGTAGGGGCGGAGCCAGCATGTTGTGAGGGGTTCATCGGCGGAACATATTACTATTTATACATGGTTAAAATTAATTTTTAGGTATATATAGTAGATGTCGAACCCCCTTCAACTAGTTCGTGTGTTTACTTTTTCAGATTTTGAATCCCCTTATTAAAAATTCTGACTCCGCCACTGGCTGACACTCATTTCTACCCATATGTATATGTCTAAAATCCATCTTAAAGAATAGCATATGGTTACACAAATATTTAAATGGTCACGGTTTTAATATAAGCTGCTGCACACATATATATTCTCAACAACGACCTAATACTTCGAAGTTAAATGAAGTGATGACAAGAACCACATCCTTTATATACAATCTTATCTCACACGTACACATACACAGATGCAAGATTGACAACCACTTAATTAAACATGTCAGTAAATTTTATTGAGGAGAAGCTATTTAATTATATAAATATTCTTTTATCATATATACTAATTTTCTCCATAATAATGACGAGCGAGATGAGAGGAAGGTGAAGAAAATTTGTTTATGTATTCCAGATACATATGAATCACACTAGATACACATTATATACATGTATCTGGTGTTATTCACATGTGTCTGGGATACTGGATACTAGATACGCGAGCAAGATATAAGAGTGGCGAGCGAGATGGGAGGGAGTACAGGGAGATGTGTCTATGTATCCCAAATACATGTGAATCACACTAGATACACACTATATACATGTATCTGGTGTGATTCCCATGTGTCTGGGAAACCAGATACGCAAGCGAAATATAAGAGTGGCGAACGAGATGGGAGGGAGGCGAGTGAGATTTTTCTGTGTCCCAAATACATGTGAATCAACTTGGATACATTGTATCTAGAACAAATTACACCTAATTTTGACATCAGGTATCCTGAGATACATGTATCTGGACGTAACAAAATCTTGTAAGATTCGTAATATTGCAAACTAGCGTGAATCTAAGTCATTAGCTCCTAAACTAGTAGAATTTTTGTAAGTTGTTCTTTTATTTATATATTCGAACTACAATGTATATTAATTTAGCAGCTGAACTTATGAGTGTTCTTATTTCACGTCCGACTCAAAATTTTAATTTTTTAATTTATATAAATAAATTAGTTAAAATATTTCACCTCATATAATTATATTCTAACTACGACATGTTTTAATTGAACATCTGAACATACAATAAAGTGTTCTTATTACACGTACGACTCAAAATTTTGAATTTTTATTGTAAATAAGTTAATTACTTAATGTAAGTCACCTCATTTAGTTATATTTGAACTACGACGTGTTTTAATTGAGCACCTAAATCTACAATAAAATGTTCTTATTACACATCCGACTCAAAATTTTGAATTTTATAAAATGTAAATAAGCTAATTACTCAATCTATGTCACCCCATTTAATAATATTCGAACTATGACTTATTTTTATTGAGCATTTGAACATATGATAAAGTATTCTTATTACATGTCCGACTCAAAATTTTAAACTTTTTTAAAATATAAATAAGTTAATTACTTAATATATGTCACCTCATTTAATTATACCGTTTAATATAGTGCTAGTGGTTGTAATTCATTTTACACCTGTTGAGAAAACAAATCAAATCTCTCTTTTTTTATTTACAATTATGGGTAGGTATCTTTAATTGTGTATAAAATATATTAATTGAAAAGAAATCAGAAATAGAGCTCGAGTGGATCAAGAAGGGGTACCTATTTCATGGAAAGGGGGTTGGGTGGCAGGTGGAGCTTTAAGATATTGGGTTTATATATTTTAATTGCTAAATATAAATGTATATATAAAAATTATTAAAATTATAAATATAATAAATATAAATTTATAATTTTAAAATATAATAAATTCATGATTAATAAATATCTTAAAATTCTAACCAATAAAGTTAAACCTTTGAATCAGTCCTGAATTGAAAAAGCCACCCAAAAATAGGGAGACTTATGGTCAACATTTTAAACTAGGAATATATATTGGTGGTTTGTCAAAATCAATCAACTTGCTAACCACAAGCATCTTAATTAGTCAAATTTAGGAAAATACAAGTCAAAAGTCAAAAGTCAAAAACTCAATTCTTCTCCAAATTGTCTTCTTATTATGATTCTCCCAACCTAAATAAAACCACGTATTTTCTCTATTTAAAATTAGATAAAGGAGTTTGTAGCTTAATATAGGTTACTTTCTTCCTTTCAAAAAGAATGATTTAATTTGACTTGATGCAAAAAAAATTTAAAAAATAATTTAATTTTGTGATTCTAAATTAAAGTTTTGCCAAAGGTACCAAAATGTCATTTAATCTTATGGCCTTAAAAATACCCCCTCTGTTCCTATTTATATGTCATCATTTTAGATTTCACGTGCATTAAGAAACTAAATAAGTTTACTATTCTACCCTTATTTAATTATTTTTTTTTGAAGTCAAGTTTTCAATCAATGAATATGAATTAATTTATTTTGATTAATTAGTTTGATCAAAGGACACGGATTATTTACTTAGTTTTTCTATGTTGGTCAAATGCATATTTTCAAAGCTAATAACTCACAATGGCAAAATAGGAAGAATATTGTAATTTACGCATTAATTTTATGAAATGACAAGTATTATGTACCAACTATTTATAGTAAGGATGACATATAAAAAGGAACGGAGGAAGTATGTCATGTGGAAAGTTGAAATAAAAGTGTTGCCAAAAAAGGAAAGGGGTCATTCTTTTTTAAACAGACTAAAAAGTCTTTTTTTTTAAAACAGAGGGAGTATTAATTTTATCTTGATTATGTGAAAGAAATAGAATTTTGAGAGTTGATCAATTTTTTATTGTTATTTTTAATTTTTAAAATTAATTTAAATTGTTAATTATTTTGGTTTCGAATACTTTTAATGTAATTTACAAATATATAAATTATTGAAAATGCCTTTTAATTATTGAAAACGTCTTCCTTTGTTTCAATTTATATTGGCACAAATGAAATTTGGAGCGTTAATTAAATTTTTCTTTGATCTGAAACTTTTTTTCTATGTTACGGTCCCAATATGCGTTACTCTTTTTATCTCAATTTATGTGACACAGATAAAATTTCAAGAGTCAATAAAAAATTTCTTTAAACATAATTTTTAAGGAGAAAATTAGAAAAATAACCTTTTACTTTTGAATTTTTAAGGAGCATTTAAAAGGAAAAATGAACAACTAATATGAGACAGAAAAAGTATATTCTACTTATATTTAAGTTAAGACTATAAAATTTAAAATTATTTTTTACTATCTGAAACTATATGTCAAAGCAAAACGATACTATCCAATTAAAATCGAGGGAGTATCTCTTTTCAAAATGCCACATAATTCACAACCTACTAATTGAGACAACATGAGTTAATTTGAAAAGAAGTTACTCATAACACCAACAAAAAAGATTATTTTTAATCATCAATGTTATGAAACTAATAATTGTGGATATTTACTATTTTAGAAATAAATCTTTCACTACTTTTCATTATTATGACATTAATTTCTGCACCTTCATAACCTTTTTTTACAAATTTCATGGTTAATATCTTGTTTATAGCTATTATTTTATGTCTTTATGTATATAACATTATATACAGAGGCATAAGAATACTTCATATGTAAATACATTTGGAATCATATGAAAGAAATAAGAGAAGTACTCTCTTACTCTCTACATTTTTTTATCTACTTTGAGCCTATTTGATATTGTTGCTAAAAACTGCTTATATTTAGAAACACTTTTTTAAAATAGTTTTTTAGAAAAATGCTTTTGAAAAAAACGTAATTCGTGTTGGCTAATTTATTTGAAAAGTGTTTTTGATAAGCAGATTGTGTTTGGCTAATTTTTCTAAAAAGTGTTTTTGAAAGTCAAATTACAAAAAAAAAGGACAAATATCAATGTACTTTTAATATCAAAATTATTTAATATAAAGAAACTATTTTAAATATCTATTATAAAATTTTCAATTAAATTTTTATTTTTATTCAAATTTTCAATCAATATTATACATAGATATATAAAAGAATAAATCAAATACTGATTTAATCCTGCAAAAATATTGTTATTACATTTTCTTCTAATCCTGCAAAATAATACATAAAATAATATATCAAATATATAATAATAATATGTAGACGTAAAATAATAATAAAAAATATTATATAAAAATAAGAAAAAAAATTAAAAGAAACTTAGCCAAACTTACGAGGTATGATGATTAATTAATAGAGATCTATTGATAAATATGTATATATGGAAGGGATATTTTGGTGTTGAAAAAAATAATTTTCTACTTCTACTTCTGTTTTTTTTTTTTAAACACAAATTTTTAGCTGCTTTCCAACAACAGAAAAATTGTTTCTGCTTCCACTTGAAAGCATCTTAATTTTTCAAAAAAAGGATATTTTTTTCTCGAAATAAGGGTTTTTAACCTCTCAACAACAATGTCAAATAGGCTCAAATTGTCTACATCTCTTGTATGTAAACATAAAATAATAATTTAAAAAATATTATATAAAAATAAGAAAAAAATTAAAAGAAACTTAACCAAACTTACGAGGTATGCTAATTAATTAATAGAGATCTATTGATAAATATGTATATATGGAAAGAATATTTTGGTCTTGAAAAAAATAATTTTCTACTTCTACTTCTGTTATTTTTTAAAAAAAACAGAAATTTTTAGATGCTTTCCAACAACAGAAAAACTGTTTCTGCTTTCATTTGAAAGCAACTTAATTTTTCAAAAAAAAAGGATATTTTTTTTCGAAATAAGTGTTTTTAACCTCTCAACAACAATGTCAAATAGGCTCAAATTGCCTACATCTCTTGTCTGATATTGCTCTAATTTTATAACAGTCAATATATTCTTAAACAAATTCAATTTATCAAATCGATTAATATTTGTGTTATAAATTAAATTACTTCTTTTCTTCTCCATAATTGGGTTTTTAGTGCTTGTTTGGCCATGCGATATGGAATCATGATATGATATCATAATGTGAAATCATGAGATTAAATTGAAGTTTTGTTTAGACATGCGATATGAAATTTTTGAGTTGTATATTTTCTCATAAACATAAGAATTCCATAAGTTGTAAAACTATTTAAATAGCCCCAATTGTTTATTCAATCTTACCAATAAACAAAATTTTATAAAATCGCTTAATAAATTATGACAAAGTTATTTGTTCTCCACTTAAGTAAATGTTTCATCTAACTTTAATTGATCAAACTTTAATTCAATAAAAAAAATTAAACATAAATTGTAGTGTACTAGTCTTTAATATAATCCTCCCACATAGTATGGACAATCTCCTAACATTAAACTTGCACTTCTCGATCATATGACTGAGAAGACGAATCAACATTGTTATTTTGAGTCATTTGTTGGTCAATATCATCCGCAACTATATTTTCATACTCATAGACCATAAATATTACATCGCTCATTTGGTACTCTCGCAAATAATTACGTAACACTGCACAAGCTATGACAATTTTCACTTGTGTGTCAATATCATAATGGTTCATGCCTTGTTACACTTGTTTGCAATTACACATTTTCAGTACATTAATTTCGTGCTAAAATCAAACATATTGGAAATAGTGATTATCAAACATACATCACCAATTTTGTCGTTTTTCATATTAAATTGCTTTAAACATTTTCATATGTAGCCGAAAGAGAAGTTTGTTTTATTATGAAAAACCAAAAAAGTATTACTCCCTTCGTTCTTAATTATATTCACCAAATCAATTCTTACTTTATCATTTATATTCACCAAATTTAAAGTGATAATAAATTTTATGTTGGTGAGAATAATAAATTTTAAAAAGTAATTATGATGTGATTATAAATTTTATTTACATATGAAATAAATGGTTAGTAGATATAATGTGGGGTTGTTTAACAAAATATAAACTTATGGGTCAATTTTTGTATTTAAAAATTTTATATGAAATTTCATCTCATGATACGAAATTTTGAGATGGAATCAGCATGAAATCGCATGTCCAAACGCTAATTCTATCTCACGATTCCATATCGTGATATGGTATCACATGGCCAAACGCCTACATAGTATCCATGAGTTGTGGATTAGACAGAATCAGAACAAAACCTTTTCATCATACAAACACAAGCAGCTGCAAATTGAACAGAAAATTTATTTGGACTTTGTGGTAATTCTTTCTTTATTTTAGCTTTTGTCTTCTAACTAGAAGACAAAATAATATTTTTTTTCCTATTAATGTGTGAAGGGATTTAGTATTTTTTTTCTTTTCTTCCATTGGTTCTTATTTATTTGCTACTCTTTTTTAATTCAAATTGACTCCTTTCTGGTGTAATTAATTCCTAAATTTTTTTTACTTTCTCTTTCACTAATTATTAATCTCTTGATATGAGTATTACGTGTGTATTCATTATCAATTAATGAGTACTAAATTATGAACGTCACATAAATATTACTAAGAATATATTTAAATAGTATTTTTTTTTAAAAAGTTTTAAAAATGATGAATATTATTATGTTAGAGTTCTTTTAATTTAAAGGTTCTTCCGATCTTCACCGACTTTCTTGCTAAGTGAGATGACTGGGTTGAAAACTATAATTTTTATGTTTTCTCTACTATATATTTGCAACACATAAAGACAATGAATTATTAATAAATTAAGTTAACACTATTAGATGGTTTACACAAGTTCGAATTTTTAAAGTGGAAAATCCTTTTTTTCCCCTAAAGTTTTAGAGAATAAGGCCTCTAATTCCTTAAAATAAAAAATTGAATTGTTTAGTTATCTCCAACCTCATAATATCTAAAAGAAAATATTACTAACATGCATGTGTGATCAATTGTTTATAAAAGTCGAAAAAGATAAATAACCCAAATTATAATCTAAAATTGAAGGAACCGACCCTTTTATCTTACGTACTTAGACGATATGGCACCCACGACCTCTAAATCCTAGATCCGTCTCTAAACACAAGAAGCTGCATATTGAACAGAAAATTTATTTGGACTTTGTGGCAACTCTTTCTTTATTTTGGCTTTTGTCTTCTAACTAGAAGACAAAATAATTTATTCCCGAATGGTCGAAAATTCGGCAAAATTAATCAAAAATCTCGAATTTGATGTTTTGAGAATGAAAATGGAAATCCAATTGGGAGCTTCACTTTTAGAATTGGGATCCTATAATACTCAAATCTAATTAAATGTAGTCGATTCCCAATATGAATATTAAACACTGAATTAGATGAAAAAAAAGAAAGAATTCCTAATTTCTTTCGTAGCATTTCCATCCATATATGTCCAAAATCCATCTGAAAGAATAGCATATATTTACACATTTAAATGGCCATGGTTTTAAGCTGCCATATATATTCTCAACAACGACCTAATGCTTGGAGGTGATGATGACAAGAACCACATCCTTATATAAAATCTTATCTCACACGTGTACATACATTTCATATATATCTTGATTCTAGAGGCAAGGTCGACGATCTTTGAAATTTTTAATGAATTTTTTTTT
This sequence comes from Solanum appendiculatum, assembly GCA_018342035.1. NCBI lineage: Eukaryota > Viridiplantae > Streptophyta > Magnoliopsida > Solanales > Solanaceae > Solanum > Solanum appendiculatum. The sequence goes on from JAGDQO010000320.1 coordinate 487,231, forward strand.
TGATAATTAAATTATGATATGTTTCAATTGAGCATCAGAATATATGATAAAGTGTCTTTATTACACATCCAATTTAACAAAAGAAATTGTGTTTGTTGTCAAACATCCATTATATGTATAAGTTAACTACTTACCCGTGTGTTCAAGAGATCAATTAGAACATGCCATAATTTGAGCTCCAGATGCAGAAGTATAGAACTTTTATTATAGACGAATTTGGAATTCAGAATAAATTAACTTGAAATTAACAATGTTCATGTTTCGTTACATATATGTGTATATAACTAATGATAATAGGATTTATTACTCAATTACAACATAATGGGTGCACAATGTGCCAAATTAAACTAGAATTGTCCATAAATCCAATGTTTATTGTTGAAGGTTGCAATGTAGTGGATGAAACTGTTTTTCTCTTAATTAAAGATTTTAATTTGAATTTTTAGTATTATTTTTTTTCTTGGTTGAAAGAATTTTCCTCAATGAGTCTTACGTGACACAAATTTCAATTAATAGAATTTCAATACACAACATCGAATAAAAAAATAGAAAAACCAATGCTTAGGATTGAGATTAGGGATGTGCATCGGTCGGTTCAGTTCAGTTTTACGTATTATTGGTTCGATTTATAGGTTTTCGATTTTTAAATACGCTAAACCAATAAAATATTTTTTATCGGTTTTGGTCCTTAACGGTTAGATTTTCGGTTTAACCAATAAGAAAATGCTTATAAAATAAATATATGACTTCTCTAATAAACTTGAGGCGACAAGACAATAATGTAACTTTATAAATGCTCATAAAATAGAAATAATAAAAACAAACATGAAAAGAGCTATACAAGTGTAACACAAAGAGAAATTGAGAGGAATAAGGTTCTTAGTTTAGGTTTTGACATTTTGTATAATATGAAGTTATGAACTCAAAGTCACAATGAAGTGTGAATTGAAGGCTAAGGACAAAGACAATAACTAGTAAGGTATTGAGATTGATATTTAATATTTATGTTTAGGTAAAAGTAGTAAATTCCTAGTCTTAATGGGTTATCGGTTTACCCAATAACCCATTAACGAACTGATAACTCGATAATTATTTTTAATATAACCATTAACCCAATAACCCATTAGCAATAAACCAATAACACTTTTTCGATTCGATTTATCGATCGATTCAGTTTTTGCAAATCATTTAATTGATTTATGGACAAACAAGAAAAAGGTAATAAGAAGAAAAGGCCAAACACAATGGCAGGTAGTTGGATGTATTTGTTTTAAAATGATTCTTCCTTCCTTTTTCCTCCATCTCTACTTTCTCAAAGGTCTCAAAACTTTTTTACTGGAATCTTTGTTTGCTTACCAAATGGTTTATTTCTTTTGCCATCAAAGTTTAGAGGTAATTTCATAAATGGTCACTCAAATTTTAGAAATTTCCTTCAAATATTATTTTTATTTTATATAGAATAAAAATATTATTAAACTATCACTATTTTTCTCAAAAATTATTAAACATTTCAAAAGTCTTCTTCTCTCTTAGTTGGCATGTCATGTCATTAAAGTCTTAAAAAAAATATATTATTTAAATCATTTAACTAAAAATATAATCTTAGTTTTTTTTTAAAAAATAAATGAATTTATTAAGAAGAAATTTGCATACTTAGGAATCTTTTTTGGTACTTAAACTTTATATTATTTTTCTAAATAGTCACTCATGTTTTGAAAATTTCCTACACAAATCACTTTTATTTTTTCAAAAATAAGTAATGTCACTCAAGTATACTATTTTCCTCACAATGTACTAAAAACCTCAAAAGTCTCCTTCTATTTTAATTGGCATCATATGTCATTGAACCGTTATTTTTAAAAAAAAAAAATCTATTCAACTCATCAAACTCATGTCTCTACTTTCTTTATATATATATATATATATATATATGTAAATTATATGAAAATTTATCTAGAGATTATATCAAAAGTTGTAAATAATTTAATTTTTTACATATTTTTCTATTAAAAAATTTGTATAAATAATTATTATCTGAGAATTTTTTAAATTAGTAAATTATGTAGGAATATTAAACACCACCTCAAAATATGAACATTTGTGTAAATGACCTAACCTGAGAAGTCTAGTTAAAGATAAAATAAGTTAGCACAATTTGAGTAGAGCCACATGATTTACGATTGGGCACAAACATATGCACCACAATGTTCACTGAATTAAGATGAGATTCCCAGAAGATACTGTAATGTTAGCAGCCAAGTACTTTACATATAATTATTATATACTATAGTATAGTAATAATTATTTATATCATTGTAGAATTTCTACTATAAGGACCACAATCCCAGGTCCCCAAACCCCTTTTCCGCATCTTATTGGTACCATTTTACATTCATAATAAACGAATTTAGGCCCAGAATCATCGCACTAAACCATATTTTGTTCTCTACTACCAACCTCTTTGTTTACATGCACCTTGTTTGGATAATTATTGCTCGTATCGTATTATTGGGTAATGAAGGAAAGTCTTAATTTATACGACGAACAATTTGATGTGATTGTATTGTCATCTTAATATTTTTATTTATTTATTATTTAATTATTTTATTTTATTTTTTACCTTCCTTTTTATAGTAGTTCTACCTCATATCTTACTTTTCGTGTGTGTTTCTTATTCAAATTATTGATGTATGACATAATGTAACTGTAAACAGTGAAATTTTATTGATAAATCCATATTAAATTTTAGATTAATCCATAAATTCATGATATATTGACCAAGTCAAATTACTAGTTAATAAAGTCGGATTAATATTTAAGTCAAAATATATGACTTAAATAAAGTCCAAATTACATTTAGGTCAGTCCATTAAGTTGACAAGACGAACCCAATTCATGTTCTTCAAGCCCAAGGTCCTCTAAAATTGCTTAGACCAAAATACCCCTAAAACCCTAGCTCACAACTATATAAAGGGGTCTTCAGCAAAACACGAGAAGGAAAAAAGAAGAAAAGAAATACATAGAGAATCCTGGCTCTTCGGCGGTGATCTGCAAGTCTTCCACATACAAAGAAGTCTTCGCTCCAAGTATTGAGCCGCAAATATTCCATCAAATCAAAGTCTTCGCTCCAAGTGTTGAGCCGCAAGTATTTCATCAAATCAAAGTCTTCGCTCCAAGTGTTGAGCCGCAAGTATTCCATCAAATCAACAACTATCGTAAAGATAAGAATCAGGAGATTATATATCTTTTTCTTAAAGATTTCATAAAGATTGTACCCTTCACATAAATTTAAATACAAATACTATTGTTTGCTTGCTATTTTCCTTCCATGTTTGCTGTATTTCAGGAACGAAATTTTAGACGCATACAAATTGGCACGCCTAGTGGGACAATCTTTACCTCTCATCTCTTCTCTTCAAAACTCAAAGTTCAAGAACACGGAGATGGCTTCCAAAAAGGTCAACTCGAAATCCGCATCTGCATCCGCTTCCGCAAAAGCTGATGGATCCAAATTATGCGTTGTTGTGGGAAACATCCTTGATGTTATTGCGGGAAGCATGGGACCTATCATAAGGAACCAAGCCAAATTGCTAGGACAACAAGCCTCACGAGTGACGTCCGAATCTGCTATTATCTTTGGTTCATCTCCAAAAGGTGTGAAGTCTACCACAAAAGACGCAAAAGAAAACATCGCCGAAATGGTTGAGAGGGTTTTTTCCCAATTAAGCTTATCTACGTCCAAAAAGTCATTCACTTCAGCCGACAATGGTTTCTTAAGCACCGGATCTACTCCGCATAACATATTTGCATCTCATGTTTTAAAAAATCAATGCCATTCTCCATCATCTACGATGGTGATGCAAGCGATGGTGATCGAAACTTCCACTATAGAAGAACAACTTGCAAATTTGACAAAAGCAGTTGAAGGCCTTTCAAAATACATCAAAGGTCGAGACGTCCAAATTACCAAGTTGACAAACATGATTGAGAATATGGAGGAAAGAGAACCCACTCAATTAGGTGCAAAGCTTCATGAAACACAGGAGAAAAGAAAGTCTTCGCAAAACAAGAAATAATCATAAAGAGTTTCAAGTGTCTACCGAAAGTCTTATTCCCGTTGACCAATTAAAAGACTTCATCAAAGAGGCTATCAGTGATAAATCTGAGTCCACGTCCAAGTCTCCTCTCACATATGTAGGGCTGTTCAAAACCGAACCGAAACCGATAACCCGAACCGAAAAAAAGTTATTGGTTTATCCGTAATGGGTTATTGGTTTAGCGGTTTTGATAACGGTTTTAATTTTTTTTGTTATCGAGTTATCGGTTCTTAACGGTTTAAGGTTTTTTCTTAACGGATTAACCGATAACCCGATAGTAAATTAAATAATTATATTTTTATCATTTTGTATATAAAGTCCTTGACTTAGAGTTTAGTTTTCTACTTTTGTTTTTGGCTGTCTCAAACTCTTGGGTATTCTACAATGTAAAAGTGTTTGCTTTTTAGCAAGATGTTATTTGTGAACTCATGTGCATGGTTCATTTGGTTAGTCACCTTGTTTCTACGTGATTTTTAATGACTTTTTTTTTGTGTCAAATCTTAACGGTTAAACCGATAACCGAACCGATAACGATCAATAACCGATAAACCAATAACCGATAAGTCAATATCTTAATGGTTCTTTAACGGTTTAGCATCTCTACAAACCGATAACCAATAAGTAAAACCGATAAACTTCAAAACCGAACCGAACCGACCGATACGCAGCCCTACACATATGTAAAGTCGTATTCTCAAAGAATTGACAACCTAAAGATACATGCTGGTTATCAACCTCCTAAGTTGTAGCAATTCGACGGCAATGGAAATCCGAAACAACATGTAGCACACTTTGTCGAAACTTGCAATAATGCTGGAACATATGGTGATTATCTTGTTAAGCAGTTTGTTAGATCTCTTACCGGAATTGCTTTTGAATGGTACACAGATCTTAAATCTAGTTCCATCGATAGTTGGGAGCAGATGGAGCAACAATTCCTCAAGCGTTTTTATAGCACAGGGCGTGTTGTGAGCATGATCGAGATTGCAAACGCCCGTCAAAGGATGAGCAAGTCATTGACTTCGTTAATCATTGGAGGAGCTTGAGTCTTAACTGCAAAGATCGCCTTAGTGAAACTTCTGGGATCGAAATATGCATCCAAGGTATGTATTGGGATCTTCGTTACATATTGCAAGGCATAAAACCTAAAACGTTTGAAGAACCAGCAACTCGTACTCATGATATGGAATTGAGAATGGCTTCAAATGGAGATCAAGAGTTGTTCAACTTCTAACCTTATGAAGAAAATGTAATTGACATTGATGATGAGGAAAAGTTTTCATCCGAAAATGAAATTGAAGAGTCTATGTAAGTCGACATACTCCTTGACGTACGAGCTTAAACTACAAGTCATAATGCTCATCGACGCACAAGCCTAAAATGCATGTCATGAAGCTCATAAAATTCGAGCTATATTTTCAAGTTTTGAAGCTCCTCAAATTTGAGCTAAGTTTTCAAATCAAAATGTTCCTCGACTTATGAGCCTAAAATGCATGTCATAAAACTCATCAAATTCGAGCTAAATATTCATGTCGTGAAGCTCGTCAAATTCGAACTAAGTCTTCAAGTCATGAAACTTTTCAAATTCAAGTTAAGTCTTCAAATCATGATGCTCCTCAAATTCGAGCAGAATCTTCAAGTTTCAAATCTCATCAAATTCGAGAAAAATCTTCAAATCCAAATGCTCATCGACGCACAAGCCTAAAATGCATGTCATGAAGTTCATCAAATTCGAGCTAAGTTTTCAAGTCACGAAGCTCCCCAAATTCGAGCAAAGCCTTCAAGTTTCAAAGCATATCAAATTTGAGCCATAAGCGAGCCTCTATCTTTGGCATGGAGGCATATTTTAAAGTCTGATTTGTAGAGTTGATCATGTGACAAGTAGCTACTCTCCAAAAGTAGGACATCTACACCAAAATCTCTTTCTCGCCAAGGTCGAAACTATAGAGGAAGAGGCATAAAATGTGATTTGTCGCTAAGCCGCAATTTAGAGGAAGATACACTAAGTGTGGTTTTCACCAAAGTCATAATTGTAGAAGAAGATGCACTAAATGTAATTCATCGCCAAAGCCGCAATTATGGAAGAGGATGCACTAAGTGTAATTCGTCGCTAAAGTCACAACTACAAAAGAAGATGCACCAAGTGTGGTTTGTCATTAAAGCCGCAACTACAAAAGAAGATGTATCATGTGTGGTTCGTCATCAAAGTCGCAACTGCAAAATAAGATACATCTTGCGTGGTTCATCATCAAACCGCAACTGCAAAAGAAGATGTATCATGTATGGTTCGTCATCAAAATCGCTTTTGCAAAAGAAGATGCACTAAGTGATTTCTCGTCAATTATGGATTACCCCTTTGCTTTTTTTTGGTTTGATTGAGACTGTTTGCGGTCCATCGTAAACCTGCAAAAAAAAGTGATGTGTCTCACGGTGCCAATTGCACAAAGCTTCAAATCAACATGATGAAAATTATGGCATATGCCCTCGCACTCGTCATGATGAATATGGTCCTATTGGCTTAAGAGTTTTGTGTTCTCTCTCCATGTAGATGATGATAAAGTTCTCAATCAATACGGAAATTAATATGCGGCTCTTCGGTGAAGATGGAGAGAAATGAACTCACAAATGTTGTTCAAAGTCAATTGGATTGTTAACTTAAAAAAAAAATTAATTTTGGTCAATCCATGAGAACTTTGGGTTTGATTTTTGGATATATTGTAGACTTAATAGTCTATTTTCTATAGAATCAAGTCAATCTCCCTTCGAGCTCTCCTACACCAAGATACGAATGTTTTGGTGAGACTCCACAAATCTGCAAAACTATAATGGCAGAATTGAAGACCAATTTCAAAAATTAATTCTCGTCAATCCAAGAGGATTTTTACCTTGATTTTTGGATATGTTGTATAATTTGATGTCTAGTTTCTATAGAATCAAGTCGCTCGTCATTCAGAAGCTCCTACACCAAGATAGAGACGTTTTGGTGAGACTGCATAGAACTGTAAAAAAAAGAAAAGAAGACAAATTTGATAGCAAACTTCAAAAAATTAATTCCCATCAATTGAGAAGGGTTTTGATTTTGAATTTCGGATAAATCGTAGCTTTATGAGTCTAGTTTCCAGAAAATCAAACGGATTATGATTTCGACGTTTCTACAACAGGTTATGAATTTTCTATCGCATGTGTGCTGAACTGAAAAGAAGTGATGAAAATTGAGTTTGATATGCCACAAGTTCACAATCAACCATTGTAAGAGCATGAATATTTATAGAAATCAAAAGTACATAAATTGTGTTCCTACAAATTATGGAAAAACCATATTTAAAATAAAATTATGGTAAATTTTCCTAGGAACCAAATTATGGTAAGTTTCTATAGGAATCAAGTTATGAAAAATTTCATTAGAATCAAGTTATGGAAATTTTCTATTGGAATCAAATATGGAAAGTTTTGAAAAACACCATAAAAAATATATATATACTTCACGAATACTTCAAGTCTTGACTTTAAAGGTTCGACACCGCAACAAGCCTCGAAGCAGGGGCCATTTGTAGACAGTTAAATTTTATTAATAAATCCATATTAAATTTTGGATTAATCCATAAATTCATGATATATTGACCAAGTCAAATTACTTGTTAATAAAGTCAGATTAATATTTAAGTCAAAATATATGACTTAATACATTTGGGTCGGTCCATTAAGTTGACAAGACGAGCTCAATTCATGTTCTTCAAGCCCAAGGTCCTCTAAAATTGATTAGACCAAAATACCCCTAAAACCCTAGCTCACAACTATGTAGAGGGGTCTTCAACAAAAAGAAGAAGAAGAGAAATACACAGAGAATCCTGGCTCTTCAGCGGTGATCTGCAAGAATCAGGGGATTACATATCTTTTTTTTAAAGATTGTAACTTTTGCATAAATTTAAATACAAATACTATTGTTTGCTTGCTATTTTCCTTTCCTGTTTGCTGTATTTCAGGAACGAAACTTTAGACGCATACAGTAACAACACAATATGATTTTAAAAAAACAACATATTATGATACGATTTATTCAAACATTCGAATTCATTAAAATAATACAATACAATACTTTATGAAATTATATGTAGCAATCATCCAAACTGAGTTTTATGATTATTTGGAAGAGAGCAGTATTGGACACACCCTTGAATTTGGCATAAATTATTAGTTTTGCCGCCGAATTATTGACAGCTTTAAAAAAACATCCCTCTGCTTGACTAACTAAATTTAGATACACTCTCGATACACCACATGACATAGCAAGTGTTCTCAAATTCTTGTAGAAGACTAGAGTTCTTAATAAAAGGTAAAGGAAAGTGTTAAAAAACACCCCTAAATTTAGTGAAAATTTAGAAATGTATTTCACTCATGTTGCAAGATTGAACATATATTTAAGTTTTAAATTCAATTAGTCAATTAAAGAAATATTTTTAAAACTATCGTTCAAGAATGAATCTAATAATTTACGCCAAATTTAGGTATGATTTCAAGTTCTCTCTATTTAAAAATCAACCATTCAAATCCTAGCAAAGACCAAATAGAAATTGGAAGAAGAAAAACACTAGAGATAAATTCTAAAGTAAATTCATTTAAATAAGGAAAAGATTACATAGATTGAGGAGAAACTTACACAAAAAAGATTCGACAATTCCTTACCTTCTCCACAACTAGGAAATTACACCAAAAAGGACATAAATTTAACATACCATAGCTAATGAAACAGACCACCTCAACGACAGACTTTATTACTGAAACAACAAACAAGGGAACAATGGCGGAATCTGAAAAAGACACGAAACTCTCTTCAAGCAACGCAGTAGGGCCAAAACTCTTCCTCCCCAATTGCACATTCTGCGCCAACACCAACAATGTTCTCATCATTGCAATAGTAATAGCCACTGCTGTTTGCAGTGGCACTAAGACAGCAAGACGAATTTGGCGCAAGATAAGGCATATTATGGAACGACTGATTTATGCTGCTGGCCAAAGATGCAAATGCCACTTCCTTATCTTCTTCTTGTTCTTCCTTGTGCACGAATTCCTCTGCACGGTGCTTGAGCGTCTCGAACATGAGTTCAGGCTCGTGCTGCATTGCTCGGAGCACGTCAGCACATGACGGACCAGGAACTGCATATGTCACCGCGAAACTGTGAGGACTATCGCTTTGTGACACACGCAAGACGCTAGGTCCGCCAAACAGGTTATGGAGTCCCCCGAGGGCTTCCTCGTATGCCCCGCCTAAAAACATTCCCAGATAATAAGGACCGCCATTTCCATTTCCACCACCATTGCTTCCCAATTCATGGAGAGGCAAGCTTGACTCGCCTCCGATGAACTTATCGATTTTTCCATCACTATCACATGTCAAGTCGGATAAAATTCCCCGAGCTGAAGGACGTTCATCTAGCTTGTGGATGGGAACAATCGGGAATAGTTGATCAATTGCCCAGAAATCAGGAATTGAAGTGAAAACGGACAGATTCACATGATATGTGCGAACGGGGTCAGAAGTCCCAATAGCTTTTGACACAAAGTCACAGACGGCATCCACGGCAGCAAGCTGTTCAATGTCCAAATTACCATCTTTGAACTGTTCCACACATCTCTGTTTCAACTGATCGGCATAAAGCATACATGTATCATACTCTCCGCGAATAGCAGCAGCAGATAGATTCCGGTAATCGGCACGAGCATCATCATTGAGTTTCTCCACGAAGGACTGGAGACTCACAGAGGACAACTCTTGAGAACGAGTAGTTGTTGAAGACACAGCTTCAAATATCAGAACAGAGTGATGAGATACAATTGCTCTGCCACTTTCGCTACAGATCACCGGATGCTTCACATTCTTCCGGTCACAAACAAACCGGACAGCTTGAACAACTGTAGAGGCGTAATCCTGAAGGCCATATCCAACGGAAACATCAGAATCGCAAGATTTGGTACCATCATAGTCAATTCCAAGCCCACCACCAATATCAATGAATTTCATGCCAGCACCAAGGCGGACTAACTCAGAATAAACCTGAGCAGCCTCACCAACACCATCAGCAAGCAACGCTGTTGAAGGGATCTGAGATCCAATATGGAAATGCAGCAACTGAAGACAATCCAACATTCCGGATTCTTCGAGTTTCCTCACCACACGAAGGATCTGAGTTGTTGTAAGCCCAAATTTACCTTTCTCTCCAGAAGTGGATCCAAAATGACCGGAATGTTTGGTCCTAAGCTTAGCCCGGAGCCCAATCACAGGCCGGACCGCCATTTTACGGCTGATGTCAATCACCAAATCAAGCTCCTCTTCTTGTTCAAGCACAATCACAGTGTTCAATTGGAGCTTTCTTGCAACCAAAGCAAGTGAAATGTATTCTGCATCCTTGAATCCGTTGCATACAAGAAGACCCTCCGAGCTGCCCTTGCATAAACAGCTCATGGCTAGGAGGAGCTCTGGTTTTGACCCAGCTTCCAGACCAAACCGGAAACCCGACCCGAATTTGACAATATCTTCAACAACGAACCTATCTTGATTGCATTTAACAGGATAAACACCTTGGTAATGAGCCTCATATCCTTCAGATTGCACAGCGTAATCAAAAGCCGATTGAAGAGACTCCAATCGGTTCTTCAAAACATCAGGAAACCGCACAACGAGTGGAAGCTGTAACCCGAGCCCACCGGAATTAATCGGGTCGGAAGCCTTCTTCACAACCTTAAGGAGATCAATTTCCTGGTGAGGAAGGGTGTCTATACCATGGGGCCTGACAGAAATATCACCGGAAGAATTAACGGTGAAATACGGAGCACCCCATCCATCAACCCGATACAGATCGGATGAAAGCTCCGGTGACCAATGGGTGGTAAGAGGTACAGCGTTTGTCGATGGAGGTACGCCGGAGGAAAAAATCTCCGGTGAGGAAAGGAAGGAATAGCCGAGAGGAGGGGAAACAGCAGATTCTACACAACAACCTAGGGCAGGCATTTTTCTGGCTATAATCGAAGAAAAAGAATGAAAAAATGGAGAAAACTAATATACAGAAATGATTTGTTGACCAATGTTGTAATAGCTGGGGGCTTTAGAACCCGCCGAGGCCAGAGCCCCGGCTACCCCCTCAAAAGAAGCAAAAAAAGAACTTAATCAAAAGATAATCACCTTCTAACACACTCTTACACGACCCGAATATCCCCACACCGACTTCAGAAGGAGCAAATTTTCTTAATCAAAACAAAGAATTAAAATTCAAAACCAACAAAAACACAACCCTAATATTCAAACAAACACCCCACCATACAATTTTTAACCGGAATAGTTCACCGGAGAAGAAGAGAATTGGTCGGAAACCTAAACGGTAACCGGCAAAATGAGATGGTAGAGTTCCGTTTAGGAAAACTGTAAACAACTGTGAAATGAGCGAGAAATGCATGGGAGGGTTCGGTTCATTATATAATGGGTAAATTGGGCCGGGTCATGGGCTTGGATTGGGCTTTATCAAACAAAGTCGGGTTGCCGCGTGGCGTTGGACATCGCAAGAAGATAAGAGGGGATGTAATTACTTCCTCCGTTCATCTTTATTTGTCCAGATATTTGATTTGTCAAAATAAATAGTTGAATAATTTTACTATTTTATTCTTATTAATTATAAGTTATTGAAAAATAATAATAAACTATATAATAATTTTTTAGATTAAACCATTATTTTTAATATATTGAACAAATCAAAATAAACGGAGGAAGTGATTACATGATTGCTTACCGAATGGAGTAAGGAGCTTCGAAGGTTCCCATGATTTGGGATTTTTTTTAAGAAACCAACGGTTGTGATTGTTCCATGTCATCGATCCGAAACTTTGATTCTACTTTGGTGTTTGATGATTCTGTGTTTGTTTGGAGGAGGCGTTATTGTAACTTTTCAATCATCCAGACAGATTTTACTAGTTTATACGTTGATTCAATTTACGTGGTACCTTTCATATTTTGAGAAACAAATTTTTGGAGAAATAATATTATTTTTTTTTACTCTGCTTTCTGTTTTAATTCATGTGAGTTAGAGCCTGTTTGGCATTGCTGTTAAAAATTCCTTATTTCTAAAAGCGTTTTTTAAAAATAGTTTTTTAGAAAAGTGTTTTTTTTAAAAAAGCAATTTGTGTTTGGCAAATTCGTTTCAAAAGTCCTTATGATAAGTAATTTGTGTTTGACTATTTTTTTTTTAAAAAAAAGTACTTTTGAGAGCCAAATTATGGGGAAAAAAAGGCAAGTACCAATGTGCTTTTAATATTAATATTATTTTATAGAGAGAAACTATTTTAAACATCTAATACAAAAACTTTAATTACGTTTTTATTTTAATATTCTTGAAAATATTGAAAAGATGAATCTTTTTGTTATTTGTTACCTTTTTTCTGGATTCAATCATTAATTATTATCTTTTTTTTATAATACTCTAAAGTTTAAGAAAATTCAAATTAAAATAAAATAATACGTAAATTAAGAAAAAAATTGATATTTTTTACTTTTTTTGGGAGGGTTGAAATCTTTAATTGTTACTTTTCTCTTCTTTTTTTTAAATCCTGCAAAAATATTGTTGTCGTCTTTATTTCTAATTCTATAAAATAATATATAAAATATAAAATATAAATAATAATATAAAAACATAAAATAAAATAAAAAGTTTACTATATAAAAATAAAAAATAAAATTCTTGAATGAAACTTAACCAAACTTATAAGATATGTTAATTAATAAATAAGAGATATATAGATAAATATGTATATATGTAAGGGATATATAGTCTTAAAAAAATAATTTTCTGGTTCTGCTTCTACTTTTTTTAAAAAGAAAAATTTTTTTGTTTCTTCCCAGCAGCAGAAAATTTTTTTATCCTTCTATTTAAAAGCAGTTTTAAGGATTTGTCAAACACTTAATTTTTCAAAAAAAATATTTTTTCTCAAAAAAATAATAATTTAGGCCTCTCAACAACAATGTCAAACGGGCTCTTAGTCTAATTTGACACAAAATTTAAAAAAATAATTTTTTTTTTGATATTTATGATTTAAAATAAATTATAAATATTTATGTTGTTATAAATCATATTACTAAAGATAAAATATAAATTGAAACAGAAAAATAATGATTAATCATTCAAAATATTTATAAAACATGAAAGGATTAAAATTAAAATTAAAAAAAATAATTATTTAACCTGCAAAATTTATAAAGTATCATATAAATTGAAACGGATGGATACCTAAATGCAGGAAATTAAATCGCTATATTACTGTGAAATAGGAGTATTTAACTATTTTTAGTTCATACTTTTGAAACCGCCGAAAGAGCATATGATGTGATGAGACGATAATAAGGAACTTGTTCACTTTTATCTTTTGTTCATGTCCGATATTATTGGAGTTTAATTAATTTAAATTCGTATTGAGTAAATTTTACTATAAAAAATGTTTTTTTATTAAAAAAAAAAATTATATTCAAGATGCAAATTTAAAATTTTTAGTCAAAAAGGAAGAAATCTCATTCACTGTACCACATTCTTTGATGGTGTTTACTTATAATTAGAGTTGCAAGTGTTCGATTAAAAAAAACACATCGAAGGCTTCTTTTTCCTTCATCTTTTTAAAATCTTTTTTTTTTGGGGTTTTCGTGTTTTTGATTTTTTTCGTGTTTTTTCAATAAAGTATGTATACAAATATATAATTAACTTGTGTTTCAAATATTTTTTTAGTCCTATCAAAATACAATTATTTAAGGTGTTTCTTAAGAAAATAACACAAAATATAATATAAATGATGACACCAAAATATTCGACAAAAAATATAATGAAATCACATAAAATAAATATTGCAAATAAATAGCTCATTCTGAAAATGATCATAACTTTTAAAAAATCATGCTAAAATAAGTCTATTAAGTATGTTAATTACATGACTAAACATCAAAGAAAAACTAAAATTAGGTTATATATTTTAACTGTTTAAACCAATGTAAAACTAAAGAATAAATATTCAACATTATTATCATCTTAGTATTGAATTGATTTTTTTATGTTAGCATCAATATTGATTAAAATTTGCAAATAAATAAATCGAGAATGAAATTATTTTTACAGGAACTTTCACATATAGCCACTCAAAATATTTTAATTATACTCCATAGCTATAGTTGATAATTACAATTCATAACTACATGTTATAAGGAAGAGGGTGGTGAGCGAGACTAAGAGAGAGAGGAGAGAGGCGAGCGAGAGAGGCAGAAAGTGGAGATAGGCGAATTGTATATGTATAACTATCAAAATAATGTATAAATGTAACTGATATACATATGTATTTGTATATCTGGTGAGCGAGACTGGGAGAGGGAGGAGAGAGGCGAGCGAGACTGGGAGAGAGTGGAAAGAGGCGAATTGTATATGTATATATGTCGAATTATACATATGTATATATGTCGAATTAATTGTATATATGTATATGTATCAAGTATTGTATTTGTATATCTACATATAATTTGAATTCATATACAATTGAATCGAGTTAAAACATTTGTATTGTATATCCAATCTCTCTCGTTTTATACAAACACAAATGTATAATTTGTGTTTGTATAAAGCGAGAGAGAGAACTGGGCAGGGCAAGATCCAATCTCTCTTGCTTTATACAAACACAAATTATACATTTGTGTTGTATAAAGCGAGAGAGAGAGAAAGACAAAAGAGAACTGGGCAGGGGAAGATTTGTATATGTATAATTATAAGTGTATAGGGAGGAGAGATATGTATATGTATTTGTATATCCCGTCTCTCTCGCTTTATACAAACACAAATTATACATATGTGTTTGTATAAAGTGAGAGAGAGATTGACAGAAGAGAAGAGAGAGAGAGAGAGAGACTGGGCAGGAAGAGGAGAGTGGCGAGCGAGAATTCCAGAGAGATGGGGGAGAGGCGCTAGAGAGAGAGGAAGAGAGGGGAGAGGCGAGAGGCGAGAGAGAGAATAAAACTATACCTTAAAGTTAGTTTCGAATTATAATTAATGCAAACTATAGCTATGGTAGATAATTAAGTAGTATAAGTTTGCTTAGCTACGTAATTTTCCCTTAATAATTTACGTTAAATTTAGGAATATTTTTCAATGCTTCTCATTTTTTTAATTAGAGTTTCAAGTATTTGGTCAAAAAACACATTCAAGGCTTCTTTAAAAAACTTTTTCTAAGTCCCAATTAAAAGTCTGAATCTTTTCCTTCACAAAACCCAAAATAAGAGAAAAAAAAATAAAAAATTAAACAAGTGGAAAGATAGGACAACAAAAATTAACAGAACAAACAACAGGAAACAAAATCAAATTTGTCTACAGATGACAATCAAGATGAAAAAAATATACTTTCTCTATTCCCTTTTCCTTTCATATTTGAATTTATCACATTCATTAAAAAAGAAGAAAAATAATATTCACATAACAATTTTATTATGCTATTCCTATTAATTGATATTTATTATTAGATTTAAAAAAATAATTTAGAAAATAAATTGTTAATATTAAAATAAAATTAAAAAAAAAATATCTTTTCTTAAAATGTAAAAAGTGACAAGGAAAAAACAAAAAAATATTTTTAAAATATTAGACAAGTAAAAATGAACGGATAAAATACAATGCTCCCTCTAATCAATAACTAGATTTTTAAGGCTTTTTTCTTTGTTCAAATAAATGAATAGTTCAAAGTTCAAAATAAATGTTTGAATTTTTTTCATTTTTACCCTTCATTGTCTAGGTAATAAGTTTAAGAGAGTTAATTGCTCATATTTATAATTTTACTTTGAATTATTTCTAATTTTTAAGAATAATTTCAGAATAATTAAAAGGACAAAAGTAAAAAGTGATATTTTTTTGTCCTAAATTTTTTTTTCGTTAATGTATGTACATACGATTGATGATTTGTATGCTCAAGAATTCCGAAAAGAAAATTGTTGCTGCACATTCAAATTCCAAAAAAAAATAAAAATAAAGAATCTAAAAGGATTGAATTAAAAAGAATCAAACCGGATAGAAAAAATTGTTCGATTCAATATTCGATATTCAATTACAAAAAATTGAAAATAATTTTAAAAAAAAGAATATATCGAAGAATCGAATATTCAACCCTACTCCCAATCAAATCATCATTCATAAAAGAGAGAGTTTTGAAGGAAACAAGTGGTGCATATTGGAAAGGTCCTCAACATTCAACAACCTTATCTTTCATTGACTTTGAATTTTGAGTGACTCATAATAACTCTTGACACACGGAAGTTCCTCTCCAGTTGTTCTCGACGTAATATATAAACGTGTTATTTAGTTTAATTTCATTTAATATTTTTATTTTTAAATTTTTGATATATGATTTAAATTTATATAAAAATAAATATGTATGTATAATTTGTTTAATTTTATGTATAAGTACAAGTGTTTGCTTATATAGTTAAAGTTGGAAGATATAAATATCAATTGACGCATTTCTCAGAGTGGCTCAATAGTTTGAGCTTGGGACTTTCATGTTGGAGGTTTCAAGTTTGAAATTCCTTGCCAGTCAAAGTAAGGAATATATATGCCTTCTAGGTTGAGTTTGTCGCACTGGACTTCTCTAGTTATGATTACCTCTCCTGTGTGATTTGCAAGCTATTGCATAGGAGCGGAGGTTTTATCCTGTATGGTGAGGACAGCAGTTGCGGATTTCTTTTATCATAAATTATTTTGTGATATTATTTAACTTGATACGATGTTTAATTAAGAAAAAAATATGATTTAAAATAATTTTTGGATATTTATATAATTATAAATTATTTTATTAAAATGATCTCTCAACATACTAAAAAAAAACGTGTCACAAGATGGAGTATTATATATATCGTCTTTTTTTAAATCTTTTTAATGCTCGGGGGACCACATACAGATACAACCCTACCCCAAATGAAATTCAAACTCAGCATAGACATGGATTTTTCAATATATGTGTGCAAAATTTCACTATTTTCCTCAACAACCCTCTTTGGTGCTACTCCCACTAACCACCACTAGGTCGATTTTTCAAAATAATACCCCATCCTTTTAAATTATTTGTTCGATTTTACTTTTATACAGAGTTTATGAAAATAAAATAATTAAAATTTTAAATTTTATGATACTAAATTAAAGATATGTATAATATATTAAAATGTTCTTTCATTTTATATATGGTGTTAAACATGTCATGAGAAAAATTAAAATTAAAGTTGTCAAAAAATAACAGATACATTCTTTTTTAAATAATTAAAATAAAAAATAGAACAAACAAATTGAAATGGGAGAATACTATAAACATTTTCTAAACAAATAATAGTTCAAACACAAAATGTGTTTGGTAGGTGTATATTTTTCCTTTATGAAAGCTCTACTTCTTTTTTTTCGAGTAATTTAGATTTATAATAACAAGTGAGGTTTTTGTAAAAAAAAAGAAAAGAAATCATAACCAACAACCTCTTTTGGTGAATTACAAGAGTTAATTCCTCGTATGATTACTTAACTTACTTGCCAAGTAAAGTTATTTATATTTTTTTATTTCACTAAAGTCACTCAAGTTCATATATTTGTCATTGTTTTGTCTATGAGGTTAGTAGGCAACACTCTTTGGAATATAACAAGCATATCAATTAAATTAAAAGTGATCGATATAGAGTAATTTACGTTTCTTTTTCTAGAGAACATAAGCGATTGATATAAACACTTTTTCGAAAAGGTCATATTCCTTTTGTAAAATAAACACACTTTTCACTAGTTATTTTAACTCAGTTCAACTATTTCAACGATAATACCAAAAATGTTCAAGCTATAAAATCCAAACTATGTTACAATTATTTCAATCATAGTATCTCCTCAAATAATTACTCCAATATATAAACGCCCTAAATTCTGTATGATACGCCCTAAATGGGCAGACTTCAGCCACACCTTTTTGCATGTGTAGTTCTTGTAATATGAGTTTTTATAGAGTTGTTATCGCTTTTATTTCGTTGCTGAGAGTATAGTAAAAATTATGAGTTTTGTAATATGAATCGAGTTTGACTTCTTGGGAAGAAGTTAGAACAGTTAGAGTTAACTGTTGAGTTCAGGTACTAGAGTTAGTCCCTCAAATTGTTGAGTTGTAATCTAAAACATTGCTCTTAAGAGGTTATAAAAAGATTGGTGGTTGAAATCCTACGCAAGGTAAATCGTGATTTTTTATTCTCTTGAACAAAGAGTTTTCCATGATAAATTTGTGTCTTGTTAGTTCTATCATTACTGCGTATTGTGTTGAAGGAACCATTTTCTAATACGTGGATTGAGGTAAAGTAGTTCTTTCAAACATTAACTTAATATTAAACAAAGAAATATAACGTCAGGCAAAAAATAAAAATAAAGCAACAACACATTTTAAAAAGTTATAAAATGAATTTTTAAATTTTTAAATATTAATTACATTTTGTAACACCCATAAAGTATCCTAAGTAATAATGTATATAATACATCAATTGCACCAAATAAATTTAAAAAGTACAAAATTATAAATAATTATAATAAATAATAATTATTAATTGATATTTTACCAACTAATTAAAATTAATAGATGAATTTTAGTTTTAAAGTAATCATTACATGATCAAAGTGAGCCAACTGAGGTAATAGAAGAATAATCACTAAAAAAATTGAGCAAATCTTGTTGCATTTTATTGAAAGCTATTTAATTTCACCAAATATCGGAAATATATTTGCTCTTTTTATTATCAAGAAACATAGCAATAAGAGTTTCTTGGAATGCAAAATCTTTGGGCATAATTAAAGGGTTAGGAGGTTCTTTGTGGTGCCTTTAATTTTGGTACATCTATAGCTAGATAAATTGTGTGAATGTTTATATTGCCCATCTCATACGTTTAGAATTAAATAATATTAAATTGAAATTATCTTTAACTAGTTAGGTTACTAGTATTTGTTCCTCCAATCACTACAAAGATTAAAAAATGAATCAAAGAAATAATCTTATGATCAATATATGATGATTAAATAATTTATACATCAAGGAATAAAAGAGAAAATAGCTAAGTCATTGAAAGGGAAAGGTGTATTCACAAGAAACACGAGATACATAAGATATGTTCTATCGATAGAACAAACAAAACTAGTGTATGATATCGCGATATCATGTGTTTGATGATATCTATCTCTTTACGGGAGTAATTAAATTAGCTAATAAAAATATGACCCATTTAATTCATTCAAATTTTATTTATTAGCACAATTTATTTTGATTCGTGTAAATTTAATATATTAAGAAGTTGCGCTGATTTAGTCTTGGCATGTAATCTAAATTAAATTGATTTTCAAGATATCCTGACAAAATATTTAAATAATTTTTTTTATTTAACGTATTATTATATATAGCTACAATGAAGAGGAATATTTTAATTTTTTTTGGAATAATTGCACAAAAGTACAAGTCACAACATAACATTGCATCTACATAGTCAAATTTTTAAGTTTTTCAATCGCATAACCTTTATTTTTCTATAGAAATGTTCAAAACTCGGTATACAACATTATACGACCGGTATTTAACATTATATAAAACTCCATTTTGAATAATAATGTTTAAAAACTTGATCTACAATATTATACTTCTATTATACAATATTATATATCAGATATAAAACATTATATAAAATTTTATTTTTTTACAACAATTTCCAAGAACTCGATATACAATATTATACCTTTAGTATACAAACATTATGCAATAAGAGGTGTTTATACAATATTCTACAACATTATAACATGTTTTTATAAATCCATACACATTATTACACAATATTATACCAACACTTCATCTTCTTTTTTGAATCCAATCACCAAGTCCATCCAAACCTCCTTAAAAATTGCACTAAATCACCCTATATTTCAGATTTAAGCTCCTCAATTTATACTCGATTTTTTATAATAATACTATTCAAAACAGAGCTTATTTGGAATATCTAATTTTCAAACTTCAATAATTGTCGCCTATATATATGGAGTTCCTGCTTCATGTTCTTGCTCTCAGCTACAATTTATTTCTGATATATGTGTGGTATACAATGAAGAATAATCTTTTTTAGATTAATTTAAAACGAATTTATGTCACATAAAATGAGATAGTAAACCCATAAAATAAAAATAAAAGTGGTGATATTACAACTACAATTTATTTCTGATATACATGGTATACGGAGAAAAGTACATGCCCTTTCGAAGTCATTAAAGTTCCTCCAACTTCTTCTTTTTCATGGGAAATTAAAACAATATTATACTGTGCATTACTGTTTCATAAAGAGAGTATAATATTTTAAGGGGGTAAAAAGTACATGGCTACCACAATAATATTGCAAATGGAAGAAAATAAAAAGTACAAAAGGAAAACTTGTTAGGTCAAGGAATAAATAAAAAATATGTTGAGGCCCTTATTCAATATCGCACAAAGACAAGTTAAAACAAATTGTACAACAACATATTCAATGTACTTTCACTAAGGGAATCTGAGTTGAGTAGAGCGTACTCATGCCTTATCTTTACCTTAGATCAATGAGGTAGAGAGATTGTTTTCGATAGACAGGTGCCACAATGACCAAAAAAACAGTTTAAAAAAAGACCTAATGAAAGAACCAATAACAATATCAAATAACAACAAATAGTAGCAGAACTACAACAACAATTATGTAGTCAGACTATACAAAACAACATATATATATATATATTTTGATAACATAAATCAAAGAATATGGACCTACAGGAGTAGAACTAAGCCTACTAGTAAGGGAAAAGTGTAAAGAAAATTACTAATTGCACATGGAGACAAATGATTGGAAAGACTTAACCAATCCTTTTATCTTTTAATTATATGTCCTAAACTAGAAATCCAAATAAAGCAGCAAGTTAGCTGTTGATATCAACTTCATTAATTAACTAGCACTAATTAATATACAACTAATCTGTACCCTAAACCTAATATCATTACGTAGAAAGCACACGGAAAAGGGGAAACAAATGTTTTAAAAACAGATTAAGTTTGTTAAATTTGTGACAAATAGGATCCAACAAAACCTAATCCTTTATCATCAGGTCAAGTTTCACTATCCTTGATCAAAAATAGATGCTAAGATTTTTAAATTATGATATAATTCAACATTTGGCACTTTTTGAATTTATGATAATAGAGGCAAGAATAATATAATACATTTAAATAATTTTGAATATATATGTTTAATTCAAATTGAAGATATTATAAACTGGAATAAAGGAAATGAAAACATGAGGCACCAACGGTGTCTTTAGTAACTATACTTTATCCACACAATCAAGACATACGATAAGGCATTATAATATTATAGTCGCTTATGGTTATAACGTAATGGGTGAAAAATACAAATTTAATTTTTTCACCTTTAGCACACAATTAATGTGCTATATGACTTTCAATGAACGCAGAGGCATATCGGATCTCGAGATGAGGGGTGCATTATTGTAAAAAGGTGGATCTAAGATTTAAATTTGATCGGATATATCTATACATATATAAGATTCAGGTTTTTAACCTCACTTAGAGAGGTGCACCCAATTATCGTCACATAATATGATACTCCGAGTATGGGTTCACACATCTATATTTCAATATTTTAAAAAAAATATAACACTATTATATATGATCTCGGGAGGGGAGCATGGGTTCACGTGAACCCAGTGACCCCCCTTAGATACACCACCGAATGAACGTATCAAGTTTTAACGACACTTAAATTCCATAAAGTCATATAGAGCATTAAATTAGTGCGCTATATGAATCATTAAAATTAGGCCAGACTCCATTTCTATCCTAGTTCATCTCATTCATCCTCAATTTTTTGTTCTTCCTTCACATTTTGTTGAAAAATTAGTCATGTCTCAAGAGTCCAAAACCTCAATATTTTCTATGCAGCCCTATATCTACATGTGCAGAGATTAATATATGATCAAGTAAGATTTTGGGATTGTAAAAATGCAGAAAGTAAGATTTTGTGTTCTGTTTATATAACAACAAACATGTAGATTATACATTTTAGTTTGTTTGTTAATTTTTGTAGGAAAACGATGGATACGATTAGTTTCGTTGGGAAAATAATTTTCCGATAAAGAGAAAACCTACGATTGACAAGAATGTGAGGTTTAGTGCACAGTTTAACTTGAATAGAGTTGAAAAAAATTGAGATTTTCTTAGGTCCTTACTAATGGACGGTCTATCTGCTATCGATGATTTGAAAGAGAAATTGATGAAAATGAGAAAAAAAAATCAATCTGTTTGAAACTGATTTGTGGTTTTCTTTTGTTTGTATTTTGAAAGTGTTACATAATTGGTTAGGATTTTATTTGATTTTATGTAATGTTTTTTTTGTTGTTGTTGTTGTATTTGCAATTTTTATGTATTATGTATTTTTTTTATGTATAAATCTAATGTACTATTTAATTGGCCTTTTGTGAATTTTAATTTTATCTATGCATTTTCTATGAAATATGAAATGTTGCATTTTTTATGTTTTATAAATAAAATATAAAATTAAATTCATCATTTTTAAGATTAATGACATCATCACATATTAAAAATATAAATTTAATTATCAAATTCTCAACATCAAGATTTTCATAGATGTTAGTTTCAAATCGGTTGGTGATGTTTGTTCCTTGGCCAATTTGAGCATGTAAAATCAACAATGTCTTGCTAGCATTATATTTTTGAGATTTTTCAAGTCACCAACGAGACGTTCTGATTCGACGTATCAAATCGATATATCCGTTCGCAATGTAATAATATTCACATGAATCTAAAAATTTTACCTTGTAGATATCGTCATTACACTCTATTAGAAGGTAAGACATGTATTCATCTAGCTCAAATTCACGGTAATTTGGTGATAAATCACCGAATTAACTTCTATGATTTGAATTATCATCATTACTGACATTTGAATTCTTTGAAAAGAATATTGATCAATCTACATTTTTAGAGAAAATGATCAAAATAGTCCTTAATGTATGGACTTAGATTGATTTGGTCCCTGATATATGCAGCTTATGGAAAAGGTCCTTTATCTATGCTAAGAGCTCAGTAATTTAGTCTTTCACCCTAAAAATCTAACAACACAAAAAAACTCTGTCAAATTTAACAGAGGTGTGCAACTCACGTGACATACAAAAATTTTAAACAAAACCTTTATCTTCTTGGTTCAGTTCCAAAGTGTGAAAATTCCTGCCTTTCCAACAAAAAATCATTTTCTTGTAAAATCAATCGACACAAATTTTTTCATTGTTGAACGATGTTAATCAAAAGAAACTCCATGGGATCGAGCCTTTGTTATAGTAAGAATTTATTTTGCTTTTAGTCGAGGCATTGCTATCACGGGGATGTTGTGAATCAAATCATGGAACAAATTGGAGTATTACTATCTCTTGACAAAGCTACTATGATCAAAACAAAAGGATATGAAGCTAAGGCAAGAGTAGAAGTACACTTGGCTAAGGAACTACATGGTTGTGTTTGGGTAGGTTTTGACGAAGGTGAAAAAGATGACTACTGACACAATCATCTAAATTGTTGTTTATCAAACACAAAAGAGTAGAACAACAAAAATTGTAAATTGACAGATTGGAGAAACTGGAATCATGAACTAGATGCATTCCGATAAGATGATGAGAATCAAATTTAACATTTCAAAGTTATTGAGTAGAATGTCGCACTCGAAGAAAATGTGGAAACATAGGAAGTTGTCGAGAATCAATGAAGCGAAAAAATGATTGACTCGAAGAAATTATGATATGATTCATTTTTCTTTGTGCTTGTATTGTTGTAGTATTAGTCGATAACATTTAAGGTGGTCATTTGAAGGTCAATATATTGTGGAAAACTGCTGATGCATTACGTTCCACATGATAACCTTGAATTTCATTTAGGGGTGTTATAAACAAGTCATATCGTGTCTTTATAATGTTTTAGCTATATCGTCTCAATGATCCTATCAGAATTCGCTCTAAAATCCATTCCTAGTTTGAAATCGTGATCTAATATTTTGGTGACCACCATCTTAGGATCTGAGTCATCATTTTCTCAAATTCTTTGCCAAATATTCAGTCCATTGTGTGGAAAGTAGATTCGTCCAATTAATTAATAAGGGACATTGAGCGGATAGGATTGTTGGCCTCTTCCTATATTACTATGTCTCGTCTAACCCATTTATATTCTATGCCCTGGTGTAGTGTGGAAAGAAACATCCTACTAGATAAATACAAGGTTAATCCATCGATATATTGTATATGAAGTTGATGCATTCATCATGTGAAATAGGATTGAAAATTCTACTGATTCAATTTATAGTACCAGATAGACACAAGGTTTTAGAAAGGTCCTAGGAAGTCTCATAAGCCACGTCGAGTAGAGTCTTGTTCATGAGTGTGAACAACGTCACATTTATGAATGAGAGGCTACAAGATGACTGGGAAATTCCACTTCTTTCATTATTCTAAAGTCGTGCCGTAGAGTTTAACTCTATATGTCTCTCTCCTAATCCCTATCCTATGTGTTTCAGGATATGGCGACTCGAAGGACTTACGCAAGGAGAAATGCGAGAGAGAATGTGGAACAAAAAGCTCCTCCTCAAGTTCCGGCCGACCCTTTGGCCGAACAAGTGACCAATGTGGAGTTTAGGGCTACTTTTCAAGTGTTGGCTCAAGCCATGACGGAGGTTGTGGCTCCCGTGAACCCAAATGAGGGTACGGCGGCATCTAGAGTGAGGGACTTCACTAGAATGAATCCTTCGGAGTTTCATGGTTCTAAGGTTGAGGAAGACTTCAAGAGTTCATTGATGAGGTTTATAAGGTGCTAATGATCATGGATGTGACGTTGGAGGAAAAGGCAGAGTTGGCCGCTTATCAACTCATGGGTGTGGTCCAAGTGTGGTTTGAAGAATGGAAGAGTGAGAGGGCGGTTAATGAGGGTCCTCTTGATTGGGAGAAATTAAAGGTTGCTTTCCTTGATAGGTTCTTTCCTCTTGAGATGAGGAAAGCAAGGGTGCTCGAGTTCATCAACCTTTGCCAAGGAAGCATGAGTGTGAAAGAGTATGCTTTGAAGTTCACACAATTGTCTCGATATGCTCCTTCTATGGTTGCCGATCCTAGGGCAAGGATGAGTAAGTTCGTGTCGGGAGTGTCCGAATTGGTGGTCAAGGAATGTCGTACCACTATGCTTATCCATGATATGGACATTTCTCGCCTAATGGTTCATGCTCAACAAATATAAGAGAAACTCAAGGAAAGGTCTAGGGAGGCAAAGAGGGCTAAGACCGGTGATGGTAATTTCTCACACTCAACGTCCGATGGACATGGTCGTCCTAGATTTTGACAAAAGTTCTCCGGTCAAGGTTCCTCCAATGCTCCTCCTAAGTTCAACAAGGATAGGGTGTCTAACCCTAAGCCTCAAGGAGGAAACAGTGGTGGCTTTTCATCGATTACTTGTGCTAAGTGTGGGAAAAAGCATGAGGGTAAATGTCTAGCCGGTTCTAATGCATGCTTTGGTTGTGGCAAGATGGATCACAAGATAAGGGATTGTCCCTTAGTGGCTAAAAATGAAGGGATAATCGTCGACGAACTCAACCTCAAAATTCGTCGGGCTCTTGTGGGAATCAAAAGCAAAACCGATTCTATGCACTTCAAGCTTGCCATGAGCAAGAGGGTTCTCCCGATGTGGTTACCGATATGTTGAAAGTCTTTCACTTTGATGTATATGCTTTGCTTGACCCCGACGCTACTTTGTCTTTTTGTGATGCCATATATGGCCATGAAGTTTGATGTTATTCCGGATGTGTTGTTAGATCCCTTTTGTGTCTCTACTCCTATTGGTGAATCTATTGTGGCTAAGAGAGTATAGAAATTGTCCCGTCTCCTTATCCCATAGAGTCACTCATATTGATCTTGTAGAGCTTGATATGTTAGATTTTGATGCTATTCTTGGGATGGATTGGTGGCATTCTTATTATGCCTCTATTGATTGTAGAGCCCGTGTGGTCAAATTTCAATTCCCAAATGAGCCTATCCTAGAGTGGAAGGGGGGGGGGAATTCTATGCCTAAGGGTCAATTTGTGTCTTGTCTTAAAGCTAGGATGATGATTTCTAAGGGTTCCATTTACCATCTTGTTAGGGTGAGAGATATGGATTCCGAAACCCCTACTCTTGAGTCGGTCCCCGTTGTTAATGAGTTTCCGGAAGTGTTTCCCGATGATTTTCCCGGTATTCCTCCCGAAAGAGAAACAGACTTCGGTATTGACCTTCTCCCCGATATGCAACCTATATCTATTCTTCCTTATAGAATGGCTCCGGCGAAACTTAAGGAATTGAAGGAACAATTGAAAGACTTGTTGGATAAGGGTTTCATCTGACCAAGTATTTCTCCATGGGGTGCTCCGGTCTTGTTTGTTAGGAAGAAATATGGTTCACTTCGGATGTGCATTGACTACTGTCAATTGAACAAGGTTACCATTAAGAATAAGTATCCTCTTCCAAGAATAGATGACTTGTTTGATCAACTCCAAGGGGCTAGTTACTTCTCTAAGGTTGATCTTCATTCGGGTTATCACCAATTGAGGGTGAAGGAAGATGACATCCCTAAGATGGCTTTTCGGACTAGGTATGGTCACTACGAGTTCTTGGTAATGTCGTTTGGACTGACAAATGCTCCGGCCGCATTTATGGGTTTGATGAATAGGGTACTTAGACAATACCTTGATATGTTCGTGATCGTGTTAATTGATGATATCTTGATATATTCAAGAAGTTAGGATGAGCATACCAATCATTTGGGGATTGTGTTGCAAGTCCTCAAGGACCAACAACTCTTTGTAAAGTTTAGTAAATGTGAGTTTTGACTAAGGTCCGTGGCTTTTCTTAGTCACATTGTCTCTGATAAAGGTATCGAGGTAGATCCTAAGAAGACGGATGCAGTCAAGAATTCGCCTAGACCTCTATCACCTTCAGATATTCGAAGCTTTTTGGGTTTGGCTGGCTATTATAGGAGATTTGTTAAAGGGTTTTCTTCGATTGCTTCTCCATTGACGGCTTTGACTCAAAAGAAGGTTAAGTTCATATGGTTCGAAGCATGTGAGAAGAGTTTCCAAGAGTTGAAAGATAGACTTACTTCGGCTCCGGTGTTGACTTTGCCAGAAGGGTCCGATGGATTTGTGGTTTATTGTGATGCTTCGAGAATTGGGCTAGGATGTGTCCTTATGCAAAATGGGAAAGTCATTGCCTATGCTTCAAGGCAACTTAAGATTCATGAAAAGAACTATCCTACCCATGACTTAGAGTTAGCGGCGGTTGTGTTTGCTTTAAAGATTTGGAAGCATTAGTTGTATGGTGTGCATGTTGATATTTTTACCGACCACAAGGGTTTGCAATATGTGTTTAAACAGTAAGATTTAAATCTTTGCCAAAGAAGGTGGTTTGAGTTGTTAAAGGACTATGACATGAGTGTCCTCTATCACCCCAGTAAGACGAACGTGGTGGCGGATGCCCTTAGTCGATTGTCTATGGGTAGTGTTGCTTATGTTGAGGATGGTAAGAAAGAGTTGGTACGTGATGTTCATGGGTTGGCCCGATTGGGTGTTCGGTTGGTTGATTCCATGAAAGGTGGTGTTATGGTTTATAATGGTTCCGAATCGTCTTTTGTGCATGATCTGAAGGCTAAGCAAGATCTTGATCCTAATTTTTTTGAAATGAAGGAAACGGTGCTAAAGAAGTCCGTTGAGGCTTTCTCCCAAGGGGGAGATGGAGTACTACGATATCAAGGTCGCTTGTGTGTTCCTGATGTAGATGACTTAAGAGGATAAATTTTATCGAAAGCCCATAGTTCTCGATATTCCATTCACCCGGGAGCTACCAAGATGTACCGTAATTTGCGGGAGATCTATTGGTGGAATGGGATAAAGAAGGATATTGCGGAGTTTGTGGCTAAATGGCCTGATTGTCAACAAGTGAAAGTTGAGCACCAAAAGCTGGGAAGTTTGTCCCAAAATATTACTTGGAAGTGGGAAGATTTCTATATGGACTTTATTGTTGGTTTACCATGCACCCGGCGACAACATGATTCGATTTGGGTCATTGTAGATCGAATGACGAAATCAGCCCATTTCATTCCCGTCAAGGTTTCTTATTCGACCGAGGATTATTCTAAATTGTACTTGAGGGAAATGGTTAGGTTGCATGGAGTGCCTTTATCCATTATCTCCGATCGTGGTGCACAATTCACTTCTCAATTTTGGAACTCCTTCCAAAAGGGTCTTGGTAATCTTGTTAAGCTTAATACGACCTTTCATCCTCAAACCGATGGGCAAGCGGAGCGTACTATCCAAACTTTGAAAGATATGTTGAGAGCTTGCATAATTGATTTCAAGGGTAATTGGGATGATCATTTGCCTTTGATTGAATTTGCTTAAAATAATAGCTACCATTCCAGTATTGGTATGACTCAATTTGAAGCTCTTTATGGTAGGAGGTGTCTCCTATAGGTTAGTTGAAGTTGGTTTGATAGGTCCCGAATTGGTGCATGAAGCTATGGAGAAAGTTCGGCTTATTAGAGAAAGGTTGAAAATGACTCAAATTCGACAAAAGTCGTATGCCGATGATAGAAGAAGAGATTTAGAATTTGATGTTGATGATTGGGTCTACTTAAAAATCTCACCCATGAAGGGTGTAATGAGGTTTGGAAAGAAAGGGAAGTTTATTCCCCGTTATGTGGGCCCATATCAAATTTTGAGACGTGTTGGTAAGGTTGCTTATGAACTTGACTTGCCTAATGTTTTGACATCGGTGCATCCGGTTTTCCATGTCTCATTGCTGAAGAAATGTGTTGGTGATCTGATATCTATAGTGCCATTGGAGAGTCTTGGCATAAATGATAGCCTTTCCTATGAAGAAGTTCCGGTTGAGATTTTAGACCGGCAAGTCCGAAAGTTAAGGAATAAAGAAATTGCTTTCATAAAAGTTCTTTAGAGGAATCAATTAGTTGAAGGTGCTACTTGGAAGGCCGAGGCCGATATGATGTCCCGATATCCTCATCTCTTTCCCTGCGACCCTACTCTAGCTTGAGGTATTTAGTTTCTCATGGTTCATTCTTTTGGTTTCATGCGTCTTAGTTGTTTCCATGATTCCTCATATATGCATGTCCATGAAAGGTTTAAATTTTGAGAAAATGAGCTAGCTTGATTGATTTCTTTATGTTTATATGCATTTGAGTATGAATTGCATTAAATCCTCATGAAGTGATGTTTTGGACATGTTTTAGCTGGGAGTTGATGTTTCCTCCTCGGATATGTGCATTTATGTGATTGTATGCTATGTTGGGCTGTTAGATTAAGTTCTTACCCTCCCTATGATGTCTTGATTTCCATTCGAGGACGAATGTCCCCAATGGGGAGATATTGTAACACCTCGGATCTTGAAAAGAAGAAAGTTGTAGGTTTTTGGAACCCTGGTGCCAGTACCAACGGAGCCACCTACGGCCCGTGGACTGATCTACGGTCCGTAGGTAGGGCCCGTGATTAGCTAGCCCAAGTTCCCTTATTATGTCAAGCGTCACTACCTCTTTACGGTTCACCAGGACAGTCCGTCATTCAATGTACGGACCGTAGGTAGGTCTCGTAGGTGAGACCCTGACTTAGTGAATCTTCAGGGCCTAAAGTCAAACCTACGGTGGCCATGTACGGACCGTAGGTTGCACCAGAGACCGTACATGGTGACCCGTTGTTGGGGATCTAAAGTTGGAAAATTCTCTGAATCTTTCTACGGTGGAACAGGACGGTCCATAGGTTGACTTACGGACCGTAGGTCCAATCGTAGATGGGGCCCGACATTTATTTTAAAGGGGTCTTTTGGTCTTTTCACCCAATGACTTATTTACGTACTTAAGCCGGTTCCTTACCCTTCTTAACACTATATAAGTCCTTTTAATCCTAAAATCTGCCTTTTCCAATCACTTTACAAAATTCTCTCAACCTCTCCCAAATAATTCTTCTCGAGAAAAGCTTGAAGAAGAAGGAGAAAGAGCTAGAGTTTTCAAGAAAACTTTCCTAATCCTCCATTGGTTTCAAGATTTTGGCATTAAGGTATGATGATCTTCATCTATGGAGCCCATTCCTCCATAGAGTCCCTAAAATCTTCAATTTTCAAGTATCAAATTCCCAAATTGATTTAAGGGTTTTTCTTCTATGAGTGGGTTCTTTCAATTATGATCAAATTACTTTCAATTATGATTTTCTAAGTATGAATTGTGTTGAATTACATGTTTTAGGAAGAATCCCCATGAACCCATATGAGTTCCCCTAAAATTGAGATTTATGCATTGATGATGGGTTGAATTATGAAGAAGATGAATTTTTATGAAGTTACATGAACCCATGCATGTTTTAATGATTTCTAAAGCTATGATTCATGATGAATTGATGAATGATGAAAAGATGGGTTTTATGAAAGTATGCATGTTCAATTATGAAATTTATGATGTTTTAAGAATGCTTTGAGGTTGAGGTCTCAATGATGATAATTGTTGCATAGTGAAAGGTTTTCTCACTTAATTGCTCAATTGATGAATGTGAAAGGATTTTCTCACATAATGGATTCATAACATGTTGAAAGGTCTTTCTCAACTCAAGTTGAATCAAAGGTTTAAGGAGCTATTCTAATTATGTAAGCTTGGATTGGTAACCCTAGTTGTACCTTTCCATGGATAATGATGTGAAT
Organism: Solanum appendiculatum; assembly: GCA_018342035.1. Lineage (NCBI taxonomy): Eukaryota > Viridiplantae > Streptophyta > Magnoliopsida > Solanales > Solanaceae > Solanum > Solanum appendiculatum. Next base: position 518,183 of record JAGDQO010000320.1, read on the forward strand.
TATGATTAAATGACTATTATGTGGGATTTAAGCTTAGCACCGAGAGGATATTGAGATGAAAGCTCTCCCATTAGTAGAGGCCGGGTTTCTATTATCAATCTCCTTATCCCATACCTATGTGCCCCTATAGTATGTCTTGAATAGACCTTATATTAGCTAGTGGATCCACGTAAGCTAGATGTTATGGGTCCTACCTTGGCAAGTAGGATGGCCCTTCCGATGTAGGGAGTATGTCGAATTCCATGTTGATAGCTCACATGGTCTTATATGTCGGTTAAGGCTAACTTCCCACAATAATGAACTAAAGTGCTTTTAAGGTGTTTTCCCAAGTAAAGTAAAGATGTTTAGCTTGCATTGATCATGTTTATGACTTATGATTTCTAACCTTTTTCATGGATTAGCTTGATCATTGCATGATGTGAAAATGTCCCCTTTTGCATGTTTAAATGGTTTAATGCATGGTTATCATACTTGGTGCATTTTTGTACTAACGCATACTCTTGCCTACATTTTCTTATAAGTGTAGGATCCGGCTCATCCCCATCTCATCGTGGTTAGTTCGTGGTATCCGAGATCTTGAAGAATTTGGTGAGTCCTCATATGTTCGAGGACGTAGCCACATTTACTTTTATGTCATTTACTTCCTTTCAAAGACTTTGTATGGGTTACGTCCCAATGTTCTTTCTATTATATGAAGTTAGATGGCTTTAAGACTATATGTTTAGACTTCCACAATTTTCTTAAACTCTTTGATATGAAATTGTCTTTTGAACTCTTTAAATTCTATGAGCTTGGGTTATGTATGCTAAGTGGCTTGTATAAGGCCTTTCGGGGTCCTGTACACCATGTCACATCTAGGGGTACCTTGGGTCGTGACAACTTGGACATTGCTTCTTGTCACATATGTCATTCCGATCCCAACCTCTTTTAAGTGTATCCAACGATGAAGTCAAGTGCAGGATTGTGTATGATTCCCTGTGGCGGTAACAAAGCATGATCTTGTTAGTTTAAAGAATCTATCTGTGGGATCTGGAACTCATGAGCAACACTATGATGAACATTCGTGTTGGTGTCTTTATCAATAATGAGACATATTATTAGTAGGATGTGTGCTCTGTATAGCAGCAACAACAACATCACAACTATAGAAAAGAAGTGTTTCTGGTGCAATCTTATGGTTATTAAACTCCTCCATATCACATTCCTTTACTTGTGACAACTCCTCTATACATCATCTCTGCGCAATACCAAGAACAACTCTCAAGTGCATTAAGCCAAAATAGCTTTTAAGCACTTTTATAGTGTTTGGATGAAATAAAAAATATATTTTAAGCACTTATCTTAAACCCATACACACAACATAAAAAAAACTAGTTGCAAATGACTTGAAAAGCAACAACATAATATTATCACCATAAGAACCATTGCTACAGTAGCACCATCTATTCTTTTCACAAAAAAAAGAAGAGAGAAGCAATTGCACCATGTTCATAAAATAAAAAGTAGTAGCAACACTATCTATCCTTCACAAAACAAGCAATACTTATGTCCTTCACACACAAAAAAGTTGTGGCAACATGTTTAGCCCAACCAAAATTGATAGCAACACCATTAAGTATCAAAACAATCTTGACTTGGTCTAGAATTTGCTCTTCTAACCTGCAAATGTACCACATATTAGTTTTGTATTTATAAAACAATATAAAATCAAATTTTATGCCAAAAAAATTACCGTTAACTTTTCAGGAATTGATGAAGTAGGAGGCATCCAAAAAGATTCTTATATTATGGTCAGGCTTGTGACATAAGCTACAATTAACAGATATCTATTTTTTTTCATAATTGTTCTACTTGATCCTGCCTCATCTTGCTCTCGTCTCCTCATTTTCTGGTCTCTTGCTCTCTTGTTTTGTCTTACAAGTCTCGGAGGCAAAGGAGGGAACCTTGTTTGATTTAGGCCACAATTGTGTTCCATTGATCGGAAAAATGGTCTTTTCATAAATTCTTCTATATGTATCAACTTTGTAGCAATCATCAACATAATCAAGAACCACATCATTTTTAGCCCAATTAGCTGATATTGCATGTTTGCAAGGAATTCATGTTATAGTCCATTTTCTACAACTACACCTTCTGTTTTGTAGGTCCACAACCCGATTGTCAGCAATTGATGCTCCAAAAATCTCATAATTCCACTGATTTGATTTTTTTTGAATAAATGCAGCTGTCGCAGATTCATTCTTGTGCAAGATGCTCTTGATTTGAGGGCAAATATCACCTGAATTCCATCTTTTTGCTTTCTCCCTATTAGCTTGGAATCTAGCCATAAGAAGACATCTTAATTTCTCCAACAAAGTTATGATTGGCTTGTCTCGAGCATCAAGAATCATACTGTTAAAACATTCACACATATTATTCAACAAAACATCACATTTAGCACCTGTAGAAAAATGTGATTTAGACCATTCAGTTGGTGATTTTTCATTCAACCATGCAGCGACTTCGACATCTAATTCATGCATCTTCTCCATGCAAATTTTAAAGAACTCCACAGTTGAAGCATTTGCAGCAGCCCAAAGAGCATTTTTGAGCGACAAACCAAAAAATTCAGCCTTCTTAAAATTATTATGGAGGTGTCGCACACAAAATCCGTGGCCAACATATGGCAATATCTCATTAAATGCTTCGACAAGACCTTTTTGTTTGTCCGACATAAAGGTCCAACTTTCTTGATCGTCAATCTCTAAGTCACCAGCCAAGTGGTTTAAAAACCATGACCACGTCTCCTTGGTTTCCCTTTCAACAACGGCATATGCTACTAGAAATATGTTATTGTTAGCATCGAGACCCACTGCTGTCAATAATTGATTCCCATACATTAGCTCCTTTAACCAACACCCATCCACACCAACTATTCTGCGACATCCAACCTTGAAAGCCTCTTTACAAACAACAAAACATAAGTAGAAAGCCTCTTTACAAACAACAAAACATAAGTAGACTCTTTGAAATCTATGTGGCTTATTAGGCATCTCATTATCAGTAAACTTCATATAAATTGAAGTGCCCAAATTTGTTCTGTCAATTTCATGAACATAGTCCCAAAGAATGACAAATTGATTTTTTAAATTCCCATCAAGTAATGCAATTGCCTTTTTCATAGACGTTCTAGCTTGAGTTAAAGTAACATGAGTTTTAAACCTCTAATCGTATCTCTAAATTCAGACATCTTCCCTCCCCTATTATGTTTAATTCTATCAAGATAGGTCCTTGCAATGAATGAAGAAGTTATCTTGTTATAATGGTGCCAACTTTTACAACTATGTGAGGGGCTATAAGTTTTTACCTGAAACGTGTTTTCCCTGTGCATTCTTGACGCCATTATTACCCAGCTGCAATCATTGTGTATGCACTTTGCTTTCATCCTTACTTTATCATTCTTTTTCCACTTAATATACCTTCATTGGCTTACCTCATGATTTGTTACAACATTTTTGAACTCTTCCATGCTTTCGAAAGTATATTTCAAAGCCAAAATTGGATTTTTTCCATTAGTCTTTGCATTGTGCTTAGGAAAACCAAAACTTTCATTGTCCGAATCACCATCCAAACTCTTATTGTCTTTAGAGTTCACACAATCAGGATTCCCATCTTCATGTAAATCTTCTTCTGAATTTCAGCAGTAATAAGCTCTCTGCCATCCTCAAAACTATGTTTATAGTGTCCTTGTTTATCAACCATCACCTCGTCATTGGAGAATTCATTTCCAGAATCCTCAAAATCACCTCACGAGGATAATTTTTCCCTTACAAACTCTTTGTCAACAGGTCCAACAACATCTTCATTCTCTGGAATGCGACTAGTTCTGCAACCAAGCTCAATTGGATCGTCTATTCCAATATAAGAGTTCAAATGCTCAAAATATAACTCCACTACTCTATATTTGGGGATGAATTTTTTTATGGCATGCGCTTCAACCTATTTGGAGACTAATCTCCATTTGTTACCAAGCTTCCCACATTTATGCCAAATTATTATTGAATCATTCAGGTAACCACATAATTCGACCATCTTCTTCAAGTTAGTAAGATTTAGATTCTTCAATTCAACATAATCAAAGTAGTCAATGATACCACCAACATACTGTTTGGTTGGTTGATGTTTTATCAATCCTTTATGATAAACTTTAATACTGAAAAAAGACTCCTCGAACACAGAATCTGCAGATAAAGATTACATATTTTAGCATATCAAGACCACATTCTAGGTGTTACAAAACATGTATATTTTGTACACCATAACTTCTAAATATTCTTGAATCCACAAACCAAAAAAAGTCAACAGTAAAAAATCGAAAAGGTAGATTTTCATATCACCAAAAAGAAAAAAACGTATCTTATAAAACGATTGGAAAAATAGTAGTAACAACCCTGTAAATTTTGAGTACCAAATAGGTTGGCCTTTGGATTGCCTCGACTAAAAGCAAGATAAGTTCTTATCATAACAGGGGCTCGATCCCATGGAGTTTCTTTTGATTAACATCGTTCAACAATGGAAAAACTTGTGTCGATTGATTTTACAAGTTAAAAGGTTTTTTGTTGGAAAGGCGGGAGTTTTCACCCTTTGGAACTTATCCAAGAAGGCAGAGGTTTTGTTTAAATTTTTTGTATGTCACGTGAGTTGCACATCTCTGTTAAATTTGACAGAATTTTTTTGCATCGTTAGGTTTTTAGGGTGAAAGACTAAATTAATAAGCTTTTAACATAGATAAATGACCTTTTCCATAAGTTGCATATATAAGGGACCAAATCAATCTAAGTCCATACATTAAGGACTATTTTGATCATTTTCTCTACATTTTTACTACTCGATATTGAACTATAATAATCCTCTTATGACTTTTTTTTTTAATAAGAAATGAAAGACTATTTCTAAGATCTGAGGCTAATAATGCTTTTACAAAAATATATTTGAAGGCAATTCTAAAAATTTGGATGATCATTTAGGAAATTAAACGAGAGTTAATTCCCTAAATGGTCATTCAAGTATTGAAAATTACCTTCAAATATCACTTTTGTTTCATTTAGGACCAAAATATCATTCAACTATTACTATTTTCCTTAAAATAAGAATAAAATAAGCATTTTAAAATTAAATTTGTTACTTAATATAAAATGTGTCATTTTTTTTTTGAGTTAAAAATTATATAAACGGGACTCAGAGAGTATAATTTTTTAAGGAAAAAACAATAGAAAGCAACCTCATATAATTGGACCGTTTATTATAAGTGGGATAAGGTGCTAATTTCGAGATAAACAAATCAATACCGCAAATAACATAATCACGAGAAAATTTCTTTTCTTTTTAAAACAAAAAGAGCAAAATCATCAACAAACATAGCATGGAGACATGTGTTGAATATTTTATATAAAAAATACTTATCTACAATAGTAAAATATCTTAATCTATAAAGGTATGTATACATTAAAATCGTGAATCATATGATGAAATTCTGGAAAATGTGATAAATCATAGATTTAGGAATACAATAAAGAGTGATAAAGTACCCATTTTCTATTGTTTATAGATATATATTCTTGCAAAAAAAAAATTGACGAAAATTTATTGTGTAAGGAAGAAAAATCTACCCATGATGTTTATAGATCTAAAAAAACATATGATAAAGTATGATCAAAGATTATTTGGTGGGTGATAGAAAAAAAAATTCATACTAATTATATAAATGTCATAAAGGACACATATGTATATAAAGGATGCCATCGATAGCTGAGAATAATAGTAAGAAATTTCTCACAATAATAGATCTACACCATCAATAAACAATAGTTATGGATGAGCTAACTAATATAATACAAGATGAGATCTCATGGTATATGTAATTCGTTGACAAGGGTTTAGAATAAATAGAAGTAAGACTGAATATATGCATTGCAAATTTAGTCAACATGAGAAGAACAAAGTTAAGATAAGACTAGACGGAATTATAATGCCAAAATGTAAATTATTTAGAAATCTAGTCTTGTTGTTTCAAGATAATGTATGATATATGTAGATGTTTATGGAATAATTGAAATCGAATGGTTAAAATGAAGAAGTTCTACTCAGGTGTTATGTAATAGAAGAATGCTACTAAAGTGAAATTAAAGGTAAGTTCCATAGAATAATTATATGACCAATAATGTTATATAGTATAGTACAAATACATGTTAATTAGGCGGCTAAAGTCCAATGTATCCATAAGATAAGTGTAATAGAGATGCGGATGCTAAGTATGAAATCAAAAATAATTTGCAGTCATATATATATAAGATTACATAAAGGTAGAAATAACTACATCCACTAGAAAGTGCAAGTAACACGTAAAATGGATAAAATAAAAAAAGATCGCTTGACATGATTTGGACATATTATCTTGCATTGACCTACATATCTACAGGTTTATAAGTGTGAAATTATGGAGATTGGAGAATGAAAGCATTTAAGAAGAGACTAGCTAGGTAGACTTGAAATTATATAAAAGAAAGTTATGTAGAAAGATCTACAATTTCTTAGAATTAATACAAACTTAGCTAGCTTAACATAGAACGCAGTAAAAAGAATTCGTATATGTTTTTGACCCTAACTATCTTTGCAGATACGAGTTATAACTAATTTTAATTAATTCATAACATTACTCTTAACATTAACTCAACCAGATAATTTGGTACTCCCAGTATACCCAAATTGGTTGTTTGGTATTCCTTTCACCCTTTTCACGAGTCTGATCATGATAACATTAAATTTGAATACTAATATACTAAATTCGTCAAATGTAAATCTTCTATCGTATCAGAACGACTAAAGAATAATATATTTAGACACAAAAAAAGCGAACTAATAACAGATTGGAGATGGTTCACACCTTATAGATAAATTCATCACCCAAAAGAGACTCAGAAAAATCGAGTCTCGAGGCCAAAAACAAATCTAGTTAGGGTTGAACATATGAAGAACATAAAGAAGGCGAATAGATGTCTTTATTTGATTCAACAGTCAGAGACTTTCCTCTGTGAATACTGAATGATTCTCCAATGGATTCTACAAGTAAATAATATCTCCACTCCAGTTTCCGCCAATTTAAATGAAATTTCACTTGCCATTAATGACACTTGAACACATACATCTAAGAGAAGTCTGCTCCAGTCTACCATCTCGACAAGCTCCATGCATGTCGTTGTTTCAACCAAGAATCTTAAACATAGGAAACGGTAAAAAGTCAGTTTTGGCATACATTTTCTCTGATCCTTGCGAAATGGAGAAGCAACTCGTTACAATTGATCAAAAGCACCATTTGCAATCTTTTATGAACAAAAACTGACTGACCTTGAATTTTCCAGCTTTGTGCAACCAGAGTCTCCAACAGCACCAGTGTCCACAACGTTCCCATCTGTCCCCTCAAAATTAAAATAATGTTGAAGACTGTGAACATAATTTGGAGAAGCATCTACTATCCATGGAATCCAAAATGAAATCTGTCTTGCATCTAATAATCCTGTGTATACCAATCATGACAAGCTAATGTTATGCCAATCAAATACTTCACTTTCTTCAAAGAGAAAGAACAATTTCCTTTACCAGAATCACACCACACACTTTATGACTTCCACCATACCATTACCATATAATGAAGTGTATAATGATATTTTAGGATTAAGAGAAAGACTATATTGTTGAACTATAATACCTGTTAAACGTTTTAGTATTTTAACGAGAAAAAGGAGCTGAAAAGTAAAATTGATGAAATTGTTCTTGGGCATACCTCATACTTCTGCATAACTTCTAAATCTTGGCTGGCATAGAAGTAAGGTGCAGTTAGTAGTGGACATACATTTTATCTTTGTATCATAGTAATCTCCTAGCTTCATCTTATGAATAGCTCATGAACAAAATTCGATGGCTCGGTTCACGGATACCCTTTAGTACCTTGACCAAAGTACCTGAGCAGGTATTTGATCAAAACATAAAAGAATAGTTTCAGTTGGGCAAATGAGCGACTGTGTACTCAATTATTATTACTAATAGTTGTTATGAAGAGTAAAATGTTGAGAGATTATGTAGTCTTTACCAAATGCTCATGAAAGAGTCTATGACTGAAGATTCTGATCCTCTATCGCACATAACCAACACAGTAAAATTGTGTCATGAGAAAAAAAGGAGTGCAAAGAAAAACTTGTTACAACATTCTAAATGAAAGTTTACCTAATGTAATTGCTGCCCATTGATTTTGACTTGAAATGTCACAGAAACGTTCTAGCATGACCTTGAAACTAATAACCATGAGAAAAAACACACATAAATATTCATGATTAAACCATATCTTAAAAGTAGGGGTGTACATGGACCGAATTGGTTCGGATTTTTTAAATACCAAATCAAACCATTAATAATGTCGGGTTTTTAAATCTATAACCAAACCAAACCAATAAATTCAGGTTTTTCAACCTCATAATTTTTTCGGATTGATGCGGGTTTCTGGGTTTTCGGGTTTTTCCGGTAAACTATTCATACAAACATATAATTAACTCGTGTTTCCAATATTTGTTTAGTCTTACATAGATATAATTATCTAAGGTGTTTCGTAAGAAAATAAACACAAAATATGATATGAGTGATGACACTAAAATATTCAACAAAATAATAATGAAATCATATAAAACAAATATTGCAAATAAATAAATCAAAATGAAAATGATCATAATTTTAAAGTATAAATCATGCTAAAATAAGTCTAAACCAAACCAACCCAATATAGTGGGGTTTTTTTCTTCAATACCAAACCAAGTCAAACCAAATCACTAGTCAGATTTTTTTTCTCGATTTGACTCGGTTTATGATTTGGTGAGATTTTCGGTTCGATTTTGCTCACCCCTACTAAAAAGTAATATAGATATTCATAAATTTGTTTTGAAAACTATAAAAGGAGAATGGAGGAGAGTAACTCGTGGAAAATAATACAATAAATTAAAAGTGTGATTCAGAAACTGAAAGAGAAACAGAAACTTACGCAAGTTCTGAATTATGCTTCCACCTACTTCAATTATTGGAATATGGGAAATGTTGGACCACTGGGAGTTTGGGCCACGCCGATAGGTGCAACTCTCTTCTAACTTTGGGCAGCCTTCAATTTGCAGGTTCCGTAATTTGGTGAGGCGTTGCATGGCATCTCTGGATGGCAGATGCTCTAGTTTCTCGCTTTCCCGTAAAACTAACTGTTGCAAAGAAACAAGGTTGCCGAGCCCATCCGACAGAGCTTCTAACAATGGACAATCATATATCCACAGATATCGTAATTTGGGCATGGCATCTGAGAAATCCACATGTTGTAGCCGTTTGCACCCCACTAGATTTAATGTTTCAAGAGATGTAAGGTTGCCAAATCTATGAGGAAGAGCCTCGATTCCAAATCCATATATTCGGATCTTTGTTAGGTCAGAGAGTTGCATAAGCTGATAGGGCAGAGAATCCCAGTGCAAGTGTCCCCACACCTCCAATGTACGAAGGGACGACAGCTGCTGAATGCCATTAAATATCAATTGGAATGCCTCGAAATCCACCATCTCTGCAGAGAAAGGACCAATTTCCAATACCCTTAACCCAGTGAGACGGTTAAGGCCCCCTGTGGGTACACTAATCAATTTGGGACAAGGTGATAAACCCAAATACGAAAGTGAATGCATTTCCCCCACATGTACAGGGAAGGAAACTAAGTTGTTACAGTTGCGGACCTTCAAAGATTCCAGAGACCGACAATGCTCTAGCATTCCACTTGGTAAATTGGTCAATCCATCACAATTCCATAACTCAAGACTTTGGAGGGAAGTCAAATAATTCTCTCCACTGGGAACAGGAAAGGAACTGAAATTGGTGCAGCCGTCAATCGTTAAGCTCTTAAGAGAGTGGAGATTGTACAAGCTCTGTGGCAATTCACGAAACTCCCCGCATTTATGGACCGATAGGTGTTGAAGAGAAACGTTGTTGCGTAGCATCTCATCTGGAAAACAAGTGAGCTCTTTCACACCATCGACACTAAGTTCTAAGAGAGATGTTAAGTTGCTGCACAAGTTCAACAATGGCATTTCACTGTCAACTCCATCAATCTCTAATTCACGTAGGATTTCAAATTGATTCGGAGCATTTTTTAACAATGGACAGTTCCTAATGCTCAACTTCTCAAGCTTAGGAAACATTCTTACCCCACTTGTTGTTTGTATCAATTCCACTCCCTTCCACTCAATAAGGCTATGCATATTCTTCAATAGAAGTTCTTTCAATGATGGGAACACTTGGATTTTGCTGCATGATCCATTATCATTAACCTCAACACCATAAAATGTAGGTTCGATGAATTCCAATTCAAGGAATCCTATCAGCTCAAGATGCCGAAGGAACTTCAGTTGGCCAAGCGACGGAATTTCTTTGCACCTTTTGCAACCATTTAATTTCAACTTGACCAAATTTGGTAGCGACTCTTCACTGAACCCTGAAGGAAATCTAGTACCCAAATAGTCCTGCACCAGTAAGGTTTTCAAGTTAGGATGCGGTCGAAGACCATCCAACACATGTTCATCAATGGTTTCACAGCCTTCTGGTTCATCATGGGACCACTCATATGCCAGCTTGTAAATACTCGATTTCTCTTGTAAATATGCTGTTCGAGCTTCTTCTCTACTACGGACCAATTGGAGATCATTGATACTCAATTTACCTCTAAGGTTCTTCAAACGACCTAATTCTTCTATTCGACGACCTTTCTCTAAACCCACATTGAAATACTGTAGGGTCTGAAGACAAGTCAATTGTCCCATGTTAAGTGGCATCTGAAACCGAGAATTGAAATATATGTGTCTCAAACTTATCAAATTTCCCATCTCATATGGAAGTTCCTTGAGTGAATAGCAGTTATTGACTCTAAATGTTTGCAAATTATAGAGCTCGCAAATGGAGTTGGGCAAGGCTGTGATCTTAGTGTCCGAGAGATCAAGATATCTCAAGTGTATCAGCTTCCCGATTTTGGCTGACAACTCCTTGATTCCTGAACTGGACAAATTTAAAACTCTCAAGAACTTAAAGCTCAACAGCGTATCTTTCGATATATAATTGCTTCTCCAAAACAGTGTGCACAAACGTCCTGGCTCAGTTATCTTATCAATCTGATCACTTGGTGAGTCCCATCCAAAGTATCGCACTTGAGAAAGATTTTCTCCACCATCGCCCTTCGGATCAAATAGTTTAGATTTTAAGAAATCCCCAGCCAAATCATGCACAAGATCGTGCATCTTACAGTGTGTTATATTGTTGTGCTTATCTAACTGAACATCTTGCAGCAAGGAATTTCGCAACAAGAGTTGAAAGAACTTGAACCCGATGTCTTCCATTACGGTGGTCTCTTGACATGGATGAAGAAATCCTTCTGCCATCCAGAGTTGGATTAGTTGGTCCTTTTCAAACTCAAAATCTTTTGGAAACATTGCAAAGTAAGCGAAGCATTTTTTCAGATGTGGAGATGGTAGATAATCATAGCTGAGTTTTAGGATTTTCTTTATGCTATTTTCTCCGTTATCATCTTCACCTGCAACAAGGGGGTTTCCATCAAGAATTGCCTGCCACTCATGTTTTTCCATGTTGCGTAAGAGGCCTCCCAACACACTTGCAGCCAACGGTAGACCTTGACACATTTCCACAATCCTGTTCTCCATGCTCACTATTTCCTCTGGAATTTCCCCATCAACAAACGCTCTTTGTTTGAAAATAGACCAGCAATGATGTTCTGCTAATTTTTCCAACCTATGAGGACCTACTGCTGCTACTGTGGACCCCACCTGTTCCATACGAGTAGTCACGAGGATGAAGTTTCCTCGGGACGTATTTATTCCTCGCAAGGTGTCCACAAACTCATCCCACAATGTAGAGTCAACACGCCACAAATCATCCAGGACAATCAAATACTTTCTTCCTGCCAGCTCATCTTGTAGCGTCTTGACTATTATGTCTCTGCTTTGGACCTCAACTTTCCTCTTTGTCAAAGATTCGAGGATTAGTTGAAGAAAGCTCTTAGTTTCTGACATTTCAGGAAGACACAACCAAACTCTCTTTTTCGAAGTGTTTCTCGATCTGTTCATCGTTGAAAATTCTCTTAGCCATAGTTGTTTTCCCTAAACCCCCCATACCAACTATGGGAATGGTGCACAGAACAACATCCTCTCTGATGTTCAACATCTTCCTCTTTATCTCTTCAACATCGTTGTCTCTACCAACAACCTCCGAAGCAACTACTATGGAATCTGTTTCACGAATTGGTAGTATTTGCCGAGGAGGAACTATGAGTGATTGGAGACCGAGATTTTTGGCTGACTTATTGATAACCCTCAACTCTTCATTGATGTTGTTAATTTTTCGAGACATTTTGCTCTTAAAAGTTGTATGAGAAATGAAATCACTGACCTTTTTCATTGGGTTGTTTCGGATCTTCGCTTGTCTTTTGAGAGACTCATATCTGAATTCGTCAAACACATTTTCAGCATTTTCAGCAGCTTTCTCAAGCATCTTGAGCCATAGTTTCACAGCCTGATCGTCAACTTGTCGTCTTTCAGCATCATGAATGAAAGCTTGGATCAAGGATACATTTTGTGTAAGCATTTCCAGATCTTTCTTGCAGTCCCTTGAGCTACTGAGTTCCTCAATAGTGAGAGAAAGCAACTTTTCAAGCAAAACTTGAACTGTAGCACCAATTACAGGATCTGCCATTGTTGTGTTTGCTCAAAGCTTGAATTGTAGCACCAAAGTTCTTGCACAAAGTCTTGTTCCTCTGCACCAAAGTTTTTGCACAAGTCTTCCTTTGCTAGTTGTTTGTGGACCACTAAAAGGAAGACAATAATTCATAGGACACAATAAAAGCGGAATGACTAAAAGACCCTCATACTTTATCAGGCATCACCTAGGCACTCCACTTAGAGTGGTTCAAACACACTACTTTAAACCACTCCGAGTCATTGTGTCTCCTCTTTGTTCAAATAGGGAATTAGGGAAAGTTTAGATTTGGATTTTTCTTTTTCTTTTTCACTTATATTTTTCACAACTCTCTTTTGACTCCTTTGTGCTTTTACTAACTAATTTGATTTAGCTTTTCCTTTTAATCATTGTGCCCTTTAACTAAATCAATGAAGAAAAATAATCCAAGTACCCCTCAATTAAATCAACTAAAACATAGTTAATCCTAGTACCCTTGAAAAAAAAAGTTTAAAAATTTTCATTTTACATCTCAAAAAATTGAATCAAATCCAAAAAGGACCTCAAACAGATAAATTTTGAAAAAAAAATTCACACAAAATTTAAAATCACAATAAAAAGGTATTCACTGAATATCAAAAAGTCAAACTAAATAATTTAACTTGAAGTTTACTTGATTTGATTTTAATTTTAAAAACTGACATAATTAATTTTGGTTTTAAGTAAAAAAAAAAAAATTACACCAAATTGTCTATATGTATATTTATTTTAAAAAATTTAATTTCACACACATATCTATGTATGTGTACATATTAACCTTTTGCCATTTTTGTTTGTAATCTAGGTGTTACCCATGATGTGAATTTAATTTTTATTCTTTTTCTTCTACTTTGATTCGTAATTTTCATTTTGATGATTCTAAATATTGATTTCATGTTCAAAATGATTTGTTTTGAGTGCTTTAATTATTCATCACCCTTTAATTAAATTATCGTCAAAATATCTTAGTATATCATAACCAAATCTTTTTTAAAAAATTATACAAAGAAAAGTTCACCAATGAATAAGTGAGAGCACACCTATAAGTATTCTAAAATCACTTGTCACTCAATTTTTATTTTTAAAATTTTCTTTTAAACTTTTGTACTAATATTGCACTTATGTTAAAAAAATTTAAATTATAAATCTAAAAAATCAATAAAAAAACATAAACAAGAAAAGAAGACGGATACTTTTACAAAGTTCAATCTTTTAATCATATTAGCGAGCACAGGGAAAAAAGCAGATAAAATTTGGATTATTACTAATTTATTTATCCCTCTTCAATTTCTGAAAAAATAAAAATCTAACAGTATTAAAAAAAAGAAGGGGAGCTAAAAATTAAAATACTATGAGGAGAAGGGGTGTTGGAAAGAAAAAGGAAAGATTGGGTAATTTGAGGAAAGAGAGAGTATGCTGACAAAAAGGGACCCACTAAACACTTTTCAAAATTTAAGGACACCCTCATATAACTAGTGTTGGTTGTACCTCATGCATATTAAAAAAAATTCCGCAAATAACATAATCACGAGAAAATTTCTTTTCTTTTTAAAACAAAAAGAGCAAAATCATCAACAAACATAGCATGGAGACATGTGTTGAATATTTTATATAAAAAATACTTATCTACAATAGTAAAATATCTTAATCTATAAAGGTATGTATATATTAAAATCGTGAATCATATGATGAAATTCTGGAAAATGTGATAAATCATAGATTTAGGAATACAATAAAGAGTGATAAAGTACCCATTTTCTATTGTTTATAAATATATATTGTTGCAAAAAAAAAATTGACGAAAATTTATTGTGTAAGGAAGAAAAATCTACCCATGATGTTTATAGATTTAGAAAAAACATATGATAAAGTATGATCAAAGATCATTTGGTGGGTGATAGAAAAAAATAAATTCATATTAATTATATAAATGTCATAAAGGACACATATGTATATAAAGGATGCCATCGATAGCTGAGAATAATAGTAAGAAATAAAAAGAAATTTCTCACAATAATAGATCTACACCATCAATAAACAATAGTTATGGATGAGCTAACTAATATAATACAAGATGAGATCTCATGGTATATGTAATTCGTTGACAAGGGTTTAGAATAAATAGAAGTAAGACTGAATATATGCATTGCAAATTTAGTCAACATGAGAAGAACAAAGTTAAGATAAGACTAGACGGAATTATAATGCCAAAATGTAAATTATTTAGAAATCTAGTCTTGTTGTTTCAAGATAATGTATGATATATGTAGATGTTTATGGAATAATTGAAATCGAATGGTTAAAATGAAGAAGTTCTACTCAGGTGTTATGTAATAGAAGAATGCTACTAAAGTGAAATTAAAGGTAAGTTCCATAGAATAATTATATGACCAATAATGTTATATAGTATAGTACAAATACATGTTAATTAGGCGGCTAAAGTCCAATGTATCCATAAGATAAGTGTAATAGAGATACGGATGCTAAGTATGAAATCAAAAATAATTTGCAGTCATATATATATATAAGATTACATAAAGGTAGAAATAACTACATCCACTAGAAAGTTCAAGTAACACGTAAAATGGATAAAATAAAAAAAGGTCGCTTGACATGATTTGAACATATTATCCTGCGTTAACCTACATATCTACAGGTTTATAAGTGTGAAATTATGGAGATTGGAGAATGAAAGCATTTAAGAAGAGAATAGCTAGGTAGACTTGAAATTATATAAAAGAAAGTTATCTCGAAAGATCTACAATTTCTTAGAATTAATACAAACTTAGCTAGCTTAACATAGAACGCAGTAAAAAGAATTCGTATATATTTTTTATTTTTACAGATTTTACAAACTCATTGACCCTAACAATCTTTGCAGATACAAGTTATAACTAATTTTAATTAATTCATAACACTACTCTTAACATTAACTCAACCAGACAATTTGGTACTCCCAGTATACCCAAATTGGTTGTTTGGTATTCCTTTCACCCTTTTCACGAGTCTGATCATGATAACA
The DNA here is from genome assembly GCA_018342035.1 of Solanum appendiculatum. Lineage (NCBI taxonomy): Eukaryota > Viridiplantae > Streptophyta > Magnoliopsida > Solanales > Solanaceae > Solanum > Solanum appendiculatum. Next base: position 534,030 of record JAGDQO010000320.1, read on the forward strand.
TTAAATTTGAATACTAATATATTAAATTCGTCAAATGTAAATCTTCTATCGTATCAGAACGACTAAAGAATAATATATTTAGACACAAAAAAAGCGAACTAATAACAGATTGGGGATGATTCACACCTTATAGATAAATTCATCACCCAAAAGAGACTCAGAAAAATCGAGTCTCATGGCCAAAAACAAATCTAGTTAGGGTTGAACATATGAAGAACATAAAGAAGGCGAATAGATGTCTTTATTTGATTCAACAGTCAGAGACTTTCCTCTGAGAATATTGAATGATTGTACAAGTAAATAATATCTCCACTCCAGTTTCCGCCAAATTAAATGCAATTTCACTTGCCATTAATGACACTTGAACACATACATCTAAGAGAAATCTGCTCCAGTCTACCATCTCGACAAGCTCCATGCATGTCGTTGTTTCAACCAAGAATCTTAAACATAGGAAACGGTAAAAAGTCAGTTTTGGCATACATTTTCTCTGATCCTTGCGAAATGGAGAAGCAACACGTTACAATTGATCAAAAGCACCATTTGCAATCTTTTATGAACAAAAACTGACTGACCTTGAATTTTCCAGCTTTGTGCAACCAGAGTCTCCAACAGCACCAGTGTCCACAACGTTCCCATCTGTCCCGTCAAAATTAAAATAATGTTGAAGACTGTGAACATAATTTGGAGAAGCATCTACTATCAATGGAATCCAAAATGAAATCTGTCTTGCATCTAATAATCCTGTGTATACCAATCATGACAAGCTAATGTTATGCCAATCAAATACTTCACTTTCTTCAAAGAGAAAGAACAATTTCCTTTACCAGAATCATACCACACACTTTATGACTTCCACCATACCATTACCATATAATGAAGGGTATAATAATATTTGAGGATTAAGAGAAAGACTATATTGTTGAACTATAATACCTGTTAAACATTTTAGTATTTTAACGAGAAAAAGGAGCTGAAAAGTAAAATTGATGAAATTGTTCTTGGGCATACCTCATACTTCTGCATAACTTCTAAATCTTGGCTGGCATAGAAGTAAGGTGCAGTTAGTAGTGGACATACATTTTATCTTTGTATCATAGTAATCTCCTAGCTTCATCTTATGAATAGCTCATGAACAAAATTCGATGGCTCGGTTCACGGATACCCTTTAGTACCTTGACCAAAGTACCTGAGCAGGTATTTGATCAAAACATAAAAGAATAGTTTCAGTTGGGCAAATGAGCGACTGTGTACTCAATTATTATTACTAATAGTTGTTATGAAGAGTAAAATGTTGAGAGATTATGTAGTCTTTACCAAATGCTCATGAAAGAGTCTATGACTGAAGATTCTGATCCTCTATCGCACATAACCAACACAGTAAAATTGTGTCATGAGAAAAAAAGGAGTGCAAAGAAAAACTTGTTACAACATTCTAAATGAAAGTTTACCTAATGTAATTGCTGCCCATGGATTTTAACTTGAAATGCCACAGAAACGTTCTAGCATGACCTTGAACCTAATAACCATGAGAAAAAACACACATAAATATTCATGATTAAACCATATCTTAAAAGTAGGGGTGTACATGGACCGAATTGGTTCGGATTTTTTAAATACCAAATCAAACCATTAATAATGTCGGGTTTTTAAATCTATAACCAAACCAAACCAATAAATTCAGGTTTTTCAACCTCATAATTTTTTCGGATTGATGCGGGTTTCTGGGTTTTCGGGTTTTTCCGGTAAACTATTCATACAAACATATAATTAACTCGTGTTTCCAATATTTCTTTAGTCTTACATAAATATAATTATCTAAGGTGTTTCGTAAGAAAATAAACACAAAATATGATATGAATGATGACACTAAAATATTCAACAAAATAATAATGAAATCATATAAAACAAATATTGCAAATAAATAAATCAAAATGAAAATGATCATAATTTTAAAGTATAAATCATGCTAAAATAAGTCTAAACCAAACCAACCCAATATAGTGGGGTTTTTTTCTTCAATACCAAACCAAGTCAAACCAAATCACTAGTCAGATTTTTTTTCTCGATTTATGATTTGGTGAGATTTTCGGTTCGATTTTGCTCACCCCTACTAAAAAGTAATATAGATATTCATAAATTTGTTTTGAAAACTATAAAAGGAGAATGGAGGAGAGTAACTCGTGGACAATAATACAATAAATTAAAAGTGTGATTCAGAAACTGAAAGAGAAACAGAAACTTACGCAAGTTCTGAATTATGCTTCCACCTACTTCAATTATTGGAATATGGGAAATGTTGGACCACTGGGAGTTTGGGCCGCGCCGATCCGTGCAACTTTCTTCTAACTTTGGGCAGCCTTCAATTTCCAGGTTCCATAATTTGGTGAGGCGTCGCATGACATCTCTAGATGGCAGATGTTCTAGTTTCTCGTTTTCCCGTAAAACTAACTGTTGCAAAGAAACAAGGTTGCCGAGCCCATCCGACAGAGCTTCTAACAATGGACAATCATTTATCCCTAGATATCGTAATTTGGGCATGGCATCTGAGAAATCCACATGTTGTAGCCGTTTGCACTCCTCTAGACTTAATGTTTCAAGAGATGTAAGGTTGCCAAATCTATGAGGAAGAGCCTCGATTCCAAATCCACATATTTGGATATTTGTTAGGTCAGAGAGTTGCATAAGCTGATAGGGCAGAGAATCCCAGTGCAAGTGTCCACACACCACCAATGTACGAAGGGACGACAGCTGCTGAATGCCATTAAATATCAATTGGAATGCCTCGAAATCCACCATCTCTGCAGAGAAAGGACCAATTTTCAATACCCTTAACCCAGTGAGACGGTTCAGGCCCCCTGTGGGTACACTAATCAATTTGGGACAAGGTGATAAACCCAAATACGAAAGTGAATGCATTTCCCACACATGTACAGGGAAGGAAACTAAGTTGTTACAGTTGCGGACCTTCAAAGATTCCAGAGACCGACAATGCTCTAGCATTCCACTTGGTAAATTGGTCAATCCATCACAATTCCATAACTCAAGACTTTTGAGGGAAGTCAAATAATTATCTCCACTGGGAACAGGAAACGAACTGAAATTGGTGCACCAGTTAATCCTTAAGCTCTTAAGAGAATGGAGATTGTACAAGCTCTGTGGCAATTCACGAAACTCTCCGCAGTCTGTGACCCATAGGCGTTGAAGAGAAACGTTGTTACGTAGCATCTCATCTGGAAAACGAGTGAGCTCTTTCACACCATCGACACTAAGTTCTAAGAGAGAAGTCAAGTTGCTGCACAAGTTCAACAATGGCATTTCACTGTCAACTCCATCAATTATTAATTCACGTAGGATTTCAAGTTGATTCGGAGCATTTTTTAACAATGGACAGTTCCTAATCCTCAACTTCTAAAGCTTAGGAAACATTCTTACCCCACTTGTTGTTTGTATCAATTCCACTCCCTTCCACTCAATAAGGTTATGCATATTCTCCAATAGAAGTTCTTTCAATGACGGGAACACTTGGATGTTGCTGCATGATCCATTATCATTAACCTCAACACCATAAAATGTAGGTTCGATGAATTCCAATTCAAGGAATCCTGTCAGCTCAAGATGCCGAAGGAACTTCAGTTGGCCAAGCGACGGAATTTCTTTGCACCTTTTGCAATCACTTAATTTCAACTTGACCAAATTTGGTAGCGACTCTTCAGTGAACCATAAAGGAAATCTAGTACCCAAATAGTCCTCCACCAGTAAGGTTTTCAAGTTTGGATGCTGTTGAAGACCATCCAACACATGTTCATCAATGGTTTCACAGCCTTCTGGTTCATCATGGGACCACATATATTCCAGATTGTAAATATTCGATTTCTCTTGTAAATATGCTGTTCGAGCTTCTTCTCTACTACGGACCAATTGGAGATCATTGATCCTCAATTTACCTCTAAGGTTCTTCAAACGACCTAATTCTTCTATTCGACGACCTTTCTCTAAACCCACATAGAAATATTGTAGGGTCTGAAGACAAGTCAATTGTCCCATGTTAAAGGGCATCTGAGACCAAAAATAGAAATATATGTCTTAAACTTATCATATTTCCCATCTCATATGGAAGTTCCTCGAGTGAATAGCAGTCATTGACTCTAAATGTTTGCAAATTATAGAGCTCGCAAATGGAGTTGGGCAAGGCTGTGATCTTAGTGTTCGAGAGATCAAGATATCTCAAGTGTATCAGCTTCCCGATTTTGTCTGACAACTCCTTGATTCCTGAACTGGACAAATTTAAAACTCTCAAGAACTTAAAGCTCAACAGCATATCTTTCGATATATAATTGCTTCTCCAAAACAGTGTGCACAAACGTCCTGGCTCAGTTATCTTATCTATCTGATCACTTGGTGAGTCCCATCCAAAGTATCGCACTTGAGAAAGATTTTCTCCACCATCGCCCTTCGGATCAAATAGTTTAGATTTTAAGATATCCCCAGCCAAATCATGCACAAGATCGTGCATCTTACAGTGTGTTATATTGTTGTGCTTATCTAACTGAACATCTTGCAGCAAGGAATTTCGCAACAAGAGCTGAAAGAACTTGAACCCGATGTCTTCCATTACGGTGGTCTCTTGACATGGATGAAGAAAGCCTTCTGCCATCCAGAGTTGGATTAGTTGGTCCTTTTCAAACTCAAAATCTTTTGGAAACATTGCAAAGTAAGCAAAGCATTTTTTCAGATGTGGAGATGGTAGATAATCATAGCTGAGTTTTAGGATTTTCTTTATGCTATTTTCTCCGTTATCATCTTCACCTGCAACAAGGGGGTTTCCATCAAGAATTGCCTGCCACTCATGTTTTTCCTTGTTGCGTAAGAGGCCTCCAAACACACTTGCAGCCAACGGTAGACCTTGACACATTTCCACAATCCTGTTCTCCATGCTCACTATTTCCTCTGGAATTTCCCCATCAACAAACGCTCTTTGTTTGAAAATAGACCAGCAATGATGTTCTGCTAATTTTTCCAACCTATGAGGACCTACTGCTGCTACTGTGGACACCACCTGTTCCATACGAGTAGTCACGAGGATGAAGTTTCCTCGGGACGTATTTATTCCTCGCAAGGTGTCCACAAACTCATCCCACAATGTAGAGTCAACACGCCACAAATCATCCAGGACAATCAAATACTTTCTTCCTGCCAGTTCATCTTGTAGCGTCTTGACTATTATGTCTCTGATTTGGACCTCAACTTTCCTCTTTGTCAAAGATTCGAGGATTAGTTGAAGAAAGCTCTTAGTTTCTGATATTTCAGGAAGACACAACCAAACTCTTTTTTCGAAGTGTTTCTCGATCTGTTCATCGTTGAAAATTCTCTTAGCCATAGTTGTTTTCCCTAAACCCCCCATACCAACTATGGGAATGGTGCACAGAACAACATCCTCTCTGATGTTCAATATCTTCCTCTTTATCTCTTCAACATCGTTGTCTCTACCAACAACCTCCGAAGCAACTACTATGGAATCTGTTTCACGAATTGGTAGTATTTGCCGAGGAGGAACTATGAGTGATTGGAGACCGAGATTTTTGGCTGACTTATTGATTACCCTCAACTCTTCATTGATGTTGTTAATTTTTCGAGACATTTTTCTCTTAAAAGTTGTATGAGAAATGAAATCACTGACCTTTTTCATTGGTTTGTTTCGGATCTTCACTTGTCTTTTGATAGATTCATACCTGAATTCGTCAAACACATTTTCAGCATTTTCAGCAGCTCTCTCAAGCATCTTGAGCCATTGTTTCACAGCCTGATCGTCAACTTGTTGTCTTTCAGCATCATGAATGAAAGCTTGGATCAAGGATACATTTTGTGTAAGCATTTCCAGATCTTTCTTGCAGTCCCTTGAGCTACTGAGTTCCTCAATAGTGAGAGAAAGCAACTTTTCAAGCAAAACTTGAACTGTAGCACCAATTACAGGATCTGCCATTCTTGCACAAAGTCTTCTTCTCAAAAATGTCTTCTTTTGCTTTGCAGACCACTAAAAGAAAGACAATAATGCATACACAATAATTTGAATAAAGAGAATAATTCATACACAATGACTTTGAATAAAGAGAACAATTCATACACAATAATTTGAATAAAGAATCACTTTTGGTGGGCCATTGTTGCAGATGCCTTTTTTTGCTAGTTGTTTGCGGGGCCGCCACTAAAAGAAAAGGAATAATTCAAATAGTGAATCCAATGGCTTTTGTATTAACTCTTTCAAACTAATAAGTAATCACATGTTTCGACTTTGAATACAAAAGTGATATTTTTTAAGGCAGCAAAGTCGCTCAACGTATGAAAATAATCTACCAAAGTCATTTTAATAAGAATTTGCAGGATTAATGAGTTCTTGATCAGCAAAAAAACAGCTCTCTTTTTAATTATATTATTTCTATTTGTTATTACAGATTCAAATTAATTCTTGGGTACATGACTTGGACATTACTGCTTAACAATTTGTCTAAAAACCCATCAACTTTTCCTTCGACTTCAGGTAGGTTTTACATACGACCACTCACTCTATTTCAATTCATTTGTCCTATTATGATTTAATACATAATTTAAGAAAATAAAAGAGAACTTTTGAATTATATGATCCTAAATTAAAGGTATGTGTTTCTAATCAATTTTACTTATTTTTTGTCATTTATCTTCTGTGTAGGTTCTACTGTTTGCCTTTTTCTAAAATACAGAATTGTTTGATTATACTTTTTTATGTGAATCTAGTGATGCTTTCTGCAAGTACACGGATGGTTTTTACAACTCTGAAAACCCTGAGGGCCAGTCAGCGCATGGTTTGTTTGGTATTCCTTTATCCTTTTTCAAATCTTGAGCCCTCCAAAACAAAGATTAATTATTTGACACGAAAAAAAATGAGATGCATATAATCTGCAAAATAATCCACCACTTGAAATATATGTCACTCATGCTGGACTGTCACATGAGTCTGATCACCATGGAAACATTAAATTTGAATACTAATATACTAAACTGGTCATATATATATCTTGTATCATAACAAACCGACTGAAGAATAATTTATTTAGGGCCCATATGGAATTACGAGATGAAATTGAAGTTTTCTTTGGACATGCGGTATAAAATTTTTGTGTTGTATATTTTCTCATAAACATAAGAATCTCATAAGTTGTAAAACTATTAAAATAGTCCCCAATTGTTTATTGGCAAAACTACCTAACTTGACATACATTCCTACCATATATACTAATATTACCTTTACTTTCAAACAATTACATATATTACCACTTTTAATAGTTTATACCATATATTTTAAAAGATACAATTAGTTACACAAATCCCTTAAAATTAGGATTGATTAATTATCTTTAAATTTAAACACCAAAATTAATAGTCTAATTACAATTAATATTTTTTTCTCTCTCATCAACTGTTTCCCTCTACCAATCCCCTACTCCAACAATATCTCTACTCCCCCACGTCCTCCACCATCTCCACCATTAAATCTCTCCCTTCCTTCATCCTTTCAATTCACGTTTTCATCTCCGAATATCAAAATATGCATTACCTTTTTTAACGCACTCTACCAAACAACTTAGTGAATTTTATTCATTATATATGTATGGATTTTATTCTTGCGCATGTATATTAGTTCGAGTTAATAGTAAATTCCATCAAATTTACGAGTCTAGCCTAGATCCGCAACGAAAGGTAATTGAAATTCTACTGGTAACATCCAAAAGCTAGATGCTGCTAGTGTTTGCCAATAATTTCCCACTTGACAAAAGCTATTCGTTAGGACACATTATGTAAATTCTTATTATTCATTCTACTAATTCGTATTCAACTTATTCATCAATCATCGTAGTTAGATTATTTTTACCTAGTTGCGAAGTAAAGTGAATTCTTCTTAGCATTATATATAGAGGTTTGTTACTATTTGTTTTATTATTTGTCTTGTTTCATCATTTATCATGGTGAGGAGAAGAGCACAATGAAAAACGGAAGGTTTCCTGCTAGTTTGATGGAGTTTTTATTGGAGACCACGATTTCATGATGGCGAGGAAACAAGCAACGGAGGTGGCGCTGATCTCTGCTGAAAAGGAGAAAGATACGAAGGGTATTGGCGAGGAAACAAGCAACAAAGGTGGCGCTGATCTCTACTGAAGAGGAGAAAAGATACGAAGGGTATTAGGTGTACATGTATCTAACAAAATATACACATGTATCTAGTTAAGAGTTCATATATCTGAGTTAAGATTATATGTATCTATGAGATAAATATTTTGTCATGGGTTTTGTCATTACAGAGTTTTCATCCACTAACTTTCAAGTTGAAAAATAGATCTAGGTATACGAATGACCCAATCACGTAAAGAAGGATATGTACATGTATCTAGTTAAGAGTTCGTGTATCTGAGTTCATGTTCATAAATTCATGCGTTTCAGTTACATTCCATATTTAGATACACATAATTGGATGTATATGCTTACTATGTATCTGAGATACATGTTTTTGGATATAATGTATGAAATTGATACTTGATACATCAAATTATACATGTAAAAGATACATGAAATAATACTAGATCATATAAAGAGATACATGAAATTAATATTAGATCATATAAATAGATACATGAAATTAATACTAGATAAATATAACATAAACATGAAATTAATACTAGATACTTCTATGATACATATGAATGTACTTTTATGATACTCATGTATCATAATGTTTAGTTTGTTGGATACACCATATATTGATAATAAATGTATCAAATTAATGAATTTATTATTTTAAGATTAATAAAATGAAATTAATCAAATTACATGACCAAGATATATATGTTTTTGTCTTTTATTAATAGTATTAGTGAATTTATTATTTAAAACAATAATAATATGAAATTAATTAAACATAGATTCACTCCTTGATTTCCGCCTTATATTAAGGCATTCGATTAATTTAAATTTTCAGAATTAATTGTCAATATATTCTAAAAATCCTCAACTACTCCTCTAATTAAGGAAATCAGTTACAACCAATTAATTTAAATAAATAAAATATGTATCTTGGTTTTAAAATTCGGTAAATACATGTATCTCGCAAATTCAAACTCATGTATCCTAAGCATGAAATATGGTAGAGGAAGTCATTTTTGAAACTATCAGGAATCTTAGTAATTAGGACCTAAACTAGTGGGATTTATGTAGTTTTCCCTTTTTACAATCTTACCAAATAAACAAAAAATTATAAAATCGCATAATAAATTATTACAAAGCTATTTGTTCTCCACCTAAGTAACTGTTTCTTCTAACTTTAATTGATCAAACTTTAATTCAATAAAAAAAATTGAACATAAATTGTAGTGTAGTAGTCTTTAATATAATCTTCCCACATAGTACGGACAATCTCCTAACGTTGAACTTGCATTTCTCGATCATATGACCGAGAAAGCGAACCAACATTGTTACTTTGAGCCATTTGTCGGTCAATATCACCCGCAACTATATTTTCATGCTCATACACCATAAATATTTCATCGTTCCTTTGGTATTCTCGCAAATAATTATGTAACACTGCACAAGCTATGACAATTTTCACTTGTGTGCCAATATCATAATGGTTCATGCCTTGTTTCACTTATGTGCAATTACACATTTTCAGTGCATTAATTTCGTGCTAGAATCAAACATATTGGAAGCAGTGATTATCAAACATACATCACCAATTTTGTCGTTTTTCATATTAAATTGCTTTAAACATTTTCATATATAGCCCAAAGAGAAGTTTTTTTTACTATGAAAAACCAAAAAAGTATTACTCCCTCCGTTCTTATTTATATTCACCAAATCAATTCCTACTTTATCATTTATATTCACCTAATTAAAGTAATAATAAATTTTATGTTGTTGAGAATAATAAATTTTAAAAAGTAATGATATGATTATAAATTTTATTTACATATGAAATAACTAGTTAGTAGATATAAATGTGGGTTGTTTTAACAAAATATAAACTTGTGGGTCAATTTTTGTATTTTAAAAATCTCAAATCATGATATGGAATTCCCAAATCATGATTTTTGGAGAATAAGAAATTCCATCTCATGATATGAACTCAGCATGAAATCACGTGTCCAAACGCGGATTCCATCTCACGATTCCATATGGTGATATAGTATCTCATGGCCAAAGCCTACTTAGAAGCAAAGTAATAAACGAGACTGAAAAATCGAATCTTGAGGCGAAAAACAAATCCAGTTAAGACTGATCTCTTTGAGTTTTATTAGTAACCAGACCAGATAAGACTACCTTGATCAATTTGTCCAGCTCAAAATTACTTGACAAAATCCAGAATATCAACTAAATATATGAGCACCAAGTATACGTACCTTCAAGTAGTACCCACCAAATATAACTTTGTTGATCAAAGAATATTCAAGTTCAATCCCATAGATGCAGAATAAATACGATATACTAGATGAAAAGTAGTTCATACATGCACAAATCTTAGAAAATAAATAGTTCTCAGACTCTTCACAAATAATGAGTGCAAAATACACAAAAAAATACTGACCAAATTGCACAGCTCTTTAAGCTATTGTTAAGTAGAAAAAAATGAATTCCTACTTCTACAAACAGAACATAACACCAAAAGTGGCAGCTGTGGTGTCATGAATAACAATACACGTAATAGATCTTTGACTTTAGGCTTTAGCTGTCTTGGTCTTCAGAAGCCCCTCACATACAGTGAGGTAAGAATGGAGTGAACTTCACTCAGCTCTAGACTGCCCAGCTCGGGAAGACAAGATAATGCCAACAATAAGCCCATAAAGAGCCAAGGCTTCAGCAAAAATGAGAATGAGGATCATCCCAACAAAAAGCTTGGGTTGTTGTGCATTAGCCCTGGAAAATGATTGTTGTTCAGTACACAAATAGGAATCGTTTATAAAGCTACAATCAGCTTGACAACAGAACTACAAATAAGACATCCCAACCAAAGTGAATAGAATAGATCAATCCTAAGCTGAATATGTAATAACTAGCCTGCAAAAGTCATTAGATTGAGTGTTTGGACGTTACATGGCATGCATAGTTTTGGAAAAGTCATATAGACTCAACAATAAAAGGTAAAGAATTTAAACAGTTTTACTGGGTGAACACTCCAGAAGTCATTGTATGCTTTTTTTACTAATATGTAGTAGATGTTACCATGAGTTGGGAACAATAACTAAGCATGAAGAGTTGACGAGTGGCTAAAAGATATGGAGGGAAGGAATCATAGGCCAGAGTAATGAATGAAAGGCTTCCATTCTGTTAAATATACCTCCACTATATTTCAACTATATTGACTGCAGAACATGCACCTTCGTCTGGAACAGTTTGCTCTGCAAGTCAACACCTTAGACCACAAAAATTGCAAGATTCGAAGAAAACCATAGATCCTAACTAACCACTGGGTTTGAAATGCAAGAATATTGTTTTTCCCTTCTTTTTTTATTCACTTCCCACTTTCTTTGGAGAAATGCTTCTACAAGACTTCAGGTCTCTCTTTAATTTTATGTTACATAAGTTTCCTTTTCAGGAATACAACAACAACAACAAGAAGCCCAGTATAGTCCCAAAAGCAGGTTTCCTTTTCAGGAATGTCACAAAATAATCAATCAACAGGTAACGTTAACAGCTATTCTCCGACTGATGCAGGATGAGACTAGCTTATCGTCTTTGTTTTTTAACTTAATCAGGAAATTAAATTTGGACAGACTAGAAAAGGTCAATGAATTTTGACAGCAGCTTGAAACTGCAAGAGAAAAAGAAAAGAAATAATGGACACGCATTGTCGCTAAAATTTATTTTCTAAGAAGTGGGAAAAGCAGAACAAAATAATCATAAATAACGCTCCTACAAGTCCTGGCAATCATAGAAAATGAAGATGTTATTTTTTGACAACTTTGAGATTCTAAAAAGTAGAAGTTGTCACACGTTACCTCTTAAGCAGTATATATTCAAAAGGGAAGCAAAATCGAGGAATGGTGATTTTAATATAAAACATACACCAGCAATTTGGAACAGCCAAAAAGATAGTAAGACATCTTTCGAGCCAAACAAGAAAACGCATTCTTTGAATAGTCAAGACATGCAGCAATAGTAGTTCTATCTGACTTGGCGGCGATCCATGAGTTTTCCAAAGCAACAATAAAGAAAATACAAATGCAAGCCCCTCAAGAGTGCATGAGATTTCGGTCATCAAAAAAAAAAGAGTGCATGAGATTAAATTGCTCACACAATATACCTTTTGGCAAAGTTAAAGCAATTTAAGATGTATGACAGGCTCAACTTATGGACAAACATTTCATTGGAAAATTTGAACTTTCAACACCAATATAACATTTGATATGTTGCTTTATCACCTTCTAGTCATGGTAATGTTGAACTTTCAAAACCAATATAACTTTGTTCTACACTTAAAAACCAAAAAATAACCTTTGGAAGAAAATTGTTCCCCCTATAAAAGGATCACGGTAAACAATGGTTAACTCAATATTTAATAACCAAGCAATAACAAACAACTCCATATATTCCAATTCATGTGGTACTATTTCCTTAATAGTTCGTTCCAAAAAAAATGGCGCCTTCCAAAATTTGGAAACAATTTAATTTTAAATTTCTCATATGATCTTAATGGCATGATATAACCACAAAATGGTCATGGCAGGTTTAAAACCAAAAGTTCCAAAAGTCTTTGTCTTTCTTGAACTTCATGATGAATCACACTCTACAATATAAATTGGAACGGAGTAAGTAAAATAAGCAATTTGGAATAGGAGTAAGTATATATTGCACATGTTTTACTTATTCTTAAAGATCTAAGGTGCTAGAATATTTAAATTTTTCTCATTCCTAGTTTTTAAGAACAGGCGAAAAGATTACAGCTCGTCTACTTTTTTCTTAGTTATAGTTTTTTATAACTGAGACATTTGTTGTTTCAACTACAAAACTCACGGACAATGGGTCCTCCCCACCATCCTTCTCCACCTAAAAACAAGATTTGGTCCAGTAGTTAGGTTTCGAACACGTGATACATGCCTACGACAAAACCATGGGAAACTTTCTGATAATTATATTACTCCCTCCATTTCAATTTGTTAGGCCTACTTTCCTTTTTAGTCCGTTTAGAAAAAGACTCTTGCCTTTTTTCGCAACTCTTTAATTTCAACATTCCACATGGAATGTTTAAGACCACAAGATAAAAGTGCAATTTGGTACATTTGACATATCTTAATTTAATACCACAAGATTCAAAAATTCTTTTTCATTTTTTAAAACTCCGTGTCAAGTCCAAATAGGCCAAACAAATTGAAACGGAGGGAGTATTATTTTTTATGATTGTAGTGTCTATGTCAGCTTGCACGCACCTCGATTATTCCATTGGGTACCTGATACCTCCTACCAACACAAGTACCAGATAAGTTGGATCGCCAAAGCTTAGATACATGGGAGGAAATCACCTTTGTGTTTTTTGCCTTCGTTGGGATTTATACTTGAGAGCTCATGATTCTTCTCACTTCATTGACTATTAGATGACACCCTTGGGTGCGATAATTATATTATTACTACATATTTTGTATTTACTGGCTCATTGAAAATAAAAAAACAAATCGTTTCCATGCTAATTGGAGTTGGTAGTATACTCAGTTGCTCAAGTGGTAAGTACCCTCCACCTTCAACTCTAAGGTTGTGGATTCAAGTCACCAATGGAACAAACAATATACTCCTCACTATCAATCATCATTTAGACATGTGTTAATCCACGATTTAAAATTTTAGGTTTTCAAGCACATAAAGATAAGATAATGTTATCTTTCTTGTTCAGAATTATCGTCTGATATAGATTATCAGCACAGTGTGATTCAATTTAGTTGTTGCGATATAAGGAAGGGGATCTGCAATTAAGATGGTGAACTGAAGAATTAAATTGAACCTTAACTAAAATTACCACGCAACTGTGTTCTCTATTTGAAATTTTTTATTTATTTTATTAACTTCCAAAAGTTCTCTGCAGATGTTAGGCTGCAATTTTCACAAATCATAACATTGTGAAAACACATACCAAGGCATCTTTATCGAGATGCAACATTCTACTAGATCCATTCTCATTGGAACTCTAGTTTGACTCCTAAAAAATGTTCTTCTTTTTTTGTAAAAATGTTTGACAACTAAAAGTTTATCCTATCCATGATACCAAAAGATGAACAGTACAAAGATCATCCATCAACTGGTTCTAACAGCATAACACTAAAAATCAATGTCTTGGACTTCTTCGTATATGATCTTTCCCATTCTAACTATTCAATTCAGAGTCAACAGGCACTAACATGCAAAGAAAAAAAAGGTAAGGAACCAAGAAAAAGTCGAGGAATCAATACCTAACACCAGCATCTCCAACAATACCAATAGCCATTCCAGCAGAAAGACCAGCAAGACCACAGGCAAGTCCAGACGAGAGATGAGCATAGCCATCAAATAGGTAATACGACTTTGTTTTGGGGTTAATCCCTGTACTGATGATCACAGCAATAATCAAGCCATAAATACCTAACACACCAGCCATAACCACTGGCACAATTGATTTCATCACCAACTCCGGCCTCATCACTCCCATTGACGCCACTCCAACACCACTCTTCGCTGTTCCATAAGCTGCCCCCATACCTACGAATTATTCAAAATAAAATTAGATTTGTTATCAGTTGCAAATAAGCATAAAATGTACTCGTGTGACTCGCATAAGACGTGCTTGTATCTCCAGCTAAGGCAGATCCAATATTTAAAGCTTATAGATGCAAAATCTCATTGTCTTAGAAAGTCAAAACAGATACAGGTTTAATAAAATGATATAATTTTCAATACTGTTCAGCTTCATATATAATTCAAAACAACAAATTGAATTACTAGTAATATAAAAGCAACGCTTGCAAATTAGCACAACGAGGCCGATCGGGGATTTCAAGCTGGTGGATGCAAAGAACCAGCAGGAGCGCTAACATTCTTCAAACAATTTCAAGTAAAGATAGTTCACTAGAAGACGAAATTCAAACATCTTGTGCAGTAAAGTTGGATCCGGCCATAGAATCTGCAGATCTAAGGTAGAACTTACATGAGAAGACGAGGGCAGCGGCGGCGCCAAGGAAGCCGAAGAAGGGAGCAGTTTCATCTCCGGCAAAGTTCGACATTTTCGTTTGGATTTGGATCTGAGAATTTCGAGTTTTGGAGTTGAATAGATCTCTTTCCCCTTCCTCACGCAGTGTCGATTGGTGTTGAAGCAAATGGAATAATTGATAACTCGGTCATAATGGGTTTGGGCTTTCCAGGCTATATTGGGCCGATTGCACAAGTCCGGATCTTAAGTTTTAACCAAGATCTCAAAACTATTTGTAAACTATGTACTAGTATATTTAGTTTAATAGGAAAAATTATGCGAAATGGTAAATATTTATAGTATATTATGCTCCATAGCTATAATCTTGGATATTTATGATTCGTGCCTATAGTTCTTAAATTTTGCTTTCCAGGCTATATTGGGCCCATTGCACAAGTCCAGATCTTAAGTGGGGACAACATTTAAGTTTTAGGGTAACTTACATAAATCACATAATGTAAAGATGAAATTACTATTTATTACTACTCTTTTTCTAATTACATTAATCCTTTAAAATTAATCAAATCCGGATACATTAGTGAAAGTGCGGATACATTAATACATTATTAAAATAAGGGATTTCCCAATCTGGATACATTAGTGAGAGCGCGGATACATTAATCAATCCGGATACATTAGTGAAAGCGCGAGGATACATTAATACATTAATACGGATACATTATTAAAATAAGGGATTTTAGAGATTTTTAAAAGCTATAGGGAAATATGAAAAATAGTTTATTTAAAGCTGTGTAATTTAGTAATTTATCCTAAGTTTTAACCAACATCTCAAAACATATTTGTAAACTATTTAGGGGAAATGATAATTTTAGTCCCTGTGTTATTAGCTTATTATGATTTTGGTCCTTGTATTATTAGACTAAATACATTTAACCTTTAATTTAATAGAGTTTGTAATTTTAGTCCTTATACCTAACTTAAAGTTAACACCGTTAACTTTTGATAAATTAAGAAATAAAAAAGAAAATATCTTTTGATTGAAATTGAAATAATAATAAAAAATCTAAGCAATATCATCAAATTTCTTTTTTTATGTCTCTTTTCTTCTAATCTACAAATAATTTGAAGTCAAACACTCAAATATTAGTAGATGAACAAAACAAAAAGAAATAAAAAAAAAAGATCTACAATTAGCGGTTTCAATATTCATTTTTAAAATTTTTCACCCGGTATTCGATGCTCGCATTGGAGCTCTTACTAAATTCGGGTACCGCACTGCATGACCCATTTGGGGGTGGCTCTCCTAACAGAATTTTCTCCATATCCAAAGTTCGAACACGAGACTTTTAGTTAAGGGTGAAGAAGCCCATCAATACACCACAATCCACGTTGATGAATATCCATATTATGATGTTAATGGCAACCAGTGCAAGGACAACACAATTTTGTTATTTTAAGGCCAGTGGCGGAGCCAGGATCTTCACTAAGGGGGTTCAAATTCTGAAAAAGTAGACACACGAATTAGCCGAAGGGGGTTCAACATCTACTATATATACATAAAAAATTATTTTAACCATATAAAAATAGTATAATTTTCCATCGAAGGGGGTTCGTAACTGTAAGGTAGTTCCGCCGCTGTTTGAGGCCATGGATATATCATATATATACTAATAATAAATGAATCACAACTTTGCCATTTGTTCTTGTTTTGAAACTTTTACAAGATTTTAAAAAAAAACGGTGATCAATTTGTTAGAAGTGCTAACTTAGAAAATTTTAAAAACTAAATGATGGCAACAAATTCAAGAATTGGAGATTGTTTAAGAATAATAAAAAAGAAGAGCCAAAAGTTAACGGTGTTAACATCAAGTTAGGTATAAGGACTAAAATTTCACATTTTATTTTATTAAAGGTTAAATATGTTTAGTCTAACAACACAAGGACCAAAACCACTATAAGATAACAACACATGGACTAAAAATATTATTTTCCCAACTATTTACTAGTTAGTATATGTAGTTTAGTAGGAAAAATTATGGAAATGACAAATATTTATAGTATATTACACTCTATAGCTACAATTTTGGATATTTATGATTCGCGGCTGCAGTTCTTAAATTTTGCTATTTGATTCCTAATTGTATAAATCCAGAATTTGTATAATTCGGTTCCTGATGGTATAAATCCATACTTTGTATATGCTTACCCTAGCTATTTGTATACTATTTGTTGATACATTTGATTTGTATAAGTTATGAAAAATTCATAATAAATTACCTTGTTTGTATACTGACAAGTGAAATATGCATATGGAGTTCTGAAATTTTTTCATGGCAAGCGAAATATACAAATGGAATTCTGAAAAATTCTTAAATGTATAAATACAATATTCTCTTTACTGTTTTCCAATGATCTCTTCCAGACTTGGATTGATACCTGTTAACTACACTTACGGCATAACAAATGTCTGGGCGAGTACACATCATAGCATACATCAAACTCTTGGCAGCACTAGAATACGGAACTCAGGACATATCTTCCTTTTCTTTTTCAATCTTTGAACACATTTAAAGGCTTAAAGTTTCACCCCTTGCTATAGGAGTATCCATGGACTTGCAACTATTCATTCGAAAGTGTTCCAATATTTTCTTTATATAAGTTTCTTGAGATAAACTCAAAAATTTCTTGGAACGATTTCTTTGGATCTTAACAATCAATATGTATCACCCATATCTTTCTTATCAAATGATTTTGAAAGCCATGACTTGGCAGTTTTCACATACTCCAAATTATTTTTAGCTAATAAAATATCATCTACGTAAAGAGAAAGAATTACAAATTTTCCATTGGACTTTTTCACATAGATGCAATGATCTTCATCGATCATGGTGAAATCAAATGACATCACCTCCTTATGAAATCTCAGGTACCACTGCCTTGAAGATTGCTTTAGGCCATGATTGATCTTTTCAATTTACAAACTTTCTTTTTTGGCCTTTAACAACAAAACCTACAGGTTGTTCCATGCAGATTTCCTCAATTAATTCTCCATTGAGAAAGTTGTCTTCACATCCATTTGGTGTAATTCTAGGTCTAAACGTGCAACAATAGTTAAAAGTAATCGTATGGAGGTAAACTTCACAACTGGTGAAAAAGTTTCCCTATAGTCTATTCCAACTTTTTGAGAATCCATTTATTCCCTATAGCTTTACGTTCCTTAGAAAGGTCAACTAAATCCCAGACTTTGTTGGTTTTCATGGACTCTAATTCTTCTTTCATTACTTTTAACCATTCATCCCTTTTAGAGCTCGATAAGGCCTTAGTTACAGAATTAGGTTCATTCAATTTTATAGGAGATACCAAGAAAACATAATCTCAATCTTATAAGATCATTTAAGTACACTTTTTCTTGTACTCTTACGTAATTGAAGTTTAGATTCCTCTATAGGATTTTGGGATTCATAACTCCCACTTGTACCAGGAATCATTTCTTAATCCTTTGAGTTATCAAGTATGCCTGACGACATTACCTGATCTTCTAAATTCAACATTTCGTTGAGAGGTTCACCTTCATCTATTTCATCCTTTTTGGAAAAATCATTTTTTTAAAATCTGACATCTCGTGATAAAATTTCAGTAATACTTTCATCCTCCAATTCATCAATGAACACATACCCTTTAGAGTGTTCTGAGTATCTTATAAAGATACATTTTTTTTCTTTCAAACTTAGTTTATCAGACTCACCAAAACGATCTTTAATATACGCAACACAATCCCAAGGTCATAGATGGTTCAAGTTTGTTTTATGACCAATTCAAAGTTCATTAGTAGTCGAAGATACTAATTTAGAGGGCACTTTATTCAATATGTAGGTCGCGGTCAATAATGCATCTCCCCAGAAAGAGACAGACAAATTTGTATGCGCTATCATTGATCTAGCCATGTTCAATAATGTTCTATTCCTTCTTTTAGCTACACCATATTGTTGAGGTGTATAAGGAGTAGTTAACTGTCTGATAATACATTTTTTTGTACATATTTTTTCAAATTATTTTGACAAATATTCACGTCCTCTATAAGTTCTTAAAGCCTTTATACTTTTATCTAATTGATTCTCAACTTCATTCATATAATTTTTAAAGCATTCAAGTGCTTCAGATTTATAAAAAATCAAATAGACATAACCAAAGCGCTTGAAATCTTCAATAAATGTAATGAAGTATGTAGCACTAGACCTTGCCCTCACATTCATTGGACCACAAATATCATAATGAATTAATTAAAGTGGAAATTCAGCTCTTTTAACCTTCCTAAATGGTTTACGCATAATCTTTCCAGCAAAACAATTTTCACAAGTTGGAATATCAATTTTTGTGAAAGAACCTAAATGCTCTTCCTTTGCCATTCTATTCATTCGATCTTACCCTATGTGACCTAATCTTGCATGCCATGTAATAACATCAATATCATTGTTACTTGAATAACATGTTGTTACACAACGATCAACACAATAGTCATAAGTTGAAGGATTACAATCTAAAACGATAAAGCAATCATAACGAAGTCCAAAACCATATAAAACATTATCTAGAGTTATTCTAACACCATTACATCTAAAAAATAAATCAAAACCAACATCTAAAAGAGCAGACACAGATACTAAGTTTCATCGAATCTCTAGGGCATATAGGACGTCATGCAACATCAAAGAACGTTCACCACGCAAGTCCACTTTGCAAGTGCCTATCCCTTTGACTTTTAGTTTAACATTATTTCCTACGTAGATCCATCTTGATTTGGATGAAACTCGACGAAACTCCACAAATGCTTCTCGATCTCGACTCACGTGGTCGGTGGATCCCAAGCTACAATCCACATAGGATAAGATTCAGTTAGTAAAGAAGTGTTAGAACCATATATTGTACTTAGAGATGCATTTAGAAATGCTACCTTTTTCGGCTCGGTACACTCACGAGCGAAATTCCTCAGCACTTGGCAATGATAACACTTCATTTTGCTCTTGTCTCTCTTCTTGAAAACCGTTTTCCTTTCTTGAAATTTGGCTTCTTCTTTTTCTTAGAGGGTCCTTCTGCGATCTCTTTGTCTTTCCCATTGTTGACATCCAATTGTGTCCCTCCTTTCTTCTAATTTATTTCCTTGAGCTTTTAAATTATTAATAAGTCAATAGTTTATACTTCATGACTATTTTGATTTATTAATAAAGTTGTCGTAATCATCTACGAGATACTATTATTGCTATTACTTTAACTTTTATTATTTTTATGATTATCATTTTTCACTATTTTAAATTTTTTTTTTTTTAATCAACATTACTATTATTACTTTATCGTCGTCTTCTTTAAAATAGATTATCGTTACTTTATTTCAAATTTGTTACGAAGATTTTTACATAATATATTATACTAGTTATAAAATTTTAAATAAGAAGCTCAAAGGAAATCAATTTGAGGGAGGAAAGACTATAAAATTCAGCCTTTATAATAACCAAAATAAAGTCCAATTCTTCTTAATCAAACCGCAGCTTAATCGGCCTAATAGGCCCATACGTTTCAAATAAAACATAACTCAATTTGCAGCCCTAATATGAGATTCACAAGCTTAGCCACTCACGCCCCTGACTCCTCTCTTTCCTCTGTTAAGGAAAACTCCAATATGATGCAGCCATGGACATCTTTCATCCTTCCTTTTCGAGCTAAAGTTTGTCCTTGTTGAGGCATCCAGCGAAAGCTTTCTTGTTTCATGCTTCAAAAATGCAGCAACTCCTATCAAATTTCAAACAAATTTCACCATTTCAGGTGATTAGGTATAACAATATCTATGACAATTCAAACGGGTCTCTTGTTTTGATTTTGAATAAAAAATACATATTTTTCATCTCAAATCCCGCCCAAAATCCAAGCCTTCATCTCCTACATATACTTGGCATGTAACCATTAACAGAGGAGGGTTTTTGGCTGGCAAAAGAAATCACGAAAAAGTTTTGACACTCACCACTCTTATATCTGAATATCGCTTGACAATGATTTTTCGAATCGCCTTTCTATCGTGCTTGACTTTATTCGAAGAACGAGAGTAGATTAGAGGCCGATAACTTCTCAGTTCACTGCTCCACAAGAGGTAAAATCTTAATCTTTTCCTCTTTATTAGTAGATGATCGTGTTTCAAATATTAGAGTTGCATTTAGAATATATATGTAACTTAAAAAGATTTTTGATAAATGAGTTCTATTCATGTAATGTTTCAATCTTTATTTATATCCAAATATATGACTTTAAACTTGTTCTTTTAGAAATCTTGACATGTTATAAAAGTTTTTTTCTTCTTCTTTATATCCATAAAAATAAAGTAATTGACTAAGAAGAGGATTAGTGCATAACACCCATTTCTTTTTCAATTCTTCTTACGTTAGAAGCCTTAAGATTTTGTATCACTTGACTCTGCCACAAAGGCATTAGAGGAAGCTTTAGTAGCACCAAGCTGCTCATCTTCAAGTTCTACATAGAGGGCAACATCAGAAAAGGTTTTGATGCTCTCATTATGGGTGTTGACATCCTTAAAGACGCAACGCCGCGGTGACTCAAAAAATAATCGATTTCAAAAAGAGTTTAAAGAATAATTTTTTTTTTAAAGAGGGAAAGGGTTTAAAAAGAGTCGCCACCTAATTTTAGGAAAACTAGAAAATCAATTAATTAATTAACAAACAAATAGTCTACGAAATCAATAGATTCTAGGTAAGGGTTCAAGTTATTGCGAAGGGAAGGTATTAGGCATCCTTTAAAATCCACAATTGTCGATCCCGACTGAATTCATTTTTTCAAATTGAGGAGGAGATAACAACAATATACAAGTATAATAAACATGAAATATAAACAAATAATGAAGTTAAAACAATAATATAAGAAACGACCTAAGTTTGCCTAACGTCAATATATACAAAATAATAAATAAAAAATATAATTCGAACTTCATTCGAATAGTTTCAATGGGAAGCAACTCCGAGTACCTGTAAAGACACTTAGTAAAAAATAAATATGAACAAAAATAAATGAATTAAATAATAAATTAAAAAATAAAAATCCGTCTTATGAACATTGGAGACCTTGGAAATCGACAGTAATTTCTTCATCGGCCAATTTTAACCTACAAAAAATATGAACCTAAACTAAATTTCTGTCTTTTAAAGTGGGGAGGTCTCCAAAACCGACAGAGAGATTTTTAAATTGGCCAATTTTAACATAAAATATAAACAAACAAAAGACAAGAGGAGACACCCAAATAATAATAACATAACAGAACGATAATAATAACTAATATAATAACAACCTTGCTACTGAAAAATTGAAAGTTCTTAAAAAGAATGTATGAAATCAACAAATGAAGAGCCACCATATATGAGTAAAATAAGAACAATAATAATAAACAAAGACAACAATAATAACAACAAAATACTTCAGCCTTATCTAATATTATAAAATTATAATCTAAACAACAACAAAACATGTCATTAATGATTTAGAAAAGGAGCAAATTGACTACAAAACAAAACATAATTAATGGAACAATTATCGAGGAATCAAAATACAATCACTATAATAAAAATGTTACGACCCGACTACTTGAGTCATGATGGCGCCTACTAACCCACCAGTAGGCAAGCCAAACCCTATCCCGGAACTTAACAGTAATGGGACTGAAGTAGAAACTAACCTAAACTACGCGGAAGCATAAGTAAAGGAACATATAAAGGAAAGGTGGAAGCGAAAACATCTATATACGACAACGACACCTCCCAGAATCTGGAAGTCACATGTACAGAGCTACTACAAAATAAGTACAGTCCCAAAAGTGGACCACGAAAACAAGACTGTCTCAAAAATGAAAGACAAGCCAAAATATACAAAAAGAAGGAGGTAGGTAATCTCAGGACTCCATGTGCTCACCCTCGCCTCCAGAATAGACTGCAACAGGCTCGAACTCAATGCTGATAGCTGGTGGTCGGACCTGCATCACGAAAAATAGATGCAGAGTGTAGCATGAGTACCAAACAACAGGAACCTAGTAGGCTTCAAAGGCCGGCTGAACAAGAAAGGTAAAAACAGACTGAAAGGATAGAATCTACAATCACAGAGTCAAGCGAAAATGAAAAGAAGCACAAGAGCGCACCGAGAGTAAAACTAAGTATAACTAAACTAAACCTAATTGGACCCCCATAAGCCCAGAAGGTACATTCATGCATAGGTTTAAATAAAATCCGAACGGACCCCATAAGCCTGGCAGGTACACAAAAGAGCTAGATCTATGGAACCAAAGGAAACCAACTCCGAATCGAAACAACCAGTCATCTCCAACCCAACCAACAAGTCTGATTCCCAATCAACTCACCTAGCCAGCTAATTACTCTAGGCCCTACCCAGCCAGACGAGTGTTGTGGGGGGGAGGGGGTACGACGACCCCTCCAAGATTTTGATATTCAACCGCCCGACTGGCTAACACTCTGAGGGCCCTGCCCAAGCCAACCAAGTGCGCCATCTAACACTCCGGGGGTCCTGTCCCAGCCAGACGAGTGCGTGGTGTATGCCAACTTAGAAGAGAACCTTAGCCAACTGATATCCAATTGCCTAGCCAACTAACACTCCGGGGGACCTACCTAGCCAGACAAGTGAGTCAACAAACACTTTCGGGGGCCCTACCCAGTCAGACAGAGCATATTAGGCGAATCAACTCCGTAGAGGATCTCAACTCCCAAACCCTTGTGGATCGACGTCCACTACCAACCACCTCGCAACGAACGTATCAACCCCAAGCCGTAGTGGATCGACATTTATACCAATTACAACACCACAGAACCAACCTCAAAGCATCCAACCAAGAAGATACCACGCCTCTGATAATGCATCAACATCGCAGAAAAAAGGAGAACAGATAGAAAGATCGCAAGCACTACAAAGCCAAACTAAAATCAACTATCAGACCCAAGTCCGCTATACCGGTCTACAAGGACCTAGTCCATCCGAATCGACGTCGGATACATACCAAAGTCAACCAGGTACATAGGTCTAAGTCAATACTAGTCTATCCTAAACTAAGGCCAAAGATATATTCCAATACAGTAAACAACCAACTAGATAATCCGCATGCAATAACATATAAACAGCCCAATAGATAATTCACCACAGTCACAGATAAACAACCCCTCCGGTAACATGGTATTAACCCCGAAATAGCCCAAAAATCAACCCTAAAGCATGGTTTCTAAGAAGAAGAGAAGAAATACTAGCTACCTAGCCAAGATTCACACAAATCAGCATGTATTTACACAATCAGACTCAATCTAAAGGAAGGGAAGCCTAGCCTACCTGAAGGCCGACCGCGAGCGCTTCAAATCACTCTGCAGGAGCTTTCCCCTTTCGAACGGCCTCGAATTGCTGCCACACTATCAGAAATAGAATCACAGCATCAACACGGTCGTTTAGACACTAAAATTATCAAAATCGGAGACAAACCAATTTTGGAGTCAAAATTGAGAATTGTGGAACCCGCTCCGAAATTTCCAGATTTGACTCCGTGAAGAGGTCCCAAACCCTACCCCGAGCTTGTGCTCCAAAATGGGACACCCCTCGGGGCTCGGATCAGCTCCATGCAACAACAAACCCATGATGCAAAACTTTACACAATTCTAGCTTAAGGCAGCCACTTCCGCCTCAAATTTAAAGAAATTGAGGATCACCCAACACTATCCGAGCACTAACCCACATAGACAACAATATTCTGAGCACCTGGGACTTCGAATCACCCAAAATGAAGCTCTAGAACTCGAGATATCGAAGTTTTAAAATGATGACAAAATCTGATTATTTGCTATTTAAATAGCAGCAGTTCAGGTCGCTAAAGCTATTTCTGGTCGCTAAAAGGCTAAATTCTGGTCGCTAAAGCTATTTCTGGTCGCTTAAAGGCTAAATTCTGGTCGCTAAAGCTATTTCTTGTCGCTAAAAGGCTAAATTCTGGTCGCTAAAGGTCTGCACCAGCAACACCAGATTTGTCTATTTTTCAAAGTCTCCGAACGGATCCTCAGAATTCGTTCGGGACACGATGAAAATAAACGAGATATGCTACCCCACTAAATTTGATATTCCGGACTCAATGGCACAATCAAAATTTCCATACGAGGTTGTTTCAACAAAAAGTGGGTCCCACACCCAAAGTGTCATTTTAGCCGAATTCTACCAAGGGCCTCGAAATTAGATTGGAAGCCCCGAGAAGCACACGAAAGGTTATTCTATACCAAACTCGACATTTCAAAACTAACCGCGCTGACATAATTCTCATCCGAGCGCATTTACCAAGAATGTTGACCAAAGTCAAACTTGAGCCAAATTTCAAAGGCTAAAATGCCAAATGGCCCCAAAGTCATACCAAAAACCTCGGGACTCGTGCCAACAATGCTTCTAGCCTAATTTTGCCGCTCTAGAGCTGATGAAACCATCAGAATTCCCATATGAGATCATTAACCTGAGGTTATGACCGAAATCAACTTTTCAAGTTTCAAAAGTTCCAAAACAGGGAAACGAGCATAAAACCCAAACGAACGACTAGTCGACCGAATAGTCAGTGTCAGAAAGTCGTAAATGAATTGGGGTCGCTATGGGAATGCTTTAAACAATGGAAACAAGGCATTAACACAAAAATGGCCTGGAGGGTCATTACAACATTCACTACTAAAAGGACTTTCGTCCGCGAAAGTAAGAGTCAAGAAGTACCTGGGGGCTCATACATGCTGGGGAACTGCTCCTACATCTCCCGCTCGGTCTCCCAAGTAGCGTTCTCAACTGGACGATGCCTCCAACGGACCTTCCCCATAGAAATGGCTCTAGACCTCAGCTGCCTCACATCTCTGGCTAAACTAGCAACTAGCTCCTCAATATAGGTCACGCGATCATCCAACTCAACGGCATCATACTAGAGCATATGAGACTCATCTGAAACATTTCGGCACGACATCGAAACATGGAAAATTGGATGAACAGCTGAGAATGCTGGAGGTAAAGCTAACTCATAGGCTACCTCGCCAGCTGTCCTCAGAATCTCAAAAGGCCCAATATACCTGAGGCTAAGCTTGCCCCGCCTCCCAAATCTCATCACGCCTTTCATGGGCGATACTCGGAGGAATACTCTATCACCAATGACAAATCTCAGCGGTCGACGCCTGCGATCTGCGTAACTCTTTTGTCTACTCTGAGCCGTCCTAAGACGATCCTGAATCATCCTCACATGAGCTAAGGTCTCCGAAAACAAGTCTGTACCACGCGGCCTAGGCTCCGTAGACTCAAACCAACCAAATGGGGTGGGACAACTCCTACCATACGCAAACTCTGCCAAAGGTAAGAACTGCTCCCACTGGCCTCCAAAGTCCATAACACAGGCCTGCAACATATCCTCAAGAACCTGAAAGGTACGCTCCGACTGGCCATCATTTTGCGGGTGAAATGTTGTGTTAAGATCGACACGGGTGCCTAACTCCTCCTAAAATACCCTCCAAAAGCTGGAAGTAAACTATGAACCCCGATCTGAAATGATAGAAACATGCACACCATTAAGACAGACTACCTCCCAAATATAGATACGATCTAACCTCTCAGTGCTGAAGGAAGTATGAACCGGAAGGAAGTATGCTGACTTGGTCAATCGATCCACGATGACCTAAATACTGTCTACACCTCTACAAGTCTGAGGAAAGCCCAAAATGAAATCCATGGTGATACGCTCCCACTTCCACTCAGGAATGGGTAATCTCTACAACTCACCACCAGGCCTCAAATGCTCGGCCTTCACCTGCTGAAAACACAAGCAACGGGACACATAATCTGAGATGTCCCTCTTCATACCGCTCCACTAGTAAAGCTGCCTCAAATCATGATACATCTTAGCGGTGCCCGAGTGGATAGAATACCTGGAGTTATGGGCCTCGCTAAGGATCAGCTGAATCAAATCCCCAACTCTCGAAACATACAAATGGCCAGCAAAACTCAAAACCCCATTTGAGTCTGGTGTAGCCTGCCCGATGTCACCTGCCAATACACTATCTCTGAGTACCACCAGAAACTCATCTTCGAACTGACGACCACAGATATGAAACAGGAATGATTGAACTCCTACATAGTCTAACACCCGACTAGTATCTGAAATATCAAGCCTGATCATCTGGTTGGCTAAGGACTGAATGTCCAAAGCCAAGGGTCGCTCCGAAAGAAAAGGAAGGCTAGACTTCCCATACTCATTGTCTTCCGGGTCAAGGCATCTGCTACCACATTCGCCTTGCCCTGATGGTAAAGAATAGAGATGTCATAGTCCTTCAGGAGCTCAATCCAATGGCGCTGCCTCGAATTAAGATCCCTCTGGGTCATAACTGAAGGCTCCTGTGGTTAGTGTAGATCTCACAATGAACTACATATAGGTAATGCCTCCAGATCTTAAGCGCAAAACTACTGCTGCCAACTCCAAATCATATAGTGGGGTAGTTGCGCTCATGTAGCTTAAGCTGCCTCGATGCATAAGCAATAACCTAGCCCTGCTGCATCAAAACACAACCCTAACCAATACCGAATGCGTCACAATAGATCGTGAAGCTCTCGCCCTCTGCTGGAAGAGTCAATATAAGAGCAGTGGTAAGCAACTTCTTAAGCCTCAGAAAGCTCCTCTCACACTTCTCCGACCACACAAAGGGAACATCCTGGTGTGTCAACCGAGTCAGAGGCGCTGCTATAGAAGAGAAACTCTCAACAAAATGCCTGTAGTACCCTGCCAATCCAACGAAGCTCTGAATCTCAATCACAGAGGTGAGCCTAGCCTAATCACGGATAACCTCAATCTTCACTGAATCCACCATAATGCCATTCTTGGACACCACGTGCCCCAAGAATGCTACAGACTCAAGCAAAAACTCATACTTTGAGAACTTGACATAAAGCCGATGATCTCTCAAAGTCTGGAGCACTATACTCAAATGCTGCTCATGCACACCATGGCTCCGCAAGTATACCAAGATATCATTGATGAAGACTATGACAAAGGAGTCCAGATACGGCCTGAATACACGAGTCATCAAGTCTATGAAAGCGGCAGGGGCATTAGTCAACCCAAAAGACATCACCAGGAACTCATAATGGCCGTAACGAGTCCTAAATGTTGTTTTAGGGATGTCCGCTGCTCTAACCCTCAACTGGTGGTAGCCGGATCTCAAGGCAATCGTAGAAAATACTGCGGCACCCTGAAGCTATTATCAATACGAGGCATGGGGTAACGGTTCCCCACCGTTACCTTATTCAGCTACCTATAATCAATATACATCTGCATAGTACCGTCATTCTTCTTCACAAATAAGACTGGGGCACCCCAAGGCGATATGCTAGGCTGAATAAACCCCTTACCCAAAAGATCCTGAAGCAGAACACTGAGCTCTTTGAGCACTGCGAGGGCCATGCGATACGGTGGGATAGAAATAGGACGGGTATCCGACTCCAAGTCAATGGTAAAATCAATATCTCGCTCTAGGGTAGGTGTTGCTCCCAATTGCACACGCAAGTGTACGTGGTCACAGAAGTAATAAGTGACTCTTTAAGAACCAGAATATCAAACCCACATGGACTTGTCAATTAACTATTTACTAAATTATGCTAGTCTAATAATTTATTTAAGAGTGTCAAAAGAAATAAAAGAATTAAAGAAAAAGATTAACTTACAATGCTTTGGGCAATTCCGAGGCTGCAGTATGCTTTGGGTTTCATGTATCACATCTCATGCATGAATTAACTACGGCTATCAAATTACTAATTTACAGGGTTGAATTTATGATCATGGTCTCCCGACCTCTAATCACCTACTCCAATTGGCTATCTAACTACATCACTAAGCGGGGATAGGCAGTCCCAATTGGCAAGCATTTATATTTCATGCTGTCTCGTAACCAAGCTTGGTGTTCGTCCGGGCGTCACTCCTAAACACGAATCTAAACAAGTGATCTGCAAGTTAGATCAAGCTTTTTGCATTCTTTGGTCTATCTACCTCTTTATCTCTCGAGTCCAAGAATAGACAATGAGTTTATTTCTATGGTGATCAAGCATGAAATACTAAAACAAGAACACAAAAGTAATTTAAGCGATAACCAACATTAATTCAAAATAATCGATGTTCAACAATTACCCGTAGCCGCATCCCCAGAACAAGGGTCTTTAGCTACTAATACATAAGAAAAGAAGAAAAGAAAAAGAAGAACCCTAATGGTGAATTCTATTCCTTGCCTCTTGCACTTGAAAAAGAAGTCTCCCCTTGCAAAATAACCATAGGGTCCTATTTATAGAGTTCAAGAAAAATAGCACTAATTCTGGCCCAAGTAGGAATCCCAAATAAACTCAATTTTGTCCAAAAAGTCGGCCCAAGGTTAGGGCAGTGCGCTAGAAATGCGTCTCTGAAGTTTTGCTTCTAGGGCCTTGCGCCCCCATCGCGCCAGGAAGGCTGGGGCCTTGCGCCCCCATCGCACCAGGAAGGCTGGGGCCTTGCGCCCCCAATGCACCAGGTAGGCTGGGGCCTTGCGCCCGGCTTCTCCTTTGGCGTACTTTGTCATCCTTGTTTCCTTTCCTCTCATTTTGTGCACATGTCCCTTTGGAACCCTGAAAAATGGCTAATCATGTATATTAGTGTGCAATAATCGTAATACTCACTCAAACCGCAACAAATAGATTAGAACATGCACTCGAAACTAAGCTAAAGATGGGTCCTTTGTCGTAATTTAGCATATAAATATTCCCAAGATCACCACCCCTCACTTAAACCTTTGTTTGTCCTCGAACAATCCTTAAAGCTCATATAAAAAAAATCATACTAGAAATACCATCACTTTAGTTGACACAAACAATTAGGCCATCCACAAATTTCAAATCATTAAGTACACTTCTCAATCATTATGCAAGATATAGAAATAATAAACAAACCTCTAACCTCCTAACCTCAAGAACGGACTTTGAACTCATCAAATTTAAGCTTTTTCACCTACTCTCATCAAAGAAAGTTAATAAAATCACATATCTATCATGAAACAAGTGCTCTCACAAGAAGAAATAGTCCACACACTCAATTCAAAAGATTGAATATAAATTAAGGACTTCACATCAAAGAACAACTTTCAAACTCATAAATGAAATTCACATGTATGCACAAAGAACCATAGGCTTGCCCATCATGTACATCTCCACTAATTAAGTATGCTTGAAAAGAATCAAATAGGACTCTAACGGATTGTAATGCTGGCTAGGGGATGGGTAGGAAAATTATATAATAGTGACACACACTTCCCTAAGCACTTTGCAATTTTAGATTTCATCACTCATTATTTTCTTCTCTTTATTTCAACCCTCTCTTCAACAATTATTTCACAATTAATTCTCATCATCTCAAGAATGCTTCAATTAGTTTTTTTCTTTCACAACGATTTTTTAAAAACCTTTTTTTTCATTTCACATTCTCTCGAAGAGGGCTTTTTTCATCACTTTGTAGTTATCATTGATTACCTTTTTTCACTCAACCATCCCTTTTTTTTTCTTTAGGTATAACAATTATAATAAGTCTATGCTACAGTGCTCAAGGAAGCAAGGTGCAAAAACTAGGGATTCAACAAAATAGTTAAGGGCAAAATATGGCTACCAAGAAAAGGTTACAGGCTCAAAAGGGCTAACTAGTGATATACTATCTGAAAAAGGCTAAAATATACAAGACAAATCAAAGAAAACATGTTATCATCTCCCAAACAAAGCAACACTTTTTATTTCGCTTCAATAACATGCATGACAAGTTCTAGACTAAAATGCAAAACATGGAATAAACAAATTCTCACTACACATGGCACAAGTATCGATCAAGATGGATCAATTCCACTTCTAAGAGAGATAAGATCATAACAAACTACAAAATAAAATAAGCTATAAACAAAGTCACAACCATGAACCTCGGTTTCAAAGAGTCTGCAAATTCATTAGCAATCAAGCATTCACAAGAAAGTACTACTCAAAATTAGGCTTAAATAGCAAGTATCACACAACTCAAAAGAGTATTTTCTTTTCTCTACAAAAAAAATATATATATATTTACTCCCTATCGGTTCAAAGGGACTATCCTCAGGAAAAGAACCGAAAACAAAAGCCAAGGAGCCCATCCTAAAAAAAAAAGACTCAATAAAACAGTAAAAACTAGGAATTCATTGCTACACCCCACACTTTAAAAGATGTTATGTCCCCAAAGTATCAATTAAAATTTAAAACAAGGGTTAGGAAAACTCCCTGAGGCATCTAGGCCTAGCTAGTAGCATGTTCTCTTAATTTTCATCAAGGGTCGTACGCACCCCACACTTAAGCTCAAGCGTGCTCCTTTGCTTCAAATTTTTGAGTACTCAGACTTCCCTTAATCTGCAAAAACAAGACCAAAAGAAAAAAAAAGTGACACTATAAAAAATAAGAAGCTACACTATAAATTGGGTTGCCTCCCAATAAGCGCCTAATTTAACGTCGCGGCACGACCCAAGTAATTCACTACTTTTCTTTCCACTTTGAACTTATGAATTGTACCCCTAACTTTGCATCAATTTTTCTGCTTCTCTCTAGGGGAGGTGGTATAAAGATAAAGGAACCAAGTAATATATGTCGTATCTTGCACTTCTTGGCCCTTATATGAGGAATGTCGTTTTGTTTACGTGGATTAGAAAACTTTAGAATGTAGGGGCCTTGTTCGTCATCTAGACACTCCTCTATTAGTTCATATGACTCAAATTTCATGTCGTGATCGAAGCATAATGTAGAAAAATGTTTAGAATGAGGTTCAAGATACCGCAATTCCAAAGTAGCATTATTTACAACATTCTCACTTTTGTACTCTTTATCAACATTGACATTAAGGAATAAGGTATAGTTGAATGGTTGGAATTCCTCTTTTTTCTCCACTAGTTGGTCATCATCCACAGCAATTGGTGATTGGGCATAAGACGCCTCAACATTTTTATTCAAGTGAGCCTCCAAGTCATGAATATCTGAGCCAAATTGATCTATTTCTTGTGGAGCTCAACTCTTCCTTCTATCAGTTGGGTTGTCATGTATGTCAGACCATCACGGATAGACTCTTGAAACTTTAGAAGTTGAGTTTGTTCTTGTAGCCAAGATTGGCTCACTATCTCTGCTTCTTCAAACTTTCTATTAGTTGGGATTCAATCTCTTCCTCTAATTTATCTAGGACAGTAATTTGCAATTGAATAGCATCAAGCATAGCCTGCATTTCTCTGATTTTTGAATGCTCTTCCATGCATTCAAACATTTGTTCCGCAATTTTTAAATTAACTTTGTCCAGCATGTCCGTACATTCCATAAATGAATTCACATTGCGAGCCGCTTGTTTTGCATTCTTCACTTCATCACCCCTACCAACATTACAAATAACAGAAGATCATAATAGGTGTTCGGGGGAGGGGAATAAGAGTTAGGACAACCATTCCAATGACCAAATTGACCACCACATATATGACATATAGGACCCTTGATATCCAAGTGGGGTCCATTACAATAATTACAAGGATACTTATATGGATACTCCTCACCTAACCACGATTTATCCCAATCAGCCATATCAATAAGAGTACCAAATTATTCAAAGGAAAAAAAAATTAGTTTTCGGAAAAAAAAATTAACTAAAAAAAACAAAACAAAATAAATAAATAAATAAAAAGAAAAAGTATAACCTAGAAGAATAATTAATTTATAAGTCCCCGGCAGCGGCGCCAAAAATATTTTGCTCCCAATTGCACACGTAAGTGTAGATTGTCGCAGAAAAAATAAGTGGCTCTTTAAGAATCGGAATATCGAACCCACAGGGACTTGTCAATTAGCTATTTACTAAATTATACTAGTCTAATTATTTATTTAAGAGTGCCAAAAGAAATAAAAGAATGCAAGAATTAAATAAAATATTAACTTACAATGCTTGCAATTCCAGGGCTACAACATGTTTTGGATTTCATGTATCACATCTCATGCATGAATTAACTACGGCTATCAAATTACTAATTTACAGGGTTGAATTTATGATCATGGTCTCCCGACCTCTAATCACCTACTCCAATTGGCTGTCTAACTACATCACTAAGCGGGGATAGACAATTCCAATTAGCGAACATTTATATTTAATCCTGTCTCATAACCAATTTTGGTGTTCGTCCAGGCGTCACTCCTAAACACGAATCTAAACAAGTGATCTGCAAGTTAGATCAAGCTTTTGCATTCTTTGGTCTATCTACCTCTTTATCTCTCGAGTCTAAGAATAGACAATGAATTTATTTCTATGGTGATCAAGCATGAAATACTAAAACAAGAACACAAAAGTAATTTAAGCGATAACCAACATTAATTCAAAATAATCGATGTTCAAGAATTACCCGTACCCGTAGTCCTAGAACAAGAATCTTTAGCTACTAATACCTAAGAAAAGAAGAAAAGAAAAAGAAGAACCCTAATCGTGAATTCTATTCCTTGCCTCTTGCACTTGAAAAAGAAGTCTCCCCTTGCAAAATAACCCCAGGGTCCTATTTATAGAGTTTAAGAAAAATAGCACTAATTCTGGCCCAAGTAAGAATCCCAAATAAACTCAATTTCGTCCAAACAGTTGGCCCAAGGCTGGGGCAGTGCGCCTGCAGTGCGCTAGAAATGTGTCTCTGCAGTTTTGCTTCTGGGGCCTTGCTCCCCAAATGCGCTAGGAAGGCTGGGGCCTTGCGACCCCCAACGCGCCAGGCAGGCTAGGGCCTTTCGCCTGGCTTCTACTTTGGTGTACTTTGTCGTCCTTGTTTCCTTTTCTCTCATTATGCGTACATGTCTCTTAGGAACTTGAAAAATGGCTAATCTTGTATATTAGTGTGCAATAATCACAATACTCACTCAAACCGCAACAAATAGATTAGAGCATTCACTCGAAACTAAGCTAAAGATGGCTCCTTTGTCGTAATTTAGCATATAAATATGCCCAAGATCAGTAGGCCAGGAAGGTCGGCAGGAAACACATCAGCAAACTCTCGGACTATTAGTACTAAATCCATCATAGAGCCCTCCCTACTAACATCTTTAACATAAACCAAATAAGCCAAACATCCGCTATCCTCTAGCCTCTGGGCCTGAATACAAGAAATCACCCCAATTGGGGTGTGACTACACGAACCTTGCCACACCATCGGCGGGATGCCAGACCTAGCTAAAGTAATGGTTTTCGCCTAGCAATCCAAGACCGCTTGGTGAGGGGCTAACCAGTCCATGCCCAAACTAAAATCAAAATCCAACATACTAAGCACAATGAGATCAACCCGGGTGTCCTGCCCCTGAATAGTCACCACACAGGATCTACAAACCTGATCTGCTACTAAAGAATCCCCTACCGGGGTCGAAACATGCAAAGGTACCACTAAGGGCTCTGGACTCACCCCCAATCGAGGAACACAATAAGCAGACACATATGAATAAGTGGAACCGAGATCAAATATAGCTGAAGCGGGCTGATGGCATAAAAGAATCGTACGTGTGATCACACTATCCGATGCCTCAGCCTTTGCTCAAGCTGGAGCTACATAGAAATTGCCTTGGGCATCTCTACCCTGCCACCTGTTCTGCCTCCCCGGGAACCCCCGTGCACCCTGATGTTGACCCCCTTCTCTAGCTGGAGGTGCTACTGCTGAAACTGGTCTCGCCGCCTGAAGAGCTGGTAAGGCTGGTCTGTAGATCGGGCACTCCCTAGACCAATGACCAGGATCTCCATACATAAATCAACCCTGAGAAGACCTACTCACAACAGAAGGCCGGCCACATCGACCTGAGGGACCTATCTGAAAATTGACTCAGCCCCGATTCGAATCGGCACTATAACCACCCTGACAGTGCTGGTCACCCTCTTATATCTGCAACGATGCCTGAAACAGGCGACTAGGCTAACCTGGAACCTCTCATAGGTCTGGTTCTGAGTAACTCTAGGTCTAGAGCGTGGCCTACTAACTCTATCATCCTGCCTGTCCCTCTTGCCGCTGCCCCCGTGGACCTCGCGACGGAGCTTCTCAAGCGTGCGAGCATCGTCCACTACATCCAGAAAAGAGAGTCCCGTTGAAACCATAGACTGTGACTCAATACGCAGCTGCAACCTCAAGCCTCAAACAAAGCATCAGACTCTCCCCTCCTCCGTGGGCAAGATCATAGTGGCATAACGGGATAACTCATGAAATCTAGCCTCGTACTTGGATATCGTCATAGAGCCCTGCTCCAATCTCGAGAACTCATCGCGAAGACGATCTTTAATGCTCCGTGGGATAAACCTTGCCAGAAAGACCTCAGAAAACTCTGCCCACGTCACTGGCGGGGACTCAGCAGGTTTAGTCTCCATAAAAGAATGCCACCATTGCCTGGCCAGTCCATCTAGCTGGTAAGCTGTGAAGTTGTCTCCCCTCGACTCCACCAACCCCAAAGTATGTAACCTCTCTCGACAAGTAGTAAGGAATTCCTGGGCATCCTCACCAACTGCCCTAGAAAACCTCGGTGATGACAATCTCAGAAACACCCCAAGCATCTTCTGCTCTCGCAGAGGCATGACCCAATCTAGAACATCCGACTGAACGGCGGCCGGTGCTGGCGGCTGCTGAACCTGTGGAGCCGTTACTACAGGCTGACCCTGTGGCGTTGGAGCTAGATCTGGAATTGGAGCTGGGGCCTACTGCTGCTGAATACCCCTTACGCATCTAGAATCTACGTAACCATCGTATATAGATCAGGGTCGGTAGCTGGTGAGGGCGGTGGCTGGGCTAGTCCCGGCCCCACCGGCTAAGGGAGGAATCTGGTCAAAATGAGGCTCCGCCTCTGGCTTCGGAGTCCTCACTCTACCTCGACCTAGTGCCGAAGTTCCACCTCGACCTCGAGGTCGACCTCTATTACGCGAGCGAGCCATCCATCATGTGACAGAGTTAAACAAGTAAGATTCCATGAAACCAATTGGACAACAACGCACGAAAATAATGCAAGACATGAAAACCTCCTAAGGACATCCTGTAGCCTCCCGAAGATAAGTAACTGAGGTCTCCGCGCCGATCCTTAGAACTCTACCAGATGCTAGCTCTGTACAGGTGAGACCAACGAACCTGGGGCTCTAATATCAACTTGTCACGACCCGACTCCTCAAGTCATGATGGCGCCTACCAACCCACCAGTAGGCAAGCCAAACCCTATTTCGGAACTTAACAGTAATGGGACTGAGAGTAGAAACTAAATTAAACTACGTGGAAGCATAAGTAAAGGAACATATAAAGGAAAGGCGGAAGCGAAAACATCTATATACAACAACAATACCTCCCAGATTCTGGAAGTCACATGTACAGAGCTACTACAAAATGAGTACACGTCCAAAAAGTGGACCACAGAAACAATACTGTCTCAAAAATGAAAGACAAGCCAAAATAAACAAACAGAAGGAAGCATATAATCTCAGGAAGCCATGTACTCACCCTCACCTCCGGAACAGACTGCAGCAGGCTCGAACTCAACGCTGATAGTTGGTGCTCGAACCTGCATCACGAAAAAAAAGATGTAGAGTGTAGCATGATTACCAAACATTAGGCACCCAGTAGGCTTCAAAGGCCGAATGAGCAAGAAAGGTAAAAACAAACTGAAAGGATAGAATCTACAATCACAGAGGTCAAGCGAAAATGAAAAGAGGCACACGACCACACTGAGATTAAAACTAAGTACAGCTAAACTAAACCTAACTGGACCCCCATAAGCCCAGAAAGTACACTCATGCAAAAGTTTAAATAAAACCCGAATGGACCCCCATAAGCCTGACAGGTACACAGAAGAGCTAGATCTACGGAACCAAAGGAAACCAACTCCGAACCAAAACAACCAGTCATCTCCAACCCAACTAACTAGTCCGATTCCCAATCAACTCACCTAGCCCGCTAATCACTCCGGGGGCCTTACTCAGCTAGACGAGTGTTGTGGGGGGGAGGTTACGACGACCCCTCCAAGATTCTGATTTTCAACCGCCTGACTGTCTAACACTTCGGGGGCCCTGCCCAAGCCAGCCAAGTGTGCCATCTAACACTCCGGGGGCTCTGTCCCAGCCAGACAAGTGTGCGGTGTATGCCAACTCTAAAGAGAACCTTAGCCAACCGATATCCAATTGCCTAGCCGACTAACACTCTGGGGGCCATACCCAGCCAGATAAGTGAGTCAGCAAACACTCCCGAGGGCCTTACCCAGCCAGGCAGAGTGTATTAGGCGAATCAACTCCATTGAGGATCTCAACTCCCAAACCCGCGTGGATCAACTTCCACTACCAACCACTTCACAACGAACGGATCAACCCCAAGCCGTAGTGGATTGACGTCCACACCAATTACAACACCACAGAATTGACCTCGAAGCATCCAACCAGGAAGATACCACACCTCCGATAACGCATCAGCATCGCAGATAAGGGGAGAACAGACAGAAAGATCGCAAGCACTACAAAGCCAAACTAAAATCAATTATCAGACCCAAGTCCGCTATACCGGTCTACAAGGACCTAGCTATCCGAATCAACGTCGGATACATACCAAAGTGAACCAGGTACATGGGTCTAAGTCAACACTAGTCTATCCTAAACTAAGGCCAAATATATATTCCAATGCAATAAACAACCAACAAGATAATCCGCATACAACAACATATAAACAACCCAACAGATAATTCACCACAATCACATATAAGCAACCCCTCCGGTAACATGGTACTAACCCTGAAATAGCCCGAAAATCAACCCTAAAGCATGGTTTTCTAAGAAGAAGAGAAGAAATACTAAGCTACCCAGCCCAGATTCACACAAATCAGCATGTATTTACACAATCAGGCTCAATCTAAAGGAAGGGAAGTCGTAGCCTACCTGAATTTCCCCAAGCGCGCTGCAAATCACTCTGCCGGAGCTTTCCCCTTTTGAATGACCTAGGATTGGTGCCACACTATCAGAAATAGAATCATAGCATCAGCACGGTCATTTAGACACTAAAATCATCAAAATTGGAGACAGACTAATTTCGGAGTCAAAATTAGGAATTATGGGTCCCGCTCTGAAATTTTTGGAATTGACTCCGTGAAGAGGTCCCAAACCCTCCCCCTAGCTTGTGCTCCAAAATGGGACACCTTTCGGGGCTCGGATCAGCTCCATGAAATAACAAACCCTAGATGCAAAACTTTACACAATTCTATCTCAAGGCAGCCACTTAAACCTCAAATTCACGAAAATATAGGATCACTGAACACTATACGAGCACTAACCCACACATCCAATAAGATTCCAAGCACCTGGAACTTCGAATCACCCAAAACAGAGCTCTAGAACTCGAGATATCGAAGTTTTAAAATGAGGGCAGAATGTGTTTTTCGCCATTTGAATAACAGCAGTTCTGGTCGCTAAAAGCTATTTCTGGTCGCTAAAAGGCTAAATTCTGGTCGCTGAAGGTCTGCACCAGCAACACCAGATTTTGCTATTTTTCAAAGCCTCCAAACGGATCTTCGAAATTTGTTCGGGACCCGATGACAATAAACCAGATATGCTTCCCCACTAAATTCAACATTCCAGACTCAATGGCGCAATTAGAATTTCCATACGAAGTCATTTCGACAAAAAAAGTGGGTCCCACACCTAAAGCGTCATTTTAGCCGAATTCAACCAAGGACCTTGGAATTAGACCGGAAGCCCCGGGAAGTACACGAAGGGTCATTCTAGACCAAACTCAACATTTCAAAACTAATCGAGCTAAATGAATTCGCATCCGAGTGCGTTTACCAAGGATGTTGACCAAAGTCAAACTTGAGCCAAATTTCAAAGGCTAAAGCGCCAAATGGCCCCAAAGTCACACAGAAAGCCTCGAGACTTGTGCCAACCATGCTTCTAGCCTAATTTGGCCGCTCCGGAGCTGATGGAACCGTCAGAATTCCCATCTGAGGTCGTTTACCTGAGATTATGACCAAAATCAACTTTTCAAGTTTTAAAAGCTCCAAAACAAGGAAACGGGCATAAAACCCAAACGAATGATTAGACAATCGAACAATCAGTGCCAGCAAGTCATAAATCACTTGGGGTCACTACGGGAACGCTCTAAATGACGAAAAGAAGGCATTAATATAAAAATGACCTGGAGGGTCATTACAAATAATAATACCCAAACAGATCTAACAAAATCACTAAGAAATGTAAATATAGTAGTAACTAAAAAATAAAATAAGAGAGCCATCAGATCAGTTAAAATACAGAAAAATAATAGCCAAATATTCAAAACAAGTGGATGAAAATAGACACAAAAATTTTACCCCTTTTGATGGATTCTCCGATCAAATCTTATTGAGAAGAGATGCAAAGCAGAGGTCGGAGTTGGTGGCTCATGGTGCTCCAACTTGGAGCTAGCTGGTTCGAACTACTATTCACCAGAGTCGAGATGTTTGGGTCCTTATTTGCTTCGATTCATTGGAGATAAAGCTCCTCGCCGGCGCTGGCAACGAGAACAAGAAGAATGGTTGTTTGCTGGCTAGTTCTGGTCATTTTTGGGTGGAAATCTGGTGTTCTGGAAGTGTTTGGGTCGCTGTTCACTGGAAAAGGGGTTTGTCTGGTCGGGATTTTGGTTTCAGGTGGTTGTTTGGTTTGTTGTTGGTCGGAATTCCAGCGATGGAGGTCTAGTCGGGGGAGATTTGGTGTTTGGTTGGCTGAATCTGGGAAATGGGTTGGGGTTTGTGGTGGTGGAGGCTGTTTTGGTTGGTTTTTGGTCGGTTTTGGTCGGAGGTTGTCTGGTGGTAGGAATTTGGGTTTCAGGTGGCTTATTTTTGGGTCTATTTGGTTGCTGGACATTGTGGTGGTTTGAAGGTGGAGAGAGGACTGGTGCAGTCAGCTGGTAGGTCGTTTTCGGCGAGGTGAGCAGTGACAAAGAGGAACAAAATAGGCTAATTTTTATTAGTTTCTATCGTGGGAAGCTGTTGAGGTGGTTGGCCGAAAAAAATGGAGTAAGGGAAATGGGGTCTTTGGTGGTGGACTTGTCGGATTCTGGCGGAACTTCAGTGAGCTTGTCACCGGAAAATTATGAACACTAAAAATCTGAAAATTACCCCTAAAATCTTATCCACCACACAACTAATAACCAATCTATTGCTTAAATAGAAAATTGAAAACCATTAATAGTACAATACCTTTTTATTAATAAAGTACTTGCATCTTTCCTTGGGAATAATGACATATTATTATTTTTAAATAAATAAAGTAAGTACTTTACTAAGTTAAAATGGTAGTACTCCATTATTTCCAAGGAAAGATGCAAGTCTTTATTAACAAAAAATAGTGGTATTTCATTATTCTCAAGGAAAGATACAAGTACTTTATAAACAAACTAAAATAGTAGTATTGCATTAAAAGAATTGGGGCCATTCATTTTATTTTAAATCTTTTTAATACAAAACCAAAAGGAAGCATAAAGATGCCCACCTTTACAACCACACGTTTCTGTCCCCCTTTTTTCTCCCTTTTTTTAACTTAGTTGAAAAAAACAAAAAACGTGCAGTACTTGACTTTTACAAGTTCCCATAAAATATAAAGTCCTTTTTCTTTTCATCATATATTATAAATCTCAAAATTTTACTCATCTTCTCCTTTATAATATTCTATGAAAACAAAAAAAAGTGAAACAAATTGATCACAAAAAGAACACTTTTCAAAAAAATTCCATGAAAGAACCAAAAGGAAGAAAAAAAAGAAACTCAAATCTCTAAATCTCTTCTCTTTTTCACTACTATTGAAATATGGAGTAATAAAAAAAAAATCTCTAGCTGGCCATAAAAAAATTCCAAATTTATAATGGGATTCTAACTTCTCAATCTATATTCGGTCATCTTATCTTTCTTCCAAGTGAGCAACAATTTTGTCATTTACTCAGATGTTTCCTTAAAAGAAATTTAGAACACTAAATGTCAAGAGTTTTCACACAGTTCTTTTCTTTTTGCTAACAAAAATAAATCAATCAGTCAGCTTAAAATTTCAAGCAATCATTATGCAAACGGACAACAATTAATCATGGCTTTGATACCAATGTTAGATTTCGAAGAAGAATTAATGTATTATGTACGAGTTCAAAGCCAAAATGGCAACTTTTTTCTTTCAAAATGCATCAACGGTCTATCAATTTTTTTTAATTAAAAGGAACAAATCGCTCCTGAGGGAGCGAGAACCTTGCACATAAATTAACCCCGTTAACTCCGTAAAAAAAAATCTTAATTAAATCGCTGCCCTGGCAACGATTTCTTTAAAAAAATTAATTAAAATCGTTGCCTTGGTAGAGATTTCTTCAAAAAAAAAGTTTTTTTAATTAAAATCGCTACTTCTGCAGCAATTTCCCCCCAAAAAAAATCAAAATTTTTATAATAATCATTGCCCCAACAACAATTTGCTAAAAAAAAAATTAATTGTAATTGTGGCTTGCAAATCAAATTCACATGCCATATAAAAACAAAACTCACAATCACATGCATTGTTTAAAAAAAAAGGAGTTCACATGTTCAATATAAACTCCTTATAAATTCAACATTTTTGAAGTATCTCGCATCTCAAACTTTTTCAATCAATGCTAAATATAAACTCCTTATAAATTCAACATTATTGAAGTATCTCTCACTTCAAACTTTTTCAATCAATGCTAAAAAATTTCAATCTTCAATTTGTAAGGTAAATTTTGATTTATTTTATTTTAAACTTTAAGCATTAGTTATTAATTTTTATTGTATTGTGAAAATATTCTTCTTTAAATAATTATATTAACATTAATAATTATTTTGATATTTTGTATATAAATATGCATCCTTCAAATATGTACGTACATCCTGGTCTAGTGAAGTATGGTGTATTAAGAATTCAAGTTAATCATCGTTCTGAAGAAATTTGAAATGATAGCTTAGGAGGAGAGAAAAATTGCTTATATACGCGTCGTGGTGATGTTAAATTTTGGCAACATATAAAGTATCATCCATTACATCCTCTCATTCGTCAGTATTTTCAAAATTGTAGATTTAAAATTGTAGGTGGCGTCCAGAAACGCATACCTTTCATACGCGAACTGGCGAGACTACCATAACGTTGCAAGATGTAGAAATTTTGTTCAAAATGGTGATAGATGGTAGTCCTATAATTTTAAATGGCGCTAATACTTTAGGAGTTTTGGGTAGACAAGAAATAATGTTTGAATTAACGGGATGGTTACCTGATAATGATTGTTTTTCTAGTGTTAGTAGACTGTTAATATCTAAATTAATCGAGCATATTGAGGATTTAAATGAAACTACTGATCATTCAACTGAGCATGAGGTGCAACAGAGGTTTAGATTATATCTATTATGGTTATGTGGTGGGTCAATATTTCCAAATAAATCTAATAATAAGCTTAATTTGGACCTTTTGATTGACATGAGAAATTTAAACGTAATGTCAACATAAGCATAGGGAGCAGTCACATTGTCATATTTGTATAATTGCTTATGTCATGCATCATTGAAAGAATCAAATGAAGTTTGTGGATTTCTCTCTGTAGACAGTGAAGTTTTATTGATAAATCCATATTAAATTTGGATTAAATCTTAAATTCATGATACGTTGACCAAGTTAAATTACTGATTAATAGTCAGATTAATATTTAAGTCAAAATTATATGACTTAAATCAAGGCCAAATTACATTTGGGCTAGTCTATTAAGTTGACAAGATGAGCCCAACTCATGTTCTTCAAGCCCAAGGGCCAAAATTGCTTGGACCAAAATACCCCTAAAACCCTAGCTCAAGCCTATATATAGAGGTCTTCAGAAGACCAGAAAGACACACAGAAATACATAGAGAATCCATGGTCTTCAGTGGTGATCTGCAAGTCTTCCGCATATAAAGAAGTCATCGCTTCAAGTGTTGAGCCGCAAGTATTCCGTCAAATCAAGAACAATCGTGAAGAGAAGGATCAGGGGATTACATATCTTTTCTTAAAGATTTCATAAAGATTGTAATCTTCGCATAAATTCAAATTCAAATACTATTGTTTGCTCGCCATTTTCCTTTCTTGATTGTTATATTTCATGATTGAAACTTTAGATGCATACAAATTGGCACGCCTAGTGGGACAATCTTTACCTCTCATATTTTCTCTTCGAAAATCAAAGTTCAAGAACACTAAGATGGCTTCAAAAAAGATCAACTCAAAATCTGCATCTGCATCTGCATCCGTATCTGCATCTGCATCCATATCCGCATGTGCATCCGCAAAAACTGATGGATCCAAATTTTGCATTGTTGTGGAAAACATCCTTGATGTTACTGCGGGAAGCATGGGACTTGTCACAAGGAACCAATCCAAATTGCTAGGACAATAAGCCTCACGAGTGTCGTCCGAATCTGCTATTGTCTTTAGTTCATCTCCAAAGGGTGTGGAGTCTCCTACAAAAGCCGCAAAAGAAGACATCGCCGAAATGTTTGAGAGGGTTCTTGCCCAATTAAGCCTATCCACATCCAAAAAGTCCTTCACTTCAGCTGACGATGATGTCTTAAGCAATGGATCCACTCCGCATAATATATCTGCATCTCATTTTTGGGAAAATTGATGTTAT
Source organism: Solanum appendiculatum (assembly GCA_018342035.1). Taxonomy (NCBI): domain Eukaryota; kingdom Viridiplantae; phylum Streptophyta; class Magnoliopsida; order Solanales; family Solanaceae; genus Solanum; species Solanum appendiculatum. Next base: position 577,953 of record JAGDQO010000320.1, read on the forward strand.
TCTCCATCATCTACAATGCTAATACATGCGATGGTAACTAACGCTTCGTCTGTAGAAGAACAACTTGTGAGCTTGACAAGAGCTATTGAAGGCTTGACCAAATATGTTCAAGATCAAGACTCTCAAATTGTTAAGCTAACTGATAGGGTGGAAGGCATGATAGATGAAGAATCAAGTCATGCACCTGGAAAGCGTCTGCAAGTACAAGAGACAGTCGATCGTCCCACAAAGCAAGTGGAACATGCTAAGGAGATCCAAGTTTCCTCCGAAGGAATGATCCCAATCGACCAAATAAAGGACTTCATCATAGGGACCATTAAAGACAAGTACGAGGTTGCTGCAAAATCTTCCTTGACATATGCAAGGCCATACACGACGAGGATTGATATTTGAAAATGCCTGCCGGTTATCAACCCCCAAAATTTCAGCAGTTCGATGGAAAGGGAAGCCCGAAGCAACATGTGGCACACTTCATTGAAGCATGCAACAATGCTGGAACGTATAGTGATTACATCGTCAAACAATTTGTTCGTTCCCTTAAGGGCAATGCTTACGATTGGTACACAAACCTTGAGTCTGGTTCCATTGATAGTTGGGAACAAATGGAGCAAGAATTTCTCAACCGCTTCTATAGTACGAGATGTACCGTAAGCATGGTGGAACTTACAAATACACGTCAGCGAAATGAAGAGCCGGTCTTCGACTTCATCAACCGATGGAGGCATGCAAGTCTAAACTGTAATGATAGACTTAGTGAAGCTTCGGGCATAGAGATGTGTATTCAAGGTATGCATTGGGGTCTCCACTATATTTTGCAAGGCATAAAGCTTAAAACTTTTGAAGAATTAGCCATTCGCGCCCATGATATAGAGTTAAGCATGGCATCAGTCGGAACTGAAATGCCACCTATCCACGAACTCCATAAAGGCAAAGAAAAGAAAGAATTCAAGAAAGTGAGAGATTTGTCCAAGGCTGAAAACAAGGAATCCATGAACGTCAATGCTTCTCCTTTGAAGTTCACCACAAAGGTAGGCAATACGCAGAGTGCAAAAATGACTTCTTTTGAAGGAAGGACAAGCCAAAGCTGACCTTAAAAGAAATGCAGCAGAAGGACTACCCATTTCTTAACTCAGACGTCGCTGCAATCTTTGATGAACTCCTTGAGATGAAACTTTTTGAGTTACCAGAGATGAAACGACCGAATGAAGTAGGAAGGAGTGATGATCCGAAATATTGTAAGTACCACCGGTTGGTCAGCCATCCCATCAAGAAATGATTTGTTGTCTCTTCCTACGCTAAGTGATATTACTTTCATAGGAGAAGGATCGACAGAAGAAGATGGAGACCAAGAAGATCATCTTGATGATTGGGGCTGGACTCTCTTAACTTGCCGTAAACGTCAAAAAGTGAGTTCGCATAAGGAGTCAACAAAGCAACTCGTTAGGGAAAAGATGGTAAGGAGACCCAAAACAAAAATTTTGATTGTGCGCGCAAAGAAAGAGGAAATGAAGGTGCACCACTATCAAGAGTTGCGTCAATCAATTATATTAGGAGAATATTTGCCAAGTTGGTTTTACACCAAGTTCACATGCGATGGCGCAAAAGATCTATGTTGTAATGCCGATGAGAAGGAAACGAAAGAGGCAACTTCATCATGTCCACCACAAAAGATGCTCCAAGTCATCTCCTGAAGTTGAGAATGCATGCATGGCCAAAATCACATTCTCTGACGATGATCTTCTGCTTGGTGATACACTTCGTTATCTCCCTTTATTCATGGTTGGTTTTGCGCATGAGAATAAAATGAATAGAATCCTAGTCGATGGCGGATCTGGAGTTAATATCCTTCCGATCCGCACCATGAAAGAACTAGGGATCACAACAGCAGATCTTAGTGAAAGTCACTTGATGATCTAAGTATTCAACCAAGGAGGACAAAAGGCCATAGGGATTGTCAAAATGGACCTCACCATCGGAGAGTTGCAATCAAGCGTGTGGTTACATGTAATTGATACAAAGACTTCATATAACATCTTGCTTGGTAGGCCGTGGGTACATGAGAACAAAGTAATCCCGTCTACCTACCACCAATGTTTGAAATATTATGAGGATGGAGTTGCAAAAAGGATTGTTGCAGATGATAGTCCCTTTACCGAAGCCGAAACATACTTTGTTGATGTGAAGTTTTACTTGAATAAATATGCCACAAAAGTTGATGATGTTTCATCCGGAGATGCTGAGCTCCTTAATAAGAAGGCTAATGTAGCTGTCGGTAAGACAAAAGTTGCAAGCAAGGAAGATCAAAAGTTTGGCAATATGAACAAGAAGCCTAATATAAATAGGGCTTCTTCAAGCAAAAAGGTGACACATGTTCTTTGTTATGTTCCGAAGGCTAAGGAGGATGAAAGAAACTCTCTCAAGTTACAAGGAAATGCACTAGAGTGGTTGACTCTTCCTATTAAGCGAATCGATATGATGAAGTCATCTACAAAATTACCTGGAAAGTCTGTGATTCCTAAGTCATTACTTTACGGAAAATTTGTGGCTCCTAAGTCATCCCAGTATGAAGCACTCCCAATGAAGCGTACATAAGAAGGTTTCGATCCTAATGCTTACAAACTACTAGCAAAGGCTGGATTCGATCCCAATGAACCATCAAAATTGGGGAAGCTTCCGTCAGAACCTGCTATGAGGCAACAACATGAAGGGTTGGGTTACAAACAACCTCCGCCTATCCGTATCTCCATAAGAAGGGTAAGCAACAACTACATCACTACGGAAGATGAGCATGTTGCTTCTAACAAAAGGCATTCTGTCTTCGATCGACTAGGAAGCTCAACGACGAGGATCTCCGTATTTGATAGGTTAGGGCCATTGAAGAAGAAAAATAAGGTTTGGAGAAACAATTGAGGTATGAAAGCATCTTCTTTACCCAAATCTCAAAGTGTCCCTAAGGAGTTTCAAAGTCTGATTCCTTTTAGAATGAGGCGGCAGACGAACCTTGTGGTCTCATGTGGAGAAGTACTAATGGCAAAGACGCATGTTGTGGTCTACACCAAGCAACGTGACGAAGATGAAGAAAGTGTTGGTTCTTCATATCATGTCACTACACAAGATGAAAGGTATAATTTTTCTCCAATTAAAATTGATGAAGAGTTGGAGGATGTTTCATGGTGTTACCATATATCTTTTAAAGATGGAGAACCTCAAGAAGATGAAGATGCTAAGGATGCACCGCCTGAACTTGAAGAAGAAGTAAATTAAAGGCGACGGTTGATGCATTGAAAGAAGTCAAAGAACTAATGAAGATCCAAAACCCACTTATGTGAATGCTTCACTAGCAGGTGATGAAGAAAGGGCCTACGTTGACTTGCTTAAAGAGTATAAAGATGTTTTTGCCTGGAGTTACAAAGAAATGCCTAGATTAGACCCAAAGGTAGCAGTCCATCATCTCGCTGTGAAAAAAGGGTGCATATCCTATCAAGCAATCTCAACGACGCTTTAGGCCTGAATTGGTCCCCGTAATTGAAAATGAAGTCAACAAGCTTATTGAGGCTGGCTTTATCCGTGAAGTGAAGTACCCCACATGGGTTTCAAATATTGTCCCCGTAAGTAAGAAAAATAGACAAATTCGAGTTTGAAATTGTGTATGTTCCTCAAAAGGCTGTGAAAGGGCAAGCATTGACAGACTTCTTAGCAGACCAACCGATACCTGATGATTGGGAACTCACTGATGAACTACCTAATGAAGATGCAATGGTCATTGAAATTCAACACGTTGGCAGATATATTTTGATGGGGCCTCACATCGTGACAGAACCGCCATTGGGGTGATATTCGTGACTTCTCAAGATGAGATCTTGACATATTCCTTCACCTTAACTCAATGTCGCTCTAATAATGTTGCAGAATATCAAGCCCTAATACTTGGGCTTGAAATGGCGGTTGATATGAAGCAATTGCAATTACAAGTTTTTGGAGACTCCTAATTGGTGATCAATCAATTGTTGGGTACCTATGAAGTCAAAAAGCTAGAACTGTGACTCTATCATGACTATGCACAGAAGTTGATTGGATGGCTCGGAGGTGTAACTCTTCAGCATGTCCCAAGAAAGGAGAATAAGAAAGCTGATACCTTAGTTGCTTTAGCTTCAACATTGACTCTGCCTGACCAAGCACAAATCACTATCCGCCAAAAATGGATAGTACCACCAGAGGAAGAAGATGAGGATAAAGAAAGCAAGCTTGAGCATCTTGTAGCCGTTTCACAAGTTGACATAGTCGATTGGAGACATGCCCTAATCGATTACTTGTGTTACAATATACTTATAGAAGATCTAAAGAGAAAGACCGAAATTCATCGTCGTGCTCCTCAGTTTCTTTACTACAAAGATACTCTATATCGAAAATCATTCGAGGGAGTCCTCTTGCGTTGTTTGGGAGAAGAAGAAGAAATTCAAGCTATGCAAGAAGCACATTTAGGAGTTTGTGGATCGCATCAATCTGGGCCAAAGTTGCACTTTCACATAAAAAGAATGGGGTATTATTGGCCAACAATGGTAAAAGATTGTTTGGATTATGCTCGAACATGTCAAGCATGCAAATTTCATGCGAATTTTATGCACCAGCCTCCTGATGTATTACATCCGTCTGTTGCTTCTTGGCCATTTGATGCTTGGGGGCTAGATGTAGTTGGACCACTACCAAAATCTTTTGGTGGCCACTTGTACATCTGGGCTGCGACAGATTACTTCTCAAAATGGGCCAAGGTTGTAGCGCTCAAAGCAGTAAAGAAGGAAAATGTTGCAAACTTCATTAGGGTGAACATCATATATCATTTTGGCATTCCTAGTTATATACTAACATATAATGGAAAGTCGTTCGCCAATAAACTAATGGATAAGATCTGCGACCTTTTTGGCTTCAAGCAACGTAATTCATCAATGTATTATGCTGCTGCAAATGGACTGGCCGAAGCATTTAACAAGACCTTGTGAAACTTGTTAAAGAAGGTCATCTCCAAATCTAAAAGAGATTGGTATGATAGGATGGAAGAAGCTCTTTGGGCATACCGGACGACTCATCGCACACCAACTCAAGCACTCCATATTCTCTTGTTTTTGGAACTGAAGCATTCCTTCCACTTGAACGACAAATACCTTCATTGAGGCTTTCCATCCAAGAGGGACTTACTAAAGAAGAAAATGCTCATCTGCACCTTGAAGAGTTAGAGACTCTCGATGAGAAAAGGTTGGAAGCTCAGCAAAGTCTTGAATGTTATCAAGCTCGTCTTTCTCGTGCTTTCAATAAAAAGGTTCGCCTAAGGTCCTTCCAAGTTGGTGATCAAGTCCTTGCAGTAAGAAGACCAATTATCATATCTCATAAATCGGGAAGCAAGTTTACCTCAAAATGGGACGGACCATACAACATCCAAGAAGCCTATTCAAGCGGTGCTTACAAACTTGTGGATGCAGACAGCTTGCGGAATGGTCCCATCAATGGAAAATTCTTGAAGAAGTACTATCCTTGAAGCAGTGTCATACTCCTGGCCCGCAAGAGTATAAACTGTGTACGGCCCAAAAAAAATAAAAATAAATAAAACTCATTATCTGAACTACGTTATGACTTGATCCTCTTCACTGAGGTACGTAGGCAGCTTAGAGTATTATTACTCTAGGTTCACTCATAAGAAGAAAAAAAATAATGTCTCCATGTTAATGTCGTGCTAATTCTTTCTATTGAAGAAACATACGGAGCCAAAAAAAAAGAGTCTAGGTCTCGAAAGAAGTAGAAGCAAGCATGGGTTGTACCTTGTCATGAATTCCATCAAATTCGGGTTGTAACATTTGAAAGTTGATTTCTGCAATAGCAAGTGGGCGATGAATTGAAAGCTCCAAGCTCAAGTTAAGTTATTTTTTTCAGTAAGAGTGTGCAAAAAACTGAGTCTGACAAATTTTCAGGCAACTTCGAAGGAAAATCTGTACAAATTCGTAAAGCCTATGGACATGATTTTTATACAGACTGAAGATCTAGAAGTTATCTTTCCAACAAAAAAAGAAGCTCATTATTTCGGCGCTCCCACTTCAAGTTATGAATTTTCTTCCACATGTGCGCAAAGCTGAAGAGTCAAGCACACCAGATTTTGAGCTGACTTCAAAGATAAATCTGTATTAATCCGTAAAGCTGATGGACGTGATTTTTATACAGCCTGAAGATCTAGAAGTCATCTTTCCAACAAAAAAAGAAACTCATTATTTCAACGCTCCTATTACAAGTTATGAATTTTCTTCCATATATGCGCAAAGCTAAAGAAAGCTGAAGAGTCAAGCATGCTAGATTTTGAGCTGAATTCGAAGATAAATCTGTGATAATCTGTTAAGCCGATGGACGTGATTTTTATAAAAATTGAAGATCTAGAAGTCCTCTTTCCAACAAAAAATGAAGCTCATTATTTTGGCGCTCCTACTCCAAGATATGAATTTTCTTCCATATGTGCGCAAAGCTGAAGAGTCTAGCACGCCAGATTTTGTGCTGGCTTCGAAGGCAAATATGTACTAATCCAAAAAGCATACGAACATGAATTTTATGTGGATAGAAGTTCTCAAAGTTATTTTTCCAACAAAAAAAAAGAAGTTCATTACTTTGACACTCCTACTTCAAGTTGCGAATTTTCTTCTATGGATTAATGCAATCATAAACGAGCTTTTATCTTCCGCATGGGGGCATATTTTGAAGTCTGATTTGCGGAGTTGATCATTTGTCAAGTAGTTGTTCTCCAAAACCAGGACAAACTACACCAAAATCTCTTTCTTGTAAAAAAAATGAAACTACAAAGGAAGAGACACAACGTGTGATTCGTCGCCAAGTTGCAATTTAGAGAAAGATACACTAAGTGTAGTTCTCGTCAAAGCCGCAACTAGAAAATAAAATGTATCATGTGTGGTTCATCATCAAAGTCGCAACTACAAAAGAAGACGCGCCATGTGTGGTTAGTCATCAAAGCCACAACGGCAAAAGAAGATGCATCATGTGCGGTTCATCATCAAAGTCGCGACAGCAAAAAAAAATAAAAAAATACATCAACTGTGGTTCGTCGTCAAAGTCGCAACTAGAAAAGAAGGTGCATCATGTGTGGTTTATCATCAATGTCGCAACTACAAAAGAAGATGCATCACGTGTGGTTCATCATCAAAGTCGCAACTACAAAAGATGATGTGTCATGTGTGGTTCGTCATCAAAGTCGCAGCTGCAAAAGAAGATGCATCATGTGCAGTTCATCATCAAAGTCGCGATTGCAAAAAAAAATACATCAAGTGTGGTTCGTTGTCAAAGTCGCAACTAGAAAAGAAGATGCATCATGTGCGGTTCATCATCAAAGTCGCGACTGCAAAAAAAAAAACATCAAGTGTGGTTCGTTGTCAAAGTCGCAACTAGAAAAGAAGACGCATCATGTGTGGTTCGTGAACAATGTCGCAACTACAAAAGAAGATGCACTAAATATGGTTCGTTTTCAAAGCCGCAATTGCAAAAGAAGATGTATCATGTGTGGTTCATCATCAAAGCCGCGATTGTAGAAGAAGATGCATCATGTGTAGGTTGTCATCAAAGTTGCAACTGAAAAAGAAGATGCACTAAATGTGATTCATCGTCAAAGCCGTAACTGCAAAAGAAGATGCATCATGTGTGGTTCGTCATCAAAGTCGCGACTACAAAAAAAACAATGCACAAAGTGTGGTTTGTCTCCACCAAAGCTCACAAAAAATAAGGAGCACGTTGTCGTCATAGTCGTATGTGAACAAAGAAGTATATACAATATCATAAACCTTGATAAGCTCCGAAATCTCCTTGTGGTGGGGTAGCACGTCCTCTACCCATTTCCAGTAACCAGATGTGTAGCAGACATTGCCAAAGTTAGAAGAGGGAACACTCCAATTGCCGAAACTTCCATCAGAATGAGAAGATTTGGAACATGCTAAGTCATGATGAATTGCAGATTTCAGTAAAGAAACTTTCATACGAGTAGCCTTGCTCGAGAAGTTTCTCATGACGTCTTTGGAATCCATTTTGACCATTCTTTAAGAAGAAGAGATTTATCAAACGTCCAACTAACAAGGGAGAAGACGCCGATAGCCAAAGGCTGAACCTCCAAAAGTAGGACTTTGACATTCAGATTTTGTTGGTCACCCACTACTTCAAAAAGAGAATGCGGCGAATCTCGGTCGCAGAAGTGCATCATGTTGCGGGGTAAAAGCCGTATTGCTCTATTCAAAATCTGCAAAAATCAATTAAAAGGAAAAAGTTAGATTCGTAAGAACATGTCCAAAGTAAAGGTGGTAACCCCAATTTGTTTTTGCGGTTGTCTGAAGGCTGTTTTCGAATGGAAAAACTGAATGAGTACAGATGCAATCTAATCGTTGTTTTCGTATATGATGTAGCCCTATGATTCTTCTTTCCAACGCTACAAACCGTTTGTGATTTCAATACTCCTACGTCGAGATATGATTTTTTTTTGTGAAGCCGCACAAAGCTGGTGCAGTCAATTCATCAGAACTTTTAGCTGAATTCAAAAAATCATCTGAGTAAATCCAGAAGTCCTATGATCGTGATTTTCGGTTATGTTGTAGCTCTACGAGTCTAGTTTCTGAAAAATCAAACGGATCACAATTTAGATATTCCTACACCGAGATATGAATTTTCTACCAAAGTCGCGCTGAGCTGAAGAAAAAGTGACGAAAATCAGAACTTTTAGCTGAATTCAAAAAATCACCTGAGTAAATTCGGGAGTCGTATGATGGTGATTTTCGGATATGTTGTAGCTCTATGAGTCTAGTTTTTGAAAAATCAAACGGATCACAATTTAAATATTCCTACAACAAGATATGAATTTTCTACCAAAGTCGCGCTGAGCTAAAGAAAAAGTGACGAAAATCATAGTTAAGAAAAGAACTTACTTGAGAGCGAGAGACTCAATTGAACTTGATGATGCAACAATGCGATATACAATCAATAGGGAATGTGGGTATATATAGATTTCAAAATATGAAGACATCAATCTGATTCCTACGAATTATGGAAAATTATAATGATGGAAAGTTTAGTTCCTACAAATTATGGAAATTATGGTAAGTTTTCATTGGAATTAAATTATGAAAATTTTCCATAGGAATCAAGTTATGGAAATTCCATAGGAACCAAATTATGGTAAATTTTCCATAGGAATCAAGTTATGGAAAGTCCATAGAAATCAAATTATGGTAAGTTTCCATAGTTATCAAATTATGCAAATTTTCCATAGAAATCAAATTATGGTAAGTTTCCATAAGAGCCAAGTTATGGAAATTCCATCGGAATCAAACATAAAAAAAAAAATCCACCTCTGGGCAGGGCATTCAACCCCAAGAAAAGCCACACCTAAAATTTGCGTCGAAATCACAAGCTTCGTATCACCAAGTCAAGCTTGTAGACGCATCCTTGCTCATCGAATTGACGGTCATTTTGTAGTTGATGATCCAAATAAAATTATCAAACTACAAAGAAACTCTATGCGAAAAGTCTTCATGAGCTAGAAACACTTCAAATAAAAAATGAGTTGGTAAATGACCGAAAGTCAAATAATTTCTTACAAATTAGAGAATGTTGTCGGAAAGACTCTGGTATATGTTGATTTGGATAACCTCAACATATCGGCATAGTCATTTCTCATGAAGTTTGAAATGTTTCGCGAAAGATCAACTACGTACAAAAAACATTTGATTCACATTCAAGGCTTGTCTTTACAAGTTCGACAAATCGAGCACCTCAACAAGCCTCGAAGCAAGGGGCATTCGTAGACAGTGAAGTTTTATTGATAAATTCATATTAAATTTGGATTAAATTTTAAATTCATGATACGTTGACCAAGTCAAACTACTGGTTAATAAAGTCGAATTAATATTTAAGTCAAAATTATATGACTTAAATCAAGTCCAAATTACATTTGGGCCAGTCCATTAAGTTGACAAGATGAGCTCAACTCATGTTCTTCAAGCCCAAGGGCCAAAATTGCTTGGACCAAAATACCCCTAAAACCCTAGCTCAAGCCTATATAAAAGGGTCTTCAGAAGACCAGAAAGACACACAGAAATACATAGAGAATCATTGGTCTTCAGTGGTGATCTGCAAGTCTTCTGCATACAAAAAAGTCTTCGCTCCAAGTGTTGAGCCGCAAGTATTCCGTCAAATCAAGAACAATCGTGAAGAGAAGAATCAGGGGATTACATATATTTTCTTAAAGATTTCATAAAGATTGTAACCTTCGCATAAATTCAAATTCAAGTACTATTGTTTGCTCGCTATTTTCCTTTCTTGATTGTTATATTTCAGGATTGAAACTTTAGACGCATACACTCTCTTTAGTGCAGGTATACAATTTTTATAATTATTTTTTATATTTTAGTAATATGCATTTTTAAATTTAATTATATTCTAAAAATTGTTAAATTTTATTTATTGTAGATTTGGTCATGTGAACATATTATTCCACTACAACCATCATCGTTCCCTCTAAGGACCAACCAACTTGAGGCTCCAACTACGCTTACATGTAAATGGACTCGACGCAGAAATCATCAAAATGTGGCACGAAATGTAATCGGTGTGATTAGAGATGTACTAGATAGCCTAACTGATGATCAGGTATTTAAATATTATTATTTTTTATTGCAAGAAATTAAATTTTTTAAAAGAAAATCTTTGATGATACTCATTTTATTTAAATGTTTAACTATTCATATTTCTATCTCACTATCCAAGAAAATCATGTGAATATAATGACAAATGAAAAGATTTTTGGTAGGTCATCAAAATAAAATATTTTATTGTGTTACATCAAATCATATGACATAATAGTAAAAAAAGAAAGATATTTTGTAAGATTGTAAGATTGTTTTAGTTAATGTACATAACTGTTTTTATTTTTATTTTTTTATCAAAATATTTAATAATTATTTTACTTACAATTTTTTATAGTTTATTTGACAACTTATTCAGAAGATTAGGACAATCCGTCTAGATGACACATGTGCCACTCATTTGTGAAATTTATCGTGAGTGGCACATGGTTGATCGTGTTGTGAGACAATTTGATTATTTACAACATATTTCTGGATCGTGTACCCATTTTTATGAACATCATTTTAAGCATAATAAACGGTCCAAAATAAAACAAGAGGATATAGATGCGTTTAACAACATGCAATATTTATGGGAACAACGTCAAAATTGTATATTTCAGCTTCCATTTATAAGTTTGTCACGCCCCGAGCCTATACCCTGGACGTGACTGGCACTCGAGAACCATCGTTGGTCCCCAAGTGAACCCTTGACCTGGCCGACTACTTAGCGGTAGACTTACTCAAGCAAAATGGGAACTCCAAATGCATAATTAAACTCATGATGTCTCAAAACAACTTAACTCAAAGAATATCTCGAAATACTTAAAAAAAACATAAGTAATCGACTCAAGGTCTTAAACCATTAACAAGGAAAATAGAGAGAGAATCCTCAACTTCTAACTATCTATGAAACCTCCAGTACTAAGATATATGTCGGGACAGAACACACGACAACTTTACAAAAGCGGGAAACAAGTGTGAAGCCCTCCGGAAAGCAAGGAGGCTCACCAAAGCTACCTAGAGTACAAATGGTATCAACGAAGTGCCTGTTGATGACCCGAAACACCTGTGTCTGCGTCATAATAAGATAGAGATCGAATGACATCAGTACATGAAATGTACGAGTATGTAATATGGCTGAAGTGAAATAAATAACTGAACTGAATGACTATAATAAATATAGCATGAATTCAACTGAATGTAAATGATTAAAGGAATGAAATCATTTATCTTTACAAAATACTTACTGAACTCAACATAAGAAGTGTTATGTGAAAAATATACTTTAACTTTATTGGGAGATTCTCTAACCGACAACCATCACTGTGAGCTAAGTAATGATACAACGTCTTGTCCACGCTGCCAGAGCTATCTTATATCGTGCCAAGATATAGAACCTCTCAACTAAGCGGATCCATTAAGCTATAAGTATTTATCTAAAAAGTATGATCCTAAACCCATGTTGGCAAGACATGATTTATGGGAGCTGTGAGTTGTCTGAACTCTCCCCCATATTGGTGCTCAATACTACTCCTAATGATATATATATAATGCTGCTCAAATGTATAAAAACATTACTTTTTCTCTGGTTTGAGGTAATTTCTCAAACTATCCTTTTAAAAAAGAAACTGCTCCGAAGTATCTCAGTACTCATAACTCAATTAGAAAGCAATGTTTCTCTTTTCTCAATTTAAAACGGTTATCTTAGGGAATTACTTAGTTCCCTATACTTTTCTTGAAACTCATCTTTTACTCTTTCTCATAATCAATTTTAAAGACAAAGCATTTGTTCTAAAAAAATTCTTAAACTTCTCTTTACTTTCTCAATAATAGTTCTTGACTCTTCTCTTAAACTCACTTTAGTTTTGAAAATTCATTAAGACATATGAGTAGGATAATGCATGAACTTTCAATGATAAATGGAGTCTATAGGAGCTAATATAGAGTTGGAAAGCATAGTCACAACTTAGAGGAACACGTTCGAAATGAAACACAGAAGAAAAAAGGTTAGGCAACCCTGGCGCACTGATGGCATGGGGCGCCAGGCCCCAAACTACTGACCAGAGTTTGGGGCGCACTATTGGTGTGGCACGCCAGGCCCCAAACTACTGACCAGTAGTTCTCACGATATGGTGGCGCACCGCGCCAGCCCCTTGCCCAGAAATCCAACAAATTTTCTTACTCAATTCCGGGTCCTAACTCATCTAGAATCGATTGGTCCCTTCCAAACTCTCTATGATTTCCAAACCCAACACGAAAGTATCAAAAATCCCACTCAAATTCTATCAAGAAACACCATTCAATGGCAAAATCCTCACCTCAAGAACTCAAAACCTCCATTGATAAAGAATGAAGCTTAAAACTCAAGAACACTTACATAAACGATTATATGGGCGAAACGAAAAAATTACATGTTTGGCATGAGGACGAACAAGTCCATCACTATGGGATGCCTCAAATACCTGGAAAGAACGATTGTTCTTGGTGAAATTCTTCAACCCTTGAATGAACGCTTGAAAACCCTCTTTTCCTCTTCTTGAAACTTCGCCCTAAAATTCTAAGTGTTTAGGAATATGAAAAATAACTTAGCGTCTGATTAGACCCCTAAATTGGGTGGGTAAAAATGTGGGTAGGCTTATTGGGGTAAGGAAAAGACCAAAATACTCTTTCCTTAAACGGATGAAAAGCCTTAACTAGAGAGGCTTTACTCAAATGCCAATAACTTTTCACTTCGAGCTCGAAATTTAGCAAACTTGGCGGCGTTGGAAGAGGACTCAAAGGCCTTCAATTTGATACCTCATGGGCCACCTAACTCTTTATGTGTTACAATATATGGTCATTTAAAGTTGACCCAAAACTGAAAACTAATCGAAGTCTGAGGTGTTATGTTACATAAGTGATCAAACAAAGTACTTTCGTTGGTACATGAGGCATTTTCGCATGTTAATTGGAAATCATCAACATGTTGTTTAACGAGGGTATCAACACATGGCAGGAAGACATGAGGCATTAGTATGTATATTATGAAATTTTTAAATCATTATATTGATCTTTAACAATTTTTTTGTTATTAATAACTTTTATCAATTTTTATTTATTTTAGGCTAGGGGTCATGAAATGCAGTATCGTCAAGCTCGGATGATTGAAAATGATGAAAATCAATCTAATGAAATGAGACAATATGCACAGGAGGTCGCTCGTGTTTCACTGGAGTCAATGAATACGGCCTCCCTGGAACACAATTGAGCTTTGCTCCTGATTACAATCCTCCCACTGAATACAAAGAACCACCACCAGTACAAGTATCTCATCGATCATGATAAACATCACCTAAAGATGGTGCACGTCAAGGTAGAAGGAGTGTTGGTGAACGTCGTGGTCATAGTCGAAATTGTGTGGAACATCATTTGATTGATGAAGATAATTTGATGGATAATAGCGCACATTTGCTGGCTACTCTCGAGCCTTATTATTCCATGATTGATTTTTCTGCAGGGCCCTCTAACACTAATGCTAATTTTTCAATTTAGGAAATGATTGATTTTGTAACTCCACATGTTGCGATAGCAATTTAGCGGATCTCAGCCTAATAATTCATTGGGTATTCAACATGATATGCGTGAATTTTCTATTCATAATTCTCCATTTGGTGGGGAGATTGAATTTTTCAAATGTAAGTATGATAATTTTAATTGAAATTTTATAATTTTTTCTTAAGTTTTTGGTGCATATTTATTTTATTATATTATATTGTATTATAGGTAATTGTGTCCCATGATCCAAGGTTTAATGTTGAAGCTTCATAACATTCAATTTTTATTGGAGAGAATCTCCCTCAAAGAACATCTAGGCACACAATTCAACTAGATGTGGTACAAAAAATCACTATCAAAATGAGAAAGATTCGGAGGATTCAGAAAATGAAAACGCAGAAAATTCAAAAAATTCAAAAAACTCAGAAGAATAGCTTTTATGTATTATTATTATTATTTAAAAATATAATATTCCAAAAATGTTGCAAAAAGCTTTTACAATTGTTGAAATTTATTGTTTTGCGCAAATTTCATTAAAGAGTTTAAAATTTGTTGTTTTGTGCAAATTTCAATAAAGAGTTAGAAATTTGTTGTTTTGTACAAATTAAGAAGATTCTTTTCTTCTTTTTTATTTGCGGTAAGATTCACTTCTCTTTGTGCAAATTTCAAAATGTGAAATATGCAATATTCTCATTCTTTTTTTTTCAAAATTTGCAATATGCAGTATTCTCTTCAAAATGTGCAGTATGCAGTATTACTTTTTAAGTTAGGTCAAATCAACTATTTTTAAGTTAGATCAAATCAACTATTTATTATAGTGTAGTACAATACAAATATAACGTAATATCAACTCACAGATCTCTTTTACAATTTACAAAATATGAAATTCACTTTCTACTTTTTAACTCATTTGAATGGTCAAATCAACTATTTATTATTTTACAATTTATAGTGTAGTATAATACAAATAATATATTTAAAATGCAACAAGACAGGTTAAATGCATAACACATGCAGATTGACATGTATTTAAAAACGATCTATTATTATATTAATAAAAAGACAGAAAATTACATTCATCTTAAAAAACATAAACAATATGTTTATAATCAAGTAGGATATCGTGCCTCTGTGTGATCCATTTCTCTGCAAACACTACATTTTCTAGTCATGCGCATGAGCTATATTCATATCATTCTTAAGTTGACTTCTTACTTGCACTCTAGATGTCTACATATATTCAGTATTTGCAATTAAATAAAATGGGGTTGACGGTCAATACACTTTATCACCCACGGAGGTAAATGTCCCAATGTATGTTTGTTTGTAATATTTTGTACTATAAAAATTGCTTATATATGACTTTGGCTCGATTTCATGGAGTCCACAAAATTTAATGACATGAAAGCATGACATATGATAGTTTCTCCATTTTCCACAAGAACATTTATTACCCTTTGCAGTAACCTTGTGGACATTTTCACCTTTACTATCATGAGCAAAAGTAAAAATTTCAAATGCTTCATCACCAGTGTTGTAAGTCATCATTTCAGTGTGCCCTTGAGCTCTTTGATAATAATCATTAATTTTTTTATCTATTGCAAGAGGGCACAACATTTTACTTTGAAGTAATGCGACAACAAGGTTGTTTCTTTCGACAAAGAGATCAACAAGAGCTTTGAACGACATACTAATCATGGCACAAGCTTTTTCCAATAAATCATTATACGATTCAGACACATTTGTCGTCATGGCACCCCATCTACGACCATCATCCTTATACATTGTCCATTTTTTCAAAGAAAATTCATTTAACCATACATATGCTGCAGGAGACAATGTTTTGATTTGTTGCATCCATTGCACAAATTCCTTCTTCTGGTGCTCTAGAGCAGCCAACCACATTAATTTCTTGAGTTCACTATTTACAAATTTGTTATTAAAATTTACTTTTAAGTGTCGAACACAAAATTTGTGGTATGTGTTGGGTGGACTCAACTAATCATACGATTGAATACATTGCAAGATTCCTTGATGACGGTCAGAAATGAGATCAATTCCTTGTCACTCACAAACAACATGTGTCCATAATAACTTGAGAAATCATGAACATGACTCAAAACTCTCACATGCAACTAAAGCATATGCAAATGAAAAAATATTTCCATTCGCATCAATTCCAACCGCAATTAATAGTTTCATATCATACAAACTATAAAGATGTGTTCCGTTGATTGAAATGACTGACCTACAACTTTTGAAACCATCAATGCTTGATTTAAAAGCCCAATTTTTTTTAAAGATTTGCTCACCTTGCATTGTTGTAGAATGGTGCTCTCACTCAATAATAGTGTTTGGATTGAATAATTGTAGTGCAGTCATGTATCGAGGTAATACCTTAAATGAACTTTCAAAATCACCATAAACCATTTGAAATGCTTTTCTCCGGCCTTTTTGTGCTTTCCTATAACAAGGAGTGTAGTGATGTTTTCCTTTAATGATTATATGGACCATCTTAATATTTATATCTGAATTTTGCATAACATATGGTATCAATGAAATGACAATCATGTTACTATTCAAATTGAAATGATCCTCCTTATAGTTATCTGTAAGACAAGTATGCGACTCAATCATTTTTCCTTCTTTTTAGATACCATTTGAAATCTCTCTAAAGCAAACATCCAATTACACCCCAACTCATAAAGCTTCCAAATAACTCTCCAACTTTTACTCTTGGATCGATCACAAAAAAATTTCTTTTTTATTGCAAAGCTATATGCTCTTACGGCAGATTTCATTTGCTTCTTATTCATAAATAGCATACCTAGTTGCATATACAAATTAGATTAATCTACATAAAATAAATAAAAAATACTAGAAATAATTAAGTTTGCGACAATTGAACCTAACTAAATATATTTACGATTGTTTGGATTTCAAAGTGCAGTTCGGATAGAACCATCATCTCTTGTATAGATAAAATCTTCTGCACTTTCTTCAATGTGATCTAAGTATGGAACCATAGTAGAATGATGATTAACACTTTGCTCTTCAACAGGTGCATTATCTATGTCATCACCATCATCAGACATTTCATCATTGTCTATTGATTCATGCTTCAAATGTTCATCACTATCCAACTTACCAACTTGATCATCACCCATAACATTGTTGTTCACAATTTGTGCACGATAATTCAATGTATCTTCAAGTTTGTCACACCGATAAAATATAGTAATATAAATATATTGTATAATAAAATAATTTTTTAATTTAATAAATAAGAAAATATCATTTTATTTACCTATCAATTGATTCCGATGGAAAAGAATGATGTCTATCACTCGGATTCAAATTATCTAAGTGCATGAAAGCATTGCTAGGCTCCCCCTATTGTAATCCGACACACTGTAATTCAAACCTTCATATTGTGATTGTCTTTCATTTTCTTCCACTAATTGTTCTGAGACTATATTTCTTGAAGAATCAATATTTAAATTTGAATATGTAGTATCACGAAAATCAAATTCACTATCAGTAGGTGCTTGAACAATAGGACAATGCTCAGTTGATACAAACATATGAAGCGTCCTTACATTGATTTGATCAACAAAAATTTCAACACCACTAAGAAATACAGATAATGAATCATCATTTCAAATACTTGTCTCTTCATACATTGGATGTCCATCAGATGTAAAGTAAGTTGGATATCTCTCAGTAATAACGATTACATCTTCTGGATCATTTATCTCCATTTTCTCCCTTAATAAGCGATGTAAACGATTATATTTAAGAGACAAAGGAAACATTGGACTACTACAGGACGTCGGTTATATCGTATAAAACCACCTTCATGCACAATATTACCACCCCAATATAAATTTACTCACTTTATCATCCATTTTGTTTTGAATGAACAAAACAATCTAAAGTTTAAGCTATTTTAGACAAATGAAAAAAGTGAAAATTTTCAATAAGAAGAATGATTGATTTGTGTAAAGCCAGTAAATGATCACGAATATATAAGACGAGCAGTGATATATTTTTCTGATGAAATCACTGCCTCAACAACGATTTTTAAAAAAAAAAATTATTTTAGGAAACCGCTTCCTCAACAGTGATTTTTTTTTAAAAAGAAATATATATTTTGTGAAATCTCTGCCCAAGAAGAGATTTTTTTAAAAAAAATTTCGGGGAAATCACTGCCTCAACAGCGATTTTTTTTGAAAAAAAAATTCGAGAAAATCGCTACTGAAATTTTTTTTTTTTGGGAAATTGCTGCCGGGGGCAGCAATTTTTTTTTGGGGAATCACTGCTAATTAAAAATTTATTTTGAAGAAATCACTGCCAAGGCAGCGATTTTCTTAAGATTTTTTTTGATGGAGTTAACGGGGTTAATTTATGTGCAAGGATCTCGCTCCCTCAGGAGTGATTTGTCCTCTTTTGGTTTTAAAAAAAATTGATAGGCCGTTTATGCATTTTAAAGGAAAAAAGTGGCCCTTTTGGCTCCGGACGTTATTATGTACCTTATATTTGTAGCGGAAGTTCTTGATTTTTCTACCAAAATGAACTGCTCCACAGTCACTCTTTGAATCACTAGGAAACAAAGATTACGTTTAACAAACTAAATGTCAATTTGTTTGTTGATGTTCTTTTGATGAAAGAAATCTGTTTTCCAAGTTTTTCTCTCTTTTGGTTCTCTGTTCTTGTTTTTTTCTACCTCTCAGAAGCGTGAAAAAAAATCATTTAAAAATGAAGTATTTTTACGTTGGAGCAGTTACTTCGTAACTATTCTCATCCCTTTTAAATTTGTAGTTATCTTTTTTTTTTTAGAAAACAACTTTGGATGGGGTCGGGTCAAATCAAACTGGGTCGATCCACATGGGCAATCCACGACCCAAAACTTACAAATGTTATGCTAAATTGGTCTAAAGTTATTTAAAAATGTGCTTTTTTTTCATTTTTTGATTGTCAAGTGCTTAAGCTATATTTATATATTAAAAAAAAACATTAACACATGGACAAAAAGTAAGTGATGACCAAAAAAGTTCATTTGTGAAGAGTGTAGACAACCAAAAAGTTTGAAACTCAAATTGGCTCATTTTGGCAGATACTTGTTCATTCAAACCAGAGGTCATCCGCACAAATACTCCTATTCAAGAGTGATCTTTAATTATTTTCCTTTAACATTGAGTGATAAAAAAGAAGTCGAAAATATCCTTGACATAAAATAAAATGCAAAGTGAAAATTTCTATTTTCGTATCATAATATAACATAAGTTATGTTTGACAAGTCATAATTTCTTCAGAACTTATGTCGATAGAGACATAGGTTCAGTTTCAAAATAGTATGTGTTAAGAAGTTCATAACGCATAAGTTATATCTTAAAAGGCATAATTATGTCTTAAGAAGTTCATAATCAACAAGTTATGTCCCTACAAAACTTTTATAGATGGAAGCATAAGTTCAATATGAGAATTCACAAAGTTATGCCTTAATGGGTCGTTTGGTTTGAAGAAAAGTTATGCTGAGATTAGTTATGTTGTGATAAATCATGCTGGGATAAGTTAATTTTGGGATTAGTTATGATGATATTTTTTCTTATTGATTGTTTCATTTGACATATTCAAAGTAATTATGTGTTACATAATTTTTCAGAATAAGTTATTTATTTACAAAAATAACCTCCACCTTATTTAGTTTATATATATATATATATATATTTCTTTGCAAGCTTTAGTTATTCATTCTTAAAAATAAAATTTGCATCTTATTTAGTTTAATTATATTTGTGTGTGCATTCTCATGATTGTGCCATGTATTTTAGAAAATAAAACTTTCATCTTATTTTACTTAAAATTAAAACTTCCACCTTAAGTTTGTTAAAGTAAAAGAGATAGATTTTATTGTTTATGTTACTTCATTTAAGAATATATCAGTCCTATATTGTAAAAACATTAAAGTTATCTTTATTTTAACTGATATATAAAATATAAATTTGCAAGTGACGAAACGACTATTTAATTAAAAATAGATGGAATCCATCTATAGCCCCTTAAAGGTGGCACCAACTTTCACTTACACACCACAATTAACTAATCCTTATTTGTTTTAAACACTCGAGAGAAGCTTGTGCGACAAAGGTGGCTTATGGCTTTGAAAAAAAGGCAATTGTCTTACGCCCTCAAATTTGAGGGGCCTCATTTTTTTTAAAAAAAAATAGGTTATAAAAAAATATCAAGTATTATTTGTAGAAAATATAAACTTTTCAGGAAAGAAGTAATAAAAGTTTAACAAATCTTGAATACTACATCTCAATAAAGATTAAATAATTGGCAATAATAAACTTCATAAAATATATATATTAGAATTTAAGGCCTTCATTCAAATTTGGCTTTAGACCACCAATGTATTTGAGCCGGCCTTCATTCGAATTTGGCTTTAGACCACCAATGTATTTGAGCCGGCCTTCATTCGAATTTGGCTTTAGACCACCAACGTATTTGAGCCGCCCTTGTTGTGCGAGAGAAGCTTTTGATATAAACACAATTTGTTCTTAGAGCAAGAAGGATATTTCATTCAAGATAATATGTATACACTCATTATCACGATATTCGCAAAAGTTAATTACCTTTTGTTTGTACTTAGCATAATCGCCCATACGATTCATGTGAGCATTCTCATTTGTTTACTTATTTTGTATCTTTACATGCCAATACATATTGTATTGGCATCCCGTTAGAAATTGTTTGAAGAAGATATATTATGTGTGCACAAGAAAATCTATCCTTCGACCACTTCTATCCTTCGACCAACAACCTATGACATTTTACTTCATACTCTAAATTAAAACTTTAAGTGAAACCCTTCCTTAGATCCTCTAACAATCAAAGTAACACATGTTACGACCTAAACCATGCACAAGTCCTTCCATATGCCCAATACCCAGTGCGATTGATCATTTCTTACATTACCAATTCGTACCTTAAGAAAACATACTACCACTAAGTAGACTTACAATGAAATACTTGAATTAAGATTCCAACTATACCAGTTACCAAACTCAAAATCACAAAAGAACTTATCACCACACTCAAGTTAAACTTCTGTAGACTTCTTTCTCAAATCTTATCCAATAGTTTTTAACCCATATGAATGGCATGTAACACTATCACCATAACCAGACCAAAACAAATGGAACTACGTGTTTCTGAACTCAATTTTTCCACTCTCTTTGAAGATACATCTTTGACCCTCACAATTAGAGTAAATATCCTTGTTCTCGCCTCTTTTCGAAGTCTAAACTACATCCCACTAATTCTTTCCATTTATGACTCCAGCTCCTTTCAGTTCTGTTTGAGCGATGTCTCAACACATTCTACAACTTTCCATACGACCATGCTACTCACCAAATAGTAGAAAACTATAATTTTAGATACACACAAGTTGTTATTACCATAGGAAATCCATTTAACCAGAAATCCTTATCATATGTTTGCATCCTGGTTATAATTCATCACGAACTCTTAATACTATTATGCTCAGTAGCCATTTCCATCATCTCAAAGTCCACCTCATCATCGACAGGACACCTTAAACCCAGGTATAACAACCAAATCCAAAGTACTAACCCAATTTTATACGCATTTTCTTACTAAAATCCTCAATTGCCTTCATACAAGTGTACTCGTTGGGACTTCCTTTACCCATAAGTTTGTAATTCTGGTGTCAATCCACTCCTTTAGAGATTACGATGAAATCACCAGTCCTCATTTAGAATCCTCAAAATACACTTCACAATCAAAACACATTAATACCTTGTCGTAGATCCACCACTATAATTTTCCTTGTACATAATGCGTAACCCAAGCGTCCATAGTAACAAACTAGTTAGTTTCTCAAATGTGACTACAACATCGAATCTCATTATATGAACATGTGATACAACTGATAACTTCTTTACTAGTTATATTAATACTTGACAATCAACATATTCATTTCCATATACCACTAGTACCACAACATGAAAGTCCGTTAGATCCACCACTAGAACACATCATACCTATCGAGAAGATCATACTCCGATAACCCACACGTTTCTACCTATTGAATAGATGTAAAATATTACCAAATGTGTTCTGTCTCTAGCCCAAGCAATATGCATCTTTTCATAGATTAGGTTGATAGCAGAAGTAACATATTCCCTAACTTTAACTTACTAGGCATCGATACCGTTGTAGTAGTCATATCATGACCCTCTTGGATATACACTCAATCTATGACCTCAATTAGTGCAACATTATTTTCATCATTCGCTAAGCAAACCATACATATTATGACAACTTTACTAACTGTATTTTCCAAAGTTACATTGTTCATTATCTAGTTATCCCTTTAATTATTACCCTTTCAATTGTCGAACCACTCCAGATATTGCCTATACCACACAAGTACTATTCTCTCTGCTTGGGTAACTAACCTTACTCAACCCTTTCGAATTGCTGAAAAATTCTGAATTTGACCACACATCCTTTCTATAAATCTATCAATTCCACCTTAGTATCAGGTCTAACATCATAGCCATACACAACACATCAATTGCTCATATGAAGAACCACGCACGAGTCATCATTATAAGTGAGAGAGAATGGAATGAAGCGATAAAATCAAACCGAACCAAGGACGCACGATAGAGATTCAAGAAGTGAATTTTTTTTCCTAAAAGTCACCATAGCCTTTCGAAGATAAGTACATACGTCTTCATACCGATCCTCGTCACTCTACTTAGACTCGACTTGTATACACGTGAGACCTATGAACCTGGGGCTCTGATACCATTTTGTCACAACCCAAAAATGGATGTGATGGCACTCGTCTTATCCCACCAAGACAAGTCAGCCTAAAACCCAACTAATACGATAAATGCGAAAGTAAAATCAGAAAAAGAGACTAACACCATCTAATAATGCGGAATACAAAGTCAACTTATTAAAACCCCCCAAAATCTGGTTGTCACGCGTACAAGCATCTAATGTATTACAATAGATTTGAAAGAAAACACAAGTCTCAAATGATGTTGTCCCTAAAGTAGAACAAGATCATGAATAGGAGTGAAAAGGTATGCTGAGATGACAATCAGGTACCTCACAAATCTCCATAGGAAGCCTCAGACAAGAAGATAAGAGGAAAGTATCACGAAGATCCGGGCTCATAACCTACAAAAATGTATAAGCAAGGGGTGAGTACCAAACCACACGGTACTCAACAAGAAAACTTCTAAACACAAGCTAAGGGTAGGGAATACGGGTACTCCTTACACCCCAACCGAACCTCCACAACTACAACTTGCATAAAAACCAGCCCAACCTAATAGTTCACAATTTACACAGCACATAGCTCAACCACATCACTTCAACAATTACAGATCAACAACACGCAAGATCAAGTTCACAAATCACAAGTTTCACGTCACCTTTTCATCATTACACAGCACGCAGCGCGTGACACGTCCCTCGAAATGGTACATCCTCTTTAATTTCTTATTTTTCCTCAATTCACAAAACACTTGGCACAACCATGTCTAAGAACCAATGCAAATAAATGTTCACACAAATAATGAAGAGATGACCATTTTCATAACAATGCACGCTTCATAACAATACAATCGTGCTACAACATCAACAATGAATCAATAAGCCTTTTAAACCATTCTCAACACATCACACACCAATAATTAATCACATTACCTTTTACTACCCCCTTTTCATCATTAAAATTATTCAATATGGACAAGTCAACCCATCACCAAGTCCCATCACTCCCCAGCACATACCACAAGGAAATACATGAATTCTATACGCTTAACAAGGGTTGAGAAATCCACTTGCCTCAATTAATCAAAAATTCACTCCGGGACTTGAGTCTTCCCCTTTCGTTGAGCCTCCAAATAAATGCAATCTATTCAAATAAATAATCATAATAAGATTTCGAAACTAACAACACCCATATTACTATATGTCTAATCTATATCCAAAAACTTGCCCAAAACCATAATCATTTTCCTACATCTCAAGCCAAGTGTTAAGTCTTAATTTCTCCAAATAACCTAACTCTAATAATATTCATATAATGTAATACACCTAATATTTAATTACCTATTTCAGTATAGCAAAACTTGAATTGTAGTGTGATAATTATAAGAAGAATCTGGTAAAGAATTAAATATCACTGAAGAATACGATTTGCAAAGTCATCAGTTCATTCGCTGGGAATTACAATTGCAGTATCATAACTTGCTCACCTTATAACTCACTAAACACCTCAAACAATAAACCTAATCATTACCCCAATTATAACCTCATAATTACACCATCATGATATCATGATTTGCCACTAATATTAACGCCACTTTTTAAATTACTTTGAAATCAGTAGTTGTAGTGATGGCAATTAAAAATTACCAAACTTATTCTCTTACCCCAATAAATCGATATGTTAGGCACCTAGCAATAATACATATACAGTGAGGTTAGAAATGTGTTTAAGAATTTACTTGAAGCACACGGTTAGCCTCTTCGATGTATCTGTATTTGATGCCAAGGGTTTTTATTTTATTTTTTTCCATTATGACTCAAAAATAGTAAACCCTACTTAATTTAATTCATTTTTATTCATGGGCTAAAGGGTATAGGGTATTAAATAAATTTAAGACTTGACCCATTATTATTAACTAAATTAATTATTTAAAAGAATACTTGTCAATCAAATAACTGTAGTCAAATAAATAGTTCAAAATTTCCAATTCAACCTCACCAACTGATCATAAATGACTCGAGGCAGCCATCGGATGGGTAAAATGGTAATTTTGTGAAAATTTCCAAAAATGACCTTCTGGGTCATTACAACTCAGGACTCAATTAATGAAGTAATTTCAGTCTCAATTTAAACATCAATATTTTAATCTTTTATTTTTTTTAGAAAAAGTATTTAAACAATTATTTAATCATCATAGTCAAAGAAAGAATGTTTAACTCCCTAAATAATACTTATATGTCATATAAAGTTTAACATGTTGAGGTATCATACTATTATGATTTGTATGGCTGGATATACAAAACATATATTTAACTGTTTTTGAGATTTTAGAATTCATTGAGAAATTAGGTATGATTTATTTTATTAAAACAACTCACTTATATGATTATACGGAATATATATTGTTATATCAAAATGAAAGTATTAGGTACTCTTCTAATCTCATGGGCATCTATCATTCATCGACCTCAAGTAGTGTCTAATTGAATTCATAAACAACTTTGTTTTGTTCAGTAAATTTTATATATATATATATTTCACAAAGCTTGAACTCATAATTTGTATTGAAATAACTAATTTAATTTTTTTTTACTAAAGGATTTTCAGAAATATATTTGCATGACTTGTTTTCCGAAAAAATAAGTACTGTAGTATTTTTTTTAATGGCCTGCCTTTGCGGGTGTTCTCTACAAATCCCTTTCTGAAAAGATAGTCTAAACGAAAGTTATTATTGCTTTCAGTTTACTCTTTATAAAGTTTTATAATATAGTATAAATATTATTTTTGCATCAACAGACAACAAGTCAGGATGGCCGAGTGGTCTAAGGCGCCAGACTCAAGTTCTGGTCTTCGTAAGAGGGCGTGGGTTCAAATCCCACTTCTGACATTTTTTTTCCTTTTTTATTTCACTAAGTCAGCTATTTTAATCCTCTTATTTTCTTTTTCCTTTTTTATTTCACCAAGTTAGCTATTTTAATCCTCTTATAATCTATCGCAATGTTAATTAAATTCATCTAAAGAACTTGAAAAAAGAATTAAATTCATCCAAAGAACTTGAGAAAAGAAAAAAAAAAGGGAGATTCGACAAGCTTGATTTATTTTGACTACTAAATTGGATATTTATCATATCCTAGTAGTAATAGTAAGGGTCTTCATAATTTGGTTAAAAAATGATTCAAATTGAAATTGAACCAAATCTATTAAATAAATCAATAATTCTTTATGTTTGGTTTTAAACTTTTAAAAATCAATAATAAATTATTTGATTTAGCTTTTCCTAAAAAATGATGAAAAGATTGAACCGAGAATATATATATATATAAATCAATTCATTATAAATAATTTTAAACATCATATATTTTTTTCATTTTTTTAATATTGGCTAGTAATTGTGCATATGAGGATATTTAGGTGGATGTGTGGGCATATTAAAAGAGATAAAATTAGGAATGAAGATATTCGGGACAATGTATGAGTATTTTCCGTGGTGGACAAGTTGAGGAAAGCGAGACTGAGATGGTTTGGACATGTGGAGAGGAGATATATAGATACCCCATGAGGAGGTGAAAGAGGTTGACAATAGCGGACATCAAGAGAGGTAGATGCAGACCAAAGAAGTATTGGTGAAGTTGATTAGACAAGACATGATATGTCATGACCCAAACCGGGCGTGATGACACTTGTCCTATCCCACCAGGACAAGTCAGCCTAAAACCCAATAAGCGGAAAACAACATAAATAAAGAAGATAAATAATCAAGCGGAAGTCTATCAACTTAGACAAAACCAACCCAAGACTGGTTATCACATGTACAAGCCGCTAATACAGAAGTTCAATGAATAAGTACAAGTCTCAACATTCTTTGTGTCTCAAATAGAACAAAGTATAGAAAAGGATCTAGATTGTTCGCTGACATCGAACAACTACCTCTCAATAGAAGCCTTGGAAGAAAAGAGAGAGAGATATCAAATCACGGTCCGGGCTCGCAACCTACACAGATGTAGAAGCAAGGCTGAGTACCAAAACCACGGTACCCAACAAGTCAACCAATAAAACAAGGTCAACCTAACTAAACTCACATACCCCTTTCCTTCCAACCGAACCTCCACAACTACAACCTACACAGAAAAACAGCCCAATCTCTTCTACACCGTTATATCGGACATAGATCAACAACAGTCCACAAATATCAGCAATAGAACACATAAGCATCAAATACATCAAATACAGTGTCATGGGACATAAACACAACTCCACAATGTCAAGAAAAAGACAATGAAATGTAATGCAATGTCAAGTATCATGATGCATGTCTGTCCTACGATACACATCCGCTGAATCTCAGACCGGAACCCATAGGAGCCACACAAGGACCATGTATCAGCCGGAACCATTTCCCATCGGCATAATCATCACTCACTGGAATCATTTCCCATCGGCATAAATCATCACTCGCTAGAACCATTTTCCATCGGCATAAATCATCACTGGCCACACATGGACCATGTATCCACCGGAACCATTTCCCATAGGCATAAATCATTAAAGTGTCTCATCATAGTGTTTCAGAACTAATGCACACAAGCATGTTCACACAAATAATGAGAAAACGATAGTGTTCACAATCACAATGCAATTCATATCAATGCAATCACGTCACACTATCAACAATATATCAACATCATCAATTACATCATTTACAACAAGATCAATTGCCTAGTCTCCGATTCACTACTCCTTTCATCACAAGTAGGATCAATTGCTAAGCAAGATATTCAAGTCTAATCCCATAGTTCAAAATAGGCAAAAGACATATTCATCAATATCACGATTTTATCAAGGCCTTCATAGCACTTTACCAATCACAACCAAATACACAAGATTAATACAATTCCACATGGTTCACAACATTAGCACATAAGCCTTTTTATTACCCCATCGATCGAATTAGATTGATTTCATCCCATTACTCCCCAACTTATACAAGGAAGAAATTCAGAATTTAATGAGGTTCTCACAAAGTTTTAAATGTCCACTTGCCTTAGTCAAAACACGCTCAATTCACAACTGGAGCTTTTCCTATTCGAGAGCAATCCAAAGCACCACAATCTACTCAAAATACGAACCACAATCACAATCCAGAGCTAACAATGCCAAAAATACAAAATTCGGAAAGAAAAGGTAAAACAACCCCAAACTCTGAATTCAAAAACAGAACTTGAATCCAAAATTTCTTACATGAAAGGGTCCCTCAAGGCATTAGCAACCCAATAGAGAAAATCATTTGAAAAACGGAGCTCAAATCAGTCCACCATTCCCATTTTATCAACAAAAAATCGGAGTTCTGTCAAAACCCCCAAAATCTCAATTCAAAAACCCAATTTTCAATTCAAAATCAAGCTTAAATCAATGGGTAATCAAAACCAAGGGTTAAAATCACTTACCCACACTGATTCACAAGAAAAGTATCTTCAAAAATCACCCAAGAGAACTCCAAAATGATGAAAAGGGAGAAAGTGGGACATTTATCGACTTTACACTACTCAGGTCCAAAAATGACCTCCGCGAACGTGGAGGTCAGAAGCCCTACCCTCCACGAACGCGGAGGCCACCAACCTCACCCTCCGCAAACGCAGGCAACAACCCTCAGTGAACGCGGAGGCCAAAACGACTGGCACCATATACAGCAAAAACAACAAACTCAACAATCAAACAAGCCTCTGAATAGGCTCTCGGGATTCGTTCAGAACCCCGTGCACACAAATCAGATATGCAGCCCCACTAAATTCGACGTTCCGGACTCAATGGAACCGTCGAAATTCAGATTTGAGGTCTCCTTGACCCGGAACCCGATAAAACGCAACAAAATTAACTCAAGTTTCAAGATCTCAAAACAAACACAGGACCTTTAAAAATTCAACCAAGGCCATCCCTAGGCCTAAAATCATCCCCCGAATCCAAGGAGTCGTCGGAATCCACATCCGAGCATCCGAATGTTGACCAAAGTCAACCTTATGATCAAAATTTCACAATTTTCCAACTTAAGACCTCAAATCCACGATACAGCCCCAAAACTGATTCCGTCAACTCTCCTAGACCAATTTCCACATTGCGGAACTGATGGAATCGACGAAATTCCCATCCGAGTCCCGAAACTTCGAAAGACCTCAAAAACTACATTTTGACAACTTAAGCCTTAAGAAATCAACATTTTCCAAAACCCACAACTCAACAAGAATTTTGGTCATTTAACAAAATTTACCAAAATTGACCTCTAGGGTCATTACATGATACATCTTGAGTTTGCCGATGACATGACCTTGGATATGAGGATTTGGAAGTCGCATATTAGGGTAGAAGGTAAGTTGGTAGTTGAACATTCTCTCGTTTTCCTACGGAATAGGCTTAATTGTCGTACTTGGACATTCTTTCTTATCAATAGTATTGACACTATCATTGTAGTTCTTATTATTTGATTTTGATTATCATCTATGGTTAATGTGTGCGCATTTTAATTATCACATTATTTTATTTTCATTACTATTCTTTCCTCTATATTTTGTACATTTCTCTTCATTTCACATTATTTAATTATTGCTATTGCTCTCATACCTGCATTTTATTTTCCTAACTGCTTGAATATAATTTATTTTAAGTCGAGGGTCTATTGAAAACGAACACTCTAATTCTTCAAGATAGGGATAAGGTTTGCGTATACTTTATCTTCTTCAAACTCTATTTGCGAAATTACACTAGGTTTGTTATTGTTATCATTGACTTGCAATTGCTATCAGTTCTTGAGTGAAACTTCATTTGTGAGATTATACTAGATAATTTTGTTATTTTTATTTTTTTTAATTAGGAATAATTAATTTTGATACCGTTATTTCATAATCAACAAATATCCTATAATTTATTCCGATACAAATTACTAATTCAAAGATAAGATAGTGCTAGACTTTTGGTTGAATACAATCTAGCTACCAAACGACCCCTTCGGGTTCCTAATAGGCGTGTGCGCACATTCGATTGCAGCTCTCTCGTTATAACGAAACTGATACTCACAGGCTCAGGGTTTGTGAATTCTAGGGCTTTTAAAGGAGATCTAGAAGCTTCTTTCTCAGATCCCAATTTCCTCAATTTGCAGTCAACAATGGCGCCTCTTCCAGCACCATACTCAGGAACCAGCACTCTTGCTCTGGTAAACTTTTGTCTACTACACTTTGATCCGTTTACGACTACATCTGAATAATATTCTCGTTTGTTAAAATGAATTTTTGATCTTAACTATTTTGGTTGTTGCCGGAAGGTGGCGCGCGCATCGGCATTCACGTTTGGACTCGCTTATGGAAGCGTTAAGCTCAAGTATCTCAGGGTATTTTCCTCCCCTTTTGTATTTTTTTATTTTTGATAAGTGATTACTTAGGGTACTAAAATGAAATGAGACTGATGATATAGATGATTTGTGTAGACTATAGAGAGATTGAAGCATATCTGGTTGACTGAATACAGATTTTGCACGGGGTTTTGTTCATCCGATCTTTTACTTGAAGTTCCTTAAATCTTATGATTCACTTTGAGTTTCGCGGAGCTCACTTTTAGTGCTTCATGTCAAAATGAAATGGGCATGTGTGTAATGCAAAATAGACATAGTTGGTCTAAATAGCCAACCTAGATAGTTTAGGATTTGTAATGTTGGTTGATTGATAGACTTTGAACTGCAACCTGGCATTTAAGAGTTTCGTATAAAATTAAACGGGCTAATGAAAGGAGTAGAGCAGATATGTAAGATTCATATAGCCAACCCAACCAGTCTGGAATTGAGGCATAGTTGGTTAATTGATTGTTTTGAAAGTTTCAACCTGCACGGTTTCTTTTTTCTTTTCTTGGATAAGCTGTTATGTTTTCTGTTCCAGATATGATAGCAAACCCCGTTGAAATAATTCCTAAGTAGATGAGTGGATCAATTGCTAGATATCATTGTTCATGAGGTGACTAATAAGTGAT
This sequence comes from Solanum appendiculatum, assembly GCA_018342035.1. NCBI lineage: Eukaryota > Viridiplantae > Streptophyta > Magnoliopsida > Solanales > Solanaceae > Solanum > Solanum appendiculatum. The sequence continues at coordinate 608,967 of JAGDQO010000320.1, forward strand.
AAGACAAGGTTAACGTCCTAATATCCTAAAGTAAAATTATATATAGGAACGTAGAAACTGAATGTTTCTCTAAAGAACTTGATCAGCTTCAGATGGAATAAGTATGAACTCGAGGACTGATTGCTAGCCTTTCTACTTTGGCTTTGCTGTGAAGATTTTAGCCAAAATGATCCTCCAACTATCGTCCCAAGTCTCACATAGTTGATCAGTAAAAATGACCCAAATAACCCTTCGACTAGCTAGGGTCATGACCACAATTGTCAGACTTTAACTGGGTTCAGCAACTAGAGAAACACTACTCACTTGGCTGCTTAATGTAAATGCTGGTATTAAAAAGTAAAAAAATTCATTGAAAACCACTTCTTTTCCCAATCTTGTTTGAAGTGTCAGAACTTTAGATTTTCAGACACAAGATTGGTGGAAGCAGTCATCTGCGCTTTATCATCCATTTCCTGAGTAGAATCGTCTCTTCTCTTCTCATTTTGTATTTTGACAATACACAACTCTTTACATTTGGCATGCCCAATTTAGCCAAAACACAATTTCGATTAATACAATCCAAGATCTTAACATCTTACAATTGTAATTGCTCAAGAAGAACAACGCCTCCATCTTGAACAAGTTTGGTTAGCTATATGAATCTTCACTGACCATTTTACTCCATTTAAACACATATAAGCCGGTATTATATAATTAAAATAAAATAGAAATAGTAATAAAAATAGTTTATTTTTAAAAAAAAAAAAAATAAAAAATAAAATAAGTAATCGATGTTTGTTATATTTTCTATTGGTGTATGCATCTCTGATAGGTTAAGCAACTCCTAGAAAAGATAGGATATAAAACGGATGTGCTAACATGACTAAAATGTATTCTCAACTACTAGGTATTAAATCTCTGAAAGGCTAAACAACTCCTAGAAAAAAATAGGGCGTAAAATAAAAGAGCTTACACGACTAAAACATATTTTCAACTAATAGATATCTTTTATTAGATCTTTTTCTTCCATTGTTTGTTGATCCTTCTAGACAACTTTCTTTCAAGTGATTTTAGGTCTACCTCATCCCTTGTAACATCTTCTCTTACCATGGTTTCTTATCTATGGATTGGGGCATCAGGCAGTCAATGTAGGACATGATCATACCATCTCAAGCGACCTTCTCTCATTTAATCCTCGATTTGTTACTTGAACCTTCTCGTTAATGTGGTCACTTCTAATCTTGTTTAGTCTTGTATAAACACACATCCATCTTAGCATCCACATCTTTGCAACACCCATCTTGCCGATGTGTTAGACTTTAGCAACCCAACATTTACTCCATTATTACAATTGTAATTGCGAATGAGGTATTCCCTTTCTATACCTGATTTGATATGCTTTACTTGAGCCAAGAGTCTATCGAAAACAACCTCTCTACCTTCACAAGGTAGGGGTAAGGCTGTGTACACTCCACCCTCCATAGACCCCACTCGTGTGATTACATTGGGTGCCATTGTTGTTAATTGCGAATGAGAAAAAATTCGTAGGCTAAGATTTCGTGTGCTGCTATTGTTTCATTTATGTCCAACTTAGCAATTTGTAGGTAGGTAAATTTGTTGATATTACTATATGACCTGGGTTCTTTCCCCACAAATACTGCTGCCTCACAAAGACGTGATGGCTTTGTAATAGAATGATAATTTGAGTCACTTTAGATCAAGGACTAAGTGAAACCAGAAGGGATGATCTGTGGATCATCTAGGTAAAACTTGAGGATCTTGTCTCCAAAAGAAGAAATTGCCAGAAAATAGTAAACAAGATATAAAAATAGAGTTTATGCATCATCACCATCTTTTTTATGTCATAATATTCTTCTTCTTCGGCTGTGACTGAAGCTTAAGAGAACCACCAGGATTGTTTTACTTGATCACAAGCACATCATTTTACATAGCTTTTTAAACTTAAAACACCAAACCAAATTGGCGATGCAAGAGAGAGAACTTCCATACTGAATGGGAAGCTCTCTTGAAAATTCGCCTTCTCAGAAGAGCAAAAACACCTCTCTAAGATACTTTTTCTTCTCGACAGATCGAGGAGAAAACCTTATAAAATTCGTCTTTGTTGTATTATTGTCGTAAAGTTCCGTTCTTCGTTTCGTCGTTCCTATTTCTTGCTCTTTTTTTCTGGTATGTCGCTCCACCAACAAGGAGGGAAGGCAGTCCGGTTATCCACAAAGTTTCAACCTTATGGCACTAGTCCTTGATGATTTCTCGGTTATCAAAAAATAAATAAATAGAATTTCCATATTTGATAATAATTGAACACCATTCCTGTCCAAGTATATATGGGTCATAGGTCCTGCTTATTATTTGCTTCAAGAACTAATCTTGGTGCTCTATGATTCTTTTCTTTTTTTCCAATGATTGCTTGTCACCTTAGTTGAGATGGATCATGGATCTATTTGGGTTAGCTGAGCTCCTCCTCCCCCTTGATAGTGGAGGGGTACTTTATCTGGGGCTTGTTCCCAAATCCCTACTGGATAATATGTTAATGCCACGTAGAAATTCACAAAAGTGGTGCGTTGTGAGGATAGCATTGTTGTATTGGAAGTTCCTGTGCTACTTATCCTTGTAGCAGCTGTTACAATATATTATTTTCTTTCTATAGAGATGTTTGTAATGATAGTTAATTCTAGCTGATTTGCCTTTTTCAATCAGTGTAATTGTGACACTTTTTCCCCTTTATACTCTTTTCTAGGCAAAGGCCAAGTCTCAAAAGAAGGCTGAAGCTAAGGCACATCACTGAAAGATAACTCATGGTGGATTTGCTGTTTGCTGATAGAATAAGATGCAACTGATTAAACTGTATCACTTTTCGCCTGATGCTTATAGGATAATTAGATTCTGACTTGTAGCTGTTCAATATTGTGTTAAGAGCTTTTAGGTAGTTTTGTGGTTTTTAATGGTTCAGTTGTTTCTCGACGATCCATTGACTGCATCATAGATCGACTTGACTACAAAATAATCTTTTTTGTTAGACAAAAAAACCCTGAGGCGTTTGTCCATCAATCATGAAGATATGTTGAGAGCATTTGAGGCTCAATAAGTGAAAGGAGAGCAAATTAGAACCATTGTTAATATGTTAGGACATTGTTGACTCTTTTACGAATATTATATTTAAAGTAATGAGTCCTCTCATTAAAACTCAAATTATAACTATAGTAAATCTGCCTCTACATCATATCTAGTGTTTTATAGTTTCAGCAGGAAGTACTAACAAACGTTGGCCTAAGGAAAAAAGGAGGATCCCAAGCATAAGAGAACTTGATAGTATTCTTTCCTGGTATGGCATTGCCATTGTTGACACTACATGTATTGTTTCCCAGAGGCTTGAAAATAGTTGGATCCACTGGCTCAGTTGTCTGAAAATCATTGCAAGACAATATCATTTTTTCCATGGGGCAATCACAATTATTCACCACAACCACATTCCATTCTGGCTTTCCCTTTATTTCTTCACCACTCCTGATTGTCCCAATTGTTATATTGTTCAAACCACAACTACAAACACCTACACAATTAAACAAAAGATATAATGAGGAAAAATTCATTTTTTATTTTTGTAAAACGACTTACATGTCTTATTTATATATTTCATACATTTTTATTGTACAAAAAAGAATGACATGGTTGATTAATTGAGTAACTTTAGATAAATATATAAAATACACCAATAAATCGACAAATTAAACTCATGTTTTTATAATCATTTCGATCCCTTATTGAATCGGAGGCAAACACCTATGTAAAGATCGTTTGAATTTAAGAAAAGGTCAAGTTGCTTCTCTTCTTTCTTTTTACAATTTACTATCAAAATGATGACATTCTTTTTTGCTTTGACATGGAGAAGGGAAAAGGCCATCTTATTTTGCCTTTTTTACCCTTATATTTTTTTGTTAATACTATAACTTGCTTCTGTTCAATTATTATAAAAATACACCCCGTCATCTAAGAGAAAAGTTTTGTTAAGTTAAAAGTTTTATGCGTTTGTTCTTTACATCCATGAAGCACTGAGGATACATAAAATTACTAGCTTTTCGGTGTTTGAATGAAAGAGGCATGCATCACTTCCAATTGAATCATGGTAATCAATTCCAATTAAAATATTTGATATTTTAAAGAAACAATAGGCCAGTTAATGATTTAGCATAAGGACTACGAGTACTTGTATTTGTATTTAATTATCTAAATGGACACAATTGGCCGGCCAAAGGAAATTGAATATGAACATTCAAATCAAAGATTTTTTTACCATGAATTAAAGAACACTTGAAATCCACATTAAAAAAAAGGATATTCCATCTTGACAAAATCAATGAAAATATTACAGTGTAAAATTATTATTTTTACATGATTATGATGTCCGGGCTAGCTTCTATGCACCTCGATTAATTTCTTATGATACCTGTTATGACCTCCCACCAACAACATGTATCACGTACCAAGTAACTCTGTCCACCAAGACTGGGACATATGAGAAAAATCACCTAGTATTTTTATTTCTACTGAAATTTAAACTTGAGATCTCATGATTCTCAACCATTTTATAACCACAAGATCACAGCACCCTTGGGTGCAGTGTAAATTATTTGGGGGAAACGATTCATCTTGATTTGATTTATTTGTTTAGATTAATTTAGACCAAATTAAAGAATAACAAAATATAAAGTAGAAATAGTCTAAACAAATGATGACACATGTCCTATTAGCCAAATGAATATTGAAATTCTGGACTCTCTAGATCCAACAAAAACAATTTATTCATAATCTAATAAATCTTCTTATTAATCTCTAAAATTTTCTTCTATTTCCTTGCACCACAAAAAAGGAAGAAGAAGAAGCTAGTAGCACCCCTTTTAAAGAGTAATATTACAAACCAAGAGTTATATGAAAAGAAAAGAAATTCATGATTATATATGCAAGAAAATTAACTAATTTTTAACCCAAATGAAGTATTGTTACTAAAATAAAAAAAGGCAGAAGCATTTACCTTTGGTGAGAAGTGTAAGGAGAAGAAGAGTGATAGAAAGCTTAACAATGGTTTCCATTAGGGAAATGATCTCTTTGTTGATGTAGATGTTGATTGTGGCTTCTCTATTTTATATATGAAGAAAAGAATAAAGTTTGTTTAATATTAACCATATATATATATGAGGTTAAGGGTCCCTTGTAATTAATGTATGATTTTATATATGTTAATAATAGTCATATATTTGCCGTGTACAACTGTCTTTAGAATTTTTGATAAGTTACACTTTGTTTCGATAGTTGTTGTGTGTTATTTTATAATGTATCGTATTATATTGTATTGTGTTGTATTGTAGCGCATTATATTTTTTTTAATAAATACAGTATTTGGATAGATTGTGTCGTTCTCTATTGTTATATAATATCACATATCCATAATTTGAATAACAAACCTACAAGAAAAGTTGGGCAGCAGGTAGAGCTACTATGAAAAAATAGTATAAGAGATAAAATATAATTATTAAATAATAAATAAAGACAAAATGAGAAGAAAATATTAATGCCACCATATCCATGTAACTAATTTTATTTATCGAGAATTACACAAACCTCTTTTAGATTTCGACTTATAATTTCTATTTATTTTTGGGAAATAACATAAATGTTTTTATTCCATTGTAACTTTTGTAATTTATTATACATTATGTTTCTTTACTTTGATATCCCTAAATTAATTATATATATATATATATATATGTTCCATTGTAACTTTTATAGTTAATTATTATTCTTTTATTCTTTCTTTTTAATTTTGCTAAAAAAAATTTCTTCTTGTTTTCTTTCATTTATCCTTTTTCTCTCCATTTTTTTAGTCAAAATAATGTTATTCTTTATTTTGTTTTTCACCATAATATGATTCATACTTAATTATGATTTTTTTTCTCCTTTTTTGTTTATTTATTTTTTATTTCTCTATTTCTTTTCTCTTCTTTGGTTTCTTATCCTCTTTGTTTTTTGGAAATATTTATAAAAATACAATTATCTAACTTATATTATAAAAATATAGCCTAAATTCATTTTGATATACAATAATATACACCCGGTGTACAACATACAAATCTTTCATATATTTTTTTTTTACAAAAATGTTTTAAAACTTAATATACAAAATTATATACTCAATATAAAATATTATAAGAGGTATTTATACATCCATATATAATAATATACAAGTTAATAAATTATTTTACAGAAAAGCTGACTTCATCTTTTTTCCTGAATCCAAGAACCATATTCATTCCCAAAACACCTCAAAAACTTCACCATCACCCAAAATTTCAGAACTAGGTTCCTCAATATGTAATTGATATTTTGCAACAATACCTACTCGAAATAGAGCTTAATTATTTGTGAAAACTCAGTTTTCGAACCTTCGAACTTTAACAATGGCTGAACACGAATCCTCAGTTGGGTTTGTGGAATTTATTTTTCATGAGAATATGTTTTTGGTAATAGTGGAGTTTCATTATGAAGAAAAGTGGGAAATAAGTGTCTTTGATAAATCGATTGAGATGGAGATCGAAAGTGAATTATTGAGATGATTCTTGGAATAGAAATTCAATCCCATTGAAAGAGAAGTAGTTGAGTCTATTCGATTTTACATGGGAGAAAGTAGCAAAAATAAGAGTCTTTGATATGAATTTGTGAAAGAAAAATTAATAAGAATCTATTGTTTTTAGATAAGTATTGAAAACCTTGACTAAATTATCTAATGTAATTTTATGAGTTACATTATATTCTGATTATCTCTTGTTTTTTTCTCATTTTTTTCCTTCTTATCCTTTTATTGTTCATTTATTTTGTTCCCAATTCATGTTATTTTTTCTATTTTCTTCTTTCAGCATAATCAATTTTCTTCTGAAGCTGTTGGATGAAACGTATGGAATTGATTGGGATGATCCAATGTGTCCTATGTTCTGATGGCTATTTGGTGTTGACAAATAATTACATAAGTCTTGGTATTATTTTCATGAAATCCAAAAACCAAAAACATTCATAAACACTTACATAAATTCATATTCCTTCCATTAATTTATGTAATATTTTTTTTATTTTTTGAGATTTAAATTATGTGAAATTTAATTAATATTTAAGATGTATTTTTTATTATATTAACATGAGAAAAATTACAATTTATAATATTTCTCATATATATTTCTTGATTATCTAAATTTGATTTTAAAATAAAGAGTTAATCTAATTGAATTTAACTTTAAAGATTAGTTATTAACTTTTGATAAAGCAGAAATAAAGTCCATTGCTCAAATATCTATTTTACACTAATAATTATCAACTTTTTTTAAAAAAAAAAAAACATTTGTAATACTATAATTTTTAAATCTATATCATAGACCTTACTTAAAAAAATATTTTTAAATATAAGAAGTAAGAGTTAGGCAAGCTTTATCTTATTTAACTATATCTCTCGCCCTTCCTCATAAATAAGAGTCTGTTTGGCATTGCTGTTGACAGTTCAAAAGTATTTATTTTGAAAAAAAGACACTTTTTAAAAAAAATTATGTGTTTGGCAAACTTGTAAAGCTGTTTTTAAATGGAAGCAGAAATAGTTTTTCTGCTATTGGGAAGAAGCTAAAACTTTCTACTTACAGAAAATATATATATATATATATATATATATATATATATATATATATATATATATATAAACACACACACCAATAAATCTCTTATTATTTAATTAACATATCTCATATGTTTGGGTAAGTTTCATTTAATAATTTTATTTTTATTTTTATATGATAATTTATATATTTTATTTTACATTTATGTATTATTATTATTATTATTATTTTACATATTATTTTGCAGAATTAGAAAAAGGTAACAATAATATTTTTGCAAGATTAGGAAAAAAAAGAAAACAACAATTAAAGATTTAAACCCTCCAAAAAAATGTATGATATTTATTGAAAGTTTGAATATGAATATTTTAATTTAATAAAAATAAAAATTTAATTTATTTTTTTGTAATAGATGTTTAAACTAGTTTCTCTCTATAAAATAATCTTAATATTAAAAGTACATTAATACTTGTCTTTTATCGTAATTTGACTCTCAAAAACATTTTTTAAAAAAGATTAGCCAAACACATTTTGCTTATAAAAAGCACTTATCAAATAAATTAGCCAAACACAAATTGCTTTTTTTCAAAAGCACTTTCCTGAAAAGTCATTTTAAAAAAGTGTTTATGAAAATAATCAGTTTTTAGCATAAATGCCAAACAGGTTCTAAACCTTATTGCTAAACTATGTTTCTCCGTGAGCAATAACATGGGACAGAGTGAGCAAAAATATTTTTTTAATTATGATATTTTAAGAAATGTGTAAAAAAGAAACATCATAACTAATATGGGATGAATGAATTATAATCATGAAGCATCAAAAGTGGATCAAATATATCCCCTTTATTTCAAAATATTTGTCGTGTTTTTCATTTACATATCTTTTAATTCAGAGTGATGTTTAGCTATTTTACCCTTATTTATGTTTTAATAAGATATAAATTTTTTTCATGGAATACTATTTAGAGCCCGTTTGGATTGACTTATTTTTTGTATTCTAAAGTCAAAATAGCTTTTAAGCACTTCTAGAGTATTTGGGTAAATAAAAAAAGTGTTTATAAACACATTGTTTTAAGCTAAAATGATTAAAATAAGTCAAAAACCATAGTTAGAATTTATAACTTAATACTTTTGACTAATAAGCCAAAAATCGAAAATATAAACAGGCTCTTACTCTTTTTTGTGTGTGTCATAATTGAGGTGTTTGTGGTCGTTAAGAATAATTACTACTAAAGATAAAAATGAAAAAGATAATAATTAATTTTATTTTAAACTTTTCATTTTTACTTAGCTTGTTCTTATTTGACTTGACACACATCTAAAGAATGGTTGGTAAAATGATAAGTTTACTAAAAAGTAGTTCTTCCGTTTCATATTATTTGACCCTTGTTGACCTGATATGCCTCTCAAAAAAGCTTTAATTAGATGTGTATTTTACTAAACTAATTTTATTAATGATATTTTAAAATTTTAAATTTGATTACTACTACTATATTACTACTATTTACTAGGCGAAATGATCTAATGTACCCTTATACTTGTATGCGTTTATATTTTGAACCCTTCTACTTAATCTTTTGTCAAGTAAAACCTTAAACTCAATTAAAATGAGATTTTTAAACCCTTCTGATTATTGACCGAGCTTATGTGGCATTTGTTTTACTGACTCAGTTATAGTGCACGATATCACACTCATTAAAGCGAGTGAAAGCACTAAATTTACTTTAGAAAAATTTAAATAATAAAAATAAAAAAAAAAGCGCCCAACCCTCCTGTTTCTTCACCACATCTCCGCTTACCCTTTCTTCCATTTTTATCTCTGTCACTGACTGTTGTTTTTTTTTTCTTTTCAGAGAACTGCATAAAGAAAACTAAGCAAACAAACATAGCGCAAGTGAGCCAAAGCTCCTATTGCCTAATTTCACTACTTGTTACTGCAAAAATAAAAGTTAACAGTTAAAAGAGGATTTGACACAAATTTGGCGTTTGCATCACTTCATCTTTTCTTCCTTGAAGAGAACATGGCGATTCACACGAGGAACAAACTTTCTCAATTCAAGCTTTGTCTGATTTGTTGTAAGCATTTTGGTCTTCTTCTTCACATAGAAAAATCTAGTTCCAGCAGCACGAATAAAGCGTCACCCTTCTTCTTGTCACCCATTAGCTTATTTGGTAGAGACAAATGTTAAACGAAGAACAACCGAAGAAGAAGAAGCATAGCAAACCCTAAATGAACTAAATCCCGGTCGGGTAGGCAGAGGAGAGGTGAGAGAAATAATAATTTCTTTTAAATAGAATTTATTATTTTTGCCTTTTATTTAACATTGTTGGTTAGTAATAAAAAATAATTATGACATGTCATTAATATATGTGATGTGGATGTGACATGTCATATATGTTCATTTTAATTGAATTTAAGGATTTAATTGGCAAATAGTTAAGTAGAAGGGTCCAAAATATAAACTCATACAAATATAAGGAGTCCATCAAAACATTTCACCTTATTACTACTATATTATGTAGTTATTGAACTTTAAAATAATATTGTAAAAGCATAAAACATAAAGTCCGTGCAACATAGCTTAAAAGTGGTAAAAGTGATTTTCTTCCATAGCTACATAATTGTCCTGAAAGTCATGCTGCTTATTGTTTAAACTAGATGTCCAATAAATCGAGATTGAATGTATTAATGATTATTTGGTATGAGGATATGCAAGATCCTTTTATCATGAGTTTGATTAGTCATATTAATTAGTCCCGAGATTATTTATCTTATTTGTATTATAATGATAGGATAAGTTATCTCATATATATAATAAAATAATTAATCTTATAAGATATTTCAATTCATGGAATAACTTTGTCTATCCTATTCTCATATCAAACGATCCCTAATAGTACAATTCATTCTTGTGAACATAGAACAAATGTCATTTAATAAATTCAAATTAAAAAATATTAGTATAAGCGTAATTTGAATATTTATGTCAATCAATTGTGTTAGGTGAATAGATCCGCTATCCATCATCTATTTTAAATTTTTAAATGACAAATCACAAGAACTATCCTATAGATATACTCTCTTTGTTTTAATTTTTTTTGTTTTGTTATTTGTTTTAGTTTGTTTACAAAAATGCATTTTCCCCTTTTGATAACTCTTAATTAATTTCAACTTTCCATGTCATATGTTTGAGACCACAAGATTAAAAGACATTTTGGTACATTAACTTTCTACATAACATGTTTAAGATTACAAGATTAACGAAAATTTTGGTACATTCTACATATCTTTAGTTTAATATAATAAAATTTAAAAATATTCTTTATTTTCTTAAACTTCATATCGATTTAAAATCAAACAAATAATTTGAAATGAAGAAAATATTAATGATAACCTACATAGTGCAAACAAATTGCCCTTAACTCCTAACTTCCAAGTATGATAACAATCACGTCATTGGGTTAGGAAACTATTTTGCAAATATGCTGAAAAAGTCCAAACTATCCCTAAGTAAAAATTTAATGACAATAAGCTAACATAGTGATACCAAGTTGCTTGAGTCATGCTTCTATAATAGTAGAATTTAAACAAGAGTCACAATTTCACAAGTGATGTTTGGGAAGGGTAGGATATACACATACCTTACTCTAATTCTGTAAGGCATTGTACATTTATAACTCGAGACTCAGGACCTAGTCACAACTTCATTCGCTTCGCTGGCTAGCTCACTTCGAACATATTTGGCTTTTGGTTTTTGACTTCAAACCAGAAAGTGCCACCTCCTTTCCTCTTTCATCTCCAAAAACAGAGACATAAACATTGTATAGCAATGTAAAAATGTGTATAAGCACCTTTTTATACACTATTATACAAGCTTGATATACTATCTACCGTTTGTATATAACATTGTATATCATGTATAAATATTGTTGTGAAAAATATTGACTATGCTGGTTTAAACTAAAAATATGGCTATGTAGGTAATAATAGTAGTGTTAGATAGTATATTCTTTTTTGAAAATTCACTTTCATTAAACAAGTGACTTAGTTCATTTGGCCCAAACATAAATAAAATGATTTATTCGAGTTCACTCAAAATAACTAGAAACTATTTATTCATACTAGTTCTTTGATGCTTCATGTTTTGCGCTTAAATATGGATTCAAAAGACAATAATAAAATTCTTCCTTAGACTGATTTTAGATCTAGTTTCAACTTAGATTCTTCATCCATTGAAACTAGTGGATTCTTAGAAATCCAGCTTCAACAATATAATATAGAAAAAATAGATTTGAATGAATGGAATTATATAGGTTGAGTCTAATATCCACATGAACTAATACATTAGTACCATCTACGTATTTAATTAAAGCTTCACATATGTCATCTCATAATTTCATTAAAAAGATATACATTTTTAACTGTAAAGGGTATGTAATTGAGATTCAAAGGTTAAGAGTATTTGAGGACAAATTAAAACCATTGTTAATATGTTAGGAACATTTTTGACTCTTTTTCGAATATTATATTTAAAGTAATGAACCCTCTCATTAAAACCCAAATTATATATAACTATAGTAAATTTGCCTCTACATCATACATAGTAATTTATAATTTCAACATGTAGCATTTACAGAAGTTGGCCTAAGGAAAAAAGGAGGATACCAAGCATAAGAGAACTTGATAGTATTCTTTCCTGGTATGGGATTGCCATTGTTGACACTACATGCATTGTTTCCCAAAGGCTTGAAAATAGTTGGATCCACTGACTCAGTTGTTTGAAAATCATAGCAAGACAATATCATTTTTTGCATGGGGCAATCACAATTGTTCACTATAACCACATTCCATTCTGGCTGTCCCTTTATCTCTACACCACTCCTTATTGTTCCAATTGTTATATTGTTCAAACCACAACTATAAATACCTACACAATCAAACAATAAAAAATTCTCTTATTATATAAGAGAAAGAGTCGTATGAAAACAAAATAAATTCATACGCATATACAAATATAAGATTTGAAACAATCTACGTATCGCACATATATGTATACTAGTTATTATTAAAATCAGAAAGCCAGAAGCATTTACCTTTGGTGAGAAGTGTAAGGAGAAGGAGAGTGATACAAAGCTTAACAATTGTTTCCATTGTGGCTTCTCTCTTCTATATGAAGAATAAAGTTTTGTTCAATATTAGTCATATATATATATATATATATATATATATATATATGAGGTTAAGGGTTCCTTGTAATTAATGCATGATTTTATATATGTTAATAATAGTCATATGTTTGCCGTGTACAACTGTCTTTAAGATTTTTCATAAGTTAATGCCACCATATCTATGTAACTAATTTTATTTATGGAGAATTACACAAATCTCTTCTAAGATTTCGACTTATAATTTCTATTTATTTTTGGAAAATAACTTTAAATGTTTATGTTCCATTGTAACTTTTGTAATTAATTATATAGTTATGTTTCTTTACTTTGATGTCCCTAACTTAATTATATATATGTTCCATTGTAACTTTTGTAGTTAATTTTTTTTTTTTATTCTTTCCTTTTTATTTTACTTTTTTTTCCTTCTTCTTTTCTTTCATTTTATCCTTTTTCTCTCCCTTTTTTTAGTCGAAATATATTATTCTTTTTTTTTGTTTTTCACCATAATATGATTCATACTTAATTATGATTTTTTTTCTCCTTTTTTATTTCTCTATTTCTTTTCTTCTTCTTTTGTTTCTTTTCCTTTTTGTTTTTTGAAATTTTTTATAAAAATACAGTTATCTAATTTATATTGTAAAAATGTAGCCTAAATTCATTTTGGTATACAATAATATACACCTGGTATACAATAATATACACCCGGTATACAATAACATACATAATTTTTATATATATATTTTTTACAAAAATGTTTTAAAAAACTTGATATAGAAAATTAATATATATAATAATATACAAGTGTATACACTATTTTACAAAAAAAATGACTTTATCTTCTTTTTTTTCTTGAATCCAAGCACCAACTTCATTCCAAAACACCTCAAAAACTTCACCATCACCCAAAATTTCAGAATTAGGCTCCTCAATCGTAATCGATATTTTGCAACAATATTCAGTCAGAACAGAGCTTAATTTTTTTAAAATTTTCAATTTTCAAACTTTGAACCTTCGAATTTTAACTGTGGATGAACAATAATCCTCAGTTGGGTTTGTGGAAAATTTTTAATAAGAATATGTTGCTAGCAATAGTGGAGTTTCATTACGAAATAAGGTGGAAAATAAGTGTTTTTGATAAGTCAATTAAGATGTAGATCGAAAGTGAATCATTGAGATGATTTTTGGAATAGAAATTCAATCCCATTGAAAATGGAGTAGTTGGGTCAATTCAATTTTTACAAAGTAGCAAAAATAAGGTGTCTTTGATGTGGATTTGTGAAAGAAAAATTAATAAGAATCTATTGTTAGCAGTGATGGAGTCCATTATAGAGGAAAACATGAAATTGGGCGAATTTATTAGGTAAGCATTGAAAATCTTAACTAAATTATTGTCATGATCCAAACCACCGGGTCATGCGGACATTTAGTCTAACACTTAGGCCTCATTTGTTTGCATTTAATGGAGGTTTGAATCTTAATCATTTAGATTCAGCCCATTAAGTCCATTTGTTTCTTGTTTTAAAAAAAGTCCCATAATGAATTTGAAAAGATCTGAACGAATCATATCTATAGGAGAGTCTTAACAACATTCAGACTTTATGCTATAAAATAATTACGTTCGCCTCTCTCGCTCTTTTTGCATGACTTTACTCTCACTGCTACAAACTTTCTTCCTCTCTTTTATCAATCAAACACCAATTTTTTCGTAAGTTTTCATAATCTTTACAAGTATTTTTTTTATATTAATAATTTTTTCGGGGTGTATTGATATTTGTCAAGAACTCTTGTTGGAGTAATAGTTTTGGTTTATTAACCTTTAACAAGGTTTCTGAGTAAAAAAATACTAGTCATGATTAAAAACTATAACTATGCATACATATTTGAGGTCTCATATTAGAATTTGGTCTTAGGCCATTAATTTTACTGAGATTCTTTGATCATCAAACCAACATACTTGAGGTATTTTATTAAAATTTTATTTTAGGCCACTAATATTTGACGAGAAAGAAGGAGAACACGAAGAAGTATTAGGTGAAACCAATGGACCTGATTGGACAGCTGCAGATTCACATATAATGAGTAATATGTGTGAAGAACTTGCACTTCAGCTAATGCAAAGAAGAGAAAATACTTGAAAGTTTTATATTTTCATTATTTAACACTTTTTATAATGTTTGAATGTTATAATTTGATCCTACTATTTTGTGGTTAATAATATCTAACCGTTTGAATTGGAACAAAATTTGATTAGTTGAATAATTCTGTTTATGAAAAGATGTTTATATTAAATTCTTTAAAATATTTATGTAACAATAATTTTTATTTGCATATCATGTAATATAATTTTTTAAATCAAATGTAAATATTTAAAATATTATTTTTTTATCAAAAAATAATTTTTTTTGTTGAAATAAATTTTTTATAATATTTAATTTCATATGCACATTCAGATATTGAAAACAAACAGTCTTGATCATTTAACGTTCATATCTAGAGACCACATCTTAATATTCAGACGTGTATTCAGATCTAGACATCTACATCTTAATGCACATCTTAATATTTAGATGTTTATTCAGATTCAGACGTCTGAATCTTAATGGAAACAAATGAGGCCTTAAATAGGAGAACCTTTACCAGTCAATTTAAAAGTGATAATGCGGAAGTAAACAAAATTCATTATATCCCCTTATTTAAATAAAAATAACCATTTGTTAGCCTTGATAACATTAAAGATACCTTTGAAAAATACACGAAATCCTCCCTAAGTACTAGCCTAAACAAGTATAAGAGCTTCTAAAAGAATATAATATCTAAAACATAAGGCACAACTCCCACCATAAGAAAAAGAAAAGTAGAAGCTGTCGGAGATCACCGTCGTCTTCACCTATGAAACAACACTGATCCTGCAACTAGACTATGCCAAGTGGCATAACAAGAGTAGTATCAATACAAACAATACGTACTAGTAAGCATCAACTAGACCTCACCTCACTCAGATTCCGTCTGAGATTGGCCTTGCCTAGAATTTTTAAGTCACTATTCGAAAAGTTTTCTGACCCGATTTCTTTCACCATTGGCCTAGTCATAACGACCGGGACAGGTCGTTACACTAAAAAAGAAAGAAAGACTTTTAAAACTTGTGGTCTAAAATAAGTGATAGATATTTGTGTGATTATAAATCATTTCATTAAGGGTAAACAAACATAATAAAGTTAAATTATTACTTAATATACAATGTGTCATTATTTTTTAGACTAACTAAAAGGAAAGTAAGACATTTAAATTGGGACAGAAGGAGTAGTATTTTGCTATGTATAAAATTGAATACGTCAAATACAATGTTTGGTTAGAAATTTAGAAATTTTCTGTAATTTAAATATATATACGTTATGAGAGAATTTATACATTATTTTATACAAGATAGAAAGTGAAATAACTAATCTATGAATAATTAAACTCTGCATAATTATATCCTATATAACTAATTCCTACATTATTAAAATTCTAACCAGCAACCAAATAACCCTAAAAAGTTGGAACTCTGAAAAAAAAAAGTACTAACAAATAAGAGATATTAACATATGCCCGTGAGGCCATGATATTTATTCCAAATTCACCTATCCTTAATTTGACTTAGGCCACATTTGGCCGTGTTATTTGGAATTTGTGTTTGTTATGATATCCAGAAAAGGGTTATATTTATATTTTTATTCTTAGATAAAAGTTATATTCATTCGTTGTTATATATACTGTTAAGTAATCTTATGTCTCAACTCTTATTATTTTACATCACGGGTGGAGCTACAGCGGTATGTCAGAGTATTCAGCCTTTATGTTGATATATATAATATTTTGAACACCCTTAAATACAATTGAGACATGTAGTCTAGCTGCAGGGGTGGGCATAAAATTATACTGCGCCAAAGTTTAATTCCTGGTGTTTGCATTTTCCTTTTTATTATTATTGTGGCCTGCTTAAAACATGTAACAAAATAAAAAAACGTATAACTTTCACATGAAGATGCAATAGCTTATTGACTGTCACGTGAAGATGCAATAGCTTATTGGCAATTGGGTGAAGCGTTGTGCATGTAGTTACTTTTGTGATTTTTTTATTTTTGCTTTAGATTAAGCTTTAATTGCGTTAAAAAAATTAAACTAATTAAAAATAGAACAAAATAACATTTATGTGATATTCATTCCTTTTATGATTAGGTCTAATAAGTAGTAAAAATATTTTTTTTTAAGAAATCGAATTCTTTCCTAAAATTTTAATACATTTTTCTTGTGGAATAAGATTTTCTTTCTCTATAAATAGGAGACTCATTTATCCATATTATATCACAATATTATTGAGAATAAGAATCTCAAAAATTCTCTCTATTTTTTCTTCTCTTTCTTTTATTTTACAATAAAAATAACAAAGTTAATATTTTAGTTTGAAGCTTCAATGGACAGGAGGAATTATTTTATAGAGTACCAAAAAATGTTCAACATCTCCAAGTCAATCTAACAAAGAAACAAGGTTAGACCAATCAGAGATGTCGTCACATTCCTCTCAGAAACAAAGACTTAATTTAAATGCTCTAGAACTTGATCTAGCTAAAAGAACTCCAATTTTAAATCATGATCCAAACCTTTGTGATGAAATAAGAAGGGCATATCTTAAAATTGATCCTTGATGACCTAATATGAAAGAATTTTGTGACACCCCTGGACTCGTAATGGAAAAGAAGTTGCAGAAAATAAATTGCTGTGTATTGGTTCTACGGAAGCCACCTACAGACTGTAGAAGGTTCTACGGACTGTAGGAGGGCAACCGTAGAAACCAAGTTGAGTTTGGAGATATTGAAGTTTCTTAAATTGAGTTTACGAGTTGACAGGACGGACCATCATTAGTTCTACGAGCCGTAAATGGGTTCCATAGGAGTGGTCCAGACTTAGTGAATTTAGAGGTTAAAAATTAAGTTCTACGAGAGGGTCCTACGGACTGTAGAATGTTCTACGATCCGTAGAAAGGACTCGTAGGAAGTTAGCCAATTCTTGGGTCTTCGAAGTTGGTTCTACGGTTGATCGGTACGGGCCGTAGGAATTCCTACGGACCGTAGGTCACTTCGGCAGTTTTAATTAAGGGTATTACAGACTTTTTCCATACCTTCTAAACCTAAACCCCGACTCTTTTCTACCTAATTAAGGATCTAAACATTGTTAAAACATTCTTTTACGCTCTTTAACACTTGGAAGATTCAGAGCAAGGTTCCTAGAGGAGAAAAGCTAGGGTTTTCAAGCATTCTTCAAGATTCTTCGAGTTTCGCCAAGAACTTTGTTCTTTCCAGGTATGTAAGGCTATCATAGTGTTGGACTAGTTCGTCCTCACGCCTTACATCTACTTTTAAATCATTAAAAGAGTAATCTATGATTTTATCCTTGATTTCGAGTATTCTTGAGATGAGTAGTATCGTTGAATTCCAAATTCTTATTCCTAAGTGTTGAGTTGTTGTATATCATGTATTGAGATTCTTGAGTTGATTGTTCATGTCTATTTTCCAGCATGACCTTATTATTGAGTTATTTATTGAGAAATCCTTTTAACCAATCATTGTCTTGAATTGATTTCTGAAAAAAGTAAAGAAGAGTTTTGAGTAACGTATGAAGAGATATTTTTGAGAGAGCGTATAAAAGAACTAAATATTTCCCAAAGATATCATTTTTAAAGTGAGAAAAGAGAAACTTTGAATTCTAAATGAGTATATGAGTTCAGAGATACTTCAGAGATTACCTCTTTTAAGAGGGCATTTTGAGTAATTACCTCAAAATAGAGAAATAGTATGTTTTATACATTTGAGCATGAGTATATTATTGAGAGTAGTATTGAGCACTGAGATGGGATGAGTTTAGACAACTCAAAATCCTCATAAACCATGTCTGCCAACATGGGTAAAGGATCATACTTTTTAAATGAATCCTTATTGCTTAGTGGATCCACTTAGTTAAGAGGTTCTATACCCCGACATGGTATAGGACAGTTCTGGCAGCTTGGGCGAGACGTTGTATCATCAGATAGCTCATAGTGATGGTTGTCGGTTAGAGAAACTCCCTAATAGAGTAAAGAGTACTTTCGTTGTATTTTCACATACAATTTTTCCTTGAGTTATTGTATTGAACTTTGTTAAGCTTTAAATGATCTTATCTCTATTTATGCTTTACATTGAGTTGAGTTGAGTATTTTCAGTCCGGTCAGCTCAGTTATTTGTTATTCAGCTTATTACATACTCGTGCATTCCACGTACTGATGTCATTCGACCTGCATCTTTTTATGATGCAGATACAGGTATTCAGGACCATCAACGGGCGCTTCGTTGAGATCACTTAGCACTCCCAATTAGCTTTGGTTATCCTCCTTGTATTCCGGAGGACCTCGCTTTTATTTCTGTTATTAGTTGATTGAGGTGTCGTGGGTCTTGTCCCGACACCTATCTTAATGTTAGAGGCTTCATAGATAGATAGGGTTGAGGAGTTTCTCAGTATTTACTTTTTCCTTGAGGTGTTTTGCAAACTATTATACCTATGTTATTGAGTAATTTTCAGACAGTTTGAGTTAAGTATTTGCTTAAGTTGAATGTTCTAAATTCTGAATTCTAAGCCTGTTATTGCTTGAGTAGATCTTTCGCTAAAGAGTCAACTAGGCCAAGGGTTTGCTTGGGAACCAACAATGGTTCTTGAATGCCGGCCACGTCCAGGGTGTAGGCTCAGTGCGTGACAAATTTCCACAATTGTATAATGCTAAAGCAATGCGTTGCTTCAATTCTAAATGGTTTAGAGAGTATGATTTGTTGGAGTATAGCGAAATCAAATGGATGATGAATTTTTAAACAACTGTATAGAGCCTAATATAGAGAAAAATATATTTCGTACTATTTTTAATGAGTCTATTATAAAAATATTTCAGGTTATGAAACCTCGTAGAGTATAATTTTAATAATATATTTAATGCTTTCAATAGTAGTTTCTTTCGTCTTTATGTTAGTTTCGAATATACTTTGTTAATTTTATTTTAAATGTTCTTATATTTAGTTAAATGTTGTTTAGTTTGATATCTTTTTTTTTATATATACATAAAAACACCAATTATTTTTTTTAATTTACTATCTAAAATTTGGACACTCTTCATAAATATTTTAGCTACGCAAAGATACGAATATATACATTGGGGTGGAGCCAGCATTCAAATTACGAGTTCCGCAAAATTCATTACTTTAACTCAAACTTTGTATTTATATATAATAAATAATTTGATATATATAAATAATTGATCTAATCTAAAATCCAATAAAATAAAGCAAAAGTGATTTAAAATTCATAAACTAAAAATGTATGTCTCCACATGAAACAATACATGAATACGGTTTGTTTGTGTATGTGCATTCGAGAAGGACAAGGTGGGGTTCAAAACCCATTGGGTTTACATTTGGATGTTTGCCCACCTAATGGCAAAAGGGCCCAAAAACACTTTGTCATTCTATGTTCAATTCTAAATTTCTTTTTTTATACACTCTGATATTTTTATAAGGGAAAAGGCTCATAAATATCCCTTATCTATGGAAAAAGGCTTATAAATATCCATCTTCCACCTTTTCGTCCATAAATACCTTCAATCTATTTTTTTGGCTCAAGAATACCCCTAACCTATTGGGAATGGCTCAAAAATACCTTTCTTTCACCTTTCGGTCTAAAAATACCCTCAACCTTTATTTTTGATCCAAGAATACCATCCTTCTACCTTTTAGTCTAAAAATACCATCAATACAAATTTAATTTAATTAATTTTTTTACTAATTAGTTAATTTTTTATTAGTTTGAAAAGACAATTTTTATTTATTCAAATTCTTAATATTAACCCATCCCAAAATATTTAAAATATTTGAGTCTAACTATATAAAAATAATGTCCTTTCGAACAAAAAAATTACTAAAAGAAACTAGAAAATTTGACCTACAAAATAATTTGATTTATAAAGCTCAAACTTTGAAAATTTAGTTCTGAAAATTCTTTATTTGAAATAATCAGCAGTTTTAAGTCTGAGTTAACATGATAAATTAATTAAAGCAATGAACATTAGAATTAGGTAAAAAATGCTTACTCAATCCATTTACCGGTACAATATGCATGCTATCCTACATCCATTCTCCCCTTATTTTTAAATTTTGCTTGCATTTCAATAACATCAATTGAGTAATGGCAAAAAAGAAATATCAGTAATATAAAGCAAAAAAATTAGAATACTAGAATAATGATAACGCATCACATAATTTGTTAGATCTTATTATGCTCTCTTCTGATAATGCTAATGTTTTTGAAGTATTACTAATAGTCAGTATGTTAGAAAAAATAAAAATTTGAATTTTAATAAATATTTTTTTTGTTTTAGAACAAATAAAGAAAAACTAACTAATTAGTAAAAGAATTTAATTAAATTAAATTTGGGTTGATGGTACTTTTAAATTAAAAGGTGGAAGGAGGGGTATTCTTGAACCAAAAATAAAGGTTGAGGGTATTTTTAGACCAAAAGGTGGAAGAAGGGTATTTTTGAGCCATTTCCAATAGGTTAGGGGTATTTTTGAGCCAAAAAAAATAGATTGAGGGTATTTATGGACCAAAAGATGGAAGAGGGGTATTTATGAGCCTTTTCCCTTTTTATAATAACAATTCTTTATAACATTTCACTATAATAAATCATTTTTTTTTTTATAAAATCGATCTTTCATATTATGTTATATTATATTATATATTCTTTATAATTATATTTCACTATACCGGCCGAACAAACGACACTCCTTTTGGATTTTATTTCAAGTATAGGTTTTGGAACATTGAATTTGATTTTTATTGTGGTCAAGTGTTCTATTTGTGTTTGGGTGTATTTAGTAAACAATACTTATTTTATGAGGGCAAGAAACATGGCTTTCATTGCCTTCTGCCATTAATTATATTTGTTTCTATTTCCATCATTTTGTCTCAACTTCTGCTCATTTTCTTTTTCAAATTAATGAATACCGCCGTTTATATTATTTTTTTTTGTTTACATTTGTGGCTCCAGTTGTTCATTTCTTTTGTTTTTTGTTCATCTTTTATTTATTTATTTATTTATTTTATTACAAGTAGTTTTAGTTTATCTTATACTCTCTTTTTTATTTTTTTGTCATATTTTCCTTTTTAAGTCCGTTTTAAAAAGAATGCTACTTCCCTTTTTTATCATTTCTTAAATTCCAATTTCACATGACATGTTTAAAATCATAAGATTAAAAGACGTTTTGGTAAATTCTATTTAAGATCACAAGAATTATAAGTGTTCATTACTTTCTTAAATTTTGCGCCAAGTCAAAACATGACAAACAAATTGAAATATTTACGAGACAAACTAACTTCTCTCACAGGGTGTAACCAACACCTCTTGCAAGGAAATATTTACAAGTTGTTCTTTTTACAAAATTGACCATCAAAACAAACAATTTGTTGTGCTTGATGGTCAAGGTTAACGATGTTGATAATATAATTAAGTAAATAAAAGTGTACTCTTATTTCTAATAATTTAAATTTTTAGATAAAATGATCACACGCTTTAACATGGTATCAAAGTGAGCAAAGATCTTGTGTAGTTCAATTTCATGGACACTCATAATCAAGAAAAAAAAGTCTATGTACTTGGTGTTGAGAATGTAATTAATTAAATAAAAGAAAGTACTCGAGTACTAAAGGCATTACCCGGTTTTTTTCTTATGTTTCTAACATATTTGTCTTTTAAATTTGCGAGTTATTGCATAGGAACAGAGTTACCAAATACTCACCCAAAGAGTAACGGCTCAAATTTCCCTGGTGGTTTAAAAAAAGAGAGTAATGTATGATGTATCATCTAACTGATCATGATGGCTTATGATTTTTTTGTAATTAAGAACTTACTAATATCTAATACATCTAAACAAACGTGCAAGTGAATGTAACTTTTTTACTTAATTTGTACCGTTTCAAATGGCGAAAAATAGTTTTGATCATTACCCTCTAATTACCTTTTGTTAGCGTTAATCTTGATAATTTCCCTTTATAACTGTGTTGTTTGTCTAGATATTTTTTAGTTCCTATAGGAAAATCTTATTATATAGAACATATAATACTAAAAAATTATATCCATCAAAAATTTGATTGTTATAATGAAATATTATTATAGATCGAAGTTAATTATTGTAGGGCTCAGATGTCTAAGTTTAAACTTTGAATTTTCACAAGGAAAGATGGCTAATTGAGAGAAATAGTCAACTCTTTTAAGCATTAAATTGAATTGGTACTGTAGAGGCCCCATATTGTCTAATGTAGTTGCATGTTACTCTCACCTTTTTATATGTCATCCCTTTCAATAGATAGTTGATCCATAATACTTTTCATTTCTTAAAATCAATGCATAAGTTACCATATTCTTCCAATTATATCCTTGATAGAGTATAATAAGTCTTAAAAATATATAATTTGACCAACCTAGAAAAACTAATAAGTAATTAATATTCATTGGAGTACTTCATATATTGATTAATTACTCTCTCCATTCACTATTCTATAAAATCTTATTTTGAAAAAGAAATCTCAACAAACAAATTTAAAAATAAAAGATGGAGAAAAAATAAAAAATAATCTTTAAAGTTGAAGCTTTAACAATTTTTTAAAAATCTTAGATCAATTGGTGAAAAAAATTGGCTCCAAAAATAAACTCAAAAATTTAAATAGTCATTCAATGCATTTTAATTTTTGAAATCTAGCATATTCATCATTAATTGAAAAGTTGGCTTAAGAAAACATTAAATAAGGGTAGAAGAGTAAAGTTACTTAATTTCTTAATGCAAGTGCAATTTAAAAAGGTGACATATAAAAAGGAACGGGGGAATATCAAATAATCAAAATCACTTATAGTTAATTACATTAACTGCTATACAGAGTATGAGAAAAAATGTTTACTGTAAAATCTAAGTTGTAATATAGAAGAATATTGTGTGTAATTTGTTAGTCTTTCAGATTATGCTAAAGAGTTAAAAACTTTAAATTATATAAATAATCAGTGGGAAATTTTTTTAATACTATCAGATCACTTTAAAAATATCTATAAATAAATTTCTTAAACTATGAAATTTGTAATGTTAAAAAAAAATAAAAATACAAATTACCTATTGGTATATGATCAATAATAATTTACATTGAAAATATATATAACTTACCTATACGCGAAATTAACTTTGACTCACATATTAATGCATATACAACTAACATATATGTCATCCACATCTGAAGGGCACGCAGGGCGAGGAGTGTCTAAAATAGTTTGTTTGACCAAATTCTGGTGAGCTTATATTAAACTTCATGAAGTATAGAGAATTAGGAGTTAATATCTTAAAAAGATCACTCAACTATGAGAATTTATCTAGCAAAGTCATTAAACTTTGTTTTATATTAATAAAATCACTCAACTTAATGATTTTATCTTCAAAAATCACTCAACTACATTTATTATTAAAATAAATTTGATATGACAAAATAAGTTATATTAATATGTTTTGTAAATATAAACCCCATAAATAAGCAAAAAAATTTAAAAACCCAAAGACTGATTACACGGTTTTTTTTTTTTTTAGTAAAATGTTTGTGGCTGTTAGGCCATTTTATTTCTCAAACTAACCTAACGAACAAATAAACCAAAGACTGATTACTCTAAATGTAGTTTCTCCATTTTTTTGAATTTCTCCAAAAACATCCAGTTTCCTTCTTTTGGATGTTCAGTGATATTAAAAAATCTACTTTTCCCGTTTTTACAGTAAATTGTTTTTTAGATGCTCAGTGATGGAAGAAACATAATGGTTTTTTTTTGTTTAACTTTGTTTATGTGTGGGATTCATATTTACATGGCATAAAATATTTATTTTATCATGTTAGTTTTATTTTAATGATAAATATTTATGGAGTTTATATTTACAAAACATATAAATACAACTTCTTTTGTCATATCAAATTTATTTTAATAATAAATGTAGTTGAGCGATTTTTGAAGATAAAATCCTTAAGTTGAGTGATTTTTGAAGATAAAATTCTTAGATTGAGTGATTTTATTGATACAAAACAAAGTTTAATGGCTTTGCTAGATAAATTCTCATAGTTCAGTGACCTTTTAAGATATTAACTCAGAGAATTAGCGATCGAAATAACAAATCGCAACAAGTAAAAGAGTCTATCACCCTACTCCATATAAATTAATTAAAATCATACACAATTAACCTTGAAAGAAATGAATGAAAGGAGAAACATTATATTAACTTCTCTCACAGGGTGATTATTACACGTCTGCAAGGAAAAATTACAAAGCTTTTCATTTTTTACAAATCTGACCCATAAAAAAGCAAACAATTTCATTTGCTAGCTTCTTGGGTCAACGTTAGAAAATGTCAACTAAACCACAAGAAAAAAAAACACTCCAATAACAATAGAGTGAAGAAAAATAGTTTGAAAAAAGAGAGGCAAATTTAATATAGTACGTAATAATACCATATTAATTAATTGCTTCATCTTAAGCCCATCTCTCTTCACTAAAAACCATAATAAATTATTTAATTAACAACTAATACTACACTAATTACCCAACATGGACGATGTTAATGATTGAAAAACAACTTCTTCACATGGAATAGTAATGCCCATATCATGATCAAATCCAAATTCTTCTTCAGCACGATGGAGAAGACATTGAAACTCTGGATAACTCAAAAAAGAAATAGGTACAATATATCGTGTTCGATTTTCTCCCACGTAAACTGCAAAATGACCTTTAGGCACGTCAATCGGAAGGCTATTTTCGTCGTTGTCGTAGCTATTATTCTTCTTACCTAAACTTGAACATCTTTTCAAGATTTGCTTCAACATTGCAGATTGTGACAACTTGTTTGATTTTCTAATGGCCATTTTATTTATTTTTTGAAAATGAAAAAAAGGTTGAGAGGTTTGATAATTAATATAATAACACTTCTTTCCTTTGAGAGAAAAGAGATGCTAAAAATTAAAGTGAGTTTTTTGTGTGATAATATAGGGATATTGTGTAGGTATTTATGAAGGGAGAACTCAACCATGATATATTTTTATTTTTATTTCTTAAAAAAATTAAAGTGAATGGGCAGGAGGGGGAAGAAGGGTTTATGTAGTGTATGGGACCATATATAAGACCATATGTTGTTTTATTAGCTCTAATTATAACAAACAGGTGGAATATATATCCATTACTAGTATATTGGATAGAATTTGGATAAACTAATAGTTTAGATAATTCTTATATTATTAATAATGTAATTTAACAGGTTATCACTGTCCCAGTTTATGTGACATTTTTAAAATTTTGAAAGTCAAACGATTTTTTTTGAAACCTAAATAATTTAAATAGTGTTTAAACCTTAAGTAGCTCACTGAAGAAAGCGTGAAAGTAAGCAAACAAAGTCTCAATTCGAAATCAATAGCCCGCAAGAAATAGAAAGGAGAAAGCTCATCTCTTTCAACTAGTATGTAATTATACTTCTTTGAACTTCTATGGGGCTTAGGTAACACAGTTGAGTGGCGTTGGTTGAATACCTCTCTACGGCCCGTTTCAGGGAATGCTCTAGTATATTTCTAACTAGTGATGGAATGAGAATGAGAAAGAGAGTCATGAAAGAGAATTGATTTCAAGTAACAGTATAAAAGTAGATTACGTAGCTCTCGAATTTTGATCGCTACCACATAAATTAAGAAAAAAGGAATATTGTACAATATTTTTCACGCAATTGTGTATCAAGCTTGCTATGATCAATAAGTGTTACTCCCATATTATATTATAGGTCACACTAGAAAAATCCATACATTTTCGGTGCATAAAACTTAAACTCCCCATATATTTTTAATTTGTAATTATGGTCAAAGATGAATTATAAGCATGCAATAATACTTCTATATACAAGACAGCAGACATAGGATATGTTGGTGTATTTGTACTTGAAGAAGGTCAAACCCATTGGGTATGCTGCCCCTTCTTATGACAAAGCGGTCCCTTCTCATTCTATGTATTTTTTCTCCATAAAATTAATGCAGTCCTTTGGATTATATTTCCAAGTAGGTGTTGGAACATTGTATTTGAATTTTGTTTGGTTGTATTTGACAAACAGTATTTTATGATGGCCAAAAACATGGCTTTCAATAATGAATTTTGGTCCCAAGTTTCAACATCTAGGCTTTTTAATGAATAACAGGTTCTTGTTTTTGCTTCATATATCTACTTTGTGGCTCTTGTTCTTCATCTTTCATTTCTCTTTCTCCTTGATCTTTTTGTGTTTTTTTAAAAATAATTTTGTATTCAAGACTTATTGACTCAACTAATTCAGATTCTTAGCTAAATTTCTTTATACAATATGGTTCGAGTTTAAGAACGTAGATTAAAGATCACTATATATCACTAATAGAAAATAAGACATTAGGACAGATAGAATTATGTAGCTAAACAATAAAAATCTCAAGCTAATCGTGCTTAGCAATGATTATAGCTAGGAATTATTGACGAATTTCATAGCTAATTTCATATTTTCTAGTACTGAAAAGGCATAATTACCAACGAGAATATCCATTGGTCAAATTAGTAGGTAAATCTAGTTACTAACCGATTACCAACGAAAATTAAGTCGTTGCCAAAAGGCTCGATGGTAAATTTTAGCCAACCAATTTAAAACCGCTGGTAAAATTACCAACCGAAAATTTGTTGGTAAACACCAATTAATTTTTTTGGTAATGTATGAATTGATGCAAGAGAATTTAAAGGAGTATGTTTTCCTAAGCTTAATGGAGTTAGCACTTCTCTTATGTGTGAGCGGGAGATATTGAAAATAACTATTGGGTCGGATTCACGTATAAGGGGTGCTAATTAATCCGTTATCTCATTAGTTTGTCCTCCTCCTTAACTCTATCGCTTATGAATAAATTAAATACACCATTATGGGTGTAAGAAAAATACAGTTCTTCAAATAAAATGATGGCTAGGATTAGTGAAACGCTCTACATCCCTAAAGTATATTTAGGTTGTAGGCAAAAGGAGTTCATCCGCTTTGTAAGGATTCCCAATGACCGGTGACACAAGTCATGATTACTAGAGATCCGCTTTCTCTATAGAGAAACTCGTAAGTCTCTTAAATCAGTATTTCTCATTCAAAAACACAACAAGAAATCATTAGGAGATTTCAAATATACGGACCAAAGTATCTACTATCTACCACTAATTTTTAGAGTATATTCGGACATTAGTCTTTTAACTGTTTTCCAGCCTGATTAGCTTATGCATAATTATAATAAAAAAATATATTATAAATCACAATTATTTACAAATTATAACCGTATTTGTGGCCCGGAAAAAAAAAAGAATTCTCCTTTCATCTATACAACTAATTTTAAAAAGTGAAACCTATGCTTAGCAATGTTCTTTTGAACAAAAAATGATCTACCGAGGTTAGAAGCAATGTTTAAAACTATAGACTATAATTTCTTATTTTCTTATAACCACTTAAACTTTCTGAAGTTTTAATTTACAAAAAAAAAGTAAAACTAGAATCAAGTATGTAGTTGAATTACATTAAAGCTGTGCAGAGAAATCATGGAGGAGAAAAGAGTGTACTGAGAAGTACGAACACCAATACTTTATACTTAGTTGTTTTGGGTTATAATGAATGGCTTTGTGTAAAAAAAAAAAAAACTTTACTGCTGTTGTTTTTGGCAGAAATGCATGTGCGCGACGACTTAGCAATTTTGACTCACCCCGCACATAATCTATCAATTTATGTGACACATTTTCTTTTCAATAAACGAAAAAGGACTTTCCTGTTCCAATGGAAAAGGGTAATTTAGATTTAATGCATGCTTAACTGCGCTGTTCGATCTCTATTGGGATGAGCTTAATACAGTATATACAAAAAAAGAGAAGTGACTAATGCCTCCATCCAGAGGCGGAGCTAGATGGAGTTCGTGGGTTCAGAAGAACCCACTAGCTTTTTCGTAGATCCTATATTTTATTAGAAAATTAAATAAATATAATTTTCATAATTCCTTCAACTTTTCTTGAAAGAGAAAATATAATTCTCTTCCATATTTGATTATTTTTTTCTTACATGAAAAATTTGGAACTCTGTAAATTGAACAGTCCTCTTCTCATATCAAAAAAACAGTTACATCCACAATATAATCGTTTAGAGAGTTTTGTTTATGAGAAAATTTTCTCTCAATATATTTATGTTTTTTCAATATTTATTTTATAATATGTAGACCGTTTGGTCAAATCATATTAATAATATGCTTTTAGTATGCTTTTATTTGTTATCTGATTTATTATCAACATGATTTGCAATTATAAGCTTCCGCATGATGTTCTCATTACTTTCAACCCGACACACACATTCAAGTGTCCAATGTTGTCATTTTACCTCAATAAATAAATGGTTAAAGAAAATAGAGGAAAAGGGAGAAGTAGGACATGAATGTCGTCAGTTAAGGTACCCACGTCCCTAGTGATCACGAGATGTATCACCACTCAGTTTTAGGCCAAGGACAGGCGCCGATGCAGAGTTTTTGTTATACATCCATTCAAATCCAGTAACTTCAATTTGCTTTGAATGGATACATTCAGACTATTTTCTTGAAAATGTATATCAATTTTATCATGTTTGATGTTTTAGAAAATGTTTTCCAAATCAACTTAACTTTCCACTCCAACTCAAGCCTCGGATATTGATTCCCCATACTAATTCAAGATTCGACTTCTAATTCTCGAGTCGAAACCTGAGTCCCAATCTCGATTCAAGACACAACTCTTAGGTTCCGAGTTGGATCAGGGACAAATCATGGTTTGGATATCGAATACCGAATAAGGATTCGAGGTCAGATTCCGTATTGGGTGCCGGGGTCAGGTCCCAAGTCAAGTGTCGGGGTGGGGTTTTGAATCTGATGTCAGAGTCGAGTTTCGGGTTGATAGTTGAGGTCGAATCCAGGTCAGGTATCAAATTCAAGTCCCATATCAATCGTCAAGGTCAGATTTCGATTCGAAAGTCAAGTCCTGAATCAAGTGTCGGGTTCGAATCCCAAGTTGAAAGTCAAGTCCTGGGTTGGGAGTTGGAGTTGGGCCCCAATTTGAAAGTCGAGGTCAAGTCCTAGGTCAAGTGTCAGGAGTTGAGGTCAGTTCTCGATTTGAAGGTCGGGAGTCGAAGTAAGGTATCGGGTCAGGTATCAAGAGTCAAGGTCGGATCCTGGATCGGGTGTTAGGATCGGGTCCCGATTCAAAAGTCGATTCCCACATAAGGTGTCAGAATTGGATCCTAGTTCGGAAATGGGGCCCCGATTTGGGTGTCAATTGCCAGATCGGAATCGAATCCTAGGCAGGTGTCGAGATTGGATCCCAGATCAGTCATTGAAGTCAGGTGTCATTTCAGGATTAGGGTCAGGTCTAGTTCGAATGTCGGGTCCTGAGTTGGGAATTGGTGTTCAGGTCCTTGGTCGGGTGTTAGGATTGAATTTTAGATCGGTTGTCAGAGCCGTGTCCAGGTTCGAATGTCGGGATCGAGTCCCAGTTCGAATATCGAATCCCGATCAGGAGTCAGGTTTAGGTCTTGTGCCAGGTTTAGGAGTTGGATTTGGAATCGATCATCGGAATCGTGTCCTAGTTCGAGTGTCAGAGTCGGAGGTCATGTCTCACTTCAAATGTTAGGTCCCAGATCAGGAGTCAGGGTCAAGTCCCGAGTCAGGTGTCAGGATCAAATCCCAAATCTATCGTCAGGATAATGTCTTGGTTTGGGTGTTCGGATCGGAGCCCAAATCGATTATCGAGGTTGATTTCTAGGATCAGAAATTATTTTTTTAAAAAGTATTTTTCTATTCTCTAGCCAAAAATAAAAGATATTTTGTGAAAAATATTTTTCATTCACGAATTAAACATTAGAAAAAATAATTTGAAAACTATTTTTTCCACTCATCAACCAAACATCAAAAAATAAGTTAGAAACCAACTTGTTTTCCGAGAAAACATTTTCCTTCGTACCAAACAGATACATTTTTTAAAACATTTTATATTATAAGCAAAAATAAAATACTTGTTAAATTTAAAATCACAATTGATTTTTGCCCTTCATGAATTAAAAATTGAAAAGACTAATATATTACTAATAAATTCATAACTAATTGTATCATACTGACAAAGATTAAAATCTAAGGAATATATGTATTTAAATTTATTGAATATATAAATATATCAAAGTTTGACAAAAGAGTCTATAATGGTAGGTGGTTTCGTAAATGCTAGTCTCTTAGTGACAAAATATCCTTAAATTGACGAAAATTTTTGTCCAAACTTTCAGCAAAAGAAATGTATTTGTTAACTAATTTAACAAAATAAGAGAGACATACAATCTACTTGGTTTAATTATGATTACCATAAATATTTAAATATATCATTTTATACATAATATATTTCTTATAAAATTTTATCACACAATATTTGAATATGGCTGTTATAGATGGGCAATTTTACAAAGAGTATACTGCTATAATGAATGTCACTGTACTATTAAACTGAATGTTGTTTACTTTTATACTTTCATTACTCATTGTCTTAAATTTTCTATTATTCTTCAAGATGCCAGTATTAGCTTCTGAGCAAGATTCAATCTTTCAACTCATATCATTTGGTTTGTAACCTTGTTTCTAAGTGATTTCAATTGTTTTTTGTGTGAAATCTTAACAATTAAACTGATAACGACCAATAACCGATAAATCAATATCTTAATGGTTATATAACGATTTAGAATGTCTACAAATCGATAAACGATAAGTTGAATCGATAAACTTCAAAACTGAAAAGAACTGACTGATACGCGCCATTTGCAGAACAATAGTTATCAGTTCGGACAATGAGAACCGTTCCAACTCCAATAACCCCACCTACTGTTCAGAGACGAATTTAATATTTAAATTTGATGTATAACTTTTCAATATGAGTTTAGAATTGAATTTGTCAAAACGTTAATTATTTTCTGAAAATATTAATTTCAGTTGAACCCATTGATCAAGGCTCCATCCGTATCTACATCCAACAGTCCCCACCCCTCCCAAAAAAAGGGGAGGGTGGGGGAGGAAACCTTTGGCTCCACCATAGGAAAAGGGGATTAGATACTAGTATCTATTTGCATGTTCTAAGGCTCAGAAAATGATCCACAGAGCTATCATGTTAATTGCAGTCACTCCAATATTTCTGTCTTCTTCTTTTGTACCTTTTCATAAAGAAAAACAATATACATATATAGACCCCTAATTATGTCGATGGACAACATAAAAAAGGTCCAATTATGTTGAATCCATTGAGATAATCATACCTACTTTGGGATTGCAATGTTAGTTGATTGATTGAACTTAAGAGTAGAAACAAAATGAATACTAATATATTCACAATGTAGTAGCAGTGATGTTTTCATCAGCAAGACAAAACATTAATAAAAATGACTCTTCCTGTCTCTTTAGTTTGCCAACTTCTATACACCAAACTACAAAACAACTAAAAGCTCACATTCAAGAAAGAGAGAGGACTAGATCCGGGTAGCTGAAAATCGAATGTACTGAAAACGAAATTGGTCAAGAGTGTCCCTGTAAGTATAATGAAAATAATAAAAGAATGAATTGATGAGAGAGGGGGATGGGGGAGAGGGGAGTGTTTCCTTGTACACACCATAATGAGGTGATGCCTAAAGGTAGTTATGAACCACAATTTTCTTCTATTTGCAGTTTGATGGTGACTCAAGCTTCTCTATACCACATGAATGACATGTTACTCTTGCAGACTGTCCCTTCAAAGATGTTTTACTCCAATAGTAAAGATTAGGAGAGATAAAAATATGTGGGACAAGGTAGGAGTGGCTTCGATAGAGGATAAGATGTGGGAAACGAGACTGAGATGGTCCGGACATGTGCAGAGAAGATGCAAGGATGCCCTAGTGCGAAGATGTGAGTGATTGGCTATGGGTGGTTTCAGAAGAGGTAGAGGTAGATCGAACAAGTATAGGGGAGAGGTGATTAGACAGGACATCACGCATCTTTAGCTTACCAAGAACATGGCCTTGGGTTGAGATTATGGAGGACACGGCTTAGGGTAGGAGGTTAATTAGATAATTGAGCGTTGGCTCGCTTATTCTTCTATACTATTAGTTGTATTATTACTCTTGCAGTTGTTTGTCCTTTGAGTTTGGTTATTATTTGTGATTTCTTTTACATATCGATTATTGTTTTATCTTGTTATGACCACTGTTAACTCTGATTTGTCACGTTTTCTATAGTATTTTGCAATGATTTTTTCATTTCAGTTATTTATTTCTCTATATTGCTCTGGACTGTTTTTTTTTTTTTTGAGCCGAGAGTCTATCAAAAACAATCTCTCTATCTCTAAGGTAGTGGTAAGATCTGCGTACTCTACACTCCCCAGACCCCACTTTGTGATATTACATTGGGGGTTTGCTGTTATTGTTGTTGTAGCAAAGACTATTGTACGGCATTGTTGTATCAGGCTATCAGCCCTACCAACTTGAAACTACCTTTAAATGGTACCTCATTTATATGCTCCAATTGCCTCATTCAAATTGTAGATGGTCCTATAACTCATTAAGTCTGACTGTCTACCTGAGACACGTTCCTTGGTATTTTATCTTAGTACAGCAACAACAACAACATACCCAATGCAATCCCACAAGTGGGGTTTGGGGAGGGTGGTGTGTATGCAGACCTTATCCCTGCCTTGTGAATACTCACATTTATGGGAGCATCTACCATTTGGAGTTGGCTTTCTTTTCACTAGCACTGACCGACTACTACAAGAATCCATGAATTGATGCAATGGTTGTTGAAATTGTTTTTTTTTATTACCTGATATGTCATCAAAAGATTAAACTAAATAGACCATCCACCACCCCAAATGCAAAAACTTTTTACTGTTTTGTTTTTGGTTTGGGGAGGGTCGGGGGTTTAATTTTGAACTCCCAATTACATCTATTTAGAGCATTATCATAGATCACAGTCTACAATATCAAGCCCCAAATTAAAGAGGGATGCTGTCATGATAAACCATCCAGTATAGGTTTGTTTTGAGAGAGTTTAAGATACCCATATGACTTGTCCTACATACAAGAAGCCTCAATTTCTAAGCCACAAACATTTACACAGCATCATAGAGAGAGAGGGAGAGAGAGAGACAGAGTTATAAGGATGCCTCAAAAACATAAGCCAAGGAAAAACTCTTGGGACCCGCAGCAAATCTGGTAAATGTTAAGGACTCGGATTTCGTGTCTAGTTTGGAACAAAAAAAAGCACAAGCTAGCAACAACTAAGTAGGTTGAGAGGACCACAGATTATATGTGACAGATAGCACATGCACAATTATCCGAAATTTAGAAAACCAAAGTGAAAGAGCTTTCCATTCCATACCTTGTTGTCACAGCCTTGGACCTCTCCAATGTAACCGAGCAGAAACCAAGCCGACTACCCTCCTCATCAGCTGGTCTTGTATGAGTCGTATTACCTATCAAAAACAAATTCTCTTCATAGGCGCTGAGTTCAGCCTCTCCCCCAGGTGTGCAAGCCTGCCACTTGAATCCTAATTAGCTTGGTAGTTCAAACAAACCAAAGTGTCCAAGTATTTAGCAGATTATCAAAGAGAACATTTAACATATGAAGAAAGAATTAATGGAGTAAGCTCTGTATCACTCCACTCAGAAACATTTTAGTGCTACTCTCTACTTACAGTTGTAATTCTTTCTCATGACTCTCTACTTTGCAATAAATTACGAGCACATCATATATCAAGTAAAAATGAAAAATAAATTTTACATCAAAGCTCTTAGCAGAATAACGACAATTACTTTACATATAGTTATAATAAATTCACAATCGGAGGCATGTTTAAGATGTAGATGCTGTCCATCTATGATGCTCAACTACCTTCTGAATTTTGCAATATGATTGCAACTCCAGCACTGAATAAATTATCAAACGTTATCTTCTATTTATTACATTAAATAGATAAAAGAAACTCACAGAGAGAAACTATTGAGGTATAATCTTTATTTGGATAAATTATGCATTAGTAGCAAAGGGTAGTACACTTGGAGGTATATGAAGATCTTTAAAAAGCGTAGCTCATATTCCATCCAGATACATGGTTTCAGAAGATCCAACCAAACTTATTTCATGAATTGAATCTTGCTATACCATGAAAGCTGAACATGTCCAACTGAACCATAAGGCATAACTATCAAGTTCCACAACTTCTCGATTGTTATTGCTTTGAAAGTTCTCTAACTTCCTACAACTATTAGTGATACTCCAGTCCTCCACAAATTAGCAAATGAATCTCATTGCACAATGACGACTAAACAAGCAATAAATTTATCCTTCACTGAGGAGGCAAGCATATTTAGTATCACAATATGATTTGATCTTCCTTTAAAATAGCTCATCTGTCCGTTATATGTCAATGGAACTATAGTTAGGACCCATTTCATTTTGATTCCTGACAATCACAGAAGTAAGAAACTAAAAGCAAGTGATTTCCTGATATTTAGTCGTAATCTTTATACCTCAAATATGAGGAAACTTACAAAGGATTATAGTTACTCTTCCAGATGAGCTAGTTCTTGTCATTTTGGTGAGCTTCAAGCACCCTGATTACTGGCATGTCTAACAGATTTTACATTGAATTGCCAGAGTTTCTTCTTTATCTCCGTTAATTCCTCCTATCTCTCTGCCTGCAAGTAATTGCATCATCTTTCATTGTTAGTAGAACTCTCCCTACATTGCTCGCCAAGCCCAAGCATTTCAAAGTCATGGCCCAGCCCTCTTTCTCCATTGTCACTTAACAAATAAGAATTTGGTTCATACCCTGAGTCCAACAGAAAATTTAAGAGCTTCGATGAAAACTGAATTTTAAGAACATCTCCTGTCCAATAGAATTTAGATTTCTTTCAGGTAGCTCTTTATTGAGATGGAAGAGACATTCTTCTGCCATAGAAGTTCCTTGTTTAGCTTAATGTCAATTTGATCAATATATTTGGTTTCCTTGTCCTGGAATATTTGGATTTAAAAAGGTTATTCCTCAGCATTCTACTGCCTTAATTGCTCTGCCGTTGCACATTCAAGAAACTAGTCCACATTGAAGCATGGTGTTTCAACAATCTAACTTGAGCTACGGACTTTTAGCAGCACTCCCATGTGTGAGCACCCTTGGACATCATATCTGTGCTTACAGTATGCACCAAATCATAACGGAGCCGTCCTGAACATCATAACTGCGCTTACAGTATACTCTAATCACTTTAGATATGTATCTTACACACTGGAAATCAGCGAGGACCCTCACAATTTGTGCCATACCTCATAAGCCATTTCTTTTAACTAAAGGAGTCCCTGAGAAGAAGAATGTGGCTTATTTTTTATCATTGCCTTCATCTCATCTAGTGATATCTACCAAACTATGTCCTATGTCTTTCTTTAACCCCTTCTCTTTTATCTGTTCCCTCAACATCTCAATTTCATTCCACATACCATTCCTCGCATACATGTTCGATAACAGAACATAAACCCCGTCATTTTGAGGATCTAAATCGAGTGCCCTTTGAGCAGCTAACTTACCTAGTTCGACATTGTCAAAATTATGGCAGGCACTAAGCAAGGCACCCCACAGGGTAACAGTAAAATTATCATTCTCTTTATAAGATAAGTCGTCGATTAAATTCCATGCTCTATCCAACTCACCTGCACGACACAGTAAATCAATCACACAACTATAGTGCTCGGGACTGGGTTCCAAACTGTAATTAGATGCCATTGATTCAAAGTACTGCATTCCAAGATTTACATGGCCAGTGTGACTACAAGCAGAGAGAACAGTCAATAACGCTACACCATCTGGTTTGATTCCTTCCATTACCATGTCATTAAACAGACCAATCGCTTCTTCTAATTTCCCATTTCTT
This sequence comes from Solanum appendiculatum, assembly GCA_018342035.1. Lineage (NCBI taxonomy): Eukaryota > Viridiplantae > Streptophyta > Magnoliopsida > Solanales > Solanaceae > Solanum > Solanum appendiculatum. The sequence goes on from JAGDQO010000320.1 coordinate 645,876, forward strand.
CCACAAACACCGAGCATTGATGTCCACAGAACAACATCCTTCTTTCTTTCTTCATATCTAAAGCCGACCATGTCAAAAACATGCCTAGCCTTCTCCACTGACCCACATTTGCCATACATTTCAATCAACAAGCTTTGCAGAAACACATTAGATTCCATATCATGAACTTTTCGAATAACACATCCATGAACCTGCTTCCCCATTTCAAATGCAGAGAGCCCAACACAAGCACGTAAAGCAGCTGAAAAAGTGAAATTATCCAAACATAAATTTAAACATGGCATCTTCCTAACCAATGCCATTCCCTCCATCCACATCTTAGCTTCAGAATAACCTGAAAGAAGTGCATTCACGCACACTGTATTCTTCACAGGAATTTCATCGAACAACATAGCTGCATTCTTGATACACAACGACTTCGCATAAAAATCCACTAAAGCACACCCCACATAAACACTAGAAAACCAACCCGATTTCCGCACAAGGGTATGAATCATTTGCCCAAATTTCACATCTTTCACAGCAGATGAAGCTGTAATGGAGCTACACAACGTGTATGAATCAATGCCAATACCACCAAAATGTATGAAAGAAAATGTATGAAGAGCAAAAGAATGAAACCCATTTTGGGAAAAATGGGAAAGAATTGAATTTAAGAGCAAAGGGTTTCTGGGTTTGAGGAATTTGAAGAAATTGGTTAAGGTTTGAAGGTTGTTGTTGGGAAGTGAAATTGCAAGTTTGAACTGAAAATTAGGGGAGATAAAGATTAACCCAGTTCTAATTAGGTGTGCTTGAAATACTCTAATGGCTCTGAGATTCTTTGAGTTGCAAAAATGGTGGAAAATGTTAGTGATGGAAGAAGACTGCGATTGAGTAAACATAGCTGAATTCAGGTCAGTAATGCACAAATTTTCTTCCTAATTCAAACAACCTACTTTTTTTTTTATGTTAATAGTGATAAATTATTAAACTATACTTTTTAACTAGTATAAAAATACTTGATGTAATAATTTAAAATGGAATGGGAAAAGTAAATTAATACACAAAATAATTGAATACCAGATAAAATTGTTAATTTAAATAATTTTTAGCTAGACTATACTTGGTAATTTAATCAGATGAAAAGACTTGTTTCTCTTTTTACTATTTTGTTTATAGAATAATATTAACAAGTTGTATAACAATTGTTTTTGTGGAAAGAAATTTTTCAAAATTAAAATTGTCAAATTTATACCTAAATTCAACAATGTCTCAAGAGATATTGAATTGATTAGATATATTAGCAATTGAGATAGTATTATTATGAAAAAAAATTATTAATAACTTTGCATTTCAAAAGCTTGAAAAAATATGCTTAAAATATTTATATGTACTATTTTAAGAAAAAGAAAATCATTTTAAGACCTTTCATAAAATAAAAGAAATTCCTTTGTTTTATTTTGTTTAATGAATAAGGCTCATGTAGTCATTTAATGAAAAAATAAAATTAGGCTACAAATATAACTAAGTCGACCTACTGATCAAACGATATGAGAATATATACAAAATTAATCAAAGTTGAGTGATAAAATTTGTGTGCAAACACATATTATTCAATTATTAATGTGTAGAAACGAATGTCTATAAAAAAAATCACAAAAGATCACGTGAAAAATTATAAAAAGGTCAAAAATTTATTGGCATAGACATTTTAAGCCAATTCAACAGATATATGGCATATATCTTTCACAACACATGGTTTTCACTGAAGTATAGTTAGTTACTACATATTTTTATGAGTAACTTACAAAAATGACCATAGTTTTAGGGTTATTGAAGTCCAATAGCTATAAGTATCTTATTTATAAAAAATGACTACACTTTATATTTAAATTTAGCTGTATTACTATATTTATTTTATTTTATTTTATACGTTGATACAGTTATAATTAAAAAGGACTAAATAAGGTAGTTTAATTAGGTCCCTAAAATTCTCAACTTCTCATTATTAAATTAACAACTAATAATTCATATCAATTTTAAAAAGAAATTGAGATACATCATATTCAATTCTTTCGTATTCATTGAATTTTGATTATTTCTCCATTGTATTTGTATATGAATCTTATTTCCAAGAATACATAAATTAATTGATACAATTCTTGGAAAAAACATATAATTTAAATAATTGAATACATAAATTAATTGATACAATTCTTGAAAAAAACATATAATTTAAATAATTGAATACATAAATTAATTGATACAATTCTTGAATACATAAATTAATTGATACAATTCTTGGAAAAATATATAATTTAAATACAAAAATATATTGTATTCAATTCAAATAGAGGCGAATTTGTATCATTATTTCCAAGAATTTATGTTTTCATATAAACTACAATAAAATCAAATTAATAGATACTTGATAAAAATAAATCACAATGAACCTCTTGAAATCATACAAAAAAAATCATGAATTGAAAGTAAATTAGGGGGGGAAACGTGATTTAGGGATAGTGAAGAAAACATTTTGAAGAGTGTAAAAATGGAGATTCATGAGCCGTAAAAAGAGCCTCATTCCGTATTAATTAGGCGTGTATTAATCTCTTTGATATTTAATATATAATTATATCCATATAAAATAAAAAACATAAACTATAGCTATTTTATTTAAATATATATTATAGTTTGACATATTATTTAGTTTTTCCTATTTTTATTTTATTTAATTTATCAGTTAATCATGATAAATTAGTAGGAGTTAATATAAAGGAATTTTTTTTTATAAAAATACAAATATTTAACTTATATTGTAAAAATATAGCTTAAAACTTATATTACAAATTTCTAGCTCAAAACATAATTTGATATATAATAATATACATTCGGTATACAACAATATACAAAAAAATCATGTTTCTTTTTTACATAGATGTTTAAAAATTTGATAGACAATACTTATACACCAATATAATACATTATAAAAAATTATAAAAGATATTTATACACCCATATATAATAATATATATAATTTTATATACAATTACACAAATCGTCGTTAGTAGATTTCTCTCAAACGGTAAGATAATCTATGAACATTTATGAAGAGGTAGATCTAGTGCCGGCCTATTATCCCCTATTGGTGAGACATCATGAATCATAATAAATTTGATTGAGAAATATTTCGAAAATGACTATTAATTTTCTTTTGAAATTTGCTACAGTAATCGCGTATATAATTTGCGATTTCTCGAAGTTGCGGATGAAATTTGAAATGAATCTTGTTATGTTGGCTTCGTCTCATCAAGATTTATCATTTGACCTTGAGTTTGAATTTTTTGGAGGTCGAAAGGGGGTTGTGGCCCCATGACAGCCCTCTAGGGCTCTTAAGTTTCTCCTTTGGTCCAATTTAGATAAACATTGAAAATCTTAATTAAACTATGTTTAAAATAAAATTACATTATAGTGTAATTATCTCTAATATAAAATTTTAAATTATTTAAAATATTAGATGAGTGTGTCCATGTTGCGCACAGGAGCTTGATATTAGTATTGTTTGCATTATTAAAGTAATTATAACTTTGAACAACCTTCAAGTTTATAATTTTGCATCTATGATCAATTTTTTTTCTTGAGCACATAATAGGAATGTGCAAGCAAGAACATCTAAGTAAACTAATAAAATGAATCATTAACTAATATAATCACATCGCATATTTAGTATTTGTAATTTTACATTCTGATAATTTAAAATTCATTTATATTGATATCACGAAACATACCCTAAATATTTCATTCTCAAATTACAATGTCAATCTCATGCGTCGTCAAGCAAAGCAATAATCGATTCACATCATCTCTAATGATAAAATAAAATTTATGGAGTAAGCTGACATCAAATACTTTTGAGGAAGTGCTTTGTATTAAAGTAAATTAAAAAACAACAACTAATTAATCAAAAGTTTAAAATTAAATATAATTATAGATATGAAAATTTTGAATGAGCAAGAACAATAATGTATGAGTATATGCGTATCTTGACATTGATATTTTTTCAAAAACAGATTATACATGCATTCTTCATAAATAATATAATAATACCATAGCAAAATTTTTTGAATGAAATTAAAAGAATCATCGATGATGCATAAACTTGAGTTAAAGTAAAAAATGATAAGTCATATCATATTTCAAAATATACCTCGACAGTTTTAGAATTCCTCTAAAGTGAAGCATATACAATACATACATGCAGACCTGCTGGATATCAAAATACAATAACCTAATAAGAAATCGAATTTATATCATAAGATATTTTCAATCTTAAGAGAGGATGGAGAAGAGCATATCAAGGCAAATTGTCGTTAGACATTCAATGAAATCAAATACCTAAATATTTGTTTGTCTCGACTTAAGTCTCAAAGAAATCAGATTTTATATGTTCAGTGCTCTAAATCTAGTGATATCAAATTACACCTTCTAATAAATATTAATAAATTGATTATGCATATGATATATTACACAGAGTGAATATTTAGAATATTTTGATAATATAAGAGGTTAACTATGATTATCAAATTTTTCATTTTTTTTAAAAAAACGTACCAATTATAGATATTCAACGAGATAAAAAATTAATGTATACATCTTGTCCCTAATAATGATTAAATATTAATTTACACATCAACAAAGTGCTGTGACGTAATTCAAATTTCATTACACCCAGTCAATTCAAGATAGCACCCTGTAATATAATTATATTAAATATTCATCAAGATTTCAATAGAAGCTTCACTTTACATGAACAAGATCAATAAGCTGATTATGTCATTTATTATTAGATGTTGCCAAACAAAATATTATAATCATAGAACAAGAAATTATCATTATCATCAAAAACAAGATTGTTTTAGACAGATAAAAAAAACTGGTGTTTGACTGTGCAAACTTTGCAATGAAAAATTTATCAAGGTTGAAGATCACGCACGTCATTGAGGAACCTGAAAGATTAAAGCTTAATCGATCGTAGTTTTCTTTCTGATAATTCCTAGAACAATGATAATTGAAATTTCAGTGAAACTGAATTACATCATACGTATAATGATATTGTATATCAGTGACTACATCAATTTATTTATATCAAAGTTACTTTAACAACATAATATATTAGCTACAATCAAATATTTCAGTTGGATAGATTTATTTTCGATATTTTATGTTAAGAAAATAAACTGTCATGATCCAAACTACCCCTAAATGTGACATGGTGAATAGGATCTTGAGAGACCCTAAACAAGCCACTTGACATAAGCATGACATTAAGATACACAATATACGAGAATGAAGATGCAATACAAGATCAATAGTCTTTTAAAGATTCCAATAACAAAGGACAAAAACTTCATAAGCGAAAACATACTAAGTCTGACGTTAAACCTCTATTAATTATAGATGTGGCTAGGACACACCCTAGCTCACGAATAAGTCTGAAACTGAAAAGATATGAAAGTAATAGAATATATGTAGTGGCAAGGTCCCCGAACCAGAAGGGCTCATCAAATTCTGACTCTCGCTGATCAACCCAACTACCCATGATCGGATGGAGGAACATCGGATCCTATATTATGAAATAATATAGGCATAAGAGATATATGCGTCAGTACTCGAAATGTACTAAATATAGGAAAAATGCATAAGTATAAACATGAAATATGCTAAATCTGAAAACATTAATGCATGACCAAGTAAGGAGTATGAACCGGATAAGTTTTGATACATAAATCATGATAGAAGGTCAATGCAATAGTCAAAATCATATCGTAACTAAGTTCATGACATATGTATAAAACACAAGCTATTTAAGAAATCATATCTTTTGTGGGATATTTACCGTTAAACGGCATAGACCATATGAGCTATACCATGAAATTCAGTGTCTTACTCCCACACCAAAAAGAGATTGTCTCACTTGCCAAGGTAAAGATTATGTTCTTAAGCTTAGGTGGATCCACTAGCTAATTGTCCAATCGGGACATCCTACGAGGGCACATAGTTCAAGGACTTTGGGAATCACTCAAATTCGCTCGGTGCTAAGTAAACTCCCAACTGAAATCATATAGATCATATCAAGTCATGGTCATAATCTTTAAAATGGTAAGAGTCTGGTAATACCAAGTCAATCATAATTTTCATATCAAAATCATAAAAATAGCTCCTTTAAAGTATCATGATTTCATAACATAATCAATTCATAAGAGACACTTAATCGAAAGTATCTAAATCATGATAATTCTTTCAAAAAAAGAATACTTCAATCAGAAGCAACCTAACTTCATAATTCATGTCGACACTTCATTCGAAAACATCACTAAATCATCAAATTAGGCATATAGTATGGGTTCATGTGAAATTTATTTAAAACATGTAATTTAGATCAAATCATGCATAATAACATCAATTACAATGAATAAAACACTAATCAATTGAACCCATAACAAAATCATGAAAACCTAGAAATTGGAAAAAAATTCATGGAGAGAAATTGAGAATTTCTTGGGACTGAATGAATGAAAAGAGATCCATTGATGAATTTGCCACATACGTTAAAGAATCCTAGCTTTAGAGTTGAAAGAGGAGACTTGGAGCTTGAAGATCCTTGAATCTCTTGAAGCCTTGGGAGAAAATTTGGAGGGTAAGATTTGAGAAATTTTGGGATTTTGAGTCAATGAGAAGCAATGAGTGGATTGGGTCCTTAGAAATCATTTATACTCATTTTGAATAGGTAAAAATGGCATAGTATAGGGGTTAAAAGAGTGGGAAAAGACCCAAATAACCTTGACTTAAAACTGTCGAAACACCTTTTACGGAAACCTTCCACGGACCATTAATCGCTTCACCATCCGTGAAAGAGAGGGACATTTGGGATTTTCCTAAGCCAATCTCCACAGGCCTGTCTACTGTCCGTAAAACTATTTGTAGACTCTCAGGGGCGGAGCTACAGTGTTATATGGGGGTTCGAACGAACATATTAGCTTTTACGTAGACCCTATATTCATACTAAAAAATCAAGTTCAAATATAAGAAAATATTGCGTGCAAACCCATATCAAAGATATATGGATGGCGCAGTGATAAACACGCGGGTAAAGAGGCTCTTATTCCTTTGGAGTGGGGGTTCGAGCTCCACTTCACATAATTGAATTTTTACTATATGCTTTGTGCCTATTTTTAATTTTTTACCCTCCTTTAATTCAATTTTTTCAATTTTTTATTTTTGCTTAATAATATGCTCGTGCCTATCTTTTACCCTTCTTTGATTCAATTTTTCATATATATATTTTTCTAAATTCTTTTTAAACAGTAAAATAGAAAATTGATGATTGAAAATAATTTTTAAAATGTAGTGTCATACTCTAAAACAACATCTGACTAATAATTTCAAAATAGATAATTGTAAATAACAAAAAAGTAGTGTCATACTCTAAAACAACATCTCACTATTAATTTCTTTCAAACATTCAATAGAATCTTAAACTCTAATTTTCAAAAATTCAATGCTCTAACGTTTATTGTCGACTTCATTGCTACTACTTGTTGTCGCAATTCAGACCTCGGACCCGGTAAGTACTATGTACTCTTCTTAGTTCCTCCCCGGCTCTCTCTTTTTTATTTTATTTTTTATTGGTCTTTACATTGTATAACAATTTATTCGAAGATCTAATTTTTAATTTTTAATTTTTGGGCTGTTTCACATATTAATAATTGATTATATTAATTAAACTATCATTTGCTTCCGAAACTTCAACTTTCAAGGCAAGAGAGGCTCAAATGTGAAGCAAGTAAAACCTTTACTTTACATCCCAAAAATATTAATGGTGAATTTAATATTTTTAATTTTACTTAAAATAATATTGAGATTATAGAAAAAATGTTCAGAATTTATATTAAAAAATAACACTTATCTACCTTTTATGAAATAATATTTTAGAACTTTGAATTAAATAACTCAAATCTTCATATTAATAAATGAAGTATTTGAAAGTGTACCTAATGATACATCATTTATCGTTTACCGTTTTCAAAACATAATAACTTGCCGAGTGCAATTATAATGATAGTGTTTATATGTTTGTCGTTATATATAACTTGTCGAGGATGTTGTGGAGGAAAGTGTTCGGGAACTAGTGAATCAAGTGATGAAAAATGAGGTGAGTTTGGTGCAGCATTTCTGGGTTCAGGGAGAGAATGTGATGGATAAATTGGTCAAGTCCTTAACCCGACTCAGTTCTCCACGTAGATCCTCGATCTCTTGAGTCAAGCGGGTGATATGCTCATCATGTTGAATAGTAGCTCTATTTTTGGGAGTTTCAGAAGGATCTTTAGAAATAATTCTTGTACCAATTGGATTAGATGTGGTTGGATCAGTCATTGTGATTTTTCTTCCTTGAATAGCCCAACTATATCGAGGTAATACCGATGACTTAGATCTTGTGAAGTAAGGGTGGTCGACCAGCTCGACAGTCAACACGAATCAACTATGGGGATAAAAAGAAAATATAAAACACATATAATGTCAATTTTAAATGAAAGCATCAAGTAAAGTCACGTTCATATAAAATCAAATAAATCATGTAGCAAATAAGTAGTCAAGTAAAGTCAAATAAGTTGTAACAAAAAAATGTGAACAAATGCATCAAACAATTATAATGTGTCCTAAACGCTCGTGACCTCTTTGTGGCAGAGGTAGGCCTAACATATATTTGAAGAGTAAATATGCCATAACATTTCATTCCATTGCTCTTGATTAATTAAACAAATTTTATTTCCCAAAAAAAGTACAAGAGAAAAGTAAATTTTATTACATGTCAAAATACAACATAAAGTACTTCCTAATCTAAATAAAGTAAACGTCTAAACTTCTAGGTTTCGCTTGGTGAGATCGTCATCTTAGATCAAATATTGATTGAAAACATACTCCAACACAATACCTTTCTACCTGTCATGAAAAGGTTAGTCATATCCAACGGAGTCGTCAAGCTGTTATACTCTTTTTTTTAATTGGGTCAAAATAAACAAAAATGAAGCACAAGAAATAACAATACTACAACTGCTAGTAAGAACAGGTAATAAGACAACACACAACTAGAAATAAAAGATACACGACGTTACCAAAGACTTCGAAGATGACTTTCTGCGAAAAAGTCACAAGACTCCTCCTGCTGAAGAAAGTACATCCAGAGGTGATTCTTGGAAACAATCGAATTCAATCTCTTATTGACAAGGCACATTTTGGCAGAGTGTTTTGGACCCAAATATTTCAATATCTGAATTGTTATATCGAATGGCAAATTCTCAAATCTCTTTTGATACCTCTTATGATGAATATTTTTTTTTCATATCCTGCCAAAGAACTTCCACGCCATTGCCAATACAAATAGCCAACTTATCATCATCTTCAAAATCACACAAGAAATTGCAGAACCAAAATCAAAATATAGATATGATATTGATAGTACTTCGAGAGGAGTTCAGACAAATTCGAGGGAGTCTCCAAATTCGAATTGGGTTTGGGGTTTTAGGGGGCGGGAGAAATAGCATGAGAATAATAAGAATTGTTGATGGATTTATTGTTGACTTTTTTTTTTCATTTTAACTTTAACAAGAATTATATTAGCAAGTGTTTATCCTAATTTAATTTGAAAAAGATTAAGAAATTAAATTTATTTTTTTTATTAGGAACAAAATTATCTAAATATATTGACATACTATATTTAAGTTGAGGGTTTATCGAAAATAATTTTTCCATCTCTACGAGCAGTGGCGGATGCAGGATTTTCATTTAGAGGGTTCGGATATAAAAAGTAAAAATGCGAAAAGGATGATTAAAAGGAGCGGGGCGGCAAAAGACAAGATTAATTTTCACTCACTAAATTTTAACTCGTTTTATCATGTTCCATTTAACATTTCTTCCTACTTATGTCTTGCTTCATTGAGCCTTTTTAAAATTTATTGTGTAAATATTGGCGTAACTATCAAGAATCAAACTTGCAACCTTGGAGTAATTTTGAACTCCCTTGACCATTGAGCTATGCGACATAGTTGTGTTGAGGGGGTTCATTTTAGTGTATATACTCATAAATAATAGTTTTAACCTTATATATACAATATAATTTTTGATGGAGGGGGTCCGATTGACCCCCCTCCCGTCCACCTAGGTTCGCCCCTATCTAAGAGGAAAGAGTAAAGTCTGAATATAATCTATCCTTCGCAAACCTCACTTGTAGAATTGAATTGAGTATTTTGTTATTTGTATTATCTTATACTTACAGTTAAACATATATATAGTGGCAACATTAATTTGAAAGTTTCTTAATTGTTATAGGGAGGTGGCGTTATACATGAATAGTAACATTTGCCCATCCCTTCACCCGGATAATGACCACTTAAGCACCTCTGGAAGCGAACAGAAAGAGATGGCAGAGTCCGCCTCGTCCTTATACGACTTTCTTTCCCTGTGTTCTATAGCCTATCAACAGGTCAGTCAATATCAGTAGGGGTCCTCTTGCCTAAAAAAAGGAGTCAGCTCAACATGGGCTCGTTAGATTTCATTTAGCTGTTATACATAAATTAAAACACTTCTCAAGTTTAAAATCTCAATTGATTTTCATATTTCATTAATTAGAGATTGAAAAAACTAATACATTGCTAATAAATAATAACTAGTTGTATCGTATCGACAAAGAATTGAATAATCACCTACAAAAAAGAAATTGAATAGTTTTGTAATAAATTTAATGTCATCTCCCGTAGTTTAATGATTTTGTGTACAAAAAATAAGGAATATATTTGTTAATCAATTTAACAAAAATAATAGAAAAAATAATATGTAAAAAAGACGAAGATTATAGCCTTTCCTCCAAAAAGAATTGATGGACAACATTGAGTATGAATGTTATAAAATAGTAATTTTACAAAGAGTGTACTACTATAATGCATATCATTGTTGTTATAGATAACTTAAATATAACATGAAAAATTGTATTTGGAGAAAATTAAGCCGTTATAGAGAAGTGTTATTATAATGAGGGATCGTTATAGAAAGGTTTGATTATGTATGACTTGTATTATTAATTAAAACAATAAATTGATTTATTCTATTTTAATTGATCAAGCGAGATTTTTATTAAAATAAGATTTTAATTGATCAAAAGAAGAAGAAAAAATACTTTTCACTTTTTGATTATTTAAAGAGATTCCTTTTTAAAACACAAGAAACTTGTTTTTTTCAAAAGATAATATTTCTATTAGAAAAATTTGTGTTTAAAAAGAAAAGGAACAATATATTAATTAGAATAATAATATTTTTGGACTAAACTATTAATGAAGGATATTTTTATTTAATTTTACATGATTTAAGAGTATTTTTTTACCTTTTCTGTTTGAAAAAAAAAATGGGGGAAGAGAACTAGTGGATCCCATTTTATTTTATGTTGTTCTCCCCCTTCTCTTGCTTTTCTGTGATTTTGATTTCAAAAGTTTTATTTTCAAGATTGCATTTTTTCAATCAATTTCACTAATTTTCTCATCTTGTCTCAATAGTAAGGTAAATTCTATTTTTCTTTTTGTTATTTCAAATTGCTAGAATTGTGGTTCTAACGAAGAAGAAGAAATTATGAATTTTAATTTTGCTATTGTTGATTATAATTTTGTAATTAGTGTCTATAAAAAGAAAAAAAATATTATATTTTGAATTGAACTTTAGCACCAACTATTGTATTAAAAAGATTTTATTATTAATTTATATTATATTTTTACCAATTATTGCAATTGATGCAACAACTTCGAAAGTTGTTAGGACAACTTAACTTAAGCAGTTGTTCTAACAATTTGGGGATTTGGGGACTTGCAATTGTTTATATTTTAGATATGATATAGTGACCTTAAATATTGTTGAGTTTATTAAGTCAGACAATCATTACAAAATTAACTTTAATTTTTTTCACATGTTTCACTTATGTGTCAATTTAATATCAAATATATCCTACGAACCAAACTTTTTAATAGAATTCATGAGTGATTAATTTAGCAAAGTTCAAAAATAATTTTGAAATGCTCCTCTCTATTTTCTTTTGTTTGTCTGATTTTGATTTGACATAAAATGAAAATAAGCATTTATAACTTTTAAATCTTGTAATTTTAAATTAAAGATACATGAATGTATCAAACTTTCTTTTAATCTTATGACCTTAAACATGCTACGTGAAAAAAATATTTTTTAAAGGAATTTTTTTTAATTAACTCAGACAAATAAAGACAAATAAAAAAAGAACAGGGGAGAAATCAACCCGCGAAATTAACAGAAATAGTGAATATTATTATTTTACGGCAAAGTTCAAAGCTACCTCCATTTTGGTACATTTCTTATCTCTATCTTCTCCACACGATTGTTTAATTATGATTATTTTGTGGAATGCTTGGTTTATTATGATTAATTTACTTTGTCGCCTGTGTATAATTAATATATTGCTATCGTTCGTGAAGCTTTTGCCATTTTAGGGTTTCATATGGGTGTTTATATTAACAGTGGAATTTTATAGAATTGATATAGCTTATACTGGTGAACAATCTTCGCTACGGGACTCTGTTAGATCTCTTGGAGTTTTATTGTAGTCGATTGCACTATTGTAAATTTTGAATATGTGAATTTTATCCAAATATTCTGATACTAAAAACGTGATATCGAAGCGAAAAAGAGAAAGGAAATGTAAGAGAATAAGAGCAAAGAGTTCAGAAAGAGTGAGGAGATTCTGCTATCATGTCAAATCATAGGCTTTACAATGAAAATTGCAAGAGGTGAATGATTTATGAGGGAATAGAATGACGAATTTTAAGTTGAGAAACATGAAAAAGGTCTCTTAACAATAGGATAGATAGGGGCCAAAATACTTGGAGGTTAGCTGATTAAAGGCTGAATTGGATAAGGAAATTTGTCTATAGGGCTGCAAATTTGATGAACACCCAATCACCAATTACAAATTGTCTGTCAGAACCATGTGATTTGGCTAAAGATTGCAACCTTTGTTTTGCCCTCGTCAAATGGAATCTGGCCAGTTGGAATTTGAGTTCTCTATTTAGAAGGAGATCCTCAATAGCATCAGATTCTAAAGTACCTAGAAGACAGGGTAAGTGAGTGGGAGAGGAATAGCCACAGAGGAATAAAATTTTGATATTTCACTTTATCATAATTTTGTTCTTCAACTTCTTCGTTCATATATTTGTCATTCATGCTTATAATTATTTGTCTTGGACTAAACATAAATATTTTTATTTTTTCTCCCTTTGCACTTTTTTTCATTGAAGCCCACGCTTTTATTTGTGCTTTGCGCTTTAAGCCCCAACATACCTTAGAGCTTTTTTATGCTTTTCGCTTTTGATAACACCGAAAGGGAGGCATAAGGGCTATTGCTATACCGAATCACCCCTCGATGGATCTTATCCTAAATCAAACCCTCAATCCCATTTTACTTTATGGTCGAGTATCTGTAAGGGTTGACTGGTTTGGCATTGGGATGTAAGGAAATTTTGTGATCAGAAGTGTTTCGGAGGGGGTGGTGGTGGTAAGATGGCAGGTTCAGAAAAAAGTTATTATATTTCGTAAGGATATGGGTGAGTATTTATGGAGTTTCAAGGTTAGGATTCAAATGCAGGGCATGTAGGTCAGTTGCATATGGTTCCAAAGAGTTGATATGGAGCATGAATATCTGAACTTCATCTAGTTTGGATTCTAAGAATCCATATCTCATTCACCTGGATCCTCATAATTGTTTTGCAAGAAAATATGTATTCTTTTCTATTTTAGCTTCCTGGGAACAGTACATTTAAGAATTAAGCTCTTAATAAGATTTCTTTTGGAAATCATATTAAGTCCCCTCACGCTCCATGAGATGATCTTGACATTCATTGATAAGGTAGCGTGAGAGGCTCTCCCCTGCTGGTGCCCTCAACTTCTTCATGAAGGTCTGGTTCCAAGTCTTTAAGCTCATTCTTGTCTATTCCCCTGCTTCTAGGAGTTTTGTTTCTATTATCTTCCTTCTGTACCCCAGCCTAACCCATCTTCCTGGACCTTCATAGCTTCTTTCCTTTTGTCTAGCTTCATGAGTAAGGCTAGAGCTTTCTTTTCACAGCCTACAAATGCTGCACCATAGATGTTGCTCAAATCCAAAATAATTGAATGAACCCAATTTGAGGCCTCCACTTCTGCTTCTTGTTGTTCTTGAGGTTGCATGTTAACGGGCTCTGCATCAAGAACTCGCATTAGTTGCAATTCTTGATTCATGATGGTGGGTTGTGATTGCATATCAGCTTTTCCCTTGGCTGCCTGGGCTTTCTCCTCTTTGTTGTATCATTTTGAAACTTCTGGTATTGATGGTGAGTTGCGGTGGGGGGGGAGGGGAGGAGAATCTATGAGGATTGGTGTGGGAATAGTAAGAGGCAGATGCTTCCCATTCTTTAAGCCTCCAAGAATTTAGAATTCCTTTTATTTTAAGTCTGAGGAGCGGATCAGGTTGTTGCTGGATAGTAGTAGGAAAGTCACGTGGCAAGACACGTGAGTCATTTAAAGGGTTTAAAAGATGGGGAGCTTCTTCATAACGCTTGCGTAATTATAATGCTGTTTGCCAAGAACAAAGCTGTTCTAAAGTTTTTCTTATTGCATATTCTCTGTGCAAGTACATTTTATTTCACTATATAGCGAGACTGATCCTTCTAATTCTTTTTTTTCCTTCAAATTTTGTGACATAGCTGAGGAATTTGGTGGCGACTTCTAAGCATGATGCGTACCTTATGTCACATTTTCAGTCTTTCATTGGTCATCATTGTCCTACGCGAGAACTGAAGTTCTCAATGTATCAGGGCATGTAGCGCCATGCAAGGTATGCATTTGTTTATCAAATTCACTTAAGATATTTGTAGTCAAACTTGATTATGACCTCCTTTTTACTCCTTTCTTTTTCTCCTCTATTTGGAGAAATTTTGGAAGCCTTTTAGAGGGATTTAAGCAGACCCAAGTAAGCACACTTACTAGAATCACTTTTTCGAGAAAATACAAGACATCTAAGTCATACAAGTAAAGAGATCTATTCATTTTTAAGAAAAAGAAAAAAGGGGGATTGGATTGATGATAAAATAGAATCCTGTAAAAGATAAGTTGCTTGTTGCTGGTGGATTTCAAGGAGAGATTATCTACAAGGTGTGTCAGTGTCCTTACTGTTGGTTTTAAGACTCTCTTTTCTTGTTTATTTACTTGGTTAAATGTTTGAGTGTCCCTGCCCTCCTTTTTACGTTTAACTCTTGGCATCAATTTTGCAGCGGATAACCCTGCCTCTATTACTTGTGGGTTATTGGTCTATAATTTATGATTAAATTCATGATTTTCTTTGAGGGTTTGCCTGCTTTTACTTCAGTTGATGCCTGTTTGCCAGGACGATAATTGATGGTTCCCCTAAATATGTTTTACGTTGTTTCTGATCTTGTTTGTATTTTAGTAACTTTTATTTGATAGAATATTAGTACCTCATAAGTACCTAATTCGTGGAATTTCTGGACATTTTATGGGGCACTTCGTGAAATTTCGATTCTTGTTGCTGATTCTGTTTTATGCTTCCCTCCAGAAGAAGCTTATGTTTTTTCGAAACTTTATGCAGTATTTAGATAGGCATGAGTTTGCTTTTTCTTGGACAACTAATGATGATAATGCCATTACCAATGCCACTGAGATTTACAACATTACTAGGTATTGTCATTATCCTGCTTTTGAGTCTTGGATGCTTTCGTAGTGCTAGTTCAATGGGCATTTTAGCTTAATTGGAAATAATCAGAAATCATGTCATTTGAAAGACAGAAAGAGGTCACAAGGCACAAAATGCTAAAATTTTCTATCCTCTTACTGCACTCACCGTTAATCTAGAAAAGTCCTGACTAAAATTAGAACGGAAAAGGACCAAAACTATCCTCAAACTATTCAAAATAGAGCAAATATACCCTCAGTTTCATTTTTGGCTCAAAAATACCCTTGACGTTAACATAAGAGACCACAAATATCCTCCAACTTAACAGCCCCGTTAACCTCATGACGTGGCATCTGATGTGGAAAAAATAAGCCACATGGCTCAACACGTAAGTGTCCTACGCGGAATAAAGATCCACATGACTGCCACCTAAGCTACCCATGCCCATTAACCCTTTAGCCCACCCCACTAAATGGACCGACCCATTCACTTTCATAGTCTTCATCATCTCCAAAACTAAACACAGATGCATCTGCTGCAATGACTTTAATATCACTTGACCCGAGATTGGGAATAGCAGCTCTCTCAACTGTTTTACTCTTGATCTCGCTTGCGCCATTTTTGGGGTTGCTGTTTCTAAGAGAAAGTTGTTCAGCATTATGAGTTAGATTGGCAATCTGCTCCTTTTGGGAGCCATAATCAACACCTAAATCAACACCTGCATCAGCCAGAATCTCTATTCTTTACCCTTTAATTGGGAACGGGTCGATCTATTTAGTGGGGTGGGTAAAGGGTTAATGGGCATGGGTAACTTAGGTGTCAGCCATGTGGATTTTTATTCCACGTAGGACGCTGAGCCATGTGGCTTATTGTTTTTCACAATTAGATGCCACGTCACGAGGTTAACGGGGTTGTTAAGTTGGAGGGCATTTGTGGTCTCTTATGTTAACGGCAAGGGTATTTTTGAGCCAAAAATGAAATGAGGGTATATTTGCTCTATTTTGAATAGCTTGAGATTCCTTTAGATTAGCTTTTCCTGTACTCATGCTTATGAGATAGGTTCATGTTGCATACACCATATTTGTTCTAATAGTTTTTCTTCCTGTCTGAGATTGGTATAGTAAATTGTCCTGAACTGCTTTACATATCTGTGTTGAGAAACAATGCATTGAATTTTCCATTGGTTCAGCTTATTGTGGCCATTGTCAAAATTTTGTACTTTGATTCATGTATTATAGGTCGCCAACGCTTCAGGAGCTTGGAAAGCAACTAGCAAGAGCATCACCAAGAGTTTGTTCAACTAACTAACAAACCTGTTAAGGGTTCAGAAGAGTTTCTCAAGATGAGCTACTTTGTTTTATATGAATATTAAGGTAAGTGTTGATTTTTTTTACTGTATTAAATAGAAAATGGTCCAAAAGTTGAGATAGTGACTTCATGAAAATTTTGAACTGTATATCATAGAGTGGATTGATTTGTTGTACTCGAGCCAAGAGTCCTCCTGAAACATCCTCCTTACCTCCATGGAGAGGGATAAGGTCTGCGTACATTCTACCTTCCCAAACCCCACTTCTGGGATTTCACTGGTATGCTGTTGTAGTTGTTGTATCTGAAAAGAATGGATAGCATGGTGATTCTTTTAGTTGTAGAATATTGAGAAAACATTGAAGAGTGCAGGAGAAATGCCTTTTTTCTAACTTATAACCTTCCTGTTATATTCTGTGTATCATCTACCAAAGTTGTTGAATGTGGGAAGAAATCATCTCGATCTAGAT
Organism: Solanum appendiculatum; assembly: GCA_018342035.1. Lineage (NCBI taxonomy): Eukaryota > Viridiplantae > Streptophyta > Magnoliopsida > Solanales > Solanaceae > Solanum > Solanum appendiculatum. Next base: position 663,420 of record JAGDQO010000320.1, read on the forward strand.
ATTTTGAGTCTTGGATGCTTTCATAATGCTTCAATGAGCATTTTAGCTTAATGGGAAGTAATGCAGAATGACTTCTTCACTATTGTATTTCCTTTCCATACTTGATTCTGATATGCTTTACTTGAACCGAGGGTCTAATGGAAACAATCTATCTACCTTCACAAGATAGGGTAAGGCTGCATACACACCACCCTCCTCAGATCCCACTTTTGTGAAACACTAGGTACGTTGTTGTTGGAAATAGTGCAGAAAGCATGTCATTTGAAAGACAGAAAGTGGTCACAGGTCACAAATTGATAAAAATCCAGAAAAGTATTCTGGGAATTTTATCACTTCCTGTTTGATCTTACAGAGTTGCAGTGCCTCTATCCTTACTAACATTAGAGTATTAAGATTTTCATGGTCTTACTGGTTCAGCTACATTACTAACAAAGCATTTACTTTTGTAGATTCTGAAGGCAACCAATTAACTCTGCATAATAAGGTCTATGTACATCCTACCCTCCCTAAACCCCACTTATGGGATTAAGACCTCATTTTATGGGGATTACATTGGGTATATTGTTGAGCACATGGGGTTTTATATCAGCATAAGGAAGGTCCCTTGTCACGGGGTCTTCTCTCACACCTAGTTCCTCATCCCAATCATCCTCTACTCCTAATATAATTTGGAATGCAAAATAATTACGCGGTCAAAAAGTACTACTCCCTCGGGCCTTGTCCCACATCAGTTGATCACTTTTTTTTTTTTACATTTAAAAAATTATAAATAAGTAAATCATTTTATTAATTTACCTCTTAATAATCTACTTTAGACATTTTTTAAAAAGAATTAATTATAAGAATATTTAATTAATACTTTTTTGATTTAGTAAAGTGAACAACTAAATATGAGATAACTATTCTTTGTAAGATAGCCAACTAATATAAAATGGAGGGTGTATCTTTTACATTATTATTTCATTAAATATGGAGTGATAATATATGGTTAATATAATGTACAACTAACTAAATAGTAAAATCATTATTAGTTATGAAAAATTGTTATGATTCACTTGCAAAAGAATTAAACGTGCATGTAAATATACTTGGTCAATATTACAATAAATGAAATCAAATTTTACCAAGAATTGGAACCAAAAATGCTATTAAGCCTTTTTAAAAATATGATACTAATAAGGAATATTCTTTTTTGCAATTGATATGCTAATCACAAAAATTTATCATGCCTAAGAAATTGTTACAGATGATAGAATTCACATGCAGAAATTCTTATGGTTTAGAGGTCTTGATTTATTTAAAGGTGAAATGATTTAGAAGAAAAAATTTACTTGCTTCGACTGTACTCAAATATATTTCAAATAAATATTTAAATTTAATCAAATACATACTTTAAACACCTCTAACCTTTGAATAAACTTATGTGATGATAATTATATTGTGTTAGACAAAGTAAGTGAATCACACATGGTTCTTCTTTGTCGCCATGAATCTTAGGTCAGAAGTGTATAAAATACGTATTTTAATCAAATTAAAATATATACTTAAAATATTGTAAAATAGGAGAATACGAGTGACAAATCAAAATAAGTACCAAGGTCTTATTTCGCTCAATCTAAAAAAGTACTATTCACACGAAATTTTGTATTCATTTAACAAATTCAGACTCTACTCCTTGTTGTTGTGGCTAATGAAGGTGTCCTCTAATCTCTTCAATAGCAACTTATATTCATTTAACAATTTTTTTCTGATATTAGAATTGTATTGTAACAACATGATTTAATTTAATAGACCTTATTTTAAAATCTTTTTACGATAACTAACTGAAATAATTTTTTATTTTTGTTTAACAAAATTTAAGAGTTATTTTCTCGTATATTTTGTTTCAAATTTTAGTTTCATAATCTATTGACCACAATCCAAAATGTACTTATGTTGCATGTATAACATAAGCTAACATAGAAATCGCAAAAAATATATCGTATAAGATAAAAGTCGTGAATCATTACTTCGTGCTTGCACAATTTATTTTAATTCAGTTTAATATTTGTTGAATATATAAATTCTATTTAAATTATTTTAACCACACGCTTAATTGACCAGTGAGAAGAATTATCTTTTAGGCAATATAACACTAATTATCTCAGTATATGTTAATTTTTACTTTACAATTATACGAACCACACACAAATATACACACAAATATACGTCACATATTTAATGAATAGTCAATTTTAATTGAATAGGGCATAACAAAATATGACTTCCTTCATTAAATAATAAAGAATTTTAAGTGTGCGCGAAATAAACCATGTCAAGTTCTTAAGTACTTTGCCGTAAGACTATTATATCATATTAAAATTTAATTAAGATTTCAAAGTAAACAGGACTAGTATATAAATTGGGGAGCAAAATTATTGCTCTCACCGAAGCTTTGGTTAATAGTCAAAGTGAAGGTGTAAGATTTTGAATAATTTTAATATTTTAGACTTGTAAGACTAAAATTCTAAAATACTTTACACACTACAATAGAAAAATAGAAGGTTTTTTCCTCATATAATCTTCTGCCACTTAATTTGATTTTAGTGTAATTGGTTGATCTATTCTATCTTTAAAAGTCAAATGTTGTTCATGTAAAATTTGTGTTTTCTAAATAAATATTTAATGATTCATTTTTAACGTATTCTTAGAATTTTCACACAAAATTAAACATAAATACTCTAGTTGAGTTATCAATTCATAACTCTCTTTCCTGTTATATAGAAATTTGTTAAGTAACATAACTAATTAAATGAAGAAAACAAGAATATTAGCTAAGCATTTTTTAATACAAAATCTTATTTATCCACGAAATCTCATAACAAGAAAAAGAGTAGTATCCATGAATTTAGAACTTTCTATTTAGAAACAAAATCTAAACTTTCTTGATTTGGGACTAAATTGATAATGTCTTGTCATTTTAAATGAATATTTTCATATAAGTAACAAATAATTAATAATAATATATTTAGTGTGATTTTATATAGAAGAATACAAATAAATACATATTCCATGACAATTAACTGCTAATCCGGGCATACAAGCACATCCCGGCCAAAACCTCGGTTCTATACCAACTATCATCAGCCGCTACTTCAGCTTCTTGGCAATTCTTCATGCAGAGTACCACAACATCCTGCAAACTCATAGCATTTCTAAAACAAGACAACACGATCTATTAATTTTTCATACCACAATTCGGTTTACACAATTGATATTTTAGTTCTAGCATTCTGTTTTTATTATTTTTTTACTTGATTTCAGTTTACTGCTTTTCTATTTTCAAATAAAAGATTTGGTCAGATTTAGTTGTGCACGAGAAGACTATAAAAGTTATCCACTTTGTCGGTGGCTGCTAATTGTGCTTATGAATATTGTCTTTTATGGTTACACTTCCAGGAGTTGGCTGCAACACTACAACATGATATTCCTACTATGTTCAGTGCCTTGTCAAATATGGGCCTGAAATTGAATGTAAATGTGAAAGATCTGACGAGAGAAGGTGTATTATCTTGAATTTTGGTGAATAAACATCAAATATCATGTTATCCCTTTACTGCGTAATTTTGCTTTACGAAAAAGCAACCATCTCGGTTTACTGCCTTCAGGAGCACATCTGCACATATATCAGTCTTTGCAACTGTGACACAACCTTCAGTGGCTTGAATGTAGCCTCAAACTACTCACCATTACTATTTAGCTTGAGTGAAGATTCTTCTGAATCCTGTAACATTGAATTACTATTCTCATTAATTGTCGTCGGTAGGTTTGTTCTGAATTATGTTGGGGAGGAGAAGGCGCTTCAGTTAGTTGAAAGTCTTTATTTTTTTAGTGCTATTAAGCCTTTTTAAAAATATGATCCTTTAGTTAATAAATAATATTCTTTTTTGCAATTGATATACTAATCACAAAAATTTGTCATGCCTAAGAAATTGTTACAGATGATAGAATTCACATGCAGAAATTCTTATGGTTTAGAAGTTTTGATTTATTTAAAGGTGAAATGATTTAGAAGACTTTTTATTTGCTTCGATGGTAATCAATGAGATTTCAAATAAATACTTAAATTTAATCAAATACACACTTTGAACACCTCTAACATTTGAATAAATTTCTGTGATGATAATTATATTGTGCTTGACAAAGTAAGTGAATAACACACATATTGTTCTTCTTCGTCGCCATGGATCTTCGAAATACTCATTTTAATCAAATTAAAGTATATACTTAAAATATAGTGAAATAGAAAAGTCTGAGTGACAAATCGAAATAAGTACTAAGATCTATTTCGCTCAATCTAAAAAAATACTATTGACAGGAAAACCTGTATTCATTTAACAAATTCAGACTCTACTACTTGTTGTGGCTAATGAAGGTGTCCTCTAATCTCTTCAATAACAACTTATATTCATTTTAATTTTTCTTTTCTGATATTAGAATTGTATTGTAACAACATGATTTAATTTAATAGACCTTATTTTAAAATCTTTTTACGATAACTAACTGAAATAATTTTTTATTTTTGTTTAACAAAATTTAAGAGTTATTTTCTCGTATATTTTTGTTTCAAATTTTAGTTTCATAATCTATCGACCACAATCCAAAATGTACTTATGTTGCATGCATAACATAAGCTAACATAGAAATCACAAAAAATATATTGTATAAGATAAAAAAACATGAATCATTACTTCGTGCTTGCAAAATTTATTTTAATTCAGTTTAATATTTGTTGAATATATAAATTCTATTTAAATTAGTTTAACCACACGCTTAATTGACTAGTGAGAAGAATTATCTTTTAAGCAATATAACACTAATTATCTCAGTATATGTTAATTTTTACTTTACAATTATACGAACCACACACAAATATACGTCACATATTTAATGAATAGTCAATTTAATTGAGTATGGCATAACAAAATATGACTTCTTTAATTAAATAATAAGGAATTGTAAGTGTGCACGAAATAAACCATGTCAAGTTCTTAAGTACTTTGCCGTAAGACTATTATATTATATTAAAATTTAATTAATTAAATTTTGAATTCCTCAATTTGTAAAATGATGTACGATGCAAATACTGGTATTAGTAATATAATATTAACATTTCAAAGTAAACAAGACTAGAATATAAATTGGGGAGCAAAATTATGAGATTAACTTACATCCACCGACAGTGGACAAAGAAAATTACACCATAAGTTCATTTTTAGAAATACATATTTCTCTTAATATATTCACTTATTATCAATATTTAAATAAAAATAACAAAAAGAGTATTATATGTTAACTTGAACTCTAAATTAATTATATGAGTTTGTTTAGAATTCTTATTTGGTTGCCAAAAATAAGAAGGATTCTTTCACCGCTTTCTTGTCCTCATTATTTTCACCTCGTTCTCTATCAACACCATTGAAACCAATTGAGACAATCATCAATGGTAACTTCTTACTTTTTTTTTCTTTTTGAAATCTAGACTTAATTAATCTCATAAAAAAAATTAATCATAACTTATTAAGTTTTCTTCGCAAGATGAAAATGTTTTTGGATAGGTGCTTTCATTGCTTCAAACTGTGTTTTTTCTTCTTAGTTCATTCAATCAACAATACAAAAAATAATTGAAAACAAACTTTGATCCATATACCATCATATGTACTCCAATTTATTTAAATAATACTCAAAGTTTATAGTATCAAAAATATTTGAATATTATTTCAAAGAAATAGATCTTAGATATATAGAATGCGTTTTAAAAAAGAAAAAGAAAAAGAGAAGCTGAAAAATCATTAATCTTTAAATGTGAAAATATAAGAGTTAAATTAAAAAAATAAGTATTTCTAAAAATGAATTGACGTATAATTTTACTCTCCACTATCAGTGGATATAAGTTAATCTCCAAAATTATTGCTCTCACCGAAGTTTTGGATAGTCAAAGTGAAGGTGTAAGATTTTGAATAATTTTAATATTTTAGACTTGTAAGACTAAAAATTCTAAAATACTTTACACACTACAATGGAAAAATAAGATTTTTTTCGTCGTATAATCTTCTGCCACCTAATTTTATTTTTGTAATTGGTTGATCTATTCTATCTTTAAAAGTCAAATGTTCTTCATGTAAAATTTGTGTTTTCCAAATAAATATTTAATGATTCATTTTTAACGTATTCTAAATTAAACATTAATATTAGTTGATTTTGCACAATTTCAGAAAAAATTTGAATGACAAAAGGCAATGATTTATAAATAAATTCACTATAATATCGAATTACCTCTCTCTTTCATTCACCAAGTATTACCTCTGGAAGTAAAAAACTAATCCTAAGTAGAACATTGTATGCAGCTACAAAACATAACCTGTAAACACCCAAACAATATCCAGTCCATGGATGATTAATGACTGCAGCTTCCATAATTGCATGTGCACTAAAGCTAAAATTAGAATATCGAGGCAATAAAATCAGTGTGCTGTTTGCATCATGACCTCTGCTGACACTAGGAAGTGGAGAAGGTGCTCAACTGCCGTAAACAACAAACAATTAAAAATCATAATCAAGCATATGATAAAGATAGTTTGATGACGGTAATTAAAAGATATTCATAACCAAGTACATGTTTGATGACACTGTTATACACTATTTTTTCTACACCGGCTCTCTCCAAAGAGATCATAGCCAATATGATGTCTTGATTCTCATTCGAGGATGAATGTCTCCAAGGGGGAGATATTGTAACACCTCAGATTCTAAAGGAAAGAAATATCTGGTTTTCAGGTCTTGTACCAGTACCAACGGAAGCCATCTACGGGCCATAGGTCGACTTACGGGACTTAGATGGGAACTGTAGGTCGCAACGTGATTTTTTCTTTAAAATGTCAAGTTTCAGGATCCTTTCAATGACTCAGTAGGATGGTCCGTTATTACTTCTACGGATCGTAGGTGGGTCGCGTAGGTTCCTCTAAACCTACGAACTGCACATGGGGTTCCATCGTTTGAAGGTCCAAAACAATTGGACAGGACGGCCCATAGTTGAACCTACGAATTGTCGGTCACAACTGTAGGTTGAGATTCGGTAGTTATTTTTAAGGATTTTTGGTCTTTTCCTTAATTAACCTATTCCTAAACTAGGTCAGTTAAGCTCTAATCCTAAGCCCTATATAAGCCCTCTAAGCCTAATTCTACCCTTTTCTAATCACTTCCAAATTCCCTCCAAAGTGTTTCCCCAAATTTTTCTCTCTCCAGAAGCTTAATGAAGAAGAAGGAGAATCTAGAGTTTCAAGATCAAGCCTCATAATCCTCCATTTGCTAGTGGACTTTTGGCATCAAGGTATGATAGCTTTCACCTATGGAGCCCTTTCCTCCATAGGGTTCCTAAACTCTCCAATTTTCAAAGTTAAAATTCTCCAATTGAAATTAGGGTTTTCTTCTATCTTATGAGTTCTTTCAAATTATGAGCTAATTGATTTAATTATGTTTATTTATGCATGAATTGAGCTAATTCAATGATATTAAGATGAAACTATGTGAGCCCATGCTTGAATTATGATTTCTAAGCTATGATTCTTTGAGGAAGTCTTATGAATAATCAAAAGATGAATTTTATGAAGTTATGCATGTTCAAATTATGAAATTATGATGATTTAAGATTTGCTTTGAGAAGTGAAGCATAAATGTTGTTGTTATTGCGTTGTGAAAGGATTTCTCACATATTACTCAAAATAGGATTTGTGAAAGGACTTTTCTCATATGAAGGATTCACAAGGGGTGAAAGGTTTTCTCAACTAGACTTTAAATTAAAGATTAAGGAGCTATTCTAATGAAGGGACAAGAGGCGATTACCCATGTTTCCTAATAATGATAAGATAAGCTATGAATTATGATTAATCCATGGAAATTATGTTTAGCACTGAGTGAATATTGAGATGGAAGCTCTCCCGTTAGTAGAGGTTGGGTTTCTATTAGCAATCTCTTTATCCCATAACTATGTGCCACCATAGGATGGTTGTCTTAGATAGACATTAGCTAGTGGATCCACTTAAGCTAGAAACTATGGGTCTTACCTTGGCAAGTAAAGACACCTCTTTTCGGTGTAGGATAGACACTGAATTCCCTGATATAGCTCACATGATCTATGTCGGTTAAGGCTCACTTCCCACAATAATGAACTAATGTTACTTTCTAAAGGCTTATTAAGCATATGTTGTTTTATGATGATTTCATTGCATTGTCTATGGCTCTTTACTTCATGTTTCCTATCATATCATCGTATGATTTAACTTGGTCATTGTATCACATGCATACCCCTTTTTAGAATGCTTTTATAACCTTATGCATAGTTATCATACTTGGTACATTCTTGTACTAACACATACTCTTGCCTACATTTTCTTATAAGTGTAGGATCCGGCTTATCTCCATCCTCTCATGGTTAGTCCGTTGTGATAGAGAAATTGAAGATTTGGTGAGTCCTCATACATTCGAGGACAATGCCTTGTTTATGCTTTATGTCATTTTATTTTAAGTCGTGTATGGGTTACGTCCCACTTTCTTTCTATTCATATATTAGATGGTTTTGAGACTATGTTTAGACTTCCGCTATGTTGATATAAAATTTTCTTTGAACTTCTTACTTACTAATATCTTGTATGATGCAAGCTAAGTGGCTTGTATGATGCAAGCTAAGTGGCTTGTATGGGGCCTCTCAGGGTCTTGTGCGCCATGTCACGTCTAGGGGGTACTTTAGGTCGTGACACCCTTGCCTCAACCATGGCCGGAGGCACTGAATCTCTAGCTGGAGCAGATGAATAAGAACGATGGGGTCCTGAGTAAGTCTGTAGAGGGCACTGCCAAATCATATGACCTGGATCCCCACAACCAAAGCAAGACCTTAGCAGGGATAACAAAAATAGCGAAATACTCTTGAAAATCAAACAAAGAAAGAAGTGAAAGAATTTATTATATCATCACCCAAGCTTGAGCAGAGTGACTTCTATATTTTAAATTAGTGAATCAGCTCGCGCGATCGTAAAAGAATTCATATTTAAATTATTATTAGATATTTTTATTTTCGAATATTGAAATAACATAAATGTAATCTTTGAAATCTAAAATAAGTTGTTAGTTTATTTTTTGAAATATAAGCAAAACTTTTTAATTTTTAAAAGCGAAACTAATGTCATTCAAGATAAAAAAAAAAAGCACCTACATTTTTATTCAAATATAAAAAGTGGATGAATAGAAATAGTATATTATATACCAAATTAAACAATGAATTACAAAAAAGAAAAGAAATGACAAAAAGAAAATGTGTAACATATATTACGTTGATAAAATCCTTCTAAAAGAAATCAAATATAAAATTATACATAGTTCATCATTAATATTTCATAAACGACGACATTCATATCTTTTGTAATAAAATTTCATATATATATGGCATTAAGTGATCGTTTGATAGAAAGTACAATAAAAAAATAAGTTGACACATAGACATAGTGAAAATAATCAACCTCGTGAAGGAGATGGACAATATAATAAAGGTCAAATAAAGAAAAGATGACACTAATGATACAAGAAATTCAAAATATTTTATAAGAGATTAATGAAAGAAAATTAATACCATTGATAATGAAATGAATTGAATGTTATCGTCTTAAATATTATGTATTATTTTAAGGTTAAATTTTTATGGAACATTTTTAATAGTAATTCTAATATAAGAAAAGTTTTCAAAAATGTGAGAAAAAAAGATAACATTAATGATATAAAATATTTTAAAAAATAATTTAAAAAAAAAGATATTAATAGGTTTGATGATGAAATGAATTAATTGTGGTTATTTTTAATATTATATAAAAAATTTAAAGTGAACTTTTTATGCAACATTTTAAATTCTAATATAGAAAAAAATTCTAAAGTCTGAGAAATAAAGATAATATTAATGATATAAGCAATTAAAAAAATTAAAAGGAGATTAATCACATTCATTAATGATTAAAGGAATTAAGTATGACTATCTTTATTTTATGTAAATTTTTAAGGAAGAATTGCATTTTTTAAAGGAGGAAAAAAGTCAAAAAAAAAATAAATATTAGATAGTCAATTTATGATAAGCCTCTAATTTGTCTTGTCATATGACTAGATGTGAGAATATGACAACCTTGCTACCGGCAAATAATACTGCTCCTGACGATCGAGAATTATCATGACATCAAATTATATTTTTCGATTAATATTTCTTTTTCCTTCTACTATTAATAGATAAGAATGATTTAGTTTGATTCGGTGAAGTTAAAAAAAATAAAAAATACATTTTAATCATGTTATTCTGAATTAAAATTATGTCAAATGATATAATATTATCTTGTTTCAAATTATATGAGATTTATTCCTCTATCAAGAGTCAATTTGACTCATCTTCGAAATTAAAATTAACATAATATTCTAAAATTAGGCAATATATCCTATATATACAATATTTATTTTTTCCCCATATTCTTTAATTACACATAATTGACAAATAACAACTTTTTTGACCCAATTTTTTTATTAATTAGGAGATTATTCTTTCCTTTTTCTCCTCACAACATTTTTAGAATCTTTTAAGTAATATTTTTTTTACCATTTGATCAATAATAGAAAAAATCGAAAATAATATTAATTAAGAAATACAACCAAATTGTAAAATTTGATATAAAACTTAAATAGCATTTGCAATAAAAATCAAGTAACAGCTTTGTCTTAATCAACCCATGATATCTGTTTGTAATAAAACTTAAATAGCATAAATAGGAATAGTTATATGGGAGTCTTTCATATTTGTCGTAGTAATTGATTAATAGCCGTTACTATTTTCCCTAATGATACTAACTATTTCACATTATACATATATCCCTTTTATCTAATTTTTTTTTGACATTTCTTCCTCACTTTTATAACTTTAAAATTTGCAGAAAAATAAAGATACAACATTTGTTTTTTATAATCATTAATACTATTCAATCCTTTCCTAATTCCTCTTTTACGTTATTTTTTTAATTCCCCATGATTTCATCATTATTGTTATCTATTTATTTTTCATAAATCCTTCCATATATATATTTCCATATTCTGTACTTATACTACAATTAATATAATTGACAAATGACAACTTTTTCAACCCAAATTTTCTCCTAATTGAAAGATTATTCTTTCCTTTTTCTCATCATAACACTTTAAGAATTTTTAAAATAACATTTCTTATCATTTGGTTGATTTTCACTATTCTATATCAATTTCAGGAATGTTTAAAACAAATTAAGGCTATATATGAAATAACTAAAATGAACTGAAAATAAAAAAAAAATACAATCAAATTGTAAAATTCAAAGTTTGGGCATTATATTATTTTTCTTTACTGTTTTTTTCATATATTTTATTTTTCTATTTTTTGTTCCTTGTTACTTAATTAATTCTTTCCACGCAGAAGATAATTTTTTTTCTCCTTATAACATTCTAAAAATTATTTAAGTAATTTTTTTTTCCATTTGATCAATTTTTCATTTTCATATACCAGTTTCCAAAAATTTGAAGAAACAAATTAAGACTATATATAGATATGAATCATTAATTACAAATTAAACTTCAATTTCAATCATAATACGTGGAATCTTTTCTTTCTTTTTCCTTATTCCCCTCTCCTCTCTTTTTTCATTTTCCATTGTCTCCCGTTACTCTAGTCTCTATATATTACATACTCCTAATTCATTATTTATTTTTATTTTATTTTAACTCCTTCTAATTTTATGGGAAATCTCCCATATTCAATTTTCTCACTAAAGTATTTCATCAATTTCTTCTACAATGAAAAAAGATAAAGAAGATAGAAGAAAAAATAACTATATTCATATAAGATTCTATGTTTACAAAATATATTAAATTATCTGTGACTTTAGAATATTACTTTTACAATTTTTTTGATTCTCGTTAGATCCCATTGATCACTTAAGCATGCTCTGCCGCAATCTGTCGCTTTGATTGTCATCTCTCGTTAGACCCCATTGATCACTTAATCATGCTCTGCCGCAATCCTATACTTTGATTGTCATCATAACCAAAAAAAAACTCTCCGATCAACTTCTTCTCCAAATGGTATACGTGTTACATTCAATAAATGTCTGATAATTTTATGCTCATATTGCTGGTGTTTTGTGTCTTGAATGACAAATGAGTGTATTGATAATATAACAGGAGTAGAGGAGGAGCATCAAATAGTGTCATTGTTGATGCTTGAAATTACAAAAATATCTTTGATTCATGTTTATGCCATGATTTTTTGATGTGATTATTTGTACTCTATTTATTTAAGCAAAAATATAGGTGTAGAATGCATGTTATGTTGTGTGTCTATTTATATAGTATTCAAAAATTAATGGTGGAAAACCATTTCAAATTCTATAATTAAGTGATAAGGAATAAATCCTCTTAAAGTTTGTAATTAAGTGATGCATACACAAAAATATAACTGAAACTTTCATGTTTATACTTGATTGGGGAGAGAATTAAATACTACACTTTAATATTTTGCAAAAACTTTAAGTAATATTTTGTAATATTTTATGTCCTTTAAAATGAAAAAAAAAAGCTCAAAAAAGATAAATAGGATTCCAGCCCTTAGAGAGCGCCACGTCATAGTTTCATATTCAGCTTTATATATATATATATATATATATATATATATATAGATTCAATTTGGATACTATATCTATCTGAATTAAGAAAAGTTGACTGATTTCTAAATTCAATACAGTGTCAAAGACAAATTTGTGATTAAGCATGAGTGAAACTATAGTGTCAAATTAATCGAAGATGTTATGGAAACTTACATTGTCAATGATAGAGCCTCGAACCATGCAGAATTGGCACCATACGGGTGTGGAAGAACTCTGATGCCACTGGTCATGGGTGGGGAAGAAGTCCAAGGACTTTCTTCTCTAATCTCCCCGCAATAAATTTTAAAGAAAAAAAAATTGTTTCATTGAAGATTGGAGCTTGATACCAATAAGTATTACTAGAGGCCAAGGCGTGGCAAGTCTTAATCCTAACAAGCCCTAAAGACTAGGGCTTAATTGTGGGAAGTGCCAAGGATGTGAATTAAGGTGGGAATCTCTAGCACAAATTTGAGCTGAAAGCTTCTCTACCGATTGACTTTATGTAAAAGTTTTTACTAGGGTCAACTTCAAAGGAGCATTCCTATTTTTACTAGGTTCAAATTCAAATGAGCATTCTACTAGGGTCAACTTCAAACGAGCATTCCTCCAGAAGAGCCTTAAAGAAAAAGGAGGACTCAAGGTAGTATGTTGTTACATGAGATTCTGAGTTTATGAGTGCTTTGCGTGCCTAGTTAGTACCCTTGAGTTGCTAAGATGATTCATGTATAAAACTCAAATATTGGTTATTTAATTAGATACTCATGTAATCAAATTTGCTAAATATTGGTTCTTTTGATGGTTTAATTTCTAGTTGAAGCAAATAAAGTAAATGCAGAAGAAAGGTAGATGTTGCAGGAATCTTCATTCTCTAATTTCGCCTGATTACATATTGTTATACGCTGAATGACATGGGTAAAAAGTGTGAATGGCATAATAAGCATAATTGAATCAATTTGACCAGCCTTCACGTGGCTTTGTTATTTCCCGCGGTTTTTTCCTTTTGTGCTTTGTTGTCTCTTTTCTTGTTCTCAAAAACTTTGAGTACTTTGAGTTACCATCTCCGCCATGCTGCTTGTTGTCTTCTTTAAGTACGTAGCTCCTCTGCTGTTTGATGGCATCAACACCACTGCCTCTTTGGTTTCTAGGTCGATATTGGGACCATAACTTTGCTACACTCTGACTGAAATCAACTCGTATCCTTCGATCATCAATGATAGTATTATCCATCTTAAAATAGGCTTGCTCACAGGACTCCTTGTCCTCGAACTCGATGAAAGCATAACAGTGACTATCCCTAGTCTTGTGATCTCTGATTATTTCAGCAGATGTCACGGTTCCAAAGCGTGAGAAGATTATATATAGTGCTTCTTCTCCAGTTGCCGGATTTAATTTACAAACAAAGAGCACATTGTCAAGGGGTTTCATCTCGGCATCAGGAATGTCTCCTACACTTTCAAGTATTATTGCTCGGGAGTGTGCTTCCTTCTCTTCACGAACACCTAATTCCTCATCCTTTGGCATCCAATCTTCGTCTAGTTGGATATCATCATCAATCTCATCTTTCAGATTTCTTTCAGGCTAACTGGGAAGGATCATCGAAAGGATCATACAATATGTAAGTGTGTTTTGATTTGGATATTTTGATAAAGCTTGCCCTTGTCATCCACATAAGCTTCGTTTATCCTATTCAATGTGTCAAATCCTTCTCTAACGTGATATAGAACTGAGAAGCATTTAGATTCTTCTCACCAGTACCAAATGTTATTTTAAGTTGATTTGAAGTTTTGATGATTTAACAATCTTCCAAATCTAACAAGGGACCTGGTCGAGGAAAGACTGCGGTCATGAAAAGGTGGAAGACAACTGTCTAAAAGCTGTCAAAAGTGATGTGGTTGGTGCACACCTTTTCAGAACAGCAGGCTCCCAACCAATGGCGTTGTTCCTAGGGTTTGTGTCCATTTTATATTAGTTTCTTCTCCAAAAACATAACTAAGATTTGGCAAAACAAAGTTTAAATTTCAGAAAATTCACAAGCTTAAAAAGTAAAGGCCATCTTCGAGGAAGAACACTGCTCATATTCAACAAGGGACCTGATAGAGTGCTGAAGCGTTTTTGTTGCATTTTGAGCTTTGTGTCTTATGTTCTTACATTGTAAATCTACTCCTAAGTTATAAAGGATAGTAGATTATTTGCTTGTCTAAGTCTTAGTTTGAGTCGAATTAACTAGAGTTAGTTAGTCGAATCATCTATGTTTTAGTCAAGCCTCTTTACATCATTGTTTTGATGTTCTCTTGGATAGAGTTGCCTAGGAGTGTCAACTAGAGTTAGTTGGCAAGTGGGTGCATCAGAGCTGCGGCTTGTCTCCTCTCTTATCTTCGAAGATCCAAGTTGGTGGCTAGAGTTATCGGTCTTGGGGTCTTGAAGTCTAGATCAGCTATAGTTAGTTGGTTTAGTGAGCAATAGAGTTATTGCTTAGTTTCCTTTGTTGACACCCAATTTTGGCCTAATATTTTTCAAAATTCATAACTTTTATGTTTTATTTCTTAAATTGTTCAAAATACATTTTTATAATTTTAAATAAATCTATCAATAGTTATTCTTATTTTTCAAAATATTAAGATTTTTATTAGTTTATTTTGAATTTTAGTTAATTTTGATTATATTATTTTTATCACAATCAGTTGAATATGTTGTGAATATTGTGTCAGTTTTATTAAATTATAAATTTCTGTTGAATTGCATTTTTTTACATGCCATTGATTTCATTCGTGACATTTGTCAATATTCATTTTTATTTGTTACTTTTCATTTTGATATTTTGTGCAGTCTAGAAATTTATTTAAATATGGATAAGATTTGCATACACATATATTTTATTAACTGATAAGATTTCATACACAAATATTTTATTAATTGGTGGTTTTGGCCTACGGTTTAAGATAATGGTATTGTACTATAAGAGGTTTTTGATTTTCTATTTAAGCAATAGCTTGGTCATTAAATTAATGTAGTGGATAAAATTTGAGGGTTGAAAATTTTCAGATTTTTTATTCACAAACGGTCCCAATATTCATTGTCTTCTCTTCGCCGGATTCCGATCAGTCCACCACCACACACACCTAAACAACCCTCACTCCTCTCTTCCTCACGTCACTGTTAGCCCCCAACTTTGTCCAATTTCCATTTTTCCACTCTTTTCTAGTGAACCACCGGGAGATGAACAAACAACCACCAACAACCAGCGACCCACGAGGTAGCCAAACAGCGGCTCAAAACAGCTCCGACAACGAGCTCAATCACTACAGCTCCAAACAGCCTCCATCTCCAGCAAACCAGGGCTCCAAGCTCCAACAGATAGTGAGTTCGAAGTTCTGTCACATCGGAATCGGTGAACCAGCTCTAGTCGCTAGCTCCGCCGGTAAACAAGTTTCTTCTCCTCTCTTATTTTATTTTTTCTGGATCTATTTTGTGTTTGTTTAACTCCAGCGAAGTAGGTATTGTTCTATTCATATAGATTTGATCGGAAAATATTTGAGTACAGGTCGTGATTTTCACTGCCCATGAGCAAGGGGATTTCCACGTAAAATCCTTGTGCATGGTCTACCTTGATTTATTTATTTTCCGCACTTTTATTATGTTGAGGGACCAGGTCTAGTGATCACTGGTGGACGCATCCATTTCAATAATTGGTATCAGAGCCTGGGTCTCTATCTGGTTAACACCAAGAGAGTGATTTCTCTGAAGAATGGCGGCTCCACTAAACCCTCAAGAAGGTCGATCTCCAACAAGGCCACCTCTATTTGATGGTCAGTATTATCGATGGTGGAAAACGTGTATGTATGACTATCTAATGGCTGAGGACTGTGAGCTGTGGAATGTTATTTGTGAGGGTCCCTATGTGCTAACTATTGAAGTAAAAGATGGGGATGTCACAAGGTCGTTCTCAAAACCCGACAGCAATATAATGACTCTTACAAAACGAAAGTTGAGAAAAATCACAAAGTCAAAAAGCTGTTAATGTGGGAATCGGAGCAAATGAATTTGACCGATTTCGTCTTGTGAATCAGCCAAGGAAATCTGGGATCGATTGAGAACAGTGTACGAAGGTACTGAGCAAACAAAGAAATCTAAGTTAGATTTCTTGACTACTCAGTTTGAAAGCTTCACCGTGAAAGAAGGTGAATCTATTCATGAAATGCGTACTATATTCTCCACCATTACAAATGAGCTTATGTTCCTGGAAGAACCCGTCGTTGCATGGAAGCAGGTCACTAAGATACTGGAGATTCTTCCCAGATCTTGGACTGATGAAGTTGATATTGTCTATGAGGCAGGGGATCCTGAGGTACTGTCGCTGGATGCTCTATTTGAACATCTTCAAGTTCATGAGATGCACAGAAAATGGAACAGTCTCATTCTCAAAGGCAAAACCGAAAGAAGGGACCAGGTCGATGTCAAGTCAAGCAGAGCAGAAACTGTTGATTGTGTGATGAAGAAAGCTCTGGCCGTCTGGGAAAATACCTCAAGTGATTCAGATAATTCAGAACGCCCAGGTGGTGCTTCCATGCTCGCAGTAAAAGATGACGAAAAACCTTTCGACTCTATGCTTGCTTTCATGGCAAAGTCAGATGATGAAGATGCTAATGAAGAGGTAACACTTCTTGACCTTAAATGCAATTTAGATACTTTTTCTATCAAAAGGTTAAGGAAACTTGTTGTTGTGCTGATTGATTCAATTGATGAATTAACTGCTGAAAAGAATGCTCTAAATGAGACTCTAGACTCTTTCCAAGATGAAAAACTTGCGTTAATGTCAAAGATAAAAAGGGTAACTACAACAGGTTCTAAAGGAAAGAATGAAGCCGGCAGCTTGCAACTTGAGCTTGAAAATAAGTTGCACACTGCTGAAATGAAGATGCATTTGGCTCAAGAAAGAAATGATGTGTTGGAGAGGGACTTGGTTCGTGTAAAAGAAGAATTGAACAAATCCCTCAAATGGACCACTTCCTCTAAAATGCTTAAAAATTTAACCAGTCAGGGTAACAACAGAGAAGAGGGCTGGGTTATGAGAAGATAGATTCCCCGTACAATCCTCACTGCAAATATGTTTTTGTTGCTGATAATTTGCTTTGCTTGCATTGCGGTAGAAATGGCCATCTTAAAGGGGACTGCCTTGTTTGGAAAAGACATGAAGAAAGTTTTTCCAACTATTCTAAACAGAAAAGTAGGCAGAAGAAGGGATCTACTCGTGCTTCTGGTCCTAAGTTGAAGAAAACCAGTCTGCCTTACTGGACAAAAAATGCTCTTATCACTCCTTTATCTATTTACTGGGAACTCCGTCTCAAATGGGTTCCCTAGGCTAACAAGTGATTTGCTATACAGGTGAGAGGAAGTAGCAACAGTCAGTGTTTTTTTATGGATTACGGATGCTCAAAGCACGTGACTAGGAAAACTGAAAACTCCCTCTCTCTCAAGACACTTCAAGGTGGAGGTGTCTCATATGGTAATGGCAAGAAGGGGTATCTTCTTTGCGTAGGCATAATTGGGAAGTCTGTGAAACACTCCATTGAGGATGTGTACTATGAAAATGGTTAGAGTATAATCTTCCAAGTGTTTCATAGATTTGTGATAAAGGGAATGAAGTCAAGTTCTTAGTTGACAAGTGTGTGGCCACAAACCTGATTTCTAGGGAAGTGATCTTAACAGCAAAGAAATGAAATTTGGCTATGTGAGTGCTTCTCTACTGAACAAACTTGTGTCAAGGGACCTAGTTCGTAGCCTGCCAAAGATAAAATTTGCAGATGGCAAAATTTGTAATACTCATGATAAGGGAAGCAGATCAGCTAATCATTCAACCAAAAGAAGTAAGTGAGCACTATCAGGCCTCTTGAGCTGCCCTATATGGATCTATATGGTTTAGTGAAGATTCAAAAAAAAAGGGAAAGAAGCATATTTTTGTGATCATGAATGACTTCTCAAGGTTCACTTAGACTATGCTGCTATGTGATCAACATGTGTCTGATTAGGTCAATCCTTAACAAAAATCCTTATGAACTACTCAACAATAGAAAGCCTTAATTGAATTGTCTAAAGGCTTTTGATTGTAAATGTTTTGTTCTGAACAATGGGAAGAATGATATTGGGAAGTTTGATCCCAATAATGATGAAAGAGAATTTGTGGGATATTCTTCCTCCAGCGAGGCTTATCGAGTGTATAACAATATTTTTTATGCATTGACGAAGGTGTTCATGTGATATTTGATGAATTTGAAAGAATTGAGAAGTTGAGGATTCTGAGATTGAAGAGCTGCTTCAGATTCAAAGAAACGGACTTGCTAAAGAACATCCTCCTCAGAAATCTAGCAATCCCAAAGAAGCTGATGCAGATGATGAATCTGATGAGGGATCTGGTCTGGTAGACAAAGCAGAACAAAGATGATGCATTTCAAACTAAAAATGCAGATTCCGAAGGTGAGAATGAAGAAGCTGATCAAGCTCGATTTAAAAGAAGCCAAGTATGACACTTAGTTCCCCGATCAGCTGACAGGTTGTCCAAGTTCCTTTTTGACAATGGTCTCAAAAGAGGTAATATTGACAAAACCCTCTTTTTGAAATCACAAGAAAATGAATTACTGATCATTCAAAGTACATATCGATGATATCAGCTTTGGAGCAACCTTTGAGGTGTTGTGTGAAGAGTTTGTCATACTCATGGGTAGTGAGTTCTAAATGAGCATGATATGAGAATTAAATTACTTCATAGAGCTGCAGATCAAGCAAACCTCTAAAGGTACTTTTGTTCGTTAAGAAAAGTACATCAATGAGCTTATCGAAAGGTTCAACATGCTTGAAGTCAAGACAATGTTAAGAAGGGAAATGTCATCATGAAGTTTTGCAAAATGGAAGATCAAGTGACTGATATCTTCACCAAAGCCCTAAGAAAAGACCAGTTTGTCAAGAACATGTATACACTGATGGTGACTTAGCTAAAGGGAAGAAGATAGCACAGTGTGATCAGGGCAATTAATGTATGAACAAAGACAGGGACCTGGTACCAGCTCAGAGAAGTTACTGAAGAAGTTTCATACTATGGATGCCAAGATAATTGATACTCCCATGGATACCAACTCGAAGTTGGATGCTGATGGAACTGGTCGAGAGATTCCAAGCTTGTCTAAAGGAGTCACATTTGAAGGCTGCAAAGAGAATCCCGAGACACTTGAAGAAAACAGGGACCTGATCCTATTCTATCCTCTTGGAGACCCTTTTGACTTGATTGAATATGCTGATGTTGATTATGTAGGGTATCAAGTTGATAGAAAGAGTACCTCAGAAATGACTCATTTTGTGGGCTCATCTCTCATTTCATGGGGAACTAAAAGGCAAGATTATGTTGCTATTTCAACAGCTTATGTAAAGTATTTAGCAGATGCAACTTGGTGTGCTCAACTCCGGTGGATCAAACAACAACATGCAATTCTGTAGGACCAAAGATCAAATTGCTGATATCTTCACAAAAGCTCTGACTAGGGACCTGGTTGTGAAAATTAAATTGAAGTTGGGGATGCTGAAACTTGATTGAATGGATCCTGGCTGAAACAATCAAGCCTCTCATGACTATGCAAAGGGAGCAGGTATCCTTCTTTTTCAGTTATGTATGTTTGAGCAAATTCAATCTTATACCTTTTGTAGGTATACACACATGGCGAAAGTGCTGAAGGAAAAGGGAGGTCAGGACAGATCTAGACAATTACATTCAAACTACAGAGAGGGACCCGGTCCGTTCTCGAAGTTTAGCAATCTTAACATTGCATTTTGAATTATGCATGAGAACCGTTGCAATTGCCACGTGTCTGTCATTCAGGTATCTGATCGTTGTCCCATATTTTGAATACCAAATGACACCTCCTTCATAGATCTGATACAATCTTTCACTTCCTTTTATACTCCGTACTTCTTTTACTCTCCCTAGAAAATTTAAATTCCCTTCCAAAATAAGAAATTTTTCAGAACCCTTTTTCTTCTCTGTCACCAACACTTTAAAATGTCTAAACTCTTTGCTCCTACTGAAGAATTTTCTGATGAAGAAATTCTTAAGTCTGAAAAGGGACCTGGTTCAGCAAGCAAAAATGAGAAGGTGGAAAAGATGATGTCTAGAAAGTATTCTGAATAGAAGGGTGCCTGACCTTGAATTGAAACAAAATCAGGCATGAGAAGTTTGGTTGATGCTGTAGAGATTCAGAGTGGGACCCATTTGTTGAAAGTCACCTACATATGTTGCATGAGTCAGAAGTGAGGGACTCCTATCACAACATGGTTGTTATAGATGATGGGAGTCTAAATACTCATGTAGGCAACTATCTCTGCCATCTGAATGAGGAAATTTTGGGAGACATTCTGAATATGTCTAGGGAAGGGACTAGGTTGGCTGTTGGAGGATCCGTTTCACAATAGTTTGTTTAGGAAATCAATAAACTCCCAAATCTCAGTGATGCAGGTATTCCAAAGAAATATCCTAAAAGGGAATATCCACGGTTCCTGAAGTTTGTTATTAAGGTGTTGTTGCCAAAAAAAAAAATGAAATAAAAAAAATATATAAAAAAAAAGAAAAGAAAGAAAATGAAGAATGAAAAAAAAATGTCTTGGTTCCTCGGCTGCTGATCTGTTCCTTTTAGAGGCCATGAGTAAGGTTGAGTTTATCAATCCTTCTTCCATAATGCTAGATCACATGCACAAGATCATATCTATTAAGGTTGGTACATATGACATGAGATATGGGTACCGTCTAACTTGGAATGTGAGTATATGGAAGGGAAAACCGGAAAACAAGAGCAATATGCCAGAGGTGAAACATGATCAGCTCAAGCATGAGTTGAAAGCTATAACAGTTGCTCTTGATAAAGGCTCAACTTCTGAAAAGCACCATCAGAGGGACCTGGTTGAGAGGAGCTGGCAGCCCTGAAGGTTCACCATGAATCTCTGGAAGCAAAGAATGCTGAAATTCAAGAGAGGCTTTTGCAAAACCATGCTAAGGGAGATGCTCTACTAATCCTATTCTTTCACTCCATTGCTCCTAAGCCCTCCCTTCTCTTCCTAAATTTATGTGTCAGTCCCCATTCCTCCTCTTTTGTTGAAACTCAGTGGGTATTGTTCTGGTTCTCATTCGTAATAATATTTGCAATGTTTCGATTGCTGGTCTTTTGCTTATGAATGAAAAAAAAGGCCTTGTTTCTACTGATGTGTCTCATTACTTTATACATTTTTCTTCTCATGCTCAGTGTTGCCCAAGTGGTCATGAATTTGCGTGAACTGCATTTCTGTCAACTTGGTTTACTGCTTTAACTCTTTTTTATGATGTCAAAAGGGGGAAAATTGTTGAGGTATGAGATCAATATTATGTTATTGATAAGCCACTTGAAGAGGACCTGGTCATGCTGATAGGGGGAACTTGCGAAAGGGGGAAGAAGTTGAATAAGTTTGTCATCATCAAAAAAGAGAAAATGCTATTTTGCTGATGTGAGTTTTGATGTTTAACAAACTTTGAAAATGATTAAACAAGGGGACCAGATCCAGGAAAGACTCAGTCTTCTGGTATTGGGACTGATGATAAGGGAAATGAACGAAACCAAGGGAGAAAGTAGAAGCGGCTGGATATTAGTTTGTCATCATCAAAAAGGGGGAAATTGTTATTTTAAGTTGATTTGAAGTTCTGATGATTTAACATACTTCCAGATCTAACAAGGGACCTGGTTGAGGAAAGACTGCGTTCATGAAAAGGTGGAAGACAGCTGTCTAAAAGCTGTCAAAAGTGATGTGGTTGGTGCACGCCTTTTCAGAACAGCAGCTCCCAACCAATGACGTTGCTCCTAGGGTTTGTGTCCATTTTATATTAGCTTATTCTCCAAAAACATAACTAAGATTTGGCAAAACAAAGTTTGAATTTCAGAAAATTCACGAGCTTAAAAAGTAAAGGTTATCTTCAAGGAAGAACACTGCTCATATTCAACAAGGGACCTGATAGAGTGCTGAATCGTTTTTGTTGTATTTTGAGCTTTGTGTCTTATGCTCTTACATTGTAAATCTACTCCTAAGTTATAAGGGATAGTAGATCATTTGCTTGTCTAAGTCTTAGTTTGAGTCGGATTAGCTAGAGTTAGTTAGTCGAATCATCTATGTTTTAGTCAAGCCTCTTTACATCATTGTTTTGATGTTCTCTTGGGTAGAGTTGCCTAAGAGTGTCAACTAGAGTTAGTTGACATGTGGGTGCATCAGAGTTGCGGCTTCTCTCCTCTCTTATCTTCGAAGATCCAAGTTGGTGGATAAAGTTAGCGGTCTTGGGGTCTTGAAGTCTAAATCAGCTAGAGTTAGTTGGTTTAGTGAGCAATAGAGTTATTGCTTAGTTTCCTTTGTAGTAGAGTTGCTACAGTAAGGGGGAATGGATTCAAGAGTCTGTAATCTGAAGCATTGCCCCATTTTGAGTGAAATGGAGTTTAGGTTTAAATCCTATGAGTACAGGTCGTGGTTTTCACCGCCCTTGAGCAAGGAGGTTTCCACGTAAAATCCTTGTGCCTGATCTACCTTGATTTATTTATTTTCCTCACTTTTATTCTGTTTAGGGACTAGGTCCAGTGATCACTGGTGGACGCATCCATTCCAACACTAGCGCTAGCCATTGCTACAGTTCCCCTCTTTGAATGCTTCAAGTCAGAATGAATCTCATCACCGAAAAAATGAGCCTGATCACCGTATAAAAATTTGTATATCGAATCCCCTCCGAATCCTATTCTTGTTGGATCTCCTGTCTGCATTGTGAAATCCTTCTGAACTGTGTGAAAGAGACAATTGTGGTAATACTTTATCTTGCATAATTTCAGAAAGTTATTGCAAGTCAAAGGACAGCGATGGGTGAACAAATCCACTACTATGTTGTCCAAACTTGTCACAATCATCACCGACATAATGGAATGACAATGGATATTCCGGTGAGAAGGAAGGTTGAATGAGCAGGGAGGAAATAGGGTTTTGTGAGGGACGAGTAGAGAAGGCTTGAATAGCGGCTTGCTTTATTTATAAGAAACAAAATAAGTAACGCGGTTAATAGTTAATCTATTCCTACTAGGATTAGGAATAAGGCATGACAAAACTGTTTACCCACAGGTTTTTATTATTGCAAAATTTCAGAAATAGCTAATATTTATAGGCAATAATGAGGCTTCATAGCTAAATCTGTCCAAATCCTTTAAAATCTCATCTTTTTGCTCTGAGTCCATTGCTAATGTCTCAAATGTCATGGGATGATCAAGACTCACCGGTGTCCACACTTCACTAAGATCATGCATATTCTCATAATCCATAGTGTGGATTTTTAGTGTCCTAGTTTCAAGATATTGCAATTTTGCCTCGTTGTTAATGTAAGGCAAGTAACATACAAGGACAAAGTCCTTGCTTTTTTGATGAAATTGTGAGTTCATAGGATCTTACCTCGGACCTCAGAGTGGAGTTGATATCGTGGGGATTGTAAAAAGACTCTCTTGACGTTTGAATTTGTTTACGTAGCCAAATCCACTTGAATTTATGACCTTTGTAATAGTCAGTCACCTCCTCATTTCGTTACATACTCATGTTGAAACTCTTTTCCTTCTCGGATTTACTTATTTTGAAACAATGTGTATCAGGAGAGAGCTTCGAGCTTAAGTAAATTTGAGCTGATTCGTATACTTCATTGCTCACCATTCCATCAAATTCGTCAATCACCATAGTCAGTTGATTCGAGAATTTAATAAATACGTGTCTAAGGCCGAAAAAGAGGTAATTTTAAACTTCTAGTGGGAGATTATGTACCAACATGGACAATGCAGCAGCTGAGCCAATTGCTGATATTACGATTTTGGCAATTGCTAAATTTGATTCACCAGAAGAAGAAATCCTTGATTAGGAAATTAATCAAGATTATAGATAATTAATTGTTGATAGTTCCCTGTTTCCCCTGTTTCTAATTTTTATAATCTCTTGGAACAGAGGATTAAGATGGGAACAGAATCTTGAAATGTAGTTAATTAATGATTAAAACTATGATTTTCCTTTTTGACAAGTAATTAGGAACATGTTAATTAATGAAATTTTGAAGGAAAGAAGATTGTAAAGCTACAAAAATATTGATGAAATATTAGAAAACTACAAAAGTTGATTCTTGATGATCAAAATGTGACAAATAACGCCCCTCACGAAGGGCAGCTGATTAGGGCGGGTCAAGCAGGATTGACAGATTTTTAGACTGACAAGCTTCTGTAGAAGAGGTGCACATGGCATATTAGACAAATCTGACATCAGAATGGGAGAGGAAAGTGAATTTATATGAGATAGCTTAAAATGCACATGGTATGTGTGCTTTTGGGCTCAATGTGACTTAGCTCGAAAGACAAATTCGTATTGGCCTAGACCCAAAGTGGACAGTACGTAATCAAAGGTTGAAAAGAGAAGGGGAGAGGGGATTGAAAGAACAATATTGCTTTTTTCACGTAGGATGAAAAAGGAAAGCTTCTGGAGAATTAGACTCAGGATCCATTTCATTACAAGATATTACAAGATAACACATACATCGATCTTGCTGTAATATCATGTAAGAAATGGACACTGATTCTAATTCAACCGTAGAAGTCAACTGATCAAGGAATGATTATCCAACACTTTATAAAGAGACCAATCATTCTTCTTTCATTTGATGTAGGACTCTTTAACGAACAATTCAAAAGTATATACAACACATGTTTAATTACTTACATTGATAATGCAAATGAATGTTTAAGCGATAATTGGAATTTAGCTTGCTATAAAAGATTGCTTGCCTTCTTTTCACGAAATCAATTCAACTAGTTATGATAGTTCAACTTCTTATTTATCTTTTAAGCGATATAATAGCGCAAAAATTTTGATTCACTAAAAGTAGACATGTTGATTTTTTTAAAGAATTTAGGATTATGGGGTTATTAGCTTCCCTGTATTTCTCTTGGAACAGAGGATTAAGACGAGAACAGAATATTGAAATGCAATTAATTAATGATTAAACTTATGCTTTTCCTTTTTGACAAGTAATTATATTAGGAACGTGCTAATTAATGAAATTTTGAAGGAAGGAATATTGTAAAGCCACAAAAAGATTGATGAAAAATTATAGAACTACAAAAAGTTAATTCCTCATGATCATAGAATATTGAGCACTTTCCATGTGATGCCCCTCACGAAGGGAAGGCTGATGAGGGCAGGTCAAGCAGGATTGACAGACTTCTAGGCAGGCTGATGAGGGCAGGTCAAGCAGGATTGACAAACTTCTAGGCAGGCTGATGAGCTTCTGAAGATGAGGTGCACATTATGTATTAGACGAATCTCACATCGGAATGGGAGAGGAAAGTGAATTTATAAGACATAGCTCAAATATTCACATGGTACGCGTGCTTTTGAGCTTAATGTGACTTAGCCCGAAAAACAAATCCGTATTGTCCTAAACCCAAATCGGACAATACGTACCATGGACTTGGGTTGTGACATTCCAAGATCATTTGTGTTTGTTCCTCATTTGATCAAAGACAATAGTATTTGAGTAAATTATGTACAAGAATTCAAATTTTAGCAAATACCTTTATATCAGA
This sequence comes from Solanum appendiculatum, assembly GCA_018342035.1. NCBI lineage: Eukaryota > Viridiplantae > Streptophyta > Magnoliopsida > Solanales > Solanaceae > Solanum > Solanum appendiculatum. The sequence goes on from JAGDQO010000320.1 coordinate 689,797, forward strand.
TATCCTCTCTTTTCTCCATGATTTATGTGTCCAACCTCATGAAGAAAAAACATTAGTACAAGAAGGGAAGTCTTAGTTGTCAATCATCACATATGCTGGCATACAATGTAGGAGTAGAAGAAAAGAAAAAAAAAAGGCAAAAATTGCATTTAAGAAAATTCCTATTTCAGGATTGATAAGTGAGGCCTGCTCAAGTAGTTGAACACCTCTACGACTACCAATAAGGGTTCGAGTCACATTGGAGGACAAATGCAAACACTATTGATCCTCCTGGTGAACGAAAAATGAAATCCTATTTCAAGATCCATATTCATAAAGGTATCTTTCTGCAATGGCAGCATGAGTAGCTGCACCAATAGGCAATACATCTTCATCGATCATGAAATGTGGTGAATGTCCTGTATGAATTGATCCTAAGGTCTCATTCCTTATGCCTATATAGAAAAATGTTGCAGGGATTACTTCAGAGTAGAATGAAAAATCCTCTGCTCCCATCATTGGCGGAACGTCTTTAAAATTGGTCGTTCCAACCAAATCACTTGCGACCTTCTTCACGTGCTAGCTCGTACATTGTGTCATCATTCACAGTCGGAGGGTAGATCCTGTCCTTGTCTTCGAAAAAATCTACTGTTGCACTGCATCTAAAAACACTAGCTTGTTCACACCTCTTGTTAAAATGTATGTGAAGATCAGTATAATTTAATCCCTTAGTTTACTTATTAATCCGTTTAAAAAAATGAAACTTTTCATTATTTCAAACTTTATACTCTTAGCCTAAAAATATATACTCGTTAAGTTAACCAGTATCTCATAGAAAAAGAGTACGTCATGTAGAATTTGAAGAAGATATTTGACGTTTAGTTATATTGATTTAGTTTTTTTTTCCAGTTAGAGTAGTGTGACTATGTTACTATTGACATATTTCACTGCCACTTATGTTGCTCGGACTCTTCAAAAATGACAAGGAATGCGTGTTGGATTCGTCAAAAGTAGTGTATTTTTGGAGAATCCGATACGGGTGTATGAAAGTGAAGCTTCCATGCAACTAAGACTGTCACTAGACATATCAATAGTTTTTTTTTTTATCCTAAATAGAAAAAAAATCAAATTTGACTAAATACTACACATAACGAAGCGGGGAATAAATGTAGGGAAGAAAAAAAATAATCTAAGAGGGGTTATTTATCTTCCTAGTCTTCAACATAAAAAAAGAGGTGTAGAAAAATCCTTTTTTCTTGTGTCGAAACGAAAAAGTAATGATTTTGATCCTGTTTCTTCAATTTTAACTTTTAAAGAACTATTGGACATTTCAATAATTGAGGGACTTTATTGCACGATTTCCAATATAGCCAAGTGACCATATACTAAAAGATTATAATATTTCATTAAGCACGTTCTTGTTATATTATATTGTCTTGTTCTACTGTTTTGGATATATATTTTTTTCCATTTAATGATAAGATCTTTTAGAAAATTGTTGAAAGGACTTGTCCTCCTTATATATGGTGCAACATGAATATCTAAGAGTGGTGATTTTGTCTTTGCTTATTTTAAAAACTTTTGTCCCAATCACATTGGGATCATACCATGTGATATGTAATTCTTCAATCAATTCTTTCTTTTTTGGGGGGATATGAATAACATTGGGTCCCTATGATATTTGGCCAAAATGGGCCTATCTATCTCTGCAAGTTTAGGATAAGTGTTGCATAAAGCTGAACATGATATGGTAGATATTGAAAATTAAAATTTTTGATATTGCAATTTTGATATAATAATACTTCTCGTATTTGAATTTATATGGGGTAGTTTGACTTAACACACAATTTAAGAAAGAAAGAGCTTTGAAATTTGTGTTCTAACATAATTCATAGATAATACTGTAATAGAATATTGAGACTAACTGAAATTGATATTTTTTATGTCCCGAGAAACCTATCCCGATCAACAGGCCAAAAAACAAGCAACTAATTCTCCTTAAACTTATTTTAATTTTATTGCTTAATGCTTAATCCTTTCCAATTTCTGAGATTAACACAAAGCAAAGGAGCTTAATCATCTTTTCGTTTTCCTCCAAGGTCAGAAATTTATCAATCCTTTTACCTCTTATCTTCTTTACACAATGTTTTTTTAGATTGACAAGGTGAAAAATACGTATTCCAATATTTGAGTTTTATACAAGAATCATCAAGTGTGTCAGTTTCGTACCTGAACTATCACAAATTATTTATCAAAACACAATTCAACTATCACTTGTTCACGTGAAATATTACCGTCACTAAAGAATAGGGGACAATTGATAATTAAATTGTATTATGATAAATAGTTTGTGATAGTTCACGTAAGAAAATTGCACACCTAATGTTCGTATGAAACTAGAATACCTTAAGTGTATTTTTTTGACCATTAACTCTCTTTTTTTATATAGGAAAAGAAAAATAATTGTGTCGAATGCTAGGTTTATTATGGTTATTTCACAGTGTAATTTGGTGTTATCATTCATCTGGATGTTTATACTTTATACTATCAGTTGAATTTTGTCGAATTGATTTAGCTTATACTGTCAGAACAATCTCTGTGCTTGAGCTATAATACTTGTATTGGAGAAAGAATTACTTAGAAGGTGTTGGGACTAAGTTGTAATTAATAGAAGTTAGCAGTGTTAGTTAATAAATAGTAGAAGTTGTTATGAAGTCAGTTAGAGAAGTTAGTTAGAATTATTGTACATAAAAGCATCTGTAATTGTCACTGTTGAGCAATCAAGGTGAATGAAAACTTCACTGTAAACTTCATCCTCTCTTCTTTCTTACCTTGAATTGATTGTCTACATCTCTAAAATGGAGAAATCTAACATGGTATCAGAGCATCTCGATCTCTAAATCTAGTGGTCGAATTAGCCATGGCAACTGTTGATAATGAGTTGCCAGAGAAGCTTGGCCATAATCATCCTCTATTTCTCAGTTCGATTGATAATTTCGGTGCTGTGCTCAACTCAATCCAGCTGATGGGAGCTGAAAACTTCTCTGTCTACAGTCGTGCAATGCGAATCGCGATTCTAGGTCGGAATAAGCTCGGTTTCTTAGACGGCACCTGCCTGAAGGAAGAATTTGGCTCTAATCTAACTTCTCTTTGGGAAAGATGCAATGCCATCGTCCTCTCGTGGATCATGAATTGTGTGTCCAAGGAGCTCCTTGGAGGGATTGTTTACTCAACGAATGCAGCTGCTGTATGGAGTGATCTCAAGGAATGATATGACAAAGTAGATTGTTCTAGAATATTCCAGCTTCACAAAGAAATTGCCTCAATTACTCAAGGTACAAACTCAATTTCTGTGTATTTCTCTGGATTGAGAGATCTCTGGGTTGAGTTTGATAGTATTACCCATGTGCCTGGTTGTGACTGTGCGAAGTCCAGAGATTTTGTTCTGTTTATGCATAATCAGAAGTTATTGCAATTCCTTATGATGCTTAATGAGACCTATGAACAGGCTAGGGGTCAGATCCTCATGATGATCCCTTTGCCATCTTTAAACAAGGCTTATTCTATGTTGATTGAACATAAGAGTCAAAGATCCATCTCTCAATCTCACAAATTTGGTAGTCCACCTGAGATGACTGCTCTTGCTTCCATTAGATCTGGTCCTAATCCTCCGAACAGGCAGACAAAGACTTTCTCTCCTTATAACTATGATCCCAATGCCTTTTGTGATCAGTGTAAGCGTAAGGGTCACACTAAGGCAATTTGTTTTTGCTTGGTTGGCTATCCTTCTGATTTTGAGAGGAGGAGGAGGGAGAATCCACTCAACAACCACTCTGATAAGGGGAATTATCATACTCAGAGAGGTGGTCATTTTCACACTGCTCATAATGTGGTCAATAATCCTGTGAAGTACCCAGAACATGCACCTAACTTCTGGGGAAATATGGACTATAGCAAAGGTATGGAGGTTATAGATGAGCAATATAATCATATCTTGCATATGCTTGGGAAATCTAATCTGTAGGTCACATCCGATATGGCCACTAGCTCACATGGTCCATCCACTAGCAGTGCTAACTCAATTCAGGGTTCCTCTTCAATCAACTCTGCAGGTACTAACTTCACACTCACAGTAGGTACTCATGATTGGATAGTGGATTCCGGAGCAGCCAATCATATGACCCCTAATTCAGATATGCTAGTTCAGCAGAAGCCCCTTCCTTCTAGCAATCCTAATCAAGTACATCTACCTAACAGTGACACCACTACTGTCACTCATACAGGGTCTTGCAGCATCACTGATAATGAAAATATTAATAATGTGCTAGTCATACCTGCATTCAAAAATAACCTTCTATTTGTCTCCAAACATACTAGAGATCTCCCTGTTCTGTCTCTTTCTTTCCTGATTTTTTTGTTTTTCAGGACCTTTACAATGGGCAGGTGAAGGTGATTGGTAGAGAATCTGATGGTCTCTACTTCCTCCCTTCTTCCACCACAAGAAAAGACATTTCTACTCACATACAGTCCTACAGTGCTCAGGATGACACTCACTCAGCAGACTCTCACGTCTTTTTTTGGCATCAAAGACTGGGGCACACCTCATCCAGTGTCCTAGCACATGTTATCCCTTTTTCTTCCAAGCGTAGCTCAGTCCAAGTTCAGAGTTGTACTATCTGTCCTCTAGCCAAGAAACATAGATTACCTTTTCCTCATAATACTTCAATGTCTTCTTTACCATTTCAGTTGTTACATATTGATGTTTGGGGTCCTTTTAAGTTTCCTACACATGATGGGAACAGGTTCTGTGTTACCATTATTGATGATTGTACAAGAATGTTGTGGTTGTTCTTAATAAAACTGAAAAGTGATGTTTATGTAATTTTGCAATTTTTTTTCACTTTTGTTCATACTCAGTTTGGGGTGTTAGTAAAATCTATTCGAACTGACAATGGTACTGAATTTGTCAATGCTGAATGTCAGCATTTATGCACATCCTTAGGCATAGTGCATCAAAGAACTTGCATACATACCCCCCCAGCAAAATGGTGGTTCTGAGAGGAAACACAAACATATTCTAGAAGTTGCCAGGGCCATCAAATTTCAAGGACTCATTCCTTTAAGGTTTTGGGGTCACTGCATTTTAAGTGATGCATATATTATTAACAGGTTGCCTACTCCAGTCCTCAATGGGAAATCACCTTATAAGGCTTTTCACAAGTGCAAACCATCACTACTACATTTGCGGGTCATTGGGTGCTTATGTTTTGCCAAAAATATGCATATCAGTGATAAATTTCAGCCTAGAAGTATTGTTGCTATTCATATGGAGTATAGTGACCAAACTAATGGTTACATTCTTTATGGCATGAAGGATAAAACTTTCTTCATCAGTGGAGATGTTGTCTTCAAGGAAGCTATATTTCCTTTCTCTCTTCCTCCATCTACTGCCTGGAGGCTCTTTCCTACAACTACCAATCCTCCTGAAGCTGATCAGTTTTGCTGTTTCTGATATTCTTGTTCCTGATCCCACTGATGCTACTACAGTCACAATCCCTCCTCCTACTACTGCCCTACCTGCTATGCCCATATATAGAAGATCCCAAAGAACTAGTACTACACCACTGTGGATGAAAGATTATGTTGCCACTGTCCAGAGTACTCCTTCACACTCCAAGCCCTTGTACTCTATTGATCAATATCTTGACTATGATCAGTTGACTGCTTCTTACCAGGATTATATATCTTCTTTTGGGGCTGATACAGAACAATCCTTCTTTGAAAAGGCTTGTAGGGATCCTAGATAGGTTGAGTCAATGCAGGGGAAATCACAGCCTTGGAGTCCAACAACACCTGGCAGGTTGTGGCCCTGCCTTCTGGCAAAACAACTATTGGCTGCAAGTGGATTTTCAAGATCAAATACCAAGCCAATGGTCAGGTTGAAAGATTTAAGGCCCGACTAGTTGCTAAGGGGTTTAGTAAAAGGGAAGGACTGGATATCAAGAGACATTATCTCCTGTTGTCAAGATGGTGACTGTTAGAAGTGTGTTAGCAATAGCTGCAGCAGGCCATTGGCATGTACATCATATGGATGTGTATAATGATATAAATCACCATACAGGAAGGCCATTGGCATGTACATCATATGGATGTGTACAATGCCTTCCTGTATGGTGATTTATATGAGGAATTCTATATGGCTCTTCCACAAGGTTTTCAGCTTCCACAGGGATTTAATGGGCAGGGGGAGAAACCAGTGTGTAGGCTCATCAAATCCCTCTATGGTCTGAAATAAGAACCTAGACAATGGAATGTTAAACTCACTTAAGAACTCATCATATTAGGATTTGCACAAAGTCATCTTGATTATTCTCTATTCACTAAAAGAGTTGGTAATTCTTTGGTGATAATCTTAGTGTATGTTGATGATATGATAATCACAGGCAATGACATCAAACTCATTCAGGAGACTAAACAGACTTTACAAGATACTTTCAAAATGAAAGATCTTGGAGATCTCAAGTATTTCCTAGGAATTGAATTTGCCAGATCTCAAAAGGGCATAGTTATGCATCAGAGGAAGTATACTCTTGAGATCATTTATGAGGCTGGTCTTAGTGCTGCAAAACCAGCTAATACACCACTTGATCCCTATGTACATCTAACCACTAAGGACATTGATGAGGTGAATGATAGAGGCCTACTGACAAGTTACTGGAAGATCCCAGTATATACAGAAGACTGATAGGCAAACTCTTATATTTGACTGTCACCAGACTAGACATCTCCTATGCAACTCAGACCTTAAGTCAGTTTCTACAACAACCAAAACAGTCCCATCTTAATGCAACACTTAAAGTTGTAAGGTACATAAAGGGACAAGCAGGATTAGGGATCCTATTATCCAACAATGGCGACAAACAACTAAATGTCTATTATGACTCAGACTGGGCTACATGTCCACATACCAGAAGATCAGTGACTGGATTCCTAGTCAAATTAGGAGACTCTCTTATTTTATGGAAGTCAAAGAAGTAGGGAACTGTCTCTAGAAGCTCAGCTGAAGCTGAGCACAGGAGCATGGCAACTTCAGTAGCTGAGATAGTATGGATAGTTTGATTGTTCAAAGAGCTGAGAGCAGAAATGGAAACACCAGTCATCATCCACAGTGATAGCAAATCAACATTGCAGATAACTGCAAATCCAGTGTACCATGAAAGAACAAAACATATTGAGTTGGACTGTCACTTCATAAGGGAAAAGATACATCAAGGACTGATTGAAACAAGACACTTGAATACCAAAGAACAAATAGTTGACTTACTTACCAAGGACCTAGGCAGAACTCAACATGAGTATCTACTATCCAAGTTTGGTGTATTGAACTTGTTTATACCCTCAAACTTGAGGGGGAGTATTGGAGAAAGAATTACTTAGAAGGTGTTGGGACTAAGTTGTAATTAATAGAAGTTAGCAGTGTTAGTTAATAAATAGTAGAAGTTGTCATGAAATCGGTTAGAGAAGTTAGTTAGAATTACTGTACATAAAAGCATCTGTAATTATCACTGTTGAGCAATCAAGTTGAATGAAAATTTCAATGTAAACTTCATCCTTTCTTCTTTCTTACCTTGAATTGATTGTCTACATCTCTAAAATGGAGAAATCTAACAACTTGTTAATTGTAACAACTTTTAGAACCTGTATTTGCTTTGTTGAACTACTGTGAGCGATCATAGTTTAGGTTGAACCTCTTGTCCTCTTTCGTGATTCGCTGTAAGAAGATCCATTACATGTTTTCCATACTCGTCTTGCAGCCATGTCGCAACAGGAGGTCAAAATTAAATCTTTCTTTAAATGCATATTGTGCGATATTTCAATGTTAAGATGCTTTTTGATTATCTATAGATTGGTACCATATTTAATTTTGGAATATAGTTAATTTGCGACTTCCATATTCCAGAGTGGCCTCTGTGGTGGACTAGATGAGGGAGGCGAGGCTGAGATGGTTTGGACATGTGAAGAAGAGATGAGAAGATGTCCGGGTGAGAGGTTGGGAAGGGTAGGCTTAAGAAGGGGTAGAGGTAGGTCGAAGAAGTACCAAGAAATGTGATTAGACTTGACATGGTGCAGCTACAACTTACCTGGACATGACCATAGATAAGAGGATATGAAAGTCATGAACTAGGGTAGAAAGTAGTTGAGTGTTGGCTCACTCTCTTGCTGGGTAGCTTGGTGGGTAGATGGTATTAGCATTATTCTCATAGTTTCTTGTGCTTCGTTTGTCACATTATTTTGCTTTGTATGGTATGTTACGCTTTCTTTATTATTTGCTATGTCTTGTTTTACCTCTGTTTTTTTCAAACTGTGTTATTATGTGTTACTTGAACCGAGGGTCTTCCAGAAATAGCCTCTCTATCTCTGCGAGGTAGGGGTGAGGTCTGCTTACACTTTACCCTCCCCAAACACCACCTGTGGGTATTCAGTGGATATGTTGTTGCTATTGTTATAGTTAACATTCATGATTTTGTGTTTTAGATCATTTAGTTGGGGTGTAACATGTTCGATCAACAAGGAAATGATTCTGATTACATGGCAGATGAAATTGATATTGAAGAACTAGATGATTTTATTGATGAGTTCCAAGGCATAGACTTCGGTGGCTTTGATTCAGATGCAGATGAGTTGCAAGGCATAGACTTGGGTGTCTTTGATTCAAATGTAGATGAGTTGCAAGGCACATATTTGGGTGGCTTTGATTTGGATGTAAATTAGTTGCAGGGCAGAGACTTGGGTGGCTTTGATTCGGATGTGGATGAGTATGATGACATGGTTTGTTAATTCATTATAAAAATTTAATGGTTTCATTTGAACACGCCTTAGATGTATCTCTGCTTTAGTATGAATCGGCTTCAAATGTTTAAACTTTATTGAGTTGTTTCATCTTCTGCTGGAACAGATCAATAATAGAACGTAAGATACTTCGGCTGCTGAGGCAAGGAGTGGAAAAGACATTCAAGGGATCCCCTGGGAAAGGCTTAGCATAACCAGGGAGAAATATATATAGGCAAACAAGACTAGAATAGTATAAGAACTATGAAAATATTCCTCAATCTGGCGAGACATCGAAGAAGGTAATGTAGGCTTGTATTTTAATTACTTTTCTAATCGGTTTAGATGAAAAAATGTTGTGTCCAATGTTGATCTGGTGTCGTTTTGCCCTTTTGCATGTCGACAGGAGTACAAAACCACAAAGAAAGAGGGTTTATACTATGATTTCAGACGTAATTCAAGATCTGTTAAATCAACGATCTTTCACTTCCAGATAAATCGTAGAGCTTTGTTAGCCTTATATTTTTTATAGTGTGTTCAAGAAACTAGGAGTTTACTTTAGAGAATAAGTTGAACAACGTTTTGAAGATAACATTTTTAATAATGGAATAAAGCTAAATGTCTAATTGAGCATGTGAACAGCAGTGGAGCTGAAAATGGATTTGGTCCGAGCATAATTGCTCGGACTATAATGGAGCCAAACTTATCTGCAAGGTTTGTCAATGTCCTTGGCAATGATTTTAGGACTTCCTTTTTGTGTTTTCTTGCTTGAATGTTAGCTTTTGCCATCAAATTTGCTAAACATGAAGAAGCTTATGTATTTTTAAAATTATGTGCAGTATTTAGATAAGCCTGGAGTTTGCTTTTGTTCTTGGACATCATATGATGATGATACTATTACCACTGCTATTGAGATTAACAACACTGCCATATATTGCATCATCTTACTTATTGCCTGAACCTGCACTATTTCTCTCTTCTCGCTCTCGGATGGAAAAGGAAAGATCATATCTTGATGCGTGTACCGTACTGCTATCCAAACGAAGATAAGGGCATACTTTCTTTTCGTAGTGAGGATGAAGCTAAATGAGACATCTATTTCTCTGCATTGGTGCACTTCATTTTATAGCTTCAAATAATGATTCTGGGGTTAGAGATTTCGATTTGGATAAATTTCAACTGTCTAACCATTTTCGTTTTCCCTGGCCCGGGAATGTAAGTCTGTATTCGACTAGTCTATGTCTATTTTTTGGGATGGATATTTACCTAGAATATATTATATTACTGAGCTATATGTTGGTAGATTTTGTATGTGACTTGTGCATACACGCTGTGATGAGGCACCCGTTCTAAAATTATTTGATTTTAGTTGTTTCTATGGAAAAATATTTTGTTCGCAGTGAAGATATTACATATGTGTTAGCATGCTTGGATTCTTTTATTTCAGGGGACTTTGTTTATAGTATCTTTTTGATGCAAGTCCTATCTTGATACAACTATCTTTAAGTGTTTGATATGAATGTGCAAGTTGAGTATGTAACTAACTAAGCGAGTTATGGTTTTTTGGTTGAAGCAAATGGACTAGGTAGATGTTGCAGGAAATTTCATTCTCTAATTTCACCTGATTACACATTGTTATATGCGGAATGACATGGGTAAAAAGTGTGAATGACATAATAAACATAATTGAATCTATTTGACCAGCCTTAACGTGCCTTTCTTATTTGCCGGTGTTTTCTCCCTTTGTGCTTTCTCGTCTCTTTTCTTGTTCTTAGAAATTTTGAGTACTTTGAGTTACCATCTCCGCCATGCTGCTTGTTGTCTTCTTTTTGCTGTTTGATTACATCAACAGAACCATTATTGAAATGACCACTGCCTCTTTGGTTTCTAGGTCGATATTGGGACCATAACTTTGCTACGCTCTGACTGAAATCAACTCGTATCCTTCGATCATCAATGAGAGTATTATCTATCTTAAAATAGGCTTGCTCACAGGACTCCTTGTCCTCGAACTCGATGAAAGCATAACAGTGACTATCCCAGTCTTGTGATCTCTGATTATTTCAGCAGATGTCACGGTTATAAGGCGTGAAAAGATTATATACAGAGCTTCCTCTTTAGTTGACAAATTTAATTTACAAACAAAGAGCACATTGTCAGGGGGTTTCATCTCAGCATCAGGAATGTCTCCTACACTTTCAAGTATTATTGCTCGAGAGTGTGCTTCCTTCTCTTCACGAACACCTAATTCCTCATCCTTTGGCATCCAATCATCATCTAGTCTCACATCATCATCAATCTCATCTTTCGGCTTTCTTTCAGGTGAAACATCTGGAATCAAGTCAGCTAACTGGGAAGGGTCATTGAAAGGATCATACAATATGTAAGTGTGTTTGATTCGGATATTTTGATAAGGCTTGCCTTTTTCATCCACATAAGCTTCATTTATCCTATTCAATGTGTCAAACCCTTTTGTAATCTCTCAAAAAATAGTATGCTTCTCATCAAGGGAGTCGAGATCATCACATAACGTGATATAGAACTCAAAAGAATTTAGATTCTTCTCACCAGTACCAGCGCTAGCCATTGCAACAGTTCCCCTCTTAGAATGCTTCAAGTCTGAATGAATCTCATCACTGAAAAAATGAACCTGATCACCGTATAAAAATTTGTATATCTGTTGCAACATGAAGGTTTTGATGATCGAAATAAACGTTGGGACCAGGTCCCAGAAGTGAATACCTTGCTGCAGAGAAATTGGCTAACAGTTGTACGCTGTCACCTCTGGCAGGTTGGTGAGAAATACCAATGTACTGCTCCAATCGAAATGCACTAGGTTGTTTTGTCCGGAGGATATTCCATTCCTACTTTGGCATAAAACAACCTAGTCATATTATTTTCATGACTCATTCATAAAGAGAGAGAATCAGAGCTTAGAGAGAAAAGCATAACTCAAGAACGTCAAGGACCTGATAGAGTTACTACTTTGCATTTCTGAGTCTTGTAACTTTTGAATGTAAATCATTGTATTTGATTTATTTCTAACACTATGAAGAGATATATCTTGTACTTCTCATTGTTGTTAAAAGGGGGTTTGTTGACGTTAGTTAGAGTTAACTAAGTCAGTGTTTTGAAGTCTAAGTCAGCTAGAGTTAGTTGATTTAGTGGGCAATAGAGTTATTGCTTGGCTCATTACTGTAATAGAGTTATTACATATGGTAGGATTAGGAGGTTAATCCTTGTATGTGTGTTGTAATCTGTATGTCACTTATTGCTTGAAAAATAGTGAATGCAGTTCTAAATCCTGTCCGACAGATTGTGGTTTTACTCCCTTGAGCAAGGAGGTTTCCAAGTAAAAACTCCTTGTCCTTTTATTTTATTGTATCTATTGTTTTTCTGTCTCTTAAACTTGGTCTTGACCTGGTCCTATTGTACACTGTGAATGCTTACGTTTCATCAATTGGTATCAGAGCAAGGACTCTCTATCTGGTTAAAACAAAGAGAATGTTCTATGTAGATGGCTGCTCCACCAAGTTTGGAAGAAGGACAATCCACCACTCGTCCACTGCGTTTTAATGGTCTATATTATGGCTGGTGGAAGACAAGAATGCATGACTACATTATGGCAAAAGACAGCGAGCTATGGGATATCATTCTTGATGGTCCTCACGTTCCCACAAAAGATGTGAAGGAAGGCGACCTAGCTCGTGTAGTTCCAATGACTCGAAGAGAGTACAATGAGGCTGACAGAAAGAAGGTTGAAAAGAACTACAAAGCCAAGAAACTTCTGGTCTGCGGAATTGGTGCTGATGAGTACAATAGAATTTCGGCCAAGGAGATTTGGGACTATCTGCAAACAGCTCATGAAGGTAAAGTCCAAGTAAAGGAATCAAAAGTTGACATACTTACTACTCAGTATGAAAACTTTTGCATGAAATAAGGAGAAACAGTCCATGAAATGCACACAACGTTCACTTTCATCACAAATGAGCTCAGATGTCTTGGTGAACCTATTCATCCAAGCAAGCAAGTACGGAAAATTCTCAGGCAACTTCCAAAATCGTGGGAAAGTAAAGTAAATACGATCACTGAAGTTGGGGACTTAAAAAACCTCACCATAGATGAGCTCATTGGAAATCTGCAAACCTATGAGCTCAATAAACAACAAGATCAGTCCAAAAAAGAAGGAAAGAAGGACAAATCCTTGGCTCTAAAAGCTTCTTCAAGTGATTTGTCAGAAGATGATGAAGAAAATGGCTTATCTTACAAAAAGGTTTCAAAAAATAATCAAAAGGCGCGGAGGCTTTCAAAGGAGAGAAAGCTCTAGCCGAACAACAAATGCAAATGACCTATGCCATAAGTGTGGAAAGCCTGGGCACTTCATGAGGGACTGTCCAAATCACAAGTATGAGTACAAAGATTTCACAAAAACTGGAGTTAAAAAAGAAAAGCGTAGGGACCAGGTCCCTGACAAGATCAAATGGTAAAGAAAGCTCTTGTTGTATAGGGTAACTCATCCAGCGACTCTGAAGTAGTAGAACAATCTGAAGACGTCTCCATGATGGTGGTGAAAGATGAGGAGGATATCTTTGAATCCCTCTTCTCACTGATGGCAAAATCTAATGATGAGGACATCAAGGACGAGGTAACACTTCTTGACCTTAAGAGCAATATAGATACTTATTATGTTAAGAGGTTAAGAAAGCTTGTAGCAGTGCTGATTGATTCCATAGATGGATTAACTGATGAAAAGAATGCCCTGAATGAAAATCTTGATTTCTGTCAAGATGAAAAAATAGCCTTAGTGTCTCAGATGACTGAAATGAATGAAAGGATGATCGCTCTTGAAGATGAATACTTAAAATTAAAAGAGAAAACTAACTCTGTTCTAAATGGGAAAACCAAGATAGCAGTTTTCAATCTGAACTGGAAGAAAAGTTGAAAGAATCTGAATTAAAGCTAGCAGGTGCACTAGACAGAAATTTACAGCTAGAAAAGGATCTTGGTCAAGTTAAGGCGGAATTAAATAAATCCTTAAGATGGACCAACTCCTCAAAAATTCTTGCAAGCCTAATAAGTCAGACATATAATAATGGAAAGGGTCTGAGATGCAGGAAAATCGATCCACCATACAATCCTCACAGTAAGTACGTCACAGTGGCTGATAACTTGTTGTGCACTCACTGTGGTAGAAATGGTCATCAAAAGGGAGACTGTGAATCACTAAGGAAGTCAAAAGAGAACCTTAAAAAATCTTCTTATGTGGAAGAAAGAGTGAAAGAACATGGTCCTAGTGGTAAACAGAAAAAATTGCCTCTATGGACTAAGAAGTTTCTTATCAGACCTCTGTCTAGCTTTTGGGAACTCCGTCTCAAGTGGATTCCTAAATCTAACAAATAATTCTCTATTTGCAGAAGAGAGGAAGCAATCAGTGCTGGTTCATGGATAGTGGCTATTCGAAACACATGACTAGAGAAACTCAGAACTTCCTCTCTCTGGAGGCACACCAAGGTGGTGGTGTGTCATTTGGAAATGGAAAGAAAGACTCATTCTTGGGATTGGAAAGATTGGGAAGTCAATGGAGCAAGCCATAGAAGACGTGTACTATGTAAATGGCCTGAAGTATAACTTACTTAGTGTGTCTCAAATCTGTGATAAGGGAAATGAAGTCAGCTTCGTTGCAAACAGGTGTATTGTCACAAATCTTGAGTCCAAAGAAGTGATTCTGACTGCCGAACGAGTCAAAAATATGTATGTTGCTGATTTGGACTCAATACGAGGGGTAAATCTTACATGTCTCAGCGCTCAAAATGATCATGCTGATCTATGGCATAGAAGACTTGGACATGTGAGTGCCTCACTTTTGAACAAGCTTATATCAGGGGGCCTAGTCCAGGGTTTGCCTAAGCTGAATTTTGCATACAACAAGGTGTGTGATGCGTGTGTCAAGGGAAAACAAACTAGAATGTCCTTTAAACAGAAGAAAAGCATAAGCACAACCAGGCCGTTGGAACTCCTCCATATGGATTTGTGTGGGTCCATGAGAATCCAAAGTAGAGGAGAAAAGAAATACATCCTGGTGATAGTTGATGACTACTCAAGATTCATCTGGACGATGTTTCTAAGGAGCAAGGATGAAACAGCTGGAGTTGTGATTGTTTTTGCAAAAAGAATCCAAACAAAACTTGATTGCAAGATTATTGGGATTAGGTCGGATCATGGCACTGAGTTTGAAAATTCTCAGATTGAAGATTTTTGTGTAGAATCCGGGATAAGTAACAACTTCTCTGCTCCTGGAACACCTCAGCAAAATGGAGTAGTCGAAAGGATAAATAGAACACTGGTAGATATTGCAAGGACTATGCTGATTGACTCAAATCTTGCAAAAAACTTCTTGGCAGAGGCAGTAAATACAGCTTGCTATGTGACGAACAGATGCCTCATCAGATGCATTCTTAAGAAGACACCTTATGAGTTGCTGAACAAAAGAAAACCTAAGCTTGATTATCTTAGAGCTTTTGGTTGTAAATGATTTGTACTCAATAATGGAAAAGATGATTTAGGTAAATTTGATCCTAAAAGCAATGAAGGAATTTTTGTGGGGTACTCTCTAACAAGCAAGGCATATAGAGTCTTCAACAAAAGAACTCTATGCATTGAAAAAAGTGTTCATGTAATCTTTGATGAATCCGGTGAAGTTGGGAGCATGAAGAACAGAGATGAATCTGAAACTGAGGAACTTTTGCAAATACAAAGAGATAGTCTACGTTCAGAGGAAGTCACAAATGACTCGCATAATTCCACAGATAAAAGGAATACTGAGGAAGGATCGAGTTGCGCAGACAATCCTATCATCACTGAGCAGTCAGCAAATGAGGAGGTAAACTCTTATGAAGATGAAGGAGCAGCAGAACCAGCACCTAAATCCACTAAAAAGTCCGCCTAGGAACATCAATCATCTCATCCCTTGGACAATCTAGTGTCTCCACTGGACTCTGGAATGCAAACTAGGTCAAAAACATGAAATCTCATGGCATTCTCATCTTTTATCTCCACTATTGAACCAAAGAGCATAAAGGAAGCACTTAAGGATGCTAATGGGATCAATTCGATGCAAGAAGAGCTCAATCAATTTGCAAGAAATCAAGTATGACATCTGGTTCCCCGACAATTAGATAGAACTGTGATAAGGACCAGGTGGGTGTTCAGAAACAAGCTACATGAAGAATGTACCATCACCATAAACAAGTCCAGACTTTTTGTGCAGAGTTTCAACCAAGAGGAAGGAATTGATTATGAAGAGACTTTTGCTCCAGTTGCACGGATGGAAGCCATCAGAATCCTGATTGTGTTTGCTTCATACATGAGGTTCAAGCTCTTTCAAATGGGATTGAAGAGTGCGTTCTTGAATAGGTATCTGAAGGAAGAGGTTTATGTCAAACAGCCTCATGGGTTTGAAGATCCTGATCTTCCCAACCATATCCTGAAGCTGGACAAAGCATTATATGGCTTAAAGTAGGCACCTAGGGCATGGTATGAGAGACTCTCTAAGTTTTTTCTTCAAAATGAGTTCAAGAGAGGAAAAATTGGCAGCACTATCTTCCTAAAATCAAGTGGCAAGGAACTTCTGATTGTGCAAGTTTATGTTGATGATATAATTTTTGGAGCTACCACATAATCTTTTTTACAAAGATTTTGCAGCCTTGATGGGAAGTGAATTTGAGATGAGTATAATGGGAGAACTCAGTTTCTTCTTGGGCCTACAAATAAAGCAGATATCTCATAGTATCTCCATCTCCCAAGAAAAATACATCAAGGAGCTTCTTGCAAAGTTCAAGATGTTAGATGCCAAGACAATTGACACTCCCATGGGAACAAGCTCCAAATTGGACGCTGATGAATCAGGAACTGCAGTGAATGAAACAATGTACAGAGTAATCATTGAATCTCTTCTTTATCTTACAGCCAGCAGACCAGACATTGTGTTCAGCATGGGTATGTGTGCTAGATTCCAGGCGTGTCCTAAGGAGTCTCCCTTGAAAGCAGCCAACATTCTGAGATATCTGAAGGGAACTCAGGACCTTGTCCTATTCTATCCATCTGCAGATTCGTTCAATCTTATAGGATATGCTGATGCAGATTATGCAGGGAACCTGGTTGACAAGAAAAGTACATCAGACATGGCACACTTTCTTTGATCCTCCTTAATCTCATGGAGAACAAAGAAGCAAAACGCAGTGGCCTTGTCTACAGCTGAAGCAGAGTATATTGCTGCCGCATCATGTTGTGCTCAGCTGTTATGGGTTAAGCAGCAATTGAAAGATTTTGGAATAATTTCAGACACTATTCCTCTCATGTGTGATAACACAAGTGCTCTGAACATGGCCAAAAACCCAGTTCAACATAAACGAACAAAACACATTGATATACGACATCACTTTCTGAGGGACAATGTTGAGAAAGGAAATATCGTAGTGAGATTCTGCAAGACTGACGATCAAATAGCAGACATCTTCACCAAGCCTCTGAGCAAGGAGCAGTTTATCAGAAACAGGTTGAAATTGGGGGAGCTGAAGTTTAGCTGATCTCCTTGATGTCACTACTCTTGAACTCCTGATTGACTATGATAAGGGAGCAGGTATCTATGTTTTTAAGTTTTTGAGATTGCATATGAATTCATAAATTGTACCTTTTGTAGGTATGCACTAATCGGAGCACTGGCAAAAATGGATGTCTAAAACATACAGAACAGAGCAAATAGTTCAAAATTGCTAAACAGGACCTGGTCCCTGCTCGCTCTCAGGTTAGCATCACTTAGCTATGTTGAAATATGTACCGCAAATGGTCACATTCCACGTGTCATCGCCTCTTGCTCTCTTTCTATAGACACGTCTTTCAACTCTGAAACCCAAAAGTCATCTCTTTCCAAGGACCCACTTCCTCTTTTAAATATCAACATCTCTTTTCAGTTTCAAAAGCACCTTATTTCCGAAAATCTTTTAATCCTTTAATTCTTGGCTTAGAACTCTTCCGTGTCTGTTCTTAGTTTTCATCTCCTTTTGAGTCTCTATGTCGAAATCATCATCTCTTCCCATGGATCATGCTACATCTGATGCAGAACCTACCGAATCCTTTAAGTTTGCTTCTTTAAACTCCCTTGAAAATCCTTCTTTGTCTACTCCCGTCTGTGGTGTTGGTAAGTCTGATGAATCCAGCATGCCTCAAACAGAAGTGATTGTGTCTCCAGAAAATAAAGGGGCATCTCTTACTCCCTCTCATGATGTGGCTCTTCCTTGTTCTCCTACCTTAGTGCTCTCTCCTTCTCATGACGGTTCTCCAAGCGCATAGTCTGAAGCTCAGTCTGTTATCAAACCAACCTCTGTCTCTCCGTTAGAGTTGGAGGTGTCGTCTCAACCCGGTCCAGTGTCATCTTCAATGTCTGAAAGGTTGTTTGATGGGGATTTACCAGTAAGAAAGGGAGTTGAATCTAACATTCTGGCAGCAAGTGACGAGTAGGTGGCCCAGAGCCTAACTGATATGCGAAGAGATATTCAACCACCGTTCTCTGAGATGGAATGCAAGTTTCCAGATCCAGTGTCAAGACCACAAAAGTCTGTGTTTGATCAAACACCTGAAGGGGCTCCTACTATGGATCATCTAAACGAAGATCTGGCTAACGAGGAAGATCTCACGCCACTAGCGTGGAGGCGGAGAGGTGCCAATGCTCCTGAAAATGATTCCATGGACAAAGTGGCACATCTACCTACTATCTCAAATCTTGATGGACCAAAACAAGTTGATAAAGGAAAGGGTAAAATACTCATTTCGTCTGATTCAAAAGTCACTCGAAATTATCCCACTCGCGGATCCCAAAGGAAGTTGTTGAGTGATGCCATGGAGGCAAACTAAGCACAAACAGTTCGAAATAGGAGAAAAAGGAAACATGATGTGTCTGAGGACAAAACTATCTCATCTGATAAAGTCATTGATATGTCCAAGGATCCAAATTTGAGTGAAACTGAGTCTGAGGATATCGCAAAAGCAGTTGCCAAAAGGCGACGAAAAATAAAAGTTAAAGGTGCCGCAGAAATTCCGCCAAACAAGCCAGTCAAGAAGAGTTCTCGGTCTCACAAGGGACCAGGTCATGCAGACACTAAAGGGAAGGTGTCTAAAGAGATGACTAGAGAGGAGCGGATTGATGAACTAAGGAAACAACAGGTGCTAAATGGAAGAGTTTTTTATCCGGAGGCCATCGACAAACCTGCCATGCACTCTCTGGTTGATTGTGTGGCGCTACAGGAATGGGAACACCTATTTGCATGGCCTGTTCCACATTTACACAAACCAAAAGTTCGTGAGTTCTACTATAACATGTTGTTTCTGGAAAATGGAGAGGTGTCGACCACCGTTCATGGAGTTGATATTTTTTCTAGATGAAAACACTCTAGGCGAAATCTTGAAGGTTCCTTGCTCTGGGATCGGGTCAGTGGTTGGGTGTGTACCCTCTGAGGAATATGTTCAAAGGGCAGCGAAAGTTGAGGATCTCAAGTGTTCTGGAGCACCTAAAAAGTATCTAAAAGGGGAACATCAGTTGTTGTTTGAATTTGTCAATAAAGTTCTTCTTCCTCGAACGGAGAAACGAATTGTTGCCTCCTCTGCTGATCTCTTCCTCATGGAAGCTTTTGACAAATATGAGGCAATTAATCTTCCCAAGATCACGTTGGAACACTTCTACCAGATTATGACTGCCAAACTTGGAAAACATGGAATGGGTTACGGCTATTTGCTGAATTTGGTGTTCAATCATTTTCAAATTACCCTTGGGAAGGGCATTCCAGGAACTATCAAGCAGAGTTTTTCGATTTCCACTCTTATTGAGTGTGAATGTATTGAAGGGAAGGTCAAGTCCAATTCCCAGGTTTTCGAACTATTGGAACATCAAGCTTTACTGCAAAGGGAAATGGAAGACCTCACTAGTACGCTGGCTGCCAAGGAATTGGAAATTGCTAGACTACAGGGTGTACTTCAGAAGGAACATTCTCAAGGGTCGGGGGCCAGTTCTGATTTGCAACAGGAAGTTGAAGTGCTGAAACGGGAAAATTCCACTCTGGTCCAGACTAATGCCTCCCTAAATGTTGATGTTCAATCTCTGACTAAGCAACTCCTTCAAGTTCATTCTGAGGTAAATGCACGCATGGATGCCCTGATACAGTCCCTTGCTCCTCCACCTCCTCCGTCCTAAATGTCCCTATCCCATGCTCTTCTTTTACTTTTCGTCCCATGGGCTGTGACTTTTTGTTTGTATTTATTTTAATAGACAGTTCTGTGATCTAACCGTTGTGTTATGTCTTCCTGTTTGAATGCTAGTTTGCACTTTTTTGTGTTGCCCTTGGCTCTTAATTCATTGTGCTCTCCTAATTACTTATTGCGTATGTTTACTGCTATTACCTTTTTATGATGTCAAAAGGGGGAATTGGGCATGGGCGACAGGGGGAAAGGCAGGCGTTACTGGGTAGGCGACAAGGGGAAAGGCAGGGGTTACTAGGTTGTATGCCTTTGTGTTTGTGCTTGTGCAGCTTTGTGGCAGGGGGAAGATTGCTACAAGTTATGTTTGTTTGTCATCATCAAAAAGGGGGGAAATGTTACAACATGAATGTTTTGATGATCGAAACAAACGTTGGGACCAGGTCCCATAAGTGAATACCTTGCTGCAGAGAAATTGGCTAACAGTTGTATGTCACCTCCGACGGGTTGGTGAAAAATACCAGTGTACTGCTCCAATCGAAATGCACTAGGTTGTTTTGTCCAGAGGATATTCCATTCCTACTTTGACATAAAAGTTTTGTCCAGAGGATATTCCATTCCTACTTTGACATAAAACAACCTAGTCATCTTATTTTCATGACTCATTCAGAAAGAGAGAGAATCAGGGCTTAGAGAGAAAAGCACAACTCAAGAACGTCAAGGACCTGATAGAGTTGTCACTTTGCATTTCTGAGTCTTGTAACTTTTGAATGTAAATCACTGTATTTGATTTATTTCTAACACTATGAAGAGATATATCTTGTACTTCTCATTGTTGTTAAAAGGGGGTTTGTTGACGTTAGTTAGAGTTAACTAAGTCAGTGTTTTGAAGTATAAGTCAGCTAGAGTTAGTTGATTTAGTGGGCAATAGAGTTATTGCTTGGCTCATTACTGTAATAGAGTTATTACAGGTGGTAGGATTAAGAGGTTAATCCTTGTATGTGTGTTGTAATCTGTATGTCACTTATTGCTTGAAAAATAGTGAATGCAGTTCTAAATCCTGTCCAACAGGTTGTGGTTTTACTCCCTTGAGCAAGGAGGTTTCCACGTAAAAACTCCTTGTCATTTTACTTTAGTGTATCTATTGTTTTTCTGTCTCTTAAACTTGGTCTTGACCTGGTCCTGCTGTACACTGTGAACGCTTATGTTTCATCAATATTGAATCCCCTCCGGATCCTATTCCAGTTGGATCTCCCGTCTGCATTGTGAAATCCTTCCGAACTGTGTGAAAGAGACAATTATGGTAATACTTTATCTTGCATAATCTCAGAAAGTTTTTACATGTCAAAGGGCATCGATCGGTAAACGAATCCACTACCATGTTGCCCAAACTTGTCACGATCATCACCAACATAGCGAAGGACGAATTTTCCGATGAGCACGGAGGAAAGAAATAACAGAGGACTAGCTGCAATTTGCGAAGAGGGTTTTGTGAGAGAGCAGTGGGAAGACTATTTTTTTCTATTTATAAGAATCAAAAAGAAAAAATTATGTGGTGAAAAGGGAAAAGCCTAGTCCTAATATAATTTGGATTGCAAAAAAAAAACTTGGTGAAAAAGCAAAAAGCCTAATAATCCTAATATAGTTTGGATTGCTATCAGGTATAGTAAATAGTGACTACATAAAATTAGCATATTTGAACCTCCATGCCTAAAATAATTTTTGATTTTTTATATACTATCTTTTAAATTATGGTTTTATTGAATATGGAGTATAATAACATATGGCTAACAATTACGTACGACTATAAAATAGTATAATCATTAATAGTTGTGAAAAATTGTAATAATTCACGAGCAAAAGAATTAATCCTGCATGTTTAAAATACTTGGTCATGAGTATTGAAAGAAATGAAATCAAAATTTATCGACAATTGGAACCAAAAATGTTATTAAGCCTTTTTCAAAATATGATTCTTTAGCTAATAAAGAATATTCGTTTTTGCAATTTATATACATAGTATGAAATTCCTATGGTTTAGAGGGTTTGATTTATTTAAATAGGAATAATTCGGAAGATTCTTTACTTCTTTCGTTGAAGGGTTGCAGGTAGACCCTTAAATTTGATCAAAACACATATTTTAAACGCCTTTGATCGTTAATCAAACCTATATGATAATAATTGTACTGACTTGGAAAAAATACATGAACCACACGCGGAGCATAAATATGAATAATTTTGATTTTAAAAGGACCAAAATTAGAATAAAATAAAAATAATAAAATATTGAGACTAACCGACATTGTGATTTGAGAATGTTTTGCATAGATTATAGTGAAAACTACATAAATGAGTCATAAAATCCAAAATAATTACATATTCATACCCAAATTCAAAGTGATTCAAGAAATACTCATTCTCTCATAAATAATTACAGTCCATATCCTCTATTTATAAAGGCTGATAATTTTCGCTTAACTAATATTAAATCAATTGTATTGGTATCACTAAGGCTGATAATTTCGCTTAACTGAAACTAAATCAGTATATATATACTGTATTGGTATCATTAAGGTTTCTTGTTCAGGAATTACTCATTAGTCCATGATACTATGAGAGTATATGTATATTGTTGTGGTATCATTAATGTTTCTTGTTCAGTCAATGATACTATAAGAGTATATATATATATTTTTTATTGGTATCATTAATGTTTCTTGTTCAGAAATTACACATTAGTCAATGATACTATAAGAGTATATATATACACTCTTATAGTATATATATACCTGCCTGCTCCTTTGCCCCCAACAAGTTAGCCCATTGATTCTCATTTGCTACACCTTTTTGCCTGCCAAATAATACAAAAATTAGTTTTAATCAAGTCCTAAACATTGACCAAGTTATTTGTCTTCACCGTTGGCAATCTCATTGTTATTAAATTGAGTATGCTGAGAATCTATTCCAACAGTAATAATCTTTGTCACACTCTTTGGATCATGAGCAACATCAGTTTCAATTTGTTCTTTGGCCTCCTCATCCTTTTTGAGAATGATCCTAAAAGTGTTCATCCTTTTAGTATAATTAAGTTACAGGGTTAAAATGTTCTAGATGCACTTTTTTAGGTGATCAACTAATAAATCAATTTGCACATTCAAAATGTGTACAACTTGAACATGTTTTATTTCGAGTGGCCAAATCAACATGAATGACTTCCCTACCAGAGAATCTAATGAAAAAAAGGAATTCCTTCACGAAATATTAGGAGGAAAGAAAATTCATGCTATCAACCTATTAGATCATATTTGCCCTTAAAATTGTCTCTTTATTAACGACTCAATTATATAATTTTAATCAAACATGCAGTCTTTATTAATTAGTCCAAATAAAACTGACTCAATCCAAATAAATTCGACCTTTTTCACCTATCATTGTTAATTAATTTGTGTACAGTGCTAAGTGTTACGAAAATTTGCTTTCTAGTGATCCTAGATAACTCTCATGGCTTCGAAATAATCCACTAAAATATTATTTTTATTTTAAAAAGAAACTTGGACCATGCTAATAGTCTTTGTATCATTCCAATTGATCAGGAACAAATCTTATTAATTCATTTATGTTTAGAAGAATACTTTTACGTTTCACAAAAATCCTTTTATATTACTAGACAACCTAAGCAACAATTTTGTTTCTAAATATTGAAGAGTGAACATGTTTTTTTTTAACATACTGCCTTAAAATTATATCATTTCATAAATTGTCTTACTTATTTTCTACTGTTTAGTAAGTAAAAAAATAATATCCCAAGAGCATTTTTATGCAAGGTAGCAAAACATTATGAAGGTGGGGTGGGGGTGGGAAGTGAGGATTCAGGTTAGAGGGGTGGAATGATCAAGAGATGGGGGTTGGGGACGTTGGATGGGTAAAAAAAAAACAATGAACTTGGAAGTTACTTATGAAACTTGTTTTCCATATATATATATATATATATATATATATATATATATATATATATACTTCCATTAAGAAAGTCATTTTTCATATTCATTGTTTTCTTCTTTTACTTGGTTTGATGCACTTGAGTCGAGGGTCTTTCGGAAATAGTCTCTCTACCTCCACAAGGTATTGGTAAGGTTGGCGTACACTCTACCCTTCGCAGACCCCACTTAGTATAGTTAATACTGTCGGGCTCAATGCTCTTATCTATCAGGGAATCAAAAATTCTCCTGACCAAGCAAGCAATATCCATCTATTATTGCATTGTAGGTGACCATGCATACTGGGCTCTACACCTTTTTCAATCATGTATCTCAACATTAATTTTTTCAGCGTTTTCAACTTTTCCTTCTTTGCATAATCCATCAATCACTATATATGTTGAAGGTGCGCGCACACATCTGGATACATATTAAGATTAACCATATCACTAAACAAAGTCCTAACATGTTTCCACTGACCAAACTTAGAGAAGCCATCGATTAATGAATTATATATATGTGACGATGTCAGGAGGAGTGCCTTTTTGCTGAGTATGACCCCTTTTGCTAAGCCCATTCATGACAGTTGCATACATGACTACGTTGGGCTCACACATATTATCTCTCACTAGTATTTTTTGTAGACACCCCTGAAAAATACGGAGAGATTTGTTACGAAAATTTTGTTTCTAAAATTCTTTGGAACTCTTAGATATAGAAAAAAAATTAACATCATGCAATTTTTTTAATTTAAAATTTATAAATATTCTTTTTTATTTTTCTAACATCATATGTTGATTAGTTTGGGTAATGATTTTCAATAAGGCCTAAGCATTACTATATGACCAAAAAAAGAAAAAAAATTCAAAAAAAGATGAGCTCGTTAATCAAATGGAAAATAGTGAATTTTTTAAATAAATTTATGAGATAATTTTTAGCTAGAATAGTGGATTTGATATTTTTTTAAAAGTAATTAAATAAAGAAATTATTTGTTATTCTAATCATGGTTAGACCTTAATTTAGGTAATTAAATATCAATCATTGATTCTTAATTATGACATGTGGCTACCATCTAAGTAGATACTTGGGGAAATGGAGAGGATGAGTAATGGAGAGGAGCCTCATCCCATGTGGATCACACTAGATACATGTATCTGATATGATTTGCATATATTTAAGATACCAGTTACGCCGACGAGATAGGAGAGTGATGAGCGCGATGGGAGGGAGGCGAGCGAGATTTGTCTATGTATCCCAGATACATGCAAATTCACTTAGATACCGTGTATCTAGAACAAATTACACCTAATTTTGACTCTATGCATATCCTGAGATACATTTTTGTGGACGCACCAAATCTGATAAAATTTGTAATATTGCAAATTAGCGTTTATCTAATTAGTTAGCTCCTAAACTAGTGAGATTTCTATTAGTTACTCATATTAAAATAATATAGATTTGAGAAATTGCATCGAGCTTGTTATGAGTGAAACTTTTGCTTTATTACTATTAAATTCTGCCTTTACATCGTAAAAGTAAGAGTTAATTAGCTATAGAATTAGATACATAAGAGAAAGAAACTTTTGCCCAACGTAGATTCTTGAAAATACTAGAATGATTTCTAGAACCCTTATACTTTAAATTATCAAAGTAGATTCTTGAAAATATTAGAAGGATTTTTGGAACTTTTCTGGTTTAAATTACCAAATGATGATGTATATAAGGAGGTACTCCTAAAAATTAAATTACCAAATAATGATGTATATAAGGAACGGTACTCCTAAAATGATTAAAAATCAATCTTTTTAATAGTAGGAAAAACTTTTTTTTTTGTTTCGCATAAGACATATTATATGTCATAGTTTGTCATATCTTTTTGATGTGTTTTATATATTAATTAGTTTCATATCTTGTACAGATCTATTTCTGACAACAAAGATTGATAATTATTTTAAATTTTATTTAACTTATTTTTAAGGTGTTTGAAACCTATTATAATGTCAATATTTGAGATTTTAAATAAAGAAAGGTATTTTGTCTCGTCGTTTAATTCTACCTCCTGATCTTGTTTGTTCGAATAACATATTGTTAATTTATCAATTTGATAATATGAAACTGAGTCTTGAAGATGTTTATCAATTTGATAATATGAGTAAGATTAATTTTTATAGCATTTTTGTAAATTTTTTAATGTGTGAAATCTTATGTTATGGTACCGTGAAATTTATCATTTGAAATATTTGGTTATAACTAATATATTAGATTATTATGTCAAACATAGAATGTTAGATAGCGCAAAACTGGTACTAGATGAAACAACTTGATAGGTATGGCTACCGCCTGCAGCTAGAAGTGTTCATAATTTGGATAAAAATATAAAAAAATTGAACCAAATTGATTAAATAAATAAATTTTTATTTGATCTTATTTAGTTTTACATTTTCAAGAAGTCAATAATAATAGCTGAATCGAACCGATAAATTATATACATATTTTTTTATAATTATATAGACATAAGATATTATTATTTATGAATAATTTTATAAATCGTATATATGTTTTAATTAAAATTTATTCAAGAAATTAAAAAGGTCAAAACAAAAAGTTAGTCAAAGGGTTAATATTTTTATAATTGTATATACATAACAGATTAACTAATTGTTGATAACATAAGCTGACAAACACGAAGATAAGAGTGCTACTTGCTCAAGATGAGTAGTGTTTTGTGAGACTAATGGCATATTATGAAATTATACATAATTGACGTTTTGTAAGAATTATAAGATTCAAATGACACGAAGATAATTCATTTTTTTAATGAATTGTTGTCTTCTTTTCTCTTTAGTATAAATCGTTTTTTTTACTTTGGTATATGGTTAAAAAAACGAATCAAATCGAACGAAAATTGATAACATCCAAATTAATTTGATTTTGATTTTGATTTAAAGAATTTAATAATTAATTAAATTGCTTTGATTTTAATTTTGATTTTGATCAATAACCGATCAAAATCAATCCATGAACGCCCCTAATTGCAGCAAGGGAAATACTGGATTTTCAAGAGATGGAGACATTATTAGAGATTACAATGGTCACTTGATTTAATGTTGATGTTACAGAATTCTTTAAACTAATGCACTAGCATTCTTGCATAAGGCGCATATATTAGCATATATAAGTATATCAAGTTGATTTTATCCAACTTTCACAATATTCTGGAGGCTAAGATTTATATCCTCTTCCATATAATTATGATTTTTGATAAATATAAAGGTTGAAGTCATGCCTAACTCCTTCATCATAAAGACAAGATCTTGAGAAAATAAAATATGCATGAAACGTCAGATAAATTAAAAATAAAATTAGATGAATTAAAAATAAAAAAATATTTGATGAATCTCTATTATATAAATATACTTTATTTGTCTAGTGTGATGTTTGATTGGTATATAAAATTTGATTGGTACATGAAATTTTAAATCGTTATAATGATTAAATTATTACTATCTTAGTATAAATTTTAAATGGTAAAAATCATATTATTCTGACGTTTGTGACTTGCAAATGAGGAAACCCCTAAAGATTACACAACAATTAAACAAGACTATTTTTAACGTAACAAATAATATATAATAATGTCTTATATAACAATCTAAGAGAGATTTTAGTATGTATGACTTATGAGGCATGTCAAATCATACCTTCTATTGTTTAAGACAATCCTAACAAATGAAATCTTTGTGCAGAAAAACAGAGAAAAAATCAAGTCAAAGTTTTAGTTGTTTAACATATGGAGTTAATGCGTCAAAGACCACCCAACTATGAGAAATTACATAGAAAAAATTATTATAATTTATTTTGTATAAAAAAAACAACTGAATTTTAGGGTCATATATTTGACGGTTCAACTAATCAGTTATCAATTTATACACATGCTAAATAGTTATAAACTCATTAAGATATTAACTTATCGATTATCGATTTATTAGTTATATATATATATATCATTATCGGTTTAGTTATTGATTTAACCGTTAAGATTTAACACAAAAATATCATTAAAAATCACTTGAAAAAAAAAAAGGTGACAAACCAAATAAATCATACACATGAGTTAACATATTGCATTTTACTTAAAAACAACATTAACACATTATAAAATAACAGAGAGTTTAATACAACTAGAAATAAAAATTTGAAACTCTTAGCAAAACCATTTAACTCATTTTCCACAAACCAATAACTAGTGATGGTTCTCACCTCGTAACTAATGACAGAAGAAATCAAGAACCAAATCAAGAAATGATTGCTTGAACCAAAAGATAGTAATTCTGAGAGATCACGACAATATATATGACTATATGAGAAGGATCCTTTGAAGAAAATTTAATAACTTAATTAATTAACTATCTGATCTTCCTTCTAGTTAGTGAGAATTTAATTTTTGACCTTCTAATCTCCTTCCCATTTCTCTTACCTCAATGTTTTTTAAAAAAGGAATTCTTTGAAATGA
Organism: Solanum appendiculatum; assembly: GCA_018342035.1. NCBI lineage: Eukaryota > Viridiplantae > Streptophyta > Magnoliopsida > Solanales > Solanaceae > Solanum > Solanum appendiculatum. The sequence continues at coordinate 718,340 of JAGDQO010000320.1, forward strand.
AAAATCTGCGCAAGAAAAAAAAAAAAGATAAATAAAAATTTCTTGACTCTAAGTAAATTTTACTACAAAATTAGCAAAAAGGTTTGGGTGGTGGTGTTGCGGGGATAAAGGTGCCCAACAGTCGGAGGTGAGAGTTTCACATGTCATGCTGTGACATGGAATTTTATGTCTTTGTTGATGATGTGGCAAATTATGCTTATGTGGCAACTGATGAGCTGTTAGGAATCTAATGATACACCTAATAAGAAACAAGAGTTTAACTTATAATATACATTGTTTGTATAAATATTTTTTAAATTATCATATCGCTTTTTATGTTGGAGCAAGTAATATATTTTATTTTTAAAATTTTAAATTTCACAATTTAAAAAAAAAGCTTACCTATACATATTTTTTGGACGAACTAATAATATTATATATATATATAAATTATATATAAAACTTAAACTCCAGAAACAAACATATTCAAAAAATTAAAATCCAATTCTCAACAAGAAATCTCTATCAATTAAGGCAATTTTACTCTTGAACAAAGTTGGAACTAATCTTTGAGTAGAGAATCCAAATACAAATCTTAATCAACTAACCTGACTCAATAAATAAATTTGTACAAGGTGAGTTGAGGCTCCAATATCAAGAATCTAAATATATTATCCCAATGGCCCCACTTAGTTTTAATTGTAAATATGTGACTAAATAATGCAAGTTCAAGTTCAATGCTCCTATAATAGAGAACAAACTCTTTGGGATTCTCAACTTATTAGGTATCAACAAACAATCGTAAATTTTGAAATGTAGTGAGTGTAAGTGTTTGTAGAGAATAACTAGATACATATATTAGCATATCACATTTTTTATATTGTGAAATCTGCTTATTATTCTTCTTTGTACCCTAAAATGGTAACACATGTTGTCTTAATATATATATTAAGCCAAATACCATGTGATCTTTTTCTAATATCTAACCATATGTTTTACCCAATTCACTTACTAGACTCTTCTTTAGTCATAATTTGATGAATGTAGTGTCCCTATATATATAACACTTTGCTTTCCAAAAGCTATCATTGCAAACACTAGTCAATACAATTCTATTCCTACACTTCAATTTTTCAAGTAAGTTCGTGTTTGAGTCAAGGGGACGGGTGACCTGAACATTTTTTCTCTGGTCAAGGCTATCTAGTTCCTCTATTGTCTTACTATAACCTAGCTAGTCTTACTCACTCTTACCTTCTAGTCTATTTGTGTTTCTTTCATTCTTTTTTGAGAATACCTACCCTGTTGTTCACTTACTTTTTCTCGAAAAATGGGAAGAGTTTTAGTTGGTATAGCTCAAGCTAAAAACAAACTTCGACAATCGATTTCACATAAAAATGAAAGTGTATCTCGAGCAACCACGACTAATTATGTTCCAAAGGGACATTTTGTAGTTTATGTTGGTGAAACATGTAGGAGATTTGTTGTTCCAATAGCATATTTGAACCATCCTTTGTTTCAAGATTTGTTACATTGGGCTAAAGAAGAGTTTGGGTACAGCCATCCAATGGGTGGTCTAACAATTCCATGTAGTGAAGATTACTTCATTAGTCTCACATCCCTACTTAATAAGTCATCATAGACCAAACAGAACTGAACTAATATACACTTCATGGTTCATCAGTTTGGCATATTGTCCTGACATCCGACAAAAATTGGAACGAGAAAAGATTAATTTGCATAATTTCTTACTTCGACATACTGATTTATTTTTTACTTGTATTTATTTGTTGAAAGAGAGATGACTAAGTCAGCTTTCTTCCTTGTAATTTATACATACATAATACATTCTTCAAAATAAAATGTTTCTTTTTGACTCATTATGCTTCTAATCATGTTAGTTTGTTTATTTGATGTCCAATATTTGCTATAAATCTTTTAGTCTTGTCAGAATTGTTAAAAGTATAACTAGAGATATTTTAAAGCAATTACTTTCCCTCTAATTAGGATCTACATGTGATTAATGATAAAATACTTATTTTCCTTTTAGTTCAAATTCATATTCTAAAATGTGAGGAAAGAAGTTAATTGAATTTTTACTTTTATTTTTATTATTTTAGGATCTACATAAATTATAAATATTTATTTTTCTTTAAGTTAGAATCTGTAATGAAAATAGAATATTTCTTTTATTTCAATCCATTTAGTTCTTTTCAAATAGCGATGTAGTTTTTTTATTTTAGGGCGTTAATAGTTGACTTAACCGATAAAATGATAGGTTTTTATTTAAATTTATAACCATACCAAATAATTAGATGAGTTTTTAGTTTTACAAAAATAAAATTTTAAAATAAAATAAAATAAAAAATCGAACCATCCCAAATAAATTTATGTGTTTTTAAAAAAAAATTAAAGACCCGGTCAAATATTATTATAATAAAACATATTTTATGTATTAAGTTTTAAAATAATGAAACATTAAATTTTTCACCTTGGGTTTGGGGTAATAGGATGGAAATGACTGGCTAACAAGCCAATAAGTAAAAAACACCCAAGTCCTGCCTCTAAAACTTACTATGTTACTCCTATTGAAATTAAATAAGGTCTAATATCTTGAGTAGTAAGTTACTCCCTCATTCACTTTTACTTGTTACATTTTGACTTGATACACTCATTAAGAAAATAATTATTGATATGGATATTTTACCAAACTATCCCTATTAAATGATGTTTACTATTAAGTCTTGAAAAAAAACTTGAAGAAAGAGTATTTAATGTCAAGGGTAAACATGGAAAAAAATATAATTATGTTTTCTTAATATGTCAAAAGTGACGAGTAAAAATAAACAGACGGAGTACAAATTATTTCAATAATTTTAAGTAGCAAGCCACAAGATATTGAAAAACTTTCTATCATATCATTTAAATTTTTTTTATCGGTTATTTAATCAGCTTATTAGATTCAGTTTTGAGTCTCATCTCTTGATTAATTTCTTTTCATTAGTGTGATCCAGATTTTTGTATGTCTTTGCTTAATATTGTTTATTTTTATTATTGTAACATATTGAGATGTTTCTTTAATCTTGTCGTCTTTTATTTTTTTTTAATTTATCATATTTTAAACAATAAAAATATCTAGAGATTTTTTTGCATAAATCTTACGAAAGTATATATGATATTAATATTGCGATCTATCTTCTACTAATTTCATAATGTCTTAAAAATGATACAAAATATTAACCAGACTGTACCAATATAAAAGAAATCAAGATAATAGGATAATTTCAAAAAAAAAAAAATCTAATTTTGGTCCTAAAAAAATTAAAAATTGATATGATATAAATTTTACAAAATGACAATAGTTTCCTCCCTAGTTTCTCTGGTTTTCTTTTTCATAATAAAAATTTATAGGCTAATATAAAAATGTTGAGAAATTCTAGTACTAGTGCTATTGCTAGAAAAATTAATGTCATGTAGCATTAGTGATTAGACTGTGACAAGGTTAATTAAATAGTGACACTTAATTAATGATGAGAGACAAAATTTTCGAAAAGATATGATAGTTCTTGTGGAGAAGATCCACTTGCACATTCTCACATTAATTCAGATATAGCTAAGTCTACGCTTCACAAACAATCCAATTTTTTTAATCTTCAGACTGGAAACTAACAGAGATCGGTTATATGGTTAATTATTGGTTATATAATAAAGAAAAATGTGCCAATTCATGTTGACAACAATGCTGGAACTACAACAAGTCTTTACTAGTTAAGTTACTCCCTCCGTCCAACAATAGTTATCCACTATACTAAAAATAGTTATCCAACAATACTTGTCCAGTTTAGAAAATCAAGAGGTAATTTACCTTTTGTATCTATTTTACACTTGCTATGAAATACTATTTATCATCTAACACATTTCTCAAAGCATTAAATTTAATAAAGTCAAAAGATAATATAGTAATATTACCCCTATTATTTATTATTTCTTAAGGGGTGTCAAATCAATAGTGGACAACTATTATTGGACAGAGGGGAGTATTATTTTACCAACTTTAAAATATTTTCCTTGCTTCTATCGATTAAAAGGAAAAACTATTTAATTACACAAATATTTCTATCATATTTATTAATTTTCTTTATAGTTTGAAATAATTACATTTTATCAAAATACTTAATAATTTCTTATCAGATTTCAAGTCAGATACACATAGATACATGTTTTTTGCTACCAGATACACCGAAATAGGAAGAGAGGTGCGAGAACAGGAGGGAGACGAGTGAGATTTGTATATGTGTTTCATATATCTGGTATAATTTGCATATATCTGGAATACCATATACGCGAACGAGATAGGAAAGTGGTGAGCGTGATGGGACAGAGGCGGGCGAGATTTGTCTATGTATCCCAGATACATGCGAATCCACTAGGATACCGAGTATCTTGAAAAATTACACCTAATTTCGACCAATGTATCTCGAGATACATATTTGTGGACGCACCAAAATCTGATAAGATTCATAATATCGCAAACTAGCGTGTATCTAATTAATTAACTCTTAAAGACCTAAACTAGTGGGATTTCTATAAGTTACTCATATTAAAATAAAATAGATTTGAGAAATTGCATCGAGCTTGTTATGAGTGAAACTTTTTCTTTATTACTATTACGTTCTACCCAGGGACAGACCCACATAGAGAGTTTCGGGTGCTCAAGCACCCATTGATTCCGATGAAAATTTTATATATATATATCGAAAATACTGGAAAATGGATAAATATAACCCGCAAGCACCCATTGAACAAAACGTCTTGTAGGTGCTTTCGTTCAGGAGTAGAATTCTGAGGTCATTGTGATGCCTCTAGTTGCGGGTTCGAATCCCTGCTTGTAACTGCGTAAATTTTTGTTGAAAAAAGCTAACTCAAACTTCTTCATTCTTTTTTTACTCCTTTTTTTACATTTTCACTGTTGACTTTTTGTTTAAATTTTGTATTATTTTTAACTTTCCTATTTTTTGTATTTCGCTTACTAACTAAACTATAAAATTATTAGTAAGCTTCTAAAAAGATTTTTTGGCTAGCAACTTTAAATTAAAGGATTTGAGCACCCACAACCATCAAATCCCGAATTGGCCACTGGTTCTACTCCTACATCCCAAAAAAGTAAAAGTTAATTTATAGAACTAGATAGATAAGAGAAAGAAACTTTTGCCCAAATAAAATGTAGAGAAAAGACATAAAGTGACAACTGATATGACAGGAAATACAAGAATTAGAAAATAAATTTTTACATCGATAACCTTTTTTTTTCTTTTTTATAATAAGTTTGGGGGTGAGATGAGCGCGCAAATCGTGAGATAAATAACAGGAGATAGAAGATGTAATTAGGGTCAAACTAGATCTTGCGCATTTAAGTGATACATTATATAAATACCCGTTATTCCAAGAGATTATTCATAAATACTCTCCAAAGAATTAATAATCCAATTTTTAAGGGACGTGGATTTTCATGTGGGACTAATCCCTCCACCTAAGCATTGATAACTAGAATTCACTACAAAAAAATGCACCTTTAGTGGCAACAATCGCCACAAAATTCCACAATATCACCACTAAAAAATTTCACTGATTTTTAGCATTAGATTATAAGAATGATTGTAGACAGTGAAGTTTTATTGATAAATCCATATTAAATTTGGATTAAATCCTAAATTCATGATACGTTGACCAAGTCAAATTACTGGTTAATAAAGTCGGATTAATATTTAAGTCAAAATTATATGACTTAAATCAAGTCCAAATTACATTTGGGCCAGTCCATTAAGTTGACAAGATGAACCCAACTCATGTTCTTCAAGCCCAAGGGCCAAAATTGCTTGGACCAAAATACCCCTAAAATCCTAGCTCAAGCCTATATAATGAGGTCTTCATAAGACCAGAACACACAGAGAGAAATACATAGAGAATCATTGCTCTTCAGTGGTGCTCTGCAAGTCTTCAGCATACAAAGAAGTCTTCGCTCCAAGTGTTGAGCCGCAAGTATTCCGTCAAATCAAGAACAATCGTGAAGAGAAGAATCAGGGGATTACATATCTTTTCTTAAAGATTTCATAAAGATTGTAACCTTCGCATAAATTCAAATTCAAACATTATTGTTTGCTTGCTATTTTCATTTCTTGATTGTTATATTTCAGGATTGAAATTTTAGTCGCATACAAATTAGCACGCCCAGTGGGACGATCTTTACCTCTCATCTTTTCTCTTCGAAAATCAAAGTTCAAAAACACTGAGATGGCTTCAAAGAAGATCAACTCTGCATCTGCATCTGCATCTGTATCCGCATCTGCATCTGCATCCGTATCCGCTTCTGCATCTACAAAAACTGGTGGATCCAAATTCTGCATTGTTGTGGAAAACATCCTTGATGTTATTGCGGGAAGCATGAGACCCATCACAAGGAACCAAGCCAAATTACTAGGACAAAAAGCCTCACGAGTGCTGTCCGAATCTGCTATTGTCTTCTCGTCTCCAAAAGGTGTGAAGTCTCCTGCAAAAGCTACAAAAGAAGACATCGCCGAAATGGTTGAGAGAGTTCTTGCCCAATTGAGCCTATCTACATCTAAGAGACCCTTCACTTTAGTCGGCAATGATGTCTTAAGCACTGGATCTACTCCGGATAACATATCTACATCTCATATTTGGGAAAATCGATGTTATCCTCCATCACCTACAATGGTAATTCACGCGATGGTGACTAATGCTTCATCCGTAGAAGAACAACTTGCGAGCTTGACGAGCTATTGAAGGCTTGACCAAATATGTTCAAGATCAAGATGCTCGGATCGTTAAGCTAACTGATAGGGTGGCAAGAATGATGGATGAAGAATCAAGTCATGCACCTGGAAAGCATCCGCAAGTACAAGAGACAGTCGATCATACCGCAAAGCAAGTGGAAGATGCTAAGGAGATCCAAGTTTCCTCTGAAGGAACGATCCCGATCGACCAAATCAAGGAGTTCATCATGGGGACCATTAAAGACAAGTACGAGGTTGTTGCAAAATCCTCCTTGACATATGCAAGGCCATACACTGCAAGGATTGATAACTTGAAAATGTCTGCGGTTATCAACCCCCAAAATTTCAGCAATTCGATGGTAAGGGAAGCCCGAAGCAACACGTGGCACACTTCATCGAAACATGACAATGCTGGGACGTATGGTGATTACCTCGTCAAACAATTTGTCCGTTCCCTTAAGAGAAATGCTTTCGATTGGTTCACAGACCTTGAATCTGGTTCCATTGATATTTGGGAACAAATGGAGCAAGAACTTCTCAAACGCTTCTATAGCACAAGACGTACCGTAAGCATGGTACAACTTACAAATACACGTCAGCGAAATAAAGAGCCAGTCTTTGACTTCATCAACCGATGGAGGCATACAAGTCTAAACTGTTGTCACGACCCAAGCCTAGGGCCTAGGTGTGACCGGCGAATGGGAAACCCGAAGGAACCCCAAACAAGCCTCATAGAGTATCATTACACATTCTTGGTCGCGGAAGCAATTAAATGACCATAAGCGATAAGCATAATCAAGGGGAAAACGGGACTAAGGGAGCAAGAAAAAAAAAATACATAAATACCATAGATGAGTCAAGCTCAAGCATAATACACAACTTGTCCAACACCACCTCTAAACATGAGTACTTAGCGGGGGCCAAGACAAACTACCGGGCTCACCTTCATAGTCAAAACATAACTAAAAAGGAAAAGTTTTATAGCATTAAACAAAAAGATTCATAGCACGTCCCCGAAATTGGAGGACTCACATAACCATATAGAACTCGTGACTAAGCCACGCGAGGAGGTGGTCAAGCGGTGCTCCGGTCCCTAACATGGCTGACATCACTGTAGGCATAAGATATGCGTTAGACATTTGAATGTTACAAGTATATGGGATGCAATGCAAGGCTACATTAGATGGGAACCATCATACGGAAAAATGCGTTATTGTCATACCCAATAGATAGCATATTAATAAAATAGTATGTATAATGATGCTTACATAAAAATCATATTTAATGGGACGTAGTACATGTGTGGCGAGTGACCATCAATATAGTATTTCCAAGGCCTACCACCCCCTTGGAGAGGCGAAAGAGGTACAAACCCCTCAATATGGTTACACGGGCCTACCCCCCCCGGGCGTGCTAGGGACCAAGGTACAAACCCCTCGATATGGTTACACGGGCCTACCACCCCCCGTGCTAGGGACCAAGGTACCAACCCCTCGATATGGTTATACGGGCCTACTACCCCCCGTACTAGGCAACCAAGGTACAAACCCCTCGATATGGTTATACGGGCCTACTACCCCCCGTACTAGGCATGGTCGACTCACAACACTTATTTAGAGAAAATCATATACATGTGTCCATTTCATCATCATTTCAGTAATTACATAACCATCCGTCTCATAGGACGTACCTTGGACCTTCCCTTTCCTAAGAATTCTATAAATGGGCATTTTATCAAACACATGGTGGGCAATTGTTCATGTAAATGAAATCATGTATTTCAGGAATACTAAGTCCAACCAATTCCAAAATCCATATAAATCAGCCCACCAACAACATACATATATATATCAACCTTCATAATTTGATCATGGAAGCATGTAAACCATAAACATCACAAAAAAATTCCATTTCATGATAATATGCAAAAAGGACCATAATAGGGTGTGTAGTAGTAATTCCGTAATTCAAGAATTCATAATTGATCATGAGGACCCATAAACTTGAAGTAGAAATAGAGGATAAATGGTTGGACTTGTGGAAAGGAAGGTTTCCACAATCAAACCCACATACCTCAACTTTGGAGAATCCTTGATGAAGATTGGAATGGAGAATCGAAGCTTGAGATTGAGTCTTGAATCCGGAATTAGAGCTTGAGATGTTTGAATTTGGTTGAAGATCTTGGTGGAATTTTTGGAGAGGGCTTAGAGAGTGTTTTTGGAGTTTAGAAAATGACTAAATATGGGACATATCCCCTTTTTATAAAAAAAATGACTCCAACCCGCCTAGAAAATTCGCTCACTGGAATTGGAAATTCTGCACTGACAGGTTTTACGAAAATGGTCATAACTCCCTCATCCTAACGCGGAATAAGGTGAAACCAAGTGCGTTGGAAAGCTAACTCAAAGAGCTTTAATTTGATAGGTTGCAGCCCTTCCAGTTCCTTGTGTGCTAAGAGATATGCCCCTTTAAAGTTGACCCTCCAAATCGCAATTTTTGCGATTTTCGAATTTTGATACGGTTGCTCTAAAATTCGGGTTAGACCCATTTCCCACTCAATTTGACCCCACAAATAAGAATATGAAGTCGAATTTCCGAAATCATGCACGGATTTTGAGATATATGGAAATTACAATTATAGGTGTTTCCGAAGCACATTTTCGGGCATTTTTGGGGTCGTTTCAATATCTCCCCCTTGGGAACATTCGTCCCCGAATGTTAAAGAAACGTACATGAGAGACACAAACATGGCAATTTCAGCCCACATAAGGATGCAACAATGCACTTACACCTTATTTCAAAACCTCAACATAGTTGTAAAACCACAATGAACTTGTCAACTTAAGCATGAATGTATGCAATGACATGGGGGCTGAACTTAAGACCTGAGATTTTATAAAGGGCTCAGATCAATACCTTAGGCTCGAGTGGAGTGGAAAAGATAAGGATATCGCCTTTGCCTGTCCGCTTCGGCCTCCCAAGTAGCACTTTCAACTTGTTGATTTCTCCAAAGGACTTTAATGGAAGCCACATCTTTGTTTCTCAACCTCTTCACTTGTCTATCTAAAATCTGGACCGGAACCTCTTCATAGGTAAAATTATCTTCAACAACACCCACAACATCAAGAGACACAATGGCATTCGGATCACCCACACACTTCCTCAACATAGACACATGAAATACCGGATGAACCAGATCCATCTCGCTAGCAATTCCAACTCATAAGCTACCTTGCCAATTCTCCTCATCACCTTATAAGGACCCACGTATCTTGGGCTCAACTTGCCCTTCTTACCAAAACGAACCACACCCTTCATTGGTGTCACCTTCAAATAAACCCAATCACCAACTCGGAATTCAAGAGCCCTTCTCCTCACATCGGCATAGGACTTTTGGCGACTTTGGGCCATCTTCAACCTTTCTCTAATCAACCTAACCTTCTCCAGAGCCTCCATAACTAGGTCTGGTCCTAACAAGGCCACCTCACCAACCTCAAACCACCCAACCGGTGATCTACAACGCCGCCCATAGAGAGCCTCAAAAGGAGCCATACCGATGCTAGAATGATAGCTATTGTTATAGGCAAACTCAATCAATGGAAGATGATCATCCCAACTACCCTTAAGCTCCAATACACAAGCCCTAAGCATATCCTCAAGTGTTTGGATAGTCCTTTCGGCTTGTCCATCCGTTCGCGGGTGAAAGGCCGTAGAAAGCTTGACTCTCGTACCTAGACCCCTTTGGAAAGACTTCCAAAAGTGTGAAGTAAATTGAGTACCACGGTCCGATATGATGGATAGAGGAATCCCATGCAACCTTACCAAGTCATGAATATATACCCTTGCATAATCTTCCGCCCCATATGTTGTCTTTACCCGTGTAGAAAACTGAAAGCCGATTTTGTTCATCCTATCAACCACCACCCAAATTAGAATCAAACCCTTTGTCTAGTTTCTTGGGTTAACCCAACTACCCAAAAATCCATATTAATTTCTTCCCACTTCCAAGTAGGAATCTCTATGTCTTGGTTTAGACCACCCGGCCTTTGATGTTCGGCCTTGACTTGTTGACAACTATGACAACCGGAGACGAATTTGGCAATGTCTTTCTTCATGCCTCTCCACCAATACACATCCCTCAAATCTCTATACATTTTGGTGGAACCGGGGTGGATGGAATAGGAAGAATTATGAGCCTCCTCAAGAATTTTCTCCCTCAAACCATCAATACAAGGCACACACAACCTACCTTGGTACCTAAGGGCACCATCTCCCCCTTGGGAGAAAACTTGCACCTTGCCCTCTTTCACCAAGGCCTTCAATTCAAACAAGGAAGAATCAAGATCTTGTTTTGCTATCACCTCATCAACCAAGGAAGACCTAGCACCATCAACAACGACCACACCACCATTACCACCCTCTTCCAACCTAACCCCCAACCTAGCCAACCGATGTACCTCCCTAGCCATTTCCCTATAACCAATATCAACATGAGCTAGGCTACCCATAGACACCTTACTCAAAGCATCCGCCACCACATTAGCTTTACCGGGATGATAATGCACACTCATATCATAATCTTTAAGAAATTCTAGCCACCTTCTTTGTCTCAAGTTGAGATCTTTTTGGGTGAAGACATATTGGAGACTCTTATGATCGGTGAACACATTAACATGTACCCCATACAAATAATGACGCCAAATCTTTAAAGCAAACACCACCGCGGCTAATTCAAGATCATGCGTAGGATAGTTCTTTTCATGCACTTTGAGTTGTCTAGAAGCATAGGCTATCACCTTACCATTTTGCATTAGGACACAACCCAAGCCAACTCTAGAAGCATCACAATACACAACAAATCCCTCAAGCCCATCCGGTAGTGACAATATAGGAGCGGACACAAGTTTATCTTTCAAGGTTTGAAAACTCCTTTCGCACTCGTCGGTCCACCTCAAACTTAGCCTTCTTTTGTGTCAACTTAGTCATGGGAGAAGCAATAGAAGAAAACCCATTACAAATCTCCGGTAGTAACCCGCTAAGCCCAAGAACTCCTAATATCCGACGGGGTCAAATGGCCTAGGCCATTTTATAACATCAACATAGGTTTCTTAGGGTCTACCTTTAATACCAATTCCCCCGACATCCACATGCCTAGAAGGTAACCCCTCCCTCAACCAAAATTCACAACTTTTCAATACTTGGCATACAACTCTCCTCTCTATCTTTGCACACAACCCTCAAGGACCCATATTGCTTCTTCCTCGCTATGCGATAGAATTAAAATATGCATCAAATGAAGACCAACAACAAAGGAATCAGGTAGGGTTTAAAGCCCCTATTCATTAGGTCCATGAAGGTAGCCGGTGCATTGGTCAACCCAAAGGACATGACCACAAATTCATAATGTTCATACCTAGTCCGGAAGGCTGTTTTGGGAATGTCACCCTCCCTCACCTTCACTTGATGATACCCAGACCGAAGATCAATCTTAGAGAAGTGGCTAGCCCCTTGCAATTGGTCGAACAAGTCATCAATCCTAGGAAGAGGATATTTATTCTGGACGGTGACCCTATTGAGTTGCCGATAATCAATACACATCCTAAAGGACCCATCTTTCTTCTTCACAAACAACACCGGTGCACCCCATGGTGATTGGCTAGGCCTAATAAAACCCTTCTCCAACAAGTCCCTCAATTGTTCTTTCAACTCCTTTAACTCCGCCGGGGCCATACGGTAAGGGGGAATAGAAATGGGTTGAGTATCGGGGAGGAGGTCTATGCCAAAATCTATTTCCCTTTCGGGAGGAACACCGGGAAGGTCATTAGGAAAGACATCAAGGAATTCATTTACGACCGGAACCGACTCTATAAGAAGGGTTTTGGACTCCACATCCCTAACCCTCACAAGGTGATAGAGACACCCCTTAGAGATCAACTTACGGGCTTTAATGAAAGAGATGAATCTACCCTTGACTACCACATTTTTGGCTTTCCCACTCAAGAATGGGTTCACTTGGGAATTGGAACTTGACCCTCAAAACGGGCCCTCTTGGCCTCATGACCCCTCCTCTTCCTCAACTTCTCCTCCTCCATTTGTTCGGCATAGACCATCAAGCGGGACAAGTCCATGTCACTAATCAACATTGCGGACCGGCATTCTTCACTCACTAGGTCGGACACACCCATCATGAATTTATTCATTCTAGACCGTGAGTCGGCAACCAAGTGTGGAGCATATCTTGAAAGTTGGTTAAACTTGAGGGCATACTCCCTCACACTCATAGATCCTTGTTTTAAATTCATGAACTCCACCAATTTGGCTTCCCTAAGCTCTAGAGGAAAGAATCGATTAAGGAAAGCCGTTTTGAATTCTTCCCAAGGCACCACATAGTTTGCCCCCTTCTCTCTCTTCCATTGGTTGTACCATATTTGGGCCACTCCTTTTAGTTGGTAGGCCGCCAACTCCGCCTTATTTTCTGACCTCACCCCCATGATAGCTAATATCTTGTGGACTTCATCAATGAACTCTTGAGGGTCTTCATCTAACTTAGACCCATAGAATTCTGGGGGATTCATCCGCACGAAGTCTCTCACCCGTGATGCCGGGGTAGGAGCCTGAGGGGCTTGGGTCCCGTGGTTGGCTTGATTAGCATAGGGAAGAACTTAATTCAACTCTACAGCACGACTTAGAACATGGAGAAGGGAAACATTTCCTAAAACGTCTCATAGCCTCCTACTCATAGTTGTGGTGCACAACACAACCATGAATCGGACTCTAATCGACGTGGTGTGTTGGACTCCGAGGATCATTCAACCTAGTGCTCTGATACCAAGTTTGTCACGACCCAAGCCTAGGGCCTAGATGTGACCGGCGAATGGGGAACCCGAAGGAACCCCAAACAAGCCTCATAGCGTATCATTACACATCCTTGGTCGCGGAAGCAATTAAATGACCATAAGCGATAAGCATAGTCAAGGGAAAATCGGGACTAAGGGAGCAAGAAGAAAAAAAAAAGAAATGATACATAAATACCATAGATGAGTCAAGCTCAAGCATAAAACACAACTTGTCCAACACCACCTCTAAACATGAGTACTTAGCGGGGCCAAGACAAACTACCGGGCTCACCCTCATAGTCAAAACATAACTAGAAAGGAAAAGTTTTATACATAGCAAAAGATCATGAGCAACGTCCCCGAAATGGAGGACTCACCAATAACCACTATAGAAAAATCGTACTAGCCACGCGGAGGAGGATGGTCAAGCGGTGCTCCGGTCCCTACATGGTGACATCATGTAGGCATAGAGTACGCGTGAGTACATTTGAATGTAACTAAGTATATGGGTATGCAATGCAAGGCTACATTAGATGGGACATCTAGGAAAAATGCGTAATCATACCCATAGATAGCATATTAATAAATAGTATGTAATAATGAATGCTTACATAAAAATCAATTTTAATGGGACGTAGTACAATGTGTGGCGATGACCATCATTAATAGTATTTCCAAGGCCTAACCACCCTCTCCTTGGAGAGGCGAAAGAGGTACAAACACCCTCAAGTAGGTTACACGGGCCTACCACCTTACCCGTGCTAGGGCCAGGTAAACAACACCCCTCGAATATGGGTTACAAACGGGCCTACCACCCCCGTGCTAGGACAAGGTAACAAAACCCCTCGATATGGTTACACGGGCCTACCCACCCCCAAGTGCTGAGGGACCAACGTACCAACCCCTCATACGGTTATACGGGCCTACTACCCCCCGTACTAGGCTTGGTCGACCCACAACACTTATATAGAGAAAATCATATACATGTGTCCATTTCATCATCATTTCAGTAATTACATAACCATCCGACTCATAGGACGTACCTTGGACCTTCCCTTTCCTAAGAATTCTATAAATGGGCATTTTATCAAACACAAGGTGGGCAATTGTTCATGTAAATGAAATCATGTATTTCAAGAATACTAAGTCCAACCAATTCCAAAATCCATATAAATCAGCCCACCAACAACATACATATATATATCAACCTTCATAATTTGATCATGGAAGCATGTAAACCATAACATCACATAAAATTCCATTTCATGAATAATATGCAAAAAGGACCATAATAGGGTGTTGTAGTGTAATTCCGTAATTCAAGAATTCATAAATTGATCATGAGGACCCATAAACTTGAAGTAGAAATAGAGGATAAATGGTTGGACTTGTGGAAAGGAAGGTTTCCACAATCAAACCCACATACCTCAAATTTGGAGAATCCTTGATGAAGATTTGAAATGGAGAATCGAAGCTTGAGATTGAGTCTTGAATCCGGAATTAGAGCTTGAGATGTTTGAATTTGGTTGAAGATCTTGGTGGAATTTTTGGAGAGGGCTTAGAGAGTGTTTTTGGAGTTTAGAAAATGACTAAATATGGGACATATCCCCTTTTTATAAAAAATGACTCCAACCCGCCTAGAAAATTCGCTCACTGGAATTGGAAATTCTGCACTGACAGTTTTACGAAAATGGTCATAACTCCCTCATCCTAACGCGGAATAAAGGTGAAACCAAGTGCGTTGGAAAGATAACTCAAAGAGCTTTAATTTGATAGGTTGCAGCCCTTCCAGTTCCTTGTGTGCTAAGAGATATGCCCCTTTAAAGTTGACCCTCCAAATCGCAATTTTTGCGATTTTCTAATTTTGATACGGTTGTTCTAAAATTCGGGTTAGACCCATTTCCCACTCAATTTGACCCCACGAATAAGAATATGAAGTCGAATTTCCGAAATCATGCACGGATTTTGAGATATATGGAAATTACAATTATAGGTGTTTCCGAAGCACATTTTCGGGCATTTTTGGGGTCGTTTCATAATGCAACCCTGAATCATCCCTCGGGCTCACAAATAGGGAGTAAAGCAATACACTTTTCAACAAAACCTTAGAAATCAGTGAATTAAGAACAAATGTCTTTCACAAGGCCGAAATCTTATAAAAATGGTTCAGTTTGTCATAAAAACTCAATTTCAATAGTAAAATCAGTAAATTTAAAGTAAAACTCTTTAAAGATAAAATTTCAAGAAGACGATATAATTTCTCATAAAAATCATCTTTTCTCAATAAATCCAAAACACGCTCCCTCGGAGCCCAAACTAAGTAAAACTAGAGCATATAAGTTTTAAAACCGAAAATCTATATTTCTCACTTTTATCTCAAATCCTGGTCAATGCAAAGGCCATGTACATAGATGCATGCCAATCATGCACAATCAACCAATTATATTCATATCATGCAATTCAATAGGGTAAACACCCTCCAAAGTATAGTGGTACTAATCTAGAACTTCAACCAGTCCAAGTTCAAGACCTCAGACCCACAATCACAATTACATAAATAAATTTCTCAAACTTTGGAATAAACATGCGATCATACTAAACAACAAGCAACATGTCTAAAATTGAGTTTAAACCATCTAAAAGCATTTTAAGGATCCTACAAAATCTAGCCAAGGCTAAAAACAAATCTAAACTAAAGCTTATGACTCAACTACTAGTCTAAAATCTCAAAAATAGCCAAATCCTAGCTAAGGATCATACAAGCGTAAAAGTTCATCCTACAACCTTTCTAACGATCATGCAACTCAATTTATGTAGAAACAAACTAAGATAAGTCTAAAGAAGGAAACCGTAACTTACCTCAAAGTCAAAATTGCACTCAAACCTGTACTTGGGAGCTTTTCCTATTCGAAGGGCTTCGGATCATCTCCACGCTATAAAAAAATAAAAACTATACATCGATATGGGACTAACGATATCCATATCAATATCGTGAAACTCAGATAAAAACAACGAATCAAAAATTGATCCTCGGAGCTTGACAACAAAATGAAAAACTATCTTTAGCATTATGTTACCCTCAAGGTGAGGATCACAAGCCAAGTTAAGAGAAGACGGGAGTGTATTCGGACCTCAAATGGTTTGAAAAAATCACTTTAAAGGATTTGAAAATCAAAGAATTGAGGTCCAAAATGAGAATTAATTATGAAAATGAATCTAGAATAAGCAATAGAAACTAACGAGGAAAAGAATTACCAAAGAAAATGGACAAGAAATGAGCTCCAAACCTTAGACCGAGCTCTCCAAGAATGGGCTTCTTTAAGAAAGTGACCAAGAAAGAGATATAAAAAGCGCTTAGCGATCATCGCCTTGACGAACCTGAGGTCACAGGAGCGACATCACTGGCGTGGACAAAAGCTCGACGGAACGGAAGTCAATGAAAACCTACAGCTCCGGGGGAGCAGCCCAAGGCTTGCAGGCCTGAGCTGACAAGCTCCACAGGAGCGGCCACTAGCCGAGTCATCAGCCATTGCCAAAGCAACCCAAGCTTCGCGGGAGTAGGTGCATCAACAAACTTGGGATAATATCTCAAGTGTCAAATGGATCCTCAGAATTCATTCGGGGTCCCACGAACGCAAATTGAATATGCTACCCAATCAAAAATGGCATTCTAAATTGAACGGAATCGATGAACAATCAACATAGGTCATCTCATCGAAATGTTGACCAAAGTCAAGACTAAGCCAAAACAACTAAAAACCAATAATCAACCACACACCTCAAAATCAATCCGACCACTATGGGATCAAAACCAAAGGTCCTACTACACCAAACTCAATGTTCCGGAGCTAACGACGCTAACACAAATCTTATCCGAATATGTTTACCAAGAATGTTGATCGAAGTCAACCCTTTCAACATATATAAGCTCCAAAATGGGGAAGATTCACCCAAAGCTCTCCCGACCACCTTGGAAAGCGCTACACCCAGGGGCGAATTTAAGTATAAAAAATGGGTCATCGGAACCCGTGGTCATCTGACAAAACTCGATATAATATTTGTATAATTCTTAAAATATATCAAATATTAAATAAAGGAACCCATGATCACCAATGCCTGGATGGTTCACTGGTTTAAGTGTTGGTTTTAGATTGTGAGGTTGAGAGATCGACTCCTGAAAAACTAATTAAAAAGCACCATTGTTTGTCATTTTTTAAAACAAAATAATTTAAAAGCTTGAGAGCTCTTAAATTTTTTTGAAAAATTATCATATTTTTTAAAACAAATTAATTTAATAGCTTGAGAGCTCTTAAATTTTTTTGAAAAGTTATCATTTTCTTTTTATAAAGTGTACTTTTTAAATTTCTTGAGATGCAAAATCGCATATTTTTTATAAATGGTTTCTTTTAATAATTCTTTTTCAATCAATAATTCATATAGCAAACACATTTAATTTTTCTTGCAATATAGTACTCGAGATATATCAAACTTCTAATAATTTTTTCCTTTAATATAATTTTTTTTCCGCAAATCGTATTTAATAGTTTTCTTATGAAAAACTTATAATCTATTATTGCTAAAATAAATAAGGCCCTCAAATTTAGGAGCCTAAAGTGGTTGCCTTTTTCTTAAAGGGGCAGAGCCACCCCTGACAATGGTACACTCGTTTTCTTGAAATTCTGGATTCGCCTCTGGCTATACCCATCCCAACACATCAAACATACAACAAAGAAGCTAAAAGGAGAAAATAAGTAAATAAACACAAAAACAAGCAAAAAACCACGAGGGTCATTGCAGATCCTTAATTATTTTATGTTGATTTTGTTAAAGAATGACAAAAGTCTCACAATGATGGTTAATGAGATGAGTGGTCACCTTTTAAGGCTTGGGCAATGTTTCTTCCTTCGAGCTAGCTGTTGGGACGTGAATTAGGCCTAATACCCAATTTTATAATTTTGACATAAAACAGAGACATAATTGATCATACTTTATGTCGTGTTTACTGTGTACTTGGGATTTATGTCATTTCATTTTGCTTGAGTCACATCTTTTATTTTGTCTTTTGAGCCCAAAAAGCTTTTAGAAAAAGAAAGTGAAATGAGAAGCGAAATTAAAGCATAAGAGAGGAGACAAGTCGAGAGAAGGTTTAATTAGACCTCCAATTTAGAGCATTAGAAATTAGACAAGTGATAATAATGAAGATAGACATTTGGTGTTTGTCCACAGCCTGGAAAGTTTCATAGTGCCTCCACTCATCTCTTATTATTTTCCTTTTCTCTTCTAAATTTCTTCTCCCTTCTTTTTCTGGTTAGACAGTTTTTTTTTTCTTTCCTTTTTGCCCTTTTAACGTTGAACCATTAAATAGTCTAAGCACTATGCTTTTCTTTTCCTCCTTCGGAATTATCCAAAAAGCTAAAACAAGGGGTTGATTCGGGATTAATCCCTCTTCAATTCCTTATGAGTCGAGCTTGTTGCATAGGGTTTGTCTAGTACAATTTACATTTCATGTGTGGTTTGCAGGCTATAAAACGATAGGGGGTTTACTCAGTGAGCACAAAGATTGTGACAAAGGTTATAGTAATTGCGGATTATCTTGGAGTTCCAAAAAAAAATCTAATTAAAAAGGATAAATGGTCGTTTGGTTCACATATAAGTATACGATGATCATTTTTTGTGCATTTCACAATTGCAATTTATGTATCTGATCGGGATTAATTTTAAATTGAGACGTAGTTATTGTGGTTGATTAATTTGTAGAAATTGCACGAGTCAGTTTATCACTAACAATTACGTCGACCTAACATATTTTTGTAAACACCTATGGAAACAACAGAAGAAATTTTTTTATAAGAGAAGGCTTGAGATGCAGCGCAGTAAACCCCATATTGGTGCTAAGGTTACACAAAAAGGACCATATATTTTATTTGTTATTGTGTCATATCAGTTTTG